>CM070745.1:18028446-18761075 GCA_036346245.1 Bonia amplexicaulis | reverse complement strand
GATGTCCAGACATATAATATTGATCTGCATCTTCCTGATAACTCTAGCCATTCAGGTTCAGGCCGGGGTTACGTACAACCCATTATACATTTCAGTCCTTCAGACACTATGTTGCTGTGGAATGGGGTCCTGTGGGATAGACGAAGTCCGAACCCTATACATCAGTTTGACCAGTTCACAGACTACGGTGGCGGTGGCTTCCATCCTGCTGGAAATGAGGTGCAATTTTTTCTTGAACTTCAGTAATTTTTGTCATTTTGTTTCAATTTGTAGTTCTATCCATTTCATAGCATATAATTTCCTTAAAGCTTGTTCTAAGCCATGCATTTTTTGCGCTCATTGATCCCCCTTTGCATTAACCACAGCAATCCCTTCTCTCCTCTCTTTCAAGACATTTATGACATTCTTTGGTTTTATAGCCTCCTTAATTGTTGTGAGTAATCAAGCCCTAATAATTTGCGATGGAGATTGTAAGTCATTTTGTACAAAAAAAACATTTATGTGTGTGTGTGGATGCACTGGCTGCGCTTCTGAGATTCTCGGCTTAACAAGTTACAGATGTCTCAGGGCCAAGCTAGAGTGGTGAGATCCTATGAGTAAGCTAATTGGACCTGCATGCTCCTGTTCGCTTTCTTTGAACAATAAAACACTTTAAGTTCAACAGCATATCTTTTGCAACTCAGCCAGTGTCCATTTTTAGTCAGCAACCTGATTTTTTTTTGGGGGGAGGGGGGTCAGCTCAATCTCATCTTTCTTGCCACATGAAGGACCTCGATAATTAGTCTGCGAAAACATGTCTGAGTAGAATAAGAGAAGTGTATGGAAGTAGCCAATCTCTATCACCAAGGAATTACATTGCACTGAAATTTCACATGCCATGGAGAATAATGATGCATATGGGTAATAGCTTATAGTATTCTCCGCGCTGAAGGATCTTTAGCATTTGATTGCTTAGTTTTCTGAAGTGGGCGTTGCTTAGAAGTGCACATGGGTAATGATTGTGTTGTATTTGTTGTTGTGAATGGGTTTGAATTTCCTGTTTTTCCTATTTAATTATTTGTTATACTTGCCAGCATTTTGAGAGTAATTTGTTCCTGGTGTGTTTTTCTTCTCATCTCCGTCATCATTTTTTTTTTGCAGGTGATCCTAAATTCGGAGGTGTGGGATCTGAGGAAATTTAAGCTTCTGAGGAGTGTCCCTTCCCTGGACCAGACAGTAATAAAATTCAATGGCAGGGGGGATGTTATCTATGCCATCCTCAGGCGTAATCTTGATGATGTAACATCATCCATTAACACTCGTAGGGTCAGGCATCCTCTGTTCCCTGCATTCCGCACGATTGATGCCGTGACTTACTCAGATATTGCAACTGTCCAAATTGACCGCACTGTCCTTGATCTTGCTACTGAGCCCAATGATTCTCTTGTTGGTGTTGTTGCTATGGATGATCATGAGGAGATGTTCTCTTCTGCTCGCTTATTTGAAGTTGGCAGGAGGCGACCAACTGATGATGATTCAGATCCAGAGGATGCAGGTGACACAGAGGACGAAGATGATGATGACTCAGATGACGGTATTGACCTTGCGGCTCAAATAGCGCTCGAGGCGGATACAGATTCTGATGATGATCTAGGTAACAGCAGCGACGATGGTGGCGGTGGCGACGACGAGGACGACGTTGACAGTGGGGATGAAAGTGATGATGATGCTGAGTTCGTTGACGAAAGTGACTTTGAAGGGGGAGGTGGGTTGCTGGAGATTATGGGTGAAGGGGACGGTGATGATAGTGATATCATGGGGTCCTTCAGCAGCGGCGACGACGCAGGTTGGATCATGTAAGAAGGGGGCAGAGGACATCGATTTTATTCTTCTGAAGACATATAGCAGTGGTGAGGACACAGGCTCGTTGAAGGCAAGAGCCATGCATTTTCGTAAGGAGAAACAGACTTGCTTGGGTCGCTGGTCCAAATCCAAATTTGCGGGCTCAAACTGTGGTTGTAATTATTGCCTTGTTGGGGATTACATGGAGGAGTAGTAGTTACTTAGGGGGGTGGCCTTAGGGCCAAACATAATATTGAGGCTGCATTAGATGGTGTAAGTAGAGCTGGGTTTTGTTGGTGGTGCAAAGAGACAAGCCCATCATCAATTCAAAATTTTGCAAATTTGCTCTGTCGGTCTTGCGCTGTCAAGTTTTGCAAATTTTGATGGAGTTGATGTCAAGTGGTTATATAAACATCGTTACCATGCGTGGAGTATCTGTTTTTTAAACCGTTCAGGCGATAGGCAAGTATATAGAATTTTCATGTTGGACACCGGACTGAAGTTGATGTCAGATATAAATATATGTTATTTATATGTAATTTTTCATAAATACATACCGTTCTAAAATGGATAGACGTAGTTTTAAAATACGTACGGTTGAATTTGTTTTCAAAACTTTAGCTATCGATATCTTTTTAAATATTTGTATTGGATAAATGAAAATCTATACATTTGTCTCGAAAATTACTTGTATAGTATTATAGTTTTTGTTGGGTTTTAAGTGAAACAATACTACTATTTTTTTAAGGAAGAAACAATACTCTTTTTTTTTTAGAGGAACAATGCTACTACCCTCTCTCCCACCTCACAGCCGCTCTCCAATCTCCTCTCTCTCCCACCCGCGCCGCCGCCGCCTCGGCTCCACGCCGCAGGGGGTTTCTTCGCCGTCCTCTCCATGCCTGTGCCGCCAGCCACCTCGGCCTCCCTATCCGCCTTCATCACACATGCATACTGTTGTCAATGACGATGAAGGAGGAGGAGCACATCAGCCTCCTCCCTGGCTGCCTCCTGGGCACCATTGTCTCCCTCCTCCCGCCCAAGGCCGCCGCCCGCACGACGGAGCCCTCCCGCTGGTGGCTATCCATCTGGCCCTCCCTGTCTCTCGATCTCAACCTCGACTCCGCCGATTCGGATGTCCGCTTCCTCCCAGCGCAGCCCTCCGATCTGCCTGCGGGAGCTGCACTTCTTGATGATTCATGGCCTCCGCCGCATTATCCTCCGCTCCCACTCCTTCACCGCCGTATACATCAGTAGGCCCCGTGTCCCGCTCGACTCCTTCTCCCTCCCGGACACGCCCAATCTTGAAAGCGTGTCCTTCTCCTATGTTATGCTGTGGCTGATACCTGCCTTCACGTTTGACGATGCTTCCAAGCTCCGAGAAATTGGCCTTGCGCTGCCCACTGTAGACTCGCTGATACTTAATATTGTTTCTAACAAGGTACCATGCACTAGCTAGTACACTTAACTTGATATAGCAGTATCCTTGTACTCCATTGATCGATCGCATTACAACTTATCTTTTCGATGGACGACAATGTATGTACTATACTATGGAAAATGGATTTTGCAATCCTGATACATATGCGTGTTTACTTGATGCAGAGACAATTACCTTTCATAGGGCTGCTCATATTAAGCATGAAGTTCGGTGATGGTGAGGAACTGAGGAAGGCTACCGCCATATTAAGCTTATTCCCGCGTTTGCAACGCCTTGAGATTTGGGTAATTGAGCACGCTGCTCTTCTTAATTCGCTTTATATGTGTAGCAGCAAAACTGTCCAGCTTTAAAGTATTTACAAATCAAATTAGTGATCAACATGTGCAGCTTAATTTGCTTTACTTCCAACTTATATAAATTTAACTAGCTGCATGGTTCTCAAAATCGCGATCCTATGCAGGATGGTCTTGTATTGGGTAGGATCAGGATTATGATCCCACATAGGATTAGGATTTTGGTCCTAACAACCTCGTCTAGATGGAGCTTTGATCTGCCGTTTTGGTTAATCCATACCAGGCCAATGAGCCCTCTATGAACTCCATTACTCCAGCTGACCTTCCTTCATTTGATGTGCTTGTTGTTTCTTTTGATGAGAAAGTTATGTTGTTGTTTACCCACCAGCGTAGAATATAACGTATACAAATTTCTGCTTGAACACTAACAATTCTAGCAAAAACATAGTTCCAGCAAGTTACCACCTGTTAAAAAAACATTTGTGGTACAGCCCTGGGATGGCTGCCGCTTGTTTTTCTGCATGATGAGAGCTCGTTAGTGACTTGAATACATAACCTAACAAATCCTTCACTGGAGAGCTAGCAAGATAAAATCCTAGTGGTATCATCAAGTGATAACCCCTGAAATTTGTGGTTTTGTCTCTATGGAATTTCAGCATTGGTGACATTTATAGTGAAGTAAACAACTGGATATATGTCAAACGAACTGACAACCAGTTTTATAGGATTTTCCTCCTTTTTGCGAGAGGGCATATTCCTTTTTATTTAAGTTGAATCGACAGGATACTGTGATTTAGTACTGTTGACATATATAAGTTCCAGTGAATGTATCGTAACATTAATACTAGCTTACAACTTGTGTCAATAGATGTGCCTCGACTTCGGTTTAAACGATAAAGTTTGTTTTGGACAATGGGAGCCGGTGGCAGAGACAATAATTTGCCTAAATAAACATCTCACACATGCACTATCTCGAGGGTAGCCAACCTTCGTTTTCTGTGTTTTTATTTCTTTTGTTGAAAAAGTAATGTTGTTTCTTACCGACCGGTGTAGAATATAATGCATAATAAATTCTTATTGAACAGCAACAATTCTAGCAAAAACACTCTTAGGGCACATAAAATTTTGGATGACGTACATGAGAGAGAAAGATGTCTACTGTTTAACAGACGATTTTATAGACATTTTTCTACTGTAATTATATAGACAACATATGGGTATGTATAATAGTATAGATTGCTCAGAAACCATGTATCATGCAATACAACACAACCAACAAACGATACTCATGCCATGTACACACTTGTCTATACTAGTATAGATGGTAGTTGTCTATAGGCACATGTGGTCTGACCGACTGGTGTTGCTGGTTGGATTGGAATTAGGTTGGGCGGTGTGACCGGTATGGAAGATGCGATCACATTGGTGGGTCGGTCAGACCGGCTTTTGGCTAGCGGTTTGACTAGTATGGTCCAACCGCCATGGAGAGTGCGGTCAGATTGGTGGGTGCGGTCAGAGAACAGTGTAAATGGTTTTTGAGCAGGACGATTGTGTGCATGGCATGAGTATCGTTTGTTGGTTGTGTTGTATTGCATGATATATTGTTTTAACTTACGTTAGTTAAGTACATGGAACTTGTACTCGAGATGATCGCTTGGTTTTTAGATGTGCAGGTGGCTTGAAGAACATTAGCGATCGACAGCAATGGACCGAGGCTAAGTGGGGAGCTAAGGTCCAAGCTGTCGTGTAAGTCTGGGTGAGGCTATATGGCTCAAGCAGAAAGTACAGAGAAAACAAGAATCATGAAGATACGAGTTACTGCATGTGGTGCGTTAACTGACGAGATCGATGTACGTAGAGATGGTTTGGGGGAGATGGAATATGTGAAGACACGACGGCTAGTTATTGGACACTACGGGCTACATATCAAAGTATGTGGAGATGCTTGAGATGAAGGTGAAGACAGAGTCAAGGAAAAATGCCTGGGAGCTTCATTAAGTGTATTTTGGTAGTTGGCTAGATACTGGTTGATACCTTGATCAAAACCACAGTATGGGAGGCATAGAGGAGAAGTGATTTATGTTAAGGAGAGCTGGAATTGACAAGTGGATCAATCACTAAAGGATTAGCGGGTTGAGTCTTGTAAATACTTTAAGAAGCGTATGTGAGTATAAAATCCGTATTAGTGTCGGGTTTCCCCGGTAGCCTTAATGGGTTGGACCCAATAGAGTTGTTGTCGGTTATTAAAGGGGAGGAGAGAAGGTGGTAGATCCAAGGATTCTAGGGTTTAGGTTTTTGTTCTCCTATCTTGTCTCCTTACATGGTTGTGAGAGAAAAATTGAGAGAGGAAAGAGCGGTGCTTTGGATGTACCTTGTAATCATCCATGAGTATGTAAACTTCATCTCCCCACTGAAATAGATCGAAACTTCGTCTCAATTATGATTTTGTTTGCATTCTTACTTGGTTTTGCTTGTTTTTGAGTTAGATTTGTGATTTTGTGTTCGTGCGAGTTCTACCCTAATCTCTTATTTAAATTATCTTGTTAGGACATGTGAGAATAGATTTAGAAGACCGTATGCCTTAGATCCTCACGAGTTAGAAATAATTTGTGTTTTAGGGTTTTTGGTGTTCTTGTGACGTAGATTCGATTCTTTTCAATTTAATAAATTGGAGTTCAAGAATCTTGTGATTTTTTATTAGTTTGTGTTCTTGATGCATTGAACAAGTCTCATGCAAACTTTAAAAATATTTTGATGAGATTTGAATAAGTTTTGAGGTTTAAATTTTATTTCGAGTGACTTTCAGGTCTAGAAACAGAGTACCGGTCAAACCGGTCTTGGACCTATGGTTAGATTGGCCTCATTGGTCTGACTAGCCTTGTGTCTGCAATCTAACCTGCCTTAGACTGAAGGGTATTGATTTTGTTGGATTAGGTTTCTAGATTTGTTTTGTAGAGTATAGTTGGTATAATTTAAATTTAGTAATTCTCGTAATCATTTGGACTAAGATTTTGGATATTATTAGAAAAACATTTGAGCAATCATTTGTCGCCATGATTGCTATCGTCAGCCCTACAGTCATTCTCAACACGAATATTTTCCTACTGAGTAAGGCTTTAGTATTTTAAAAATGCCTCGATTTCACCGTGGAAGATATTGTAGCATGAATATTGTGTCAATTTCAAATTGACCAGTCAGGCCCCTAGGTCGAGTGTGAAGCTTTTTGTATAATCACTGTTGTTGGCTTGTTGCATGGTAAGTAGAGTAATTCGCTCTGAATGCATTTCGAGAAGAGGATGCATGCCATGAGCCCATGATGGAGGAGGTCGGAACAGGACAAACAGACAAATCTTGACGAGGGAAAAAAGCAGAAGAAACCATGGGCTAGGTAGTACAGACTAGAGAGTAGACTAGAAAGGGATCACAAAACTTAATGTTCACGACGAGAAGGAAGCATGTCATCATTGTCATGTGGTCAGATTTGGAGCTTGCTCATGTCGAATTCCCCACTGGCGTGGACCTCGCGCACCGTCCTGTCATACTCGTCCTCGTCGTACTCTTCCTCCTCCTCCAGTTGCTCTTGCTCGTCGTCCGACGACTCGCCGGTGCCCCAGCCGTAGCCGGAGACGGGCTTGTCGGGCTTGGGCACGGTCTGCGCCTCCTGCACGATCCTCATGATGTCCTCCACGCTCTGCGCCGAGTACATGGGCACGGGCATAGAGCTGCCATTGGCACTGGCACTGCTACAATTGGCGGCGGCGCTTCCTCCTCGGCGGTTGTAGTAGGCTGCCTGTGCCTCCTCTTTGAGCTCCCGCGGCAGGTTCTTGAGGAACCACGGGTGGTTCTTGACCTCGCTCATCATGATCCTCTGTCACAGAGCTCGTCGTTACAGCTTTCAACGTTGGTCGATCCAAATAAGTGAGATCGATCGATCGATCGATCGATCGATATACGAGAGGTAGCTTAGGTACCTTGTGAGGGTTTGCGACGAAGATGCGGGAGAGGAGGTGGCGGCAGTTCTGGGAGACGTGGACGTACTCGGGTATCTTGTACTGCACGGACATGATCCTCTGCAGCAGCGCAAGCAGAAGCAGGGATATGCATGATGTCTATGGATCGAGCAGATAGATAGATGGAGGAGGAGATAGATGGAGGAGCTGACCGAGATGGTCTTGCGGAAGTTCCTGGGGTCCTTGGGATCCTCGAAGGGGTAGGCGCCGACGAGCATGACGTAGAGCGTGACGCCGCAGGACCAGACGTCGGCGTGCTTGCCGTCGTACTCGCGCCTGGAGAGCACCTCGGGGGCGATGTAGGCGGGGGTGCCCACCGTTGACTTGGGGCGCGAGTGCAGCAGCGAGGACTTGGAGTAGCCGAAGTCGCAGATCTTGAGCCTCGGCGCGGGGCTGCCGTCCAGCAGCGTGTTCTCGAGCTTGAGGTCGCGGTGGCAGATCTGCATGGCGTGGCAGAAGCTCACGCCGCACACCAGCTGCTGGAAGAAGTACCTCGCCTCGTCCTCGTGGAACCTCCCCGCCTCGCAGATGCGCTCGAACAGCTCCCCGCCCGCCGCGTACTCCATCACGATCCCCAGGTGCGTCGGCGTCAGCACCACCTCCTTGAACCGGATGATGTTCGGGTGCCGCAGCGACCGGTGGTTCACGATCTCACGGAACACGTTCTCGTCGATCTGCCATCGTGCAGTTTCAATATCAAGCAAGAACCGATTTTTTTCTTCTTCTTCTTCTTATTGATCCGAGAGCTTGCTTGTTTCAATTCAATTTAATCGCAGCAGAGAAGGATATATACCCATGGAGGAATTAACAAGGACAATAAATAATCAAGGAAGGAAGCTAGCCAAGGCAAACCGTGCGTACGTACCCTGTACCCGCGCTCGATGAACTTCATGGCGACGAGCTCGCGCGTCTCCTTGTTCCTCATGAGCTTGGCCACCCCGAAGTTGCCCGCCCCGATCTCCCGAACAGGCTCGTACTTCTCCATGTCTCACTCTGCAGCAGCTTCCTCCGAGATATGCCTTTTGTGTCTGTGTGATTAGGTAGATATATGGGGAGGAGCAAGAAAGAAGACGGAGACTGACGGGGGATGTGGTGTGGGAGATGAGACGGAGCAGGTGGGTTGGGTCGGATGTGATGTGATGTGTGTATGAATCTTATGTTGACGCGCGCTACGCTCCACTGTTCATCATTCCTACCAACAAGGGGCAATAAAACTGCAGCATTACTGTTGCTGTACATGCTCATTTCTCTGCTATCTCACGATTTACTTACTTACGATTTTTTATTGATATAGATGTTATGTTTTTAACATATATTATAATTAACATGTAGATCTCGTCTTAAAAAAATATTTTATTTAAAAATTAAATACTTTGTTTTTAAAAACCGTAAAAAAAACAGACCTATAGTATTCGGGGCCAAGGAAAGGGAGCCATCGGTTGGTGGCAACATCCCAATTGGAAAGCAAAACCAGCATTAACTAAGGCCTCGCTCGTTTCGACTTGAGTTTCTGGATTCTGGCTTATTTTTTTACTATTCATAAATTTTGTCTTTTTCTGAACTTTTGGCTTTTTTTGAGCTTTTTTGCCGGTTCTTTTTTTCCCGTATTTGTTTGTACTATACGTAATGGGCTAACATATTTTTTATATTTTTTAATTTTTTTAAATTTAATTATGTTAAATAAGTCTCTGTCAGCTACAGTGTTTTTTCAGCCAGCTACAGTGCTTTTCAGTCATAAACCACTAAAAATAAACCCAAATGGTCGCCACCTAACAGTACGAGTACCTTCTTATTTTCTTTTCCGTTCGCGAATACGATTGAGCTGTGACGACTTCCTCCTCTTGTCTTGCCCCGCCGCCGCGCCGTCACATCGAATCCACTAGCGGCATGGGGCGGCGCTACGCCCGCCCACTCTCGCAAGTACAAAAATAAAAGAGACGATAATTGTGAGGAGTTTTTAAAAAATCGGAGGTAAAACGTAATTTCGGAGAAGGCAAAGGGCAATCTGGGAAAAGAAGGACCGCTAGAAAAACCGGGGCAAAACCGAATTTTCGGAAAAGCAAAGGGCCCTTCAGAAAAACCAAGGACACAGATGTAAAAAATTGGACTCAGCAATTCCCAAAACCGCGAGGGGCCATCCCGCAAAAAGGAGGGCTAAAAATTCCAGGGACCAAAAAAATTCGTGGACTTAAAAAATTTTAGGGACTTTTTACGAAGAAAAGGACCAGACGTAATTCAGAAAACCAAGAAAATTCCTCACTAGACCGACAGAAATCCCCGCACACGGCGGCGCGCGCACGGGGGTGAGTGGACGCGCCGGGGCCGTGAATCCCCGGGCATAAGGAGGGAGTATTTCGCAGGCAGAGGCAGATCCATCATCCATCTGCTCGAATCTTACGCATCATATATCTACGCATTCATTTGCCCCTTCAGATCGATCTATCTACTTTGTAACCCAAACCACAGCTAACTGTAGCCTTTTTTTTCCCTTTCAGAACAGCCGAATGTTCGGCCTGCTTGGTACGTACTGTCGTTTTATGAAGAAACTAGTTGTAGGCACCGTGCGTTATAATAGAATCATAAAAATAATAAGATAGAATTTACTGTCTGGCCAGTTTTACACACAAATATTAGAGAAATTAAGGTCAATTTACTGTCTCTTTAGAAGCCACGTTTAGCACGATAGGTTAGGGAGAATAATCTAAGAGAAAAAAAATCATCTCTTATGCCTAGGGCCATTGGATGTTAAGCTAATTACTATAAAAAAAATCAAAAATAGTTTTTACAAATCGAAAAGAATAGGGCATTGGATGTGATGAACAGGTGCATGGCACCATATATGATATGGTTCTGCTTTTAGTTTCCTTTACCAAAGTGCGTGCTCTCTTTCTTTCTTTCATGTGCCTGCCTTGTTGTCCACTTAATATCTGTCACCTCACCTTCTGTAAGACCAGAGCAGGTCATCAGCTCGGTTAGGTCGCCACCCCTTTTGCCTCGAGATCACTTTAAATTCGCTGTTCACTGATAGCTTGACATGAAGCTAGCGGAGGAATGCTTGCCTATCTAGTAAACATACTCAGACACAAGCAATTTTTATTTAACTCTGAAGGTTTCGCTTTCCATGGTGCTTGGTTAAAGCAGGCACCTTGTTGAGGTTACCATGACATTACACACGAACGACCGGTGAGAAAGAGAGAGCGCCTCGACTTTTCAAGTTAATATAAATACTCCTTTCGTTCACAAAAGGACGTACGAAAATGATATAAGTAAATTCATACAGCCGGATCGTATCAATTTTAATCAAATATATTATCTAAATATGTAGTTTGGATATACGAAAATGGTATGCGTAAATTTATTTTAAAAATAATTTAATAGATTTACAGTTTTTTATTTTTTTTAAAAAAATTGATAATAAAATTTTGTAGTCAAAGTGATATCTTGTTAACTTCAAAAAATAAAAAAAAGGACTTGCTTTCGGACTAGAGGAGTACTTTAGCGGATATTTGTATTGACTTGTGCTTGTGGTTTATAAGTTGTGGTTTTGATTTTTGATTAAAAATATAGATAGTAGCGTTCCTCCGAAGAAGTGACTTTTGGTAATTCGGACCAACTTCAAAAGGTACCAACCGTGCCGCCGAAAGGTGAATAAACCTTTTGCAGGCCGTTAACGTACGTAGCCCTTTTCTGAAGCTGAAAGCAGCAGTTTTAGTTGGGAAATTACGAGGGCGCCCAGACCGAGCTCGGCAGTCTATGATGGATAATCTCGCCCAAATTGCGAGGGAGTTGACGGATTCTTATCTGAATGAATGATGCATCTGCTCGATCGATCGATTGAATCGTACGTGCAGACCAAGGTCCTCCAGCCCAGCTCGACCTGCCCTACCAACAAGGTTACTTCTACCGGTATTTATTTGATGGTGTCGACGTCGATCGGCTCACATGCATCATGAATAGCTCTCCTTTTGGTATATTCTACTCTCCCTTACTCTCCCTCTCCTTTCCCATCTGAAAAATAATGAATTGATGGAGTACTCCGCAACTGAACAGTCATGAGTGGATTACTAGCGCCTCAAAAAATAGGGGCGTTACAGTCTCCTTCACCACCGGTCAATCGGTGGGGGAATTGTGGATCAGAGTTTATAGGTGTTAATCGGGGCTGGGCCTGCGGTTATTCGCATAGGTTTTTTTTATATAAAATCCGGCCTCTATATCCACGAGGGATATACACAGCCAAAACAACCACAAGTTACACGAGCACTTAGACTCAAAGCCTCATAACTGAGGATCAAACAACAACGAAAAAGAGAGCTTAAGGACTGACAAAAGCTAGAAAGACTACGCTTCAGAACTTTTTCTCTGTCCTTGCTTTCAACCAAGACCCTATCCTCGAACGACTGCGCCACCCAAACTTCGGTCTACTTTGCGTGAAGAAGGGCCTCCTAGGCGACGCCTCGAAGGAGACGACAAGGGTCGCCAACGCCGCCCGCCTCACCGAGGCAAGGTTTTCACCTGGAGATCAGAAAACATGAGGGCTGTGGAGTGCCAAGACAACACCTTCAAGAAGGAAAATGGCGCCCGAAGGCGTCATCGTTGTCGGAACCGGTAAGTACAAGCAAGGCTTCACGGCACCTCCACAAAGACCACACGCACTACCCACACACAAAATAGACCGCCACCAACACACCGAAGATCTGCACGCTTCAAGGCCATGGCACATCCACCTTTAAACTCCCCAGAGATCCACTTCCCCCGGAGATACCGAAGTCCGCTCCTGCCCCAAACTGCCACCTCAATCCCCCACAAGGACCTCGGCGAAGAGATACCCCGGAGATACCGAAGTCCGCTCCTGCCCCCAAATCTGCCACCTCAATCCCCAACAAAGACCTCGGCGACGATATACTCGCTCGAACCAACAGAAAGGACCTCCGGCAAGCACTCCGACGAAGCTCGCCGCACCATCCGACCTCCAACCGGACCCAGTCGGCCTCGGCAACCACCTTCGAACAAGCCACAAGACCACCGCTGGATTCGAGCTCGACCACCGGAACCGCACGCCGCCACCGGCCACCTCGGCGGACCGCACGGCCACCAAGCCGGGCCGCAGAGCGCCGCCGCCCCTCCTCGCCGCCCACGCACTCGCCAACGCCGCCCCCACGCCTCAAGACGCGTCGCCGCCGCCCGCCGCTTTCGGGAACCCGCCACGCACCGCCAAGGCCGACACCAACGAGCCCAAGGCACCGGGTCGAGGGACGCCCGATCCGGCCACCAAGCCGCCGGATCCGCCACCGGCGAGAAGAGCCGCTGCCGAAGAGCTCGCGACCAGAGAACTAATCCCCACCGAGCAAAGCTGGGAAAGGAGGAAAAGAGAGAAAAGAGCCCCGCCGCCGCCCTCCTTGCGACCACCGTCGACCGGTGGCGCGCTCCGGCGACGGCGAGGAGAAGGGACGGACGGGGGTGGAAGGTGAAGGGACGGGGGTGGAAGGAGAAGGGACCGATTAGGGAGCAAGAGTCTCATGTATTATTATTCGCATAGGTGTCCCAAAAAAAATCACATTGCGTGATGCGGAGAAGCGTACATAAATCATTTGTATAGTACTCCATATAGTAATCTTGTAATACTAACTAAGAGCGGTGCAAGCAAGCATGCCCCACATGCATGCAGCGCAATTCGGAATCAAACAAGTGATGCAGTGTAATTCGGAATCAAACAATCCCTAGCTAGGGAAAAATACTTCATTTGAACGATAGTAAGCTAAAAGGAAAGGAACATACTAGTATAACTCAACTTTCTTTTGGGGGTAATACAAGCCTCTCATGTCACTGTAAGACGAGAGTAGGAGACGACCTTTGCAGAACAACCAGGTGAAGATTTTAGCTAGCTAGTATTCTTTTTATCCGGACGTCTCAGCTTCCAAGTGCAATTCGATCTGATTAGTCACACAGGATTGCATATAAACGGACTACTAGTACGATTTAGCTAGGTACCCATACTGATCCTTATTTTATGTCCTAGTGCAAAATTCTTACCGCACGTTTTCCTCTCTATAAGGCGCATCCCTCTGTTTATTGCTCTTGGGATAAGTTCAGGTTGAGCCTACCTGTTAAGCAAGTGTTGCTTGGAACCTTGTGTTTGTTGTTAATGGCTATACATGTACACGTTTTATCTAAATATACAAACAGCTGGTTCCATGGTGTAGTGGTTAGCACTCCAGACTTTGAATCTGGCGACCTGGGTTCGAATCCCGGTGGGACCTTTTTGTTCTTCATTTTTTCCCATTATTTTTTAGCGATGTTTAGCGTCTCGGGAGTTTGCTCCTTTGTTATCCAGCTCCCAGACTATGATCGTTGAGAAAATGATATTAATGTCAAAAGAAAACCAAGATCATCAGCTGCGCTGCTCAATTTGATAGCTTATGGCTTCTTTTTTTCTGTAACTATCTTATTTTTTACTATACCTACTGATAACTTATTTGATATAATTAAATTTAAAAAAAATAAAAAATAAAAAAAGAGGTTAGCCTATCACGGAATGTGAAGGAATATGAGAAAAAACAAAATAAAAACAAAATAAAAAATAGTAAATTAAAAACTAAAAGTTAGAGGCGAAACTAAAACGAGCGAACTCAATTTATACAGCACAGGGATACTGCGCCAGCTGGGATAACTGAGATGGTGTGACTCATGTTACTTGGAAGAAATATGTTACTGATGATTAAACTTCATTCGTAATCTATTCAGTTTTAATTTGAAACCCAAAATTAATAGTCTCGTGCGATTGCTGATCTATAGTCCATGCATAGAGCCTGATATTACTCATAAGAAAAACAAATGTAAAATTCCAGTCAAATGCACATCAAATTCTAAGAACTTCTATACAGACTATCTGTAACTAAAACAGACAAACGAATTACTGCTTCTGATAGGTAAAAATAAAATGCTGTAAATAATTCCTCATGATGCGATGTAATGCTACTTTCCATTAACTATCGCAAGTCCCCTAAAAAATCACAAGTCCACGACATTAGTTAAACTGATAATGTTAAGCATCAAATTATTGTTATTTTTTTAAAAAGAAAATATCTACATAAGCCACATGTCATCAAATGAGTTAGCAGTTACTACTCCGTCGGTTTCACAGTATAAGGTGGTGATCGGTTCGACTGAAAACTGAAAGCTTATGGCTGAAAACACTGTAGTGGTGAAAAATATCAGAATGATGAGGCTTATTTAACATAATTAAATTTAAAAAAAATTAAAAAATATGTTAGCCCATCACAGACAACGCAAACGAATACGAGAAAAAAAAAACCGACAAAAAAGCTCAAAAATATCAAAAATTCAGAAAAAGACGAAATTATAAATAGTGCAAAAATAAGCTTAAGCCATAAACTTAAGCCATGTTGAACACAGCCCCAGTCCAGTAAACATACTTAGAAAGTACATTAGTTAAATAATGTTTAATAAAATTGGTTCTTAGTTGTTTTATGATACTGCCTTTTCTATCAGCGATAAATATAATATAGTTTTATTAAATATTTTCTATTAGAAGTAAATATAATATAATGTTATTAAATATTAATTAAATAATGTACCAGAATCGGACGGAGGAGTTCTAGTCACGACGACCACATAGGAGCAGACGGCGCGATTCTCGACTTACGGAGGTAAGTCATGGGTGACTTTCCCGCCCGATGCCGCCCATTCGCCATCCAACGGCCACGCCTCCTCCTCCCCGCACCGCCGGCGCTCGGCCGCGCCTCCTCGCCGTCGCACGCCCATGCCGCGCGCCTCTCCTCGCTGCTGCCGCCGACGCCATCCCGTCGCCTCTCCTCGCTGCCACGCCGCTGCCGAAGCGCTGTCGCGACGCCGCTCCGCACCGCCGAGCGGCGGGCCGCCCCTGGCCGCCGCCTCTCTCCTCGCCCGCCGACGCCGCCATCCGTCCTCGAGCGCGCCGCCGTCGTCACGCCGCCTGAGGAGAGGGCTCGGAGGAGGCCGCCCGCCCGCCGCCGCCTCTCCGCCGCCACCGGAGACGGAGAGACGACGGCGGCAGGCCGAGGACGGGATGGCGTCGGCGGCTGCGGCGAGAGGCGGCGGCGGCTGCGGGCGGCGACGGCGAGGAGAGGCGGCGCCGCGCTCGCCGGCGCGCGGGAGGAGGAGGAGCGTGAGCCGTTGGATGGCGAATGGACGGCATCGGGCAGGGGGAAAGTCACCCATGACTTACCTCCTGTAAGTCAGAGAATCCGCGCCGAGGAGCGGACACCCAAAACCTTGAGCGGCGAGGCACCACCGGCGATGAGCGGCGCCATGAGCTCGCCGGACTCCCGCGTCGAGACCGTCTCCCGCCTAGCCCAATGGCGCATCGAGACATTCGGCCCCTTCTCCTACCGCCGCTCCGAGCCCTTCAAGCTCGGCATCTGGAACTGGTAGGTGCCAATCATTCCCCCAATTCCGCCGCTCCAAAGATCACACCTTTCTGTCCTCTTCGCACCCAGCTTCACCAAACTAGACACCAGTTTGGTTTAAATTGGCGAAATTTCGTCTCGAGTTGATGCTGGTGACTTGCGAATTTGATGGCGTAACTAGGGTCCATGTACATACGGCTGTTCCCGGAGCCGGGCCGCCTGTCCAAGGAGCAGCCGCCCCTCGCACGCTTCGTGCTTCGCGTCTCCTCCACGGGTCCAACTCGCCGCACCTGCGCCTCCCCTGGTACGCTTCCCTAGACGGTCGCGATGCCTCCTCACTGACCACTGAAGTTCCATTTCTTGCTGCATTGGAGGCTTTGATGAGTGGCTAAGGCCTATGCTCGTAGTGTGATGATATCTTGATGTGGTTTGTTCTGAAATGGGGCAAAGATTCGCTCAACTTTTGGCTGCTTGTGTGAGTTTGATTTGATCCCATGGGATTGGAGCTCCTGGCTAGGCAGTTAGACTGCCCATCCCGGTATGTCTAATCAGAAATGCTACGGTTAAATTGCTGATTAGTTTTCTTTTGATCTACGAACTGGAATTTGGATGTTGTAGGAGTGTGGGCAAAATATCTTCTTGTTTCTTTGTCATGTCTCGGTGCCCATTCATGATTCAAGTGGCTATGCAGTTATGAATGCAAATGGTCAGATCACACTTCCGAGGCAATTAGAGTCCTCCTGGGAAGAAGTGTTGGAGTAAGTAGTTAAAACGCAAAAAACAAATGTTCTGATATTTCATCCATTGAATGATGGGTTAACATTTCAATCCAAAGAGATATGGTTTAGGCCCACAACAAAGTTGCTCTTGAAAAGAAATAACTTGAAGCTTGAGTATGCTTTCCTAAGTTGCAGCTTCAGTTTAATAAACTGATTTGATGAAATGCTCCTTTTAGAATGGGTTTTTAGCGTGGAAATTTTGCCCAAAGCTGAAGCTAATTGCTGACCAGCAAATAATTCCAAGCTTGTTGATGTAACAAAGGATTTAACTGTATATTGCTTTGTAAAGATTTAACTGTATATTGCTTTGTAAAGAGCAAAGAATTACAGATTCCTGTTGTCATCAGTCATCACCAAGGAATAGCAGGCAGCCGGTTTCTTGCTGTAACTGTCTACCCAATAAATAGCAGGCAGCCGGTTTCTTGCTATAACTTTCTACCCAATAAAACATTGTACTTGTTTTTACTGGATGTGAAATCCGAAGTGCAATGTTGTAGAAATGAATAAAGTGAAGTTCTGCAGTCATATTGGGCTACATGTTTTTAGATACATAGTCTTTAGCAATTCTTTTTTTTTTGGCAGTCTCACTGCTAATTTCCTTTCCATCAAAGTTCATGAGAAGCTGCTTCGCACCAGCGAGGACTTTGTATGGCAGCTTAATACGGTGTTCCACGGGCGATTTACTATTGATGTCGAGTTTTTGGACCTCAAGATTGCCAGTAACAATGCAAGTATTGTTTTCTTTTGCCCCAATAACTATGAGAGTACATGTTTTTTGTAACTCTGATTGCTTAGGAGATATGTTACAGGAGGTGTTGCTTAGTGCTAGATTGTGCTTAATATTGCTATGCTAACATCTTTGAGTTTGATCACAGGCTACTGAATCTTCTCCGTCAATTTGGCCTAATGAGGGTATGGTGCAGAATGTTGCAAGCAGCAGCACTCTCCGATGCCTTTCTCGCATGCTGACAGAGTCAATCCATACTGATGTGACGATAAACACCACAGATGGTGTCCTCAGGCCCACAAGGCCATCCTCTCAGCATGCTCTCCTGTGTTTGAGCGAATGTTCCTGCATGATCTTAAAGAGAAGAAATCCTCCACGATCAACATAGACGACATGTCTCTCGAATCCTTCTCGGCTCTTCTTGGATACATCTACGGAACCATAAGGCAAGACCAGTTCTGGAAGCATCGACTTTTGCTACTCGCAGCTGCGAACAAATATAGCATTTCCAACATCAAAGACTGTTGCGAGCAGAGCCTCCTGGAGGATGTCAATTCAGGCAACGTCCTCGAGCGGCTTCACATTGCGTGGCCGTATCAGCTGGAAAAGCTGAAGAAAGGGTGCCTTACCTACTTGTTTGATTTCGGAAAGATATATGATGTCAGGGATGAGATCAATAGCTTCTTCCTCCACGCAGATCGAGAGCTGATGTTGGAGATGTTCCAGGAGGTACTTGAAACAAAACGTGAGAGCCTTTGGCGTCATCATGATTCCTTTTAGCCTTGCATCAAGGCTGAAATATGTTTAATACTTTCAGTACATAGGAGAAAGAAGCTGGTGGTGTAAATAAGCTACATATCCCCACAGTGTTTTACTCCTCACTACACAGGAACATCATGGTCATGAAAATGACGGCACCCAAAATTCGAACTCATGGATGTACATGTAAACCTCCCGCTCTGGCCGCTGAGACATTGCGGCTACCGCTAGCCCGCATGCATTTGCGTCACTTGCTTGGCGGCAGTGGTGGATCTAGAACAGAAATAACTAGGTGTCATCATGCTTATCATCACATATATAATTACCCGGAAAAGGTTGAATAGTCTATAGATGTCACATTTCTCACTTGAAGTTCGATAAGATATCGTAAGGTAAGAGGAGAATATGTAAATAGGTAATTTAGTCCGACCAGATACGAACTGGTCGTGGAGATTGACTATCGCTAGAGGATGATTGACTTTCGAGGATCACTTTTCAAAGATGTTGAACAATTGATTACTTTCACTATACCAACACACTACATTGAATTGGGCTGTTTCAACTCTTTTTTTGCTGCATTGTCCGTCTAGTGATAACGATCTATGATCTTTTACTCGCATGGTTTTCTAGTTTATACAGTAGAAATATTAATTTGCGCTAGTGTAACCTATCCGTAATCCTTCACCATTTACTTGAATAAACTAACTTTGCAATTTAAGAAAAATCAACAAACTCCTCAAATTGAATCCCTAAATCACAAAATTAGTCACTATGCTTGAAATAAATCAGAAACATTAGAAGTAATCAAAACTAACATGTTGAAATAAATCGGAAATGTATTCGTATTAATATTCGTATTTGTATTCGTATTAATATTCCAGAATATTTGTATTTGTATTCGTATTAATATTCGAGAATATTCGTATTTGTATTCGTATTCGATCAACTCAGTAGAAGAAGCACACTATTTCTGTATTCGAGAATATTCATATTTGTATTCGTATTCGCATGAACATGAGGTACTAATAGTATAACATGCCTTCTTGAGAAAAAGGATGGTCAACAAAAGCACGATCAACTCAGTAGAAGAAGCGCACTATTTCTGTCCTGTCACCAACATTTACCTGCAGAAGTAAAATTGTTTTTAGTATCTACAACACCAGAAAGCTGAAATAAGTTCAATACAAGATAGGTAGTAATACAGATCATTTTTATCCCATGCATCATTGTTGCAAGACAATCTCAAAAAAAAAAAAAAGCATGGGAGAGCCTGTATTAAAGCATCAGCATAGTGCACTAAAATTATCTCAAGATTAATTAAGATATCACTCATTTGTAATTTGCTCTTCAGAAGACCATAGCCATGTGCGATGCCAAGCATAACTGCTTCAGACATGCTAGGGAAAATAGCTTTAGTAATATTTGGGGGAGCTTCATAACATATAATTTTATATTCTAAAAATTATATCCCTTAGATTGCATTGTATGGTTTATGATCACATTTGATGATATATATTATCCTCTTGACACTCCATTACAATGCATGATCATCTTACTATTCTCTAAAAGCAGAGCTCTAATAGATGCGTGGCAAAATCAAAGGCGCGGAGGCACGACGTGGCCGAGCGCGGAGGTGGAGCCGACTGTGTGGCCCAGATAGACTAATTCTGACAATATCAACTTGACGTGCTATGATAATGTAATATGTTTATCTGTAATAAACATATGTATTTAACTAGTAATAATACAAAAAGGGGACGCACGCGCGCACCGGACGCCGCATCTCTCTCTGTATATATGTATGGATCTAAGCATCTCCCGACGCAAACCCGATGGATTGAACGATCCATCCATCTCCTCCCCTCCCCCTGCCGCTTCCCTCTCCTCTCCTCTCCGCGATCCCAAACCCTAAAACCCCAAATGGCTCACCGCCGCCGCCGCCTGCCGACCGCTTCGCTGGCTCGCTCGCGCTGCCCCGCTCTCCCGCCTCCCCCGTCGGCTCGAGGTCTACTACTTCCCTGTGGCCACTCCGAGCGGTGTCCGCCCCCGCCGCCCCCGCCCCGCACCCCGCCTCTTCCCTGCACCGTCGCTGCCGTCGACCTTTTCGCCGACGCTAAGACCGACGAGCCATACGCCACCATCTCCCTCCTCCCGGGACCCCACCGCGGCCCACCCCCCGCGGAGCCAGAGCCCGACAACCCCAACCCCGGGGAGGGCGAGGGCGCCTTCACCTTCTTCGCCAAGCAGCTCACGCAGAGCGACGCCAACAACGGCGGCGGCTTCTCCGTCCCCAGGTTCTGCGCCGACTTCATCCTCCCCAAGCTCGACTTCGACGCCGACCCGCCCGTCCAGAAGCTCCTCATGCGGGACCTGCGGGGCAAGCCCTGGGAGTTCCGCCACATCTACCGCGGCACGCCGCGCCGCCACCTCCTCACCACCGGCTGGAGCAAGTTCGTCACCGCCAAGCTGCTCGTCGCCGGCGACGCCGTCGTCTTCATGCGCCGCCCCGACGGTGAGCTGCTCGTCGGGGTGCGCCGCGCTCCCAGGTACCCCGTATCGCTGCACGCGGCCGGACCACTCCGCAACGCGCGGGCGCGTGTCCCGCCCCAGGAGGTGCTGGACGCCGCGCGGTTCGCGGCGGAGGGGAGGCCGTTCACGGTTACCTACTACCCGAGGCAGGGCGCGGGGGAGTTCGTCGTGCCGCTCAAGGAGGTGGAGGACGCGGTCAACGGCAACTGGGAGCCCGGGGTGCAGGTGCGCATGCAGGTCATGGAGGCCGAGTGCTCGCGCCGCTCCGACTGGGCCAACGGCACCGTCAAGGCCGTCGATAACTCCATCATCTGGCGCATGCTCGAGGTATCCTTCCTTGTTGCTTATCTAATCTAACCTAATCATCGCTAATTCATCTATGCTTTGTGTTGATTGTTGAAGCAGCTGCCAGTGCATGTGATCGATCGAGTCTGTTTGGTTCAGCCATGCCATGCCATGCCTTCACCTTGTTAGTGTTTTGCTAGGTCACGAGTAGCAAGCAATCTTGCACTAATAATAACCCTTGGTTGTCACTCGTACTTTAGGCTTAGATTTGTTGTACGCGTAGGGTTGCTGTTGTCGATTCATAATATTGTCTACTCATTCTTGTCGTCTTCTTATATTGTGGGGTTGGTGGTGGTTGCTCTGTCGCGATGGCTTCACTTGTTCAACCATCATGCGCGAGCGATTACTCGTCTCGCTCTCCTCATGTTCCCTGTGGCACTTAGATCGAATTTAATCTGGAATTACGAATGCACTTTTACCTGTTGTATTAATACATCAGGTCATGTCAGTTTTTCATGTGTTGTATTATATTTAGTTTTTTTATTGAAGTCGTGAAAAATGTGCAACTTATTGAAGTAAAACATATACATGTGTGATTAGTTCTTCACAGTCATGGAAGTCCAAATTTAGTTTGATTTGTGTTCTTTCACATCCTAATAACTAAATATTTGACAAATCTGCAAAGAGAAGCTAGTACCTTCTTTAGTGCTTTATGTTGTTGCTTCTGTTACTCGCTGGACTCTTGTTGTTGATGATAGCAAGATCCTTACTCTCATGGAGAGGAAGACACTTGGAGATAGGGCAATTTTTCTATTTCTCACACAATGCCTTACCAACCTGAGGGGTTGGGGATACATATTTATAGGCTGCCAACCAGCCAAGCATATGCTAAGATGTTGTCCTAGATGCTAAAGCGAGATCTTTGTCCTAGATCTTGCCCTAGATGCTAGTCAAGGATGCTAAAGCGGATCTTGTCCTTGATCTTGTCCTAGATGCTAGTCAAGGATGCTAAAGCAGATCTTGTCTAAAGCAGATCTTGTCCTAGATGCTAAAGCAAAGTCTGTCCTAGATGCTAAAGCAGATGTTGTACAAAGACCATGAGACAAAGACTTATTCATCATTCTCCCCCTAAGTCTTGTACGTCGTCTTGTGGGGACGTTGAACCATCCCGATCCTAGAGCAGAGCTCGAGGAATTTGATCCTCCCAAGAGGCTTGGTGAGCAGGTCCGCAGTCGATCCGTGGTGTTGATGTAGCTCGCCTTGACACCGCCTTCATCTAAATGACCTCGGATGAAGTGGTACTTCACCCGGATGTGCTTGCTCGTTCGTGGAAAACGGGTTCTTCGCGAGCCGAGCGGACTTGTCGTCCACCCCGAGTGCCACCGCCGTTGTCTCTACCGAGGAGATCACCAAGCGGTCGAGCGAGCAGGCGCTGAGTCGAGCGGTGGAAGCCGCTATGTACTCGGCCTCACGGTGGACAGGCCACCACCGCCGCTTGACCGATCGCCGCCTAACGAGGCACTTGCCGAGGAAGAAGAGAATCCCGCTTGTGCTCTTGCTGGTGTCGATGTCGCCTGCGTGGTCGCTGTCGCTGTACCCGATGAAGTCGCGCCACGGACACCTCGGATAGTGCAAGCCGTAGTCGGAGGTGCCCGCAACGTAGCGGAGGATCCTCTTCACGGCTGCCGATGCTCCGTCGTCGGCCGCCGCATGAACCGATCGACGTAGCTAACGGCGAACGCCAAATCTGGACGCGTGTGGACGAGGTAGCGAAGGCTACCCACGATGCGCCGGTACTGCGTCGCGTCCACCTCCTCCGCCGTGCTCTCACGACTCAGCTTCAGCCTCTCCTCCATAGGAGTGTGGGCTGGGTTGCAGTCGGTGAGCCCGCCCAGCTCGACGGTGCGCTTGGCGTAGGCGGTCTGACGAAGGGAGATACCGGAGCTGTCCTGGTGGACCTCGATCCCTAGGTAGAAAGAGAGGAGCCCCAAGTCGCTCATCTGGAAGGCGGTCTTCATCTCCGCCTTGAACGCTCGACCTCGGCCTCCTTGGAGCCGGTGATTATCAGTCGTCGACGAGACGCCCACCGCCAGGCGTTGCCGCCTTTGCCCGCCCGTGAGACCGCACCTGTGCGCTCTGCTGGAACCCCATTTGCTTGAGGGTGGAGTCCACTTAGCGTTCCAGCTCGTGGTGCTCGCCGCAGCCGTAGAGGGCCTTGCGCAGCGGAGAACCTGCCCTCCTTGCCGGGATGACGAATCCCGGCACGACGGACGTAGGCCTCCTCCTTCAAGTCGCCGTTGAGGAAGGCGGACTTGACGTCCATGTGATGGACGCGCCAATCCTCCTGGGCTGCAAGTGCGAGGAGAAGACGAACGGACTCCATGCGCGCGACGGTGCGGCGTCATCAAGTCGATCCTCCTCGCCGCATGAAACCTCGTGCCACCAAGCGAGCCTTGTGCTTGACGATGGCGCCGGCTTCATCTCGCTTCGGCTTGAACACCCACTTAAGGGTGATCGCGCGGTGCCGGCGGCAGAAGATCCGCCCGCCCCACGTCTTGTTTCGCCGACGGCGCCCATCTCCTCCTCGCATCGCGGCACACCATGCCGCGTCTCTCTCCGCCTCGGCGAAGGAACGAGGCTCGCCGTCGTCTGTGCGAGGTGCGGCCCGCAAGTCGCTGCCGCGCCGAGCCGTGGACCGCTTTCGCCGAGGAGGTCGCCCACATGCAGAAGGCAGAGGCTCGCCGCCATGGTAGGCGTCGATGCGGTCCTCGTCGTGAGACAATGAGTAGCGAACTCCACCATGCGCCGCTCGTCATGGACCGGCTGTTGGGGCCGATCCGGTGGTGTGGCCGCGGTGCGGGAGAATGGTGAGCCGGTGCGAGAGCGTGGAGTGGCGGTGGTGAAGAGTGGGCGTGGCCGGTGCAAGGTGATGGAGCACTCACGAGCCGGTGGCGAGCAAGGTGTCGAGGTGGACGAGCTCGGTGAAGACGAGCCGCTAGCTCCCCGCGCTCTCGGTGGACGAGTCGACAACAAAGTCCACGAGTCGAAGTCGAACCGCCGCCCACCGCCTTGTCCCACGCCCGCCCGCCTTCGTCGAACACAACGCCACGCGAGATGCGGACGCGCCGGTGATGTGGTCGAGGATGCGGCGAGGCCTCGAGCCTCCGCATAGCCGATGAACACTCCCGAGTGCTCCCGCCGCCGAGCTTACCGATGTGGCCAAGCTCCTTGGCGAACGCGAGGGAGCCAAGACCCGCAAGTGGGAGACCGCCGGCTTGCGCCCATGCCAAGCCTCGTACGGCGTCCTGCCGTCGAGCGCCTTGGTAGGCGAGCGGTTGAGGATGTAGACGGCCGTCACCACCGCCTCTCCCGAAGCGGCCGGCATCCCCTCGCTGAGGAGGGCCCGAGCCATCCCCACAACCGCTCAGTTGCGCCGCTCGACGACACCGCTCGCCGCGGTCATGCGGTAGCGGAGTAGTGGCGCGAATGCCCTCATCGGCGCGAAGACGACGCGAATTCGCCGCCGTGAATTCGCCGCCGTTGTTCTGCGTGCGAAGACGCGCAGACTTTGCGGCCGCACTCCGCCCCGCAGCGACTGCGTGCGCTCGATGGCGCCATGACCTCTCCCTTGCCGCCGAGGACCATCACCCACATGTAGCGGGAGAGGTCGTCGACGAGCAGCAGGAAGTAGCGTCGTCCTCCCGGTGTGGCCGGTGTCACCGGGCCACACAAGTCCCGTGCACGAGCTCGAGCTCTCCTTGGCTCGAAACTTCGCCGCTGGGAAAGGGAGTCGCCTCGCCGTCAACACGCAGACGCCGCAGAATCGCTCCACATGGTCAAGGCACGGCAGGCCTCGCACCATTTCCGTGGCACTGAGCCGCTTCAGGGCCTCGAAGTGAAGGTGCCCAAAGCGCTCGTGCCACTGCCATGCCTCGTCGTCCCGACGAGCAGCGAGACAGAGGGGTTGTGCCACCGCACGTGAAGAATGTAGAGTTGATTTTCGCCTCGGTTACCTTGGCAAGAAGGCGGCGGCGAAGATCCCAAACCGCAACACCGTGCTCGATCTCGACCATGAGCCGTTCTCATCCGGTGTCCCAAGGCGATGATGGAGTTCGCAGATCGGGGATGTAGTAGACGCCGGTGAGCGACTGTGCTCACCGTGACACGGCGGTGAGGATGATGGAGCCGACGCCTTGATTTCCACGAGGCGTCCCAAACTTGACGGAGCCTCGGACGCTAGAATCAAACTCGGCGAAGAACTCCCGTCGACCGGTCATGTGATGGGTGGCGCCGGTGTCGAGGCACCACCCGTCAGTCTTGTTGTTGCCGGAGCCGTAGCCGAGGAGGGCGTGTGCTTTGGCTCGTCAAGGTGGAGGAGAGCCACCGCGGCGGTGCGGCGGAGGTAGTTCGTTGCTCGCATGAGCAATGAGCGAGCCGCCGCCTCCTCCTCCGCGCGACGTGGGCTGGCCGCGTCGTGGTCGTCGACACTCCTTGGCCCAATGACCAAGCTTGCCGCAGATTGTGGCAAGAGTCGTCTCGTCGGCTTTTGCTTGCCGGCGGCGCCGCCTGGCGCCCACGGTCATCACCCCAAGACGTCCTCGCGCCCCGCTCAGGCGTCTTTGCGCGGCTTGCGCAAGATGCCACGCTTATGTCGCTGTCGTGGAAGAAGGCTCCCCCTTCTTCCTGTCACCTTGGCCGGCAGCCCACTGCTCCCGAGTGAGGAGGAGCTTCCCGCCAATGGTGACGGGTCCCGAGAGGCGCTGTGGCTCATCGCTGTCAACGACCTTGAGGCGACCCAACGCCTCCTCGATCGTCATCGTGGAGAGGTCCAGCAGAGACTCGATTGAGCGAGCCATCTGCTTGTACTTCTCGGGGACGCAGCGGAAGAGCTTTTCCACAGCTCTCTCCTCGCCGTAGGTGTCGTCGCCGAACTGCACCAACTTCTGCAACAGAGTGTTGAGACGGAGAGCAAAGTCATCAACGTCCTCACCTGGCTTGAAGGCCAGGTTCTCCCACTCCTGCGTAGTGCCCGCAATGTAGACTTGCGGCGCGGCCGCCGCCGCGCGTCTTTGCGGCGATGGCGTCCCAAGCCTCTTTGGCGATCCGCTTGTTGGTAAGCGAGAAGCGCATCTCGGGCGGATCTGCGGCGATGAGAGCATCCGGCGCCGTCGATCCCGGTCGAGTCGACGCCGCCGCATCGGATCGCATCCCACATATGCCGCACTGAGCCTCACCTCATCACCGCAGCCCCACTCGACGTAGTTGGTCTTGGTGAGGTAGGCCACCCGCCGCCGGGCCGACGCCCTCGACGACGACTGGTACTCGTGGTGACCACGGTATCGAACCGGGAGGAGAGCCGCGTCGCTGTGAAGGCCGCGCTCTCCGTCGACCGTCGCCGCCGCCGTCGCGCGCTTCCTCCAGGCGCCGCCGCGCCGCCGCCTGCCGGGCCGCCGCCGCTCGTGGGCGTCTTGGCGCCATCGCGCCGCCGCCCTCGCCGCCGCCTCCTCCTCCGCAGCTCAAGATCTGCGTCGGCATTGTCATCGGCAGAGATGGAGCTGCTGAGCTGCCGCAGAACCTTGACCTCCGCCGCCGCCGCCGCGCATGCGCCGCCGCCGCCGCTTCCACCTCCGCTCGGCTGCCGCCGCCCGCCGCCGCGATTTTGACGCTTTTCGCCGCCGCAGCTGCTCTGCCGCCGCCGCTGCTGCTGCTTGCTGCATGGCGAGCTCGGCCGTCTCACGACGCCGCATGCTCGAGGCGATCGAAGGCCGAGGCGCCTGCGGACATGGCGCGCCATTGGGGGGCATTGCGTGGAGAGGGCGCCGACGAGCTTGCCGCCTCCGGGAGGAGAGGAGGGGACGGTAGGAGCACCGCCGCTACTACTGGGCCGCCATGAGGTCAAGAAGGAGATGAGCAAGAGATGCTCAGCTCTGAGGATAGTATGGCTCGATACCACTTGTTACTCATTGGACTCTTCTTTGTTGGTGATAGCAAGATCCTTACTCTCATGGAGAGGAAGACACTTGGAGATAGGGCAATTTTCTATTTCTCACACATGCCTTACCAACCCGAGAGGTTGGGGATACATATTATAGGTCGCCAACCACCAAGCATATGCTAAGATGTTGTCCTAGATGCTAAAGCGATCTTTGTCCTAGATGTTGCCCTAGATGCTAGTCAAGGATGCTAAAGCGAGATCTTGTCCTTGATGCTATCCTAGATGCTAGTCAAGGATGCTAAAGCGAATCTTGTCTAAAGCAGATGTTGTCCTAGATGCTAAAGCAAAGTCGTCCTAGATGCTAAAGCGGATCTTTGTACAAAGACCATGAGACAAAGACTTATTCATCAGCTTCCATCAGTCCTTTGGTTTTTCAATAGTAACTAGACTAACTAATAGCAAGTTCTTTTGGGCTGTAACTTAGGCTTTTCGTCTATGGTTTTTGAATTCTATCTGTTCGTGAGAGATAGTACGAAAAAAAAGTCACGTATGATTTTAGTCAGTACAGCTGAACTCGGTACAGTGTGTACTACAAACTATCTGTAGACACCGTCTTGAAAAAACACACTGTTTAAAAGCTAGTTACTGTAGTAACGGAAGCCAAAGACAAAGCCAAAGTGAAAAAGAACCCACCCTGTATATGTTTTCTAGTTCTTTATATTATCAGTAGGGTCCCAAAGATCCTTTGCTTCTCCATTTGAGTGAAAATGCACTTGCTCTGTTCAGTTTACCATTGCATTGCCTATTCTTATCTGACTTTACGAAATTACTGCTTGATGTATCTGCAGATAGACTGGGATGACTCCACGTCATCGTATTCACAAAAAAGCAGACATGTTAATGCTTGGCAAGTCCAACTTGCTGGATACCCTCCTCTTCTGAAGAGGCTTAGGATTTCTGAAGACATTCCACCTCTGTGCTCTGGAAATGGTGCAGTTGCGGAAAGTCAGAACATGGCGATACTACTGGGCTCATCAATTCCTGCAGGCATGCAGGGAGCCAGGCATAATGGCCCTACTGATGCACCCTCTTCATCCGCTACAACGTTCACAACTCGGATGCTGTTCCCCGGGGATCTTCAGATTCCTCCGAGCTTGAGTGGTGGCTCCTCTGAGATTGTGAATCCTGAAAATGAATCTCCACTGAACAACTCAGTGAATATGCATACATCTGATCTTCCTGACGAAATGAGGAGCATACAGCTGTTTGGCGCCACAATCACTTCGCCTGTGCAGAGCGCCACCAATGGTGCTTCTGAAGAAGTGAACCAAGTTCCTAATGGTGTGGTTGATGGAACCACTAATGAAGATGCTTCTGCCACATGCCCACTTGACAGGCGTCTCAATGAAGGTGATGGGCACAACCAAAATGATTCTAGGGAAGGAGCCAGAGGTGACGTACATGTATAATCCTTGAGCTATACTTGAAGGTACGATCTCATAAACATTCCTGCGTTTTATTTACAATGAAAATGCAGAAATATCTTTGCATAAACTTTCCGGTCTGGTTGTGAAAGAAAGCGGACAAGATGATGGTGCCCATCGGGCCCAGTGGAGGTCGCCGTTTTCCTTAAAACCAACCACCAGTGAAGTGAAAATCTGAGTCGGTAAATTAAACATTAACTTGCAGTAACTTGTACGTATAGTTTTCTGTTTACCCTGCCTTTGCTGCAAGCCTGTTGCTCTCCTTGATGTTCCTTTATTGGCTGGCTGGTCACTTGGTTGCATCAGCCAATTTAAAAGGAGCCTTATGTTTTGGATGAATCGATGAATTTAAAAGCAAAAGCAAAGCCTAGATACAAATGTATATGTTATTGGTCACCTGTTTACTGTTCGCTTGTGCTTTTCCAGATGGTTGGATGAGATCTGTCTCACCATTTTGATGTGATTTGCTTCACCCCTCTGCGGTTTGATGCACGCAAGCTATCCAGAGTTTTCCCAGCGCCCTAGTTAGCTTCTTTATAGTAGTAGCTGATAAGCAGGGGATTTGATTCAACCATTGGTGATTTGCTTTGTTAGAGCTGTTGCGGAGCAGCAGCATTTCTCTGTTTCCTTCAGCTTTTTCGCATCCGCACATGCAAAGTCTGTTAGACTGATGTTGATGCTGGTACTCGTATTGGTCAGATAAATTTCTTCCTTATTAGTATTATTTCGTTTTTTTTCTAGGTTTTCTTGCGACATTGTTTGATCTCTGAAGTCTGGCTGGCAAGCTTTGCATGCTGTTCTAGCTTTTCCTTTTGCAATTGGTGGTATGGCAAGGCAGCATGCTAGCACGCGCACGGAATCACGCCACTTCAAGTGACTCGCTCGGTGATTAGTATCTGATTATTATTATTATTATTATTATTATTATTATTATTATTATTATTATTATTATTATTATTATTATTATTTATGTTGGCATGGGTATCGAAAGGAAGGGTGGTGTTTGGGATTATTATTGAGTGGTATAGATTGGATGAGAAGAGATGCATGCACTCCAAACGAGCGGTCTATTTTTGTTGGAAAGCAGGATGATAGGCAACTCGCCACCCACCTCACCAAAGCAATTGATTAATTAATTAATTAATAGTAGTCGATGGTCAGGTGCAAAACTTGAGGAGTATTTATATATTGCTGCAAGAGTAGCTCAGTGCACATGAGCACCGACACGTCTAGCGCGGTGCCGGTTGCTTTGCTTGTGTGTTTCGACAAGGGCACACCGTCTTGTCGCTTGGGTTGCCAGTGAAGTGCAGCACGGCAACTGGAGTGCATTACAGAGTTACTACTGTCCAATAGTACATTTTGTCACTTCAATTCTTTTCTCGATCCTGATGTCCTCTTCTTCATACAGTGGATGTTTATTACTAAGACAATGGATTACCAGCCGACATCTCTAGCGTGCACATTCATATCGACTGCCTGCCTATCCATCCTTGTCCGCAGTTTACTTGTCACTTCAACCACAGCCAGCATGCAGAAAGAAAGAAATCGTTAGTTGCCAATGTCCCTCAATAAACTTGAGGACCAAACAAGCATTCGGCTCACACACGGGCCAGCAGATTACATTACATCATTGCCACCATCTGCAATTACATCTCAATCCCAACCAAAATTAACTGTAAAATCGTAGCGGCAACAAGCAACAATTTTGGTTAGCACACGCAATGCACCATGCATGATTCTCCCGACATGCTTCTTTTAATTTACAGTAGAGGCAATCCAGAGTAACAGTTGACGAATGTAAAGAGATATATGTACATACACCACCAAGTCCTTTTCTTTTTTCTTTTCTTTTTTGTCAGAACTCATGAACAAGATCTTCAGAGTAGCTCCGCACGAAACATGCAAGATCTCTCTGATGTGCAATGCAAAAGCTAGCTGCAGCTGCATTCTTTCCTTTTTTTTTCTTGTTTTTCTTAATATATGATTCCTATCTGGATCGATCTATTGCTGTATGAACAAACAAAAGCACTCACGTGTAGCTGTACCGGTGTACGCACGTAGCTCCAAAGCTCACGACGTCCATGCCTTCTCGCCATGGCGCCTCCGGGTGAGGCTCCGGATCCAGCTCCTCCCCGGCCTCCCTTTCGACCGCTCCGCCGCCTTCTTGCCGTCGAGCCCCACGTGGCACGCCGCCGCGCCGCCCGCCTTGCCGGACCTCTTCCACCGCGCCAGCTGCAGCAGCCGCCCCACCACCTGCTTCCGCCACCGCGTCACGCTGCCCCGCGTCACGTGCTCCACCACCGTCGTTGAAGACGACGACCTCAATGAGGCCGCCTTATCTGTCTTTGCGACTTCACCGCTGGCGACCTTCGCCTTCTGGCTGTCCCACGTTGCCTTGCCGTTGTCCTCGAACTTGATCGATATGAAGGAATCTGTTTTTTTTCCAAGAAAAAACAGCAACCAATTAAACGAAAAAAAAGGGGACACTTAATGTTTGCACAGGAAAACTTGAGCTTTGAATAGCTAAAAGCTGGGACGCCATTGTGTCTGTCCGTACGACGTGCATACCATCGAGGCTTGCAATGGAGGTGTTGTCTGCGTCGGACTTGGAGTCGTCGGGGCCGTGGTGTCGGGAGTCGAGGCGCTGGAGGAAGGAGCCGAGGGCGAATACCTTGGGGAGGGAGAAGCTGCTGGTCTTCCGCCGGAGCGCCCTGTACGGGTGGGGGGAGAGGTAGCTGCCGCCGTCGCTGTCGGCGCCGTTCTTGGAGGCGAGGACGAGGAGGAGACGCGCCTTGAGGCAGTGGGCGCAGACGCCGACGACGAGCTCCCTGGGGTGGAAGTAGCAGAAGGGGCCGTCGCCTTGGCCTTGGCCTCCTCCTCCATGGCCACCGTGGCCAAGGGCGCCGTACGCGTTGTTCATGGCTCTGCTCCTACACTAGTATTACTATAGCTAGCCAGGTGATGGCCGGCCCGGAGGAGCTGCATGCAACGAGCAGTGTAAAGAAAAGACGCTAAAAGAAAGAGGTCAATGTACGCATGAGACTGCCTGCCTTTGAGCTTGGATTGGAGGAAGGAAGCAGCAGCAGCTTCACTTTTCCATTCTCTTCTTTTAATCAGAGATGAGGACCATGAGGACTGAGATGAGAGAGAGATGGGCTAACTAGTACTGTTAGTTTGGAGCCAGATTTTTAGTGGAGCACTGTTAGTTTAGGACTGTTTGGGTAGGCTGCCTGCCTGCCTTGCCTCCTTGTAGTTGAAGCCTTTTATGAATTGGACCTCACCTCACCTATATAGCTACTGCGCTGCTGGAGCTGCACTCGCTTTCTACAGTCAGGCATGCCTCTATGGAGCTAGCTAGCTACAAGCAGCAAACACATGTGTTTTTGACACTTTTAATATATTTTGGCCTCGTATTTACGAGAATAATCACGCGACAAATATAAAAATAGTATTTCTATCATACAGTGACCGAACGGCAGCCCTGGGAGGGCGACACGTGCCTGGGCCGTATGGCCACCGTGCGGCCCTCCTCTCTGCCACCCAGCCACCAGATGACAGCTAATTAAGTCGGCTAATTAGCCAGCTTAATCAGCTACCTTAATTACTCATTTATGTGTACTGCTTGTTTGATTTTTTAAATATAGTAAATGAGCTCAAAAAATTATAAAATTTTATGTGCAGCCTCTTGACATAAAGTACTTGATTGTGTAATTTTCTTATAATTTTATCCACTCTAAATGTTGCTCAAAATTCATATAATTATGCTATTTCTAGGAATTATTACATGTAACAAACGAGCTCAAAAAAATACAAAATTTTACGTGTAGCCTTCCGACACAGTCGACCTAGTTATCTAATTTTTCAGGAATTTATCCATTATGAATTCTGCTAAAATATTTATACAAATGAACTGTTCGTACAGTTTTTTTAATGTAGAAAAATAAGGTGCAAACATTACGAATTTTTTCTGAAGGCTCCGTACGCCAACTACTATTGTAGTACAGAACGATATAAGCATTCGAACTATATACGAACAGAAGCCTTTAGGAGATACGAAAAATATGATGGGTAGTACTATGAGCTACTATGGAATTGCTTAATTAACTGTGTGGACCGGGGTTATTTGCCTTTTGTGCCGAGTTCGGCGTTGTAGACGCCGGCCGCCCAGGCCTTAGCTGCCCTTTAGCGCTCCTCCTCGCTAGCCTCGCGCTCTCTGTGCCTGCACGCCTCCAAATGAGCTTCTTTCTCCCGCCAGATATGCCGGCTATGATCTTCGTTGCCTCGTCGCTCCTCCCTCCTCTCGTGGGCTGTCTCGGTATCCCACTCATCGCAGCCAAGACGCCACTACAAAAATGGCCACCGCATGGTGGCCGTGCGGCCTACGATTTAAACCGCAAATTAAATGAGCATCGCATGTAGCTAATTATGATTAAATTAATATAAATTAACATGGCAAATTCAAAACACACAAAATTCCCAAAAAAAATTAGATGATTAGGTCAACTGTGCCAGAAGACTGCACGTAAAATTTCGTAATTTGTAGAGCTCGTTTGCTATATGTAACAACTTCTACAAACAACACAATCGTATGATTTTTTGAGCAAGATTCAGAGTGGATAATGTAACACCCCGCCCACCCTCTGGGCCAGAATGCTACCACCATTGCAAATTTTTACCTTCAATTACCAGAAAGTCCACACAAAATATTTAGGTAGCAGCGAATAGTTACAACAAGGTTCTTCTTTTAGCCCATACTCTAGCAGCCTAGTGGAGACTAGTATAGACCGACAAAGGTGGTGCAAAAAGTGATGTTGGTTCGTGAAGAACATTCATGTGCTACTCCGCCCATGCATGTCGTTCTCAACGGTCACCTAAAACAACGACAAAGCAAGGGTGAGTCGAAAGACTCAGCAAATACATAATAGGGCAATAAATGATATCCAAACATGAACACAATTTAATCCAGCCATAGCATACTCTGCATACATAGCCATGCTCGTATCATCATTTTCAAGGTTCCACATTGCCAAAACATCAATGCAATGCAATGCAATTCATCCCTGCTCTACATGCACATTTGCTCATCACATTGCGAATCTGGAGATTGCCGAGTGAACACCGTCGATGTTCACCCATAATCTTGGGCCCGCCCATTACGAGACGGGGTCTCTCCACTCCGTGGAGGCCTACAAGTAGGTCTTACTCAAGAGCACTCGGATTAGTCCGCTAGCTTTACTTGTAGCTAGGGACTTTCTCACCGCCCTCACTCTTGAGCGCACATAATGCAAATGCATATGCTCATTATCATAATCATGCTCTTCATTAACATCATTAGCAGGTAAGCATCATTGCCCACCTTACTCCATCATCATTACCATCACTTACTATGCAACTTTACGTCATGTAAACATCACATTTCTACATAAATATCATGCAATTATCGCAATTCCGCATAAACATTATCACATCATATAAACATCGCATATTCATGAACTCTATGGTCACCGCTCTACCATGCACTTGCTCGTTAACCAAATGGAGCGAAGCGGCGTGCAGACGGTGTCGACTCGGGACCTCCACCGGACAAGCAATTTAATCCGACTTAACGCATCATAACGAAAATCAGAGATTAAAAAGGCGACGGCGATACTACACGCATAATCCACTTCTGGCGTAAAAACGCACAGGTTTTAGGGACCCATCAAGTAGGTACCAAATTCCCTTTTTTTATATCTTTTCTTTTTCTCCTCTTTTCTTTTCTTCTCCTTTCTTTTTCTTTTCCTCTCTCTTTTTTTTTTTTTTTCCCGGGCCGAACCCTTTTCCCTTCCTTTTTTTTTCCTTCACTTCCTACGGCCGGGTCGGCCTCATCCCCTCACGCCTTTCTCTCTCTCTCTCTCTCTCTCTCTATCTCGGGCGCTTCTCCAGGCGATTTGGGGGTGTGGTGGCCTGACGGCCGAGCTTGGGCTCATGGGCCTGAGCTTCGCTGGCCGGTGGCTCAGCGCCCCCGCCTTCTCCTCCTCCCACTTCTCTCTCGTGCGCGACCTTCCCGTGGCGGCTGTGCTCAAGACGGCGCTCGGCTTGTCGGCCGGGTTCTCCAGTGGCGGCACCCCAGTTCGCCCTGCGCTCCTTGCCGGATCCGCCGGCCCCGACCGGATCCACCGGCCTACTGAATCGCGTGGCGGGCGCGACGGTGTCGTCGCTTCGGTCAAGGCGGTCGGTGTGGCAGCAATGACGCTGACCGAGCTCATGCCGGTAGGCCTCGGCTTGCGGCCGCCGGGTGCCAGCCCTCCATCTCTCGGCCATCCTCCTTCGCCGACACACCCTACTACGACTTTCCTATGGTACTCCCCCACTTCACCCCCTTTCTTCCCTTTTTGCTAAACACCTCGTGCCATGAACCAGCTAGGGCTGTGGTGAGGGGACCTACCCGGGCTTGGTTGTTGAAGAGGGTCGGGTTCTTGGTGGTGGTGGAAGGTCTCCCCTGGGTGCAGTCGACGGCGTCGCTTGAGCCTCGTTGGGACCTCCTTTCCACCTTGCCCTTCTCCTCCTTGCCTTCCTCCTTCTCACCTTCCCTCTCTTTCTCTCGACTGGGGGAAATGATGCTGCTTGCGGCTGTGGCAGAAAGTGGCGCTGGAAAAAGAGCTGTGTGATGTCTTGTCTACTCATGGCCATCACTCTCAATGTGAAATGTCGCATCTGCCCCTCCCCTTTAGCCTTGGCTGGAAATAGCAATAAGGGCTTTTTGGTCCAACTACACTGCACTACTACTCTTTTGCAATTCAGTGGTATTACATTCTACCCCTTAATGATTCGACCCAATTCGCGCTCAACAAACCGCAAAAAAAAAACAGAATAACACGAACTACACATAACATAACATTAACTCATACCCCTGGAGAACAAGTCCGGGTACTTCGCGCATGCGAGACTCCAACTCCATGTCGCTTTCGCTCGGATCGATGCGACCAAAGCACTTTAACATACTTTATCGTCTTATGCCTCAACACCTTCTCTGATTCCTCCAGAATCCTAACTGGACGGGACTCGAAGGTGAGGTCTTGCTTTATGGACACCGGTTCTAACACAATCTCATGTTCTGGATCTCGCAAGTACTTCCTCAACATCGAAACATGGAACACATTATGCACCCTCGCATGGACTCGGGGAGGTCCAAGCGATATGCCAACTTTCAATTCGTGCGAATTAGAAATGGCCCAATGTACCTGGGGCTAAGCTTCCCTTTGGTACCAAATCGCACTATGCCTTTAGTAGGAGATACTCTCAGGAGTACATGATCCCCACTGAACTCTAGCTCTCGCCTCCCGACATCGGCGTAGCTCTTACGCCTACTACAGGCGCTAGCGATTTTGTCTAATTTCCGCCACTCGTTCCTTTGCTTGTTGCACCCAATCCGGGCCTAGAATAGACTTCGCCCACGGCATCCCAACAAAGTGGCGATCTACACTTTCTCCCATGAGAACCTCGAATGGCGCTGCTCGAACACCGGAGTGGTAGGCTGTTGTTATAGGCAAACTCTGCAAGTGCCAAATGATCCTCCCAGCTACCCCTCCAGGACAAAACACAGGACCTCAACATGTCCTCTAGTGTCTGAATGGTGCGTTCAGACTGTCCATCCGTCTGCGGGTGGAAAGCGATTACTAAGCGGAGTTTCGTGCCCGGGCGCCCGCAAGCTCTCCCAAAACTTGGAGACAAACTTGGCGTCTCTGTCCGAAACTATTGACTTGGGAACACCATGCAATCTCACAATTTCTCGCACATAGATAGGAGCTAACTCACTTCTTCGAGTTCGTTGTGCGAATGGGGATGAAGTCGCGGACTTCTTGAATCGGTCCACCACTACCCATATTGCATCCTTACCTCGCTGGGTACGAGGTAAGCCGACTACGAAATCCATGGTGATATCATCCCATGGCCATTGAGGAACCTCCAAAGGCTGTAATAGCCCAGCAGGGCGCTTGTGCTCGGCCTTCACTTGCTGGCAAACTCCGCAAGATGCCGCATATCTTGCGATATCCACTTTCATCCTCTTCCACCAGAAGTTCTTCTTAAGATCACGATACATCTTGGTCTCACCAGGATGTACCGTGTACGGGGTTCGATGAGCTTCTCTCAAAATATCACCCTTCACTTGAGCCTTTTGCGGCACGCACAGGCGTCCTTTAAACCGCAATGCGCCTGACTCATCAAGGCTGAAATCCCCGGTTTTTCCTTCATCAAGTCGCTTCCTCACTTGCTGAAGCAACCGATCATGCTGTTGTGCCTCCTTTACTCGCTTTGGAATTTCTGATTCCAACAGCAACTTCATCTCAGCCTGCGCTGTACCAGCAAAACAATAGGAAATTCCCATCCGTTCAAAGTCAGCAACGAGACAACCTAGAGCAGAGGGTGTCGTCTTGCGACTAAGGGCATCAGCAACCACATTTGCCTTGCCCGGATGGTATTGAAGAGTGAGATCATAGTCTTTAATAAGCTCCAACCACCTCCGTTGCCTCAAATTCAACTCCTTCTGAGTGAAAATGTATTTGAGGCTTTTGTGGTCAGTGAAGATGTCACAAGATTCCCCATACAAATAATGCCTCCAAATTTTTAGAGCAAAAACCACTGCGGCAAGCTCTAAATCGTGAGTAGGGTAGTTCTGCTCATGTTTCTTCAACTGTCGCGAGGCATACGCGATCACTTTGTTATCTTGCATGAGCACACAACCTAGACCTACTTGAGACGCATCCGAGTAGACCGTGAAACGCTTCCCTGGCTCAGGAAGAGTGAGAACAGGGGCAGTTACTAACTTCTCTTTCAGAGTATTAAAACTGTGCTCACATTCATCGGTCCACTGGAATTTCACATTCTTCCGTGTGAGCTGAGACATTGGCTTGGCAATAATGGAGAAGTCTTTCACGGCGCCGATAATAACCACTAGGCCAAGAAAACTCGACTTCTTTAACATTAGATGGCCTCTCCCAATCCATGACGGTGGAAATCTTGCTTGGATCTCACCGAAATGCCTTCTGGTTAATTACATGACCCGTAAAGCTCACTTGTAAATCCGAACTCGCACTTCTTCAGCTTGGCAAAGAATTGATTATTCCTCAGAGTCTCAAGCACGAACCTCAGATGCTTCTCATGCTCTTCATTCGTCTTGGAATAAATCAGGATATCATCGATGAACACCACTACAAAGTCATCCAGGTACTTGTGTAGCATCTTGTTCATCGTTTCCATGAAAACAGCGAGGGCATTAGTCGGTCAAAGGACATAGCGTAAACTCATAGTGCCCATATCTTGTTGAAAAGTCGTCTTCTCAATGTCTTGCTCCCGCTCGGATCCGATTATACCCGCATGTAGATCAATTTTTGAGAACACCTTGGCTCCTTTCAGTTGATCAAACAAATCTTCAATGCGAGGCAAAGGGTATTTATTCTTGATGGTCACTTGATTTAGAGCACGGTAATCTATACACATGCGCCAACTCCCATCTTTTTTCTCAGTGAATAGGACAGGGGCTCCCCAAGGTGACACACTACGACGAATCAAGCCCTTGGACAACAACTCGTCCAATTGCTTCTTCAACTCCTCTTGCAAGGGTCGTGCCAAGCGGTAGGGGACATAGAGATAGGTCTCGTGCAGAACAAGATCAATTCGAACTCCACATCACGCTTGGGTGGCATACCGGAAGCTCTTCAGGAAACACATCAAGATACTCACGCACCACAGGAATATCCTCAATATGCAAAGATGCACTTGGCTTCTCCGCAATTGCTAGAAGTAACCCAGACTTCAATGTTCGTCGACCAGGGAATAAGCTGGCCAACACAAGGAGGGAACACGTGGGTGCATTCCCTTGAAAGATTATCTCCTTCCCTGAAGGTGCTTGCAAGGTAACTGTCCTCCGAGTGAAATCACGGCAGTAACGATGCAACCGGTCCATGCCAAGGATAACATCGAAGGTTTCAAGCGAATAACCATGAGGTTGGCAATAAATCCTCACCATCTATTGCAACCACACGGTAGGGGCATCTTGTGGAGCTAGCAATGATACCCCTTGGGGTACTAACCATAACCGATTGGGAAATTTGCTGAACACTCAGCTTGGACTTCCTAGCAAACTCCCAGGACACAAAAGAATAGGTAGCACCAGAGTCGAAAAGAACAAGAGCTTCACATGAGTCCACTAACAAGGTACCTGTCACCACGTCAGGTCGACCCGCGAACTCAGCAGCAGGTAGGGTGTAGACTCCAGGTGGTGTCGGGGCGGCGAGAGCCCCGACGCTCTCTGTGTGGCGGCAACGGACTGGAGCGGTGTAGCATCTTTGGAATGAAGGAGTTCTTTGCAGGATGCAATACCGGCAGTGGAGCCGGAGAGTGGAGGTCGCAAAGTGGGCGGCCGCCATCATCGGACCGACCCAGGGTAGCATTGGATGAAGATGAAGATCTGGCTCCCACTTGATGATCTTGGAGGGTTCGACGACAAACCCGCTCCATGTGGCACGATCTGCCGCAATGTCGACACTCCCCAGTCCAGGAGCACTCAGCAGCACGGTGCCCACCCCCACACTTGAAACAAATCATGCCCTGTCACGGGGCGGGGCGATAGGTTGGGGTCATGGATGAAGAGCGGGCACCGAGGAAAACGTCCTTGAAGACTTGGTCTTGGATGACGGTGGGGGACGCTGGCCCCACTTAGACTTCTTGGGAGCGGGCCGCTGAGATGACCCACCCCCTTCAGTGAAGCTTCTTTTCTGGTCACCACCAGAAGCACTCGGACCACCAGAGGGTTGCAGCCCTTTAGTGAGCTGCATCTCCATCTCCATCCCTCTAGCCTGCTCCACCACGGACCTAAAGTCACGCGGTGCAGTAGCTCCCATGATATGCCGGAACTCGGAGTTGAGCCCTCGGCGGAACCTTTTGGCCTTCTCAAGGTCATTGGTCGCAACCGATGGCACGAAGCGGATTAGATTATTGAATGCCGCCTCGTACTCAGCCACGGACATCTTTCCTGTACGAAGGTCGACAGGGCGACCTCCATACTCTCCACAAAGAATCTGGTAATACTTTGCCTTGAGCGCTCGGCGAAGACTTCCCGGTAGCAGGACCACAGGCGGGGGTCTGGCGAAAGAACCCTTCCCACGGATATCCGCGACCCTTCAATTGGAAAGCCACAAAGCGAGCTTTCGGTGAGAACTCATCTCAAGGGCTCGGTGCCTCTCCATGTAGCGCAGACCAATCCGCACTGGGTGGTGTGCACGATCCATCGAAGCTATCTAATCGCAAGGCCAACCACTCTCGAAGGCCCATCCTTGCCTCCGGTACGACCGGAGCAAAGAAGAGCAGCGGCAGTGCGGTGCAGCAGCGGCTGTCGGCTCTTGACGACGAAGCTCACGAACCTCCTCTAAGAACTCTTGCAGCAAGGCAGAAGACCTCATTGGAACTCTAGCTCTGATTGCTCGGTGAAGCAACCTCTGCGTCGGTGCCTCTGCTTGAACCTCAAGCGGTGGCTCCACTTGGGCACGACCACGACCACGGCCGCGACCTCCACTGCCACGCCCACGACCTCTTGCTCTCGGCATCTCTGTTCAAGACAGATAGCCAATCACACAACTAGCCCACGAACAATCATTTCGGTGGCACAAATCAACAACAAAGCTAACGAAAGCGTAAATGCAATGTAGGACACATTCCCCATCCTATGGTGCACCAGTGTGTCAAATTTTATCATTAGGCCTAAGTCAAATTTTAGTTGAATAATTAACCTAAACTGTCAAATTTCTTTACCACGGACCTAACGCCCGCTCTGATACCAACTGTAACACCCGCCCACCCTTCGGGCGTAATGCTACCACCATTGCAAATTTTACCTTCAATTACCGAAAGTCCACACAAAATATTTAGGTAGCAATGAATAGTTACAACAAGGTTCTTCTTTAGCCCATACTCTAGCGACCTAGTGGAGACTAGTATAGACCGACAAAGGTGGTGCAAAAGTGATGTTGGTTCGTGAAGAACATTCATGTGCTACTCCGCCCATGCATGTCGTTCTCAACGGTCACCTAAAACAACGACAAAGCAAGGGTGAGTCGAAGACTCAGCAAATACATAATAGGGCAATAAATGATATCCAAACATGAACACAATTTAATCCGACCATAGCATACTCGCATACATAGCCATGCTCAGATCATCATTTTCAAGGTTCCACATTGCCAAAACATCAATGCAATGCAATGCAATTCATCCCTGCTCTACATGCACATTTGCTCATCACATTGCGAATCTCGGTATTGCCGAGTGAACACCGTCGATGTTCACCCATAATCTTGGGCCCGCCCATTACGAGACGGGGTCTCTCCACTCCGTGGAGGCCTCACAAGTAGGTCTTACTCAAGAGCACTCGGATTAGTCCGCTAGCTTTACTTGTAGCTAGGGACTTTCTCACCGCCCTCACTCTTGAGCGCACATAATGCAAATGCATATGCTCATTATCATAATCATGCTCTTCATTAACATCATTAGCAGGTAAGCATCATTGCCCACCTTACTCCATCATCATTACCATCACTTACTATGCAACTTTACGTCATGTAAACATCACATTTCTACATAAATATCATGCAATTATCGCAATTCCGCATAAACATTATCACATCATATAAACATCGCATATTCATGAACTCTATGGTCTACCGCTCTACCATGCACTTGCCTGTTAACCAAATGGAGCGAAGCGACGTGCGGACGGTGTCGACTCAGGACCTCCACCTGGACAAGCAATTTAATCCGACTTAACGCATCATAACGAAAATCAGAGATTAAAAAGGCGACGGCGATACTACACGCATAATCCACTTCTGGCGTAAAAACGCACAGGTTTTAGGGACCCATCAAGTAGGTACCAAATTCCCTTTTTTTATATCTTTTCTTTTTCTCCTCTTTTCTTTTCTTCTCCTTTCTTTTCTTTTCTCTCTCTTTTTTTTCCTTTTTTTCCCGGCCGAACCCTTTTCCTTCCTTTTTTCCTTCACTTCCTACTCACGGTCGGCCTCATCCCCTCACGCTCTCTCTCTCTCTCTCTCTCTGGGCGCTTCTCCAGGCGATTTGGGGCTGGTAGCCTGACGGCCGAGCTTGGGCTCGCCGGCCTGAGCTTCGCCGCCGGTGGCTCATTGCCCCGCCTTCTCCTCCTCCCACTTCCTCTCTCGTCGCGCGACCTTCCGTGGCTGGGTGCACAAGACGGCGCTCGCTTGCCGGCCGGGTTCTCCGGTGGCGGCACCCCCGTTCGCCCCTGCGCTCCTTGCCCGGATCCGGCCGGCCCGACCGGATCCACGGGCCCCCTGCGAATCTTGTGGCGGGCGCGGTGTCGTCGCTCGGTCGGTGGGCGGTCTTGGTGGCGGCGCTTGACCGAGCTCATGCCAGCCGGCCTCGGCTTGCAGCCGGCCGGGTGCCCAGCGCCCCCTCCATCTCCGGCCATCCTCCTTCGCCGACACACCCTACTACGACTTTCCTATGGTACTCCCCCACTTCACCCCCTTTCTTCCCTTTTTGCTAAACACCTCGTGCCATGAACCAGCTAGGGCTGTGGTGAGGGGACCTACCCGGGCTTGGTTGTTGAAGAGGGTCGGGTTCTCGGTGGTGGTGGAAGGTCTCCCCAGGTGCGGTCGACGCGTCGCTGAGCCTCGTTGGGACCTCCTTTCCACCTTGCCCTTCTCCTCCTTGCCTTCCTCCTTCTCACCTTCCCTCTCTTTCTCGATTGGGGAAATGATCTTGCGCTGGTGTGGCGAAAGTGGTATTTGGAAAAAGAGCTGTGTGATGTCTTGTCTACTCATGGCCATCACTCTCAATGTGAAATGTCGCATCTGCCCCTCCCCTTTAGCCTTGGCTGGAAATAGCAATAAGGGCTTTTTGGTCCAACTACATTGCACTACTACTCTTTTGCAATTCAGTGGTATTACAGATAAATTGTGAAAAAAATGCACAATCAAGTACATTGTATCGGGAGGCTGTATACTTAAAAAATTAAACAAGTAATATGCATGATGAGCAATTAAGGCAGCTAATTAAGTCGTGCTGAGCAGGAGAGAGGAGGGCCACATGGTGGCCGTGCAGCCTTCGCACAGTGGCCGTGCTGCATAGGCATGTGTCGCCCTCTTAGAATTGCCGTTCGATCATCGTACGGAAGAAATACTATTTTTTATATTTTTACGTGACTATACTATTTTTATAAATACGAGACTAAAAAAAAGACCAAAAATCCCATTAAACTCACAAACACATACATCGCCATGCAGCCCATGCTCATACTCCGGTCAAGTATTATTGGCAAAGCATCACTGGCATTGGTTTTTCTCGATGTCGACACGACACCCTGGACGTTTGGGGACGGGGAGTAGTATCTGATTCAGAAGAGGTGAGGCAGCATCTACTGCCCCGGCCGACCGGCGTAATTAACAAGCAACTCCGATCCGATCCTCCTGCATGCATGCATGTGACGCGCGAGGTGAGCTGGCGTAATTAAAGATGCACGAATTTGGAAGGACAACCACGTCCATCTCCGCAGACCTTTCGGAACAGCGTCCTTATTGGGTGGGCTTTTTTGGTTTTTGGTTTATAATTTTTAGGTTAAAATTTTGAATTTTGGTTATTTTTAAGAGAGATACTTATATATGGTTTTAGTCGATATAGAGATAAAATCAGGATAATATCTACTACAATCGATTTGAAGACACCGTCTAAAAAACAATCTATTTAAAAATAAGTTACTGTAGAAATCCACGCTATAAATCTAAAAAAACACCTAATATTATGATCCACCCAACGAACAAAAAACTAGAGGATGTTGCAACAAACGAGTATGGGCCTGTTCAGAAAGGGCTTTTAGGGCAACTTCCAGCTTCAGTTTATGCCCAGAAAAGCAAATGGCATATTCTCGAACGAATCTCCAATTTCGACCATGTCACGCAGAGGAAGATAATTATTGCCACCATGGTGTTGCATAACTTCCTACTTGGCGGTGTGCAGGGTGACATGGATCACGCAAACACCCCCATCGGCTCAGATCATGGCTCCTATCGGGTTCACGCCATTGAAGACACAGGTCACTTACAAATGAATTAGCTACGCGAGACGATAGCAGATGCTCTGGTGGCGTGATTAGTGGTATTGGCTCCCCCGAGTACGCTTGTACGCTCCCCCCAACATTTATGACTACGTACGCCCACACGGTTACGTACGCCGTGGTGGAAGGCTAGCTTGTACGCCGCTTTGTAACATGGTACGATTACTATTCCCGCGCAATGGATGTCAATGTCACAAGCATGTAGTTTACTGTCTCATTTATTTGAAACATCATTGCGGTGGTCTTGTGCAAGGGGAATGACTCTGTTGACAAAGATCTTATTTTTCTATCGTGTGTACATTTTTTCCATATTTATTTTATCATTCCAGCGTATTGCAGCTTATTCAACAAAGAGCCAAAAGCCGACAACCATAAAGAACAGAACAACTTTTGCACCAGCCGTTACTATTCATCAGCCGCAGCCAAAAGCCAAAAAGAATAGGCCCATGTGTCACCAGCCGAAGCCAAAAGAACAGGCCCGTGTGTGATCGATGTGAGCTAGCTTGGTTAATGTAAGAAAACTCACTGCATCGATCGGATCGTGCTAATTAGTATTCCACTCTGGAGTATATTGCGGGTTAATGTATGTTTGGATATACAGGTACTGGTACTAGTGGTATTGGCTATATAGATAGTTTCATGGTGACAAATAATATGTATTGCTAGTATTCTTCTTGTCTTGAAAGATAGTATCCCAAATAGTTGGCCAGCATGACAAAATTTCTTGTCCTGAAAGATAGTACGTACCCCAATTAGCTAGCATGACAAGGGATGGAAGGAAGGCGGATGTCGATCCTGTCCCGCACATGGGCTGAGCTGTGGGCTTGCTTTGCCTTTACACGCCTGTTGTCGCGCGCGCCTGGCCGGACCCCCGGCGATGCGATGCCGTTGTCCATCAAATCTGCTTGTGGTTCTGCATGCTATGCTGCTCTCTTCTTGTACCTGCAGCTAGCTAGCTCGATCTAGCCGAGAGAGGAAGAAGAATCATCTAGGTAGCTAGCTAGCTAGTAGCTAGGAGAATTCTTCATCGGCGAACGCCGGTGAGGCAAGGAGACGCAAGCACGCAGTCATATATTGCCGCATGCATGCAGTCGGCAGCCTCCTCCTTCTCCTGCCAGTACTGCCAACCCATCACTGCAGCATCAGCGTGCCCTTGTCCCCAATACAAAGTAATCTTCTTTCTACCTTCAGATTCCATGCGAGAACACGGAGCTTTAATTCGGCAAAGCACAAACGCACACTGAAACACAGCCAGAACTGAGACCTGCCTGATGATCAAACATGCAAGAGCTACCTTCCAAAGTTTTTTTTTTTGGGAAAAAAGAAGATCGAAAAGAAAGAAGCCAATCAGCCATGCAATCAGGGATTCCTTATCCCTTCCCCCAGCCAAAAACATGTCCAAAACCTGGACAGAGCATGCTAGAAGCAAGCACGTGTGTGTATACATACATAGACACACACTAGTAGGAGGAATATGATACTACTCCCTCCGAACCCCCCTCTCGTTCCAGCTTTAGCTTCTGACTTATTTTCACAATTCATAAATTTCGTCTTTCTCTAAACTTTTGGCTTTTTTGAGCTTTTTACCGGTCCTTTTTTTTCATGTATTCGTTTGTGTTGTCCGTGATGAGCTAGCATATTTTTCTATTTTTAAATTTTTTAAATTTAATTACGCTAAATAAGTCATATTCAGCAGCAGTGAAATTTCAGCCGCTACAGTAAAATTTCAGCTATAAGCCATAGCTTTTCAGCCCAACCGAGCAGCATAGGAAATACATTATTTAAGCAATATTTAATAGAATTAGACAATAGTTACTCCTATTAGATATATATAGTACTACTCTTTGTATGAAAAACAAATATGATATAATTTTATCAAATATTATTTAAATAATATACCTTATGTATATATGTATCAGACTTATATTGCAAGAAAGTATAAAAGAGGATTTCTGCACCTTTCCCTCCTGGAGCGGACCGGACAAGTGGAGATGAGAGCGTAGCAGTAGCTACGATACCATACCACCTCAACAGAACAGGGAGCATGCACGCACGCACGGCACCAGAATGGCAACGCCAACGCCAATGCGGACACCGGCATGCAAACAAACCAAGCTGCCAAGCTGGGGGCCATCACAAACCCTTGTCTTGGAACTCTCAAGACAGCAGATCTTCTCATTGGACAGGAACAGTGTCAAACAAATCACATCTGGACAAGAGATATCGAGGTCATTATTCGACAATGGTCCGACAAATATACAACATACCGTCGAGTACACCAACAAAAATCAGGTCACAGAGACCAGGCACTCTCCCCTACAGCATCTTCCTTGTGAAAAAGCCTGTTCCCATCCCCATAAGCACAGAGACTTCCTACATCATACTGTATACTTTAGTTAGGTTGGAGGTGGAAATCAAGAGTTTATTGCTAGCTTAGCTTCCGTGCAGCCATCTCTGCTCGATGAGCCGCACGCGAATGATACTCTAGAGTATCCTTTTGCACTTCACAGAGTAAAGCAGGGCACAAGCGCAGCATAGAATGGTTAGACGAACAAGATCCATATCATTTTCAGTCAAGAGAAGTATGAGCTATTCAGCCACTACATGTACCCGCGTGACATCTATATTGATACCAGCTAATTTCAGGGTAGGGACCTCACTAGACCAGCATGGAAATGTGACTTCTAGGAATCTAAATATGTTACTACTACACAACATACAAAACAGTGACCGATCAACCAACTTCAGCCTCCCATGGTCCAGGATAACAGTACGCTGAAGCTAAATGTAGGAGCAGAGTACACAAACAACATGGTTCATAAGGATTCCCCACGCTCAGATGATGGCAGGTCCCACACATTGATTACTTCTGTGGAAACAAACAACACACACACAATAAGTAAACTAAGTGGTTATGACGACCATTATAAAAGATAATGTAACTGCAGCACGCTAGCAGCTGTTGCAACGCAAAACTGTAAAAGTTGCTTTCACATCCAAAAAGTAGGTTCAGTTAATAAAGCAAGCAGGGGACTGAAGAATTGAACAACATACAATAACATAAGTACACAAGACGACAGCCTGACTGATGATTGACAGAACTAGCCGTTGAGTACGCAAAAATATAGTTAAACAAATGGGAGAAATCAACCACGTTGGTGCATAAAAACTATCTACATTCATGCAAGTAGAATTAAAAGGGATACAGTCAAGCAGAAAAGGAAGCAAGAACATCCTATGCATATCTGATTTGTGTGTGGAATTGGGGACAAGATTTATGCAAAAATATGATAGTATTCCATCACCACAGTACAAAATACACATGTTCATCAGTAATAACCAACATGAAATAATGGAAAACAGTCCAGTTTCACGAAATGACTGACAATTTTCACCATATAAATGTCCAACCAAGGGTTCACTGCATTGGCACGTATCATGCGGCCATGCAGAGCTTGTGCCCAGGAAGTGCTGGCTGAGAATTGAAGAAATTCTGGCTAAGATTTATGCATATTTCAGCATTTCAGTATCATGCTAGACGGCTAGAAGCCTATGATACATCCATTGTTATCTATATTTCAACTACACTTGAAAGTTGAAGCTCAACTTGAAGAACTAAATATCTCGTGCTTTTGCTATTATTACAAGTGCCTAACACAACAATGTTAGCATAGCATAGAACTTGACATGTCTAGCAGTGTCAAGGCATCCCTCTAAGGGGCATATTCAACTACACAATGTTTGAGTTCAAGAAAGTGTCAAGTTGTTCATCCTAGCTCCAGAGGATGGTACAAAGTTCGCTGGATTCAGCAGAAAGTATGCATTTTGCAATATGTACACAAAGGCACATGTAACATTCCAAGAAGCTTGACTTTTTGGCCTAAATAGCATCCTCAGAACTCCCATCAAAAGTTAATAAATTGCGGCCAGTGCATTGCAGAAGGAATGTATAAATGTTGCAACCACCATTATTATTTGAAAGGGTCAAAGAATTACCTCTACTCTATTCTGCTGCTACATAAAGACATACTAAAATATGTACAAAAAGGCTACATGTAAGTATTTTGCTTGCTCCATGACTAGCTGTAATTTAATCAACACATAAGGCTCATCACCAATTATTTCATTCAACATGCATAGCAGAGGTTTCTTAAGTTCTAGGAACAGAATAGCTCAACAGAGTGGGGATTGCGGTCTCTATGTCCCAGATCAAATGAATGTGATACAAAAGAAGTTCAACTAGAACGATAAGTCAATAGGCTCAAGCTCCAAGAAATTGAACAAACATAAGCTGGGAGAGGAAACCTGCACATTTGCAGAAGTAGGATAGCATACCTAACGGTATTTTGTCAAATGCAACATACAGCACATCATCGTCACTGGGAATTCCCTGAAGAAATGTGAAATTCTGGTTTTAATATCTCAAGAGACAACAAAAAATTTATGATTACAAGACAGAAATCCGAAGTTGCTGATGACAGCCAAAGGAGAATAATGATAGAAAATGCAAGAACTAACAGATGTCAAAAAGAACAAGGACAAAATCAATCTCCCCTGAGCATATGAGCAGCTCACTGATGAGGAGTGTTAACTACTAGCATTAATCAGTAAGTGAACCCCTAACAATTCACTTTACAAAACAGATGCTTTACTTGCTGCAAGAAGAGTATTGAATGAAATAAGGACAAGCATGAAGTATATGGTTTCTAAACAGCAATCTCACCTGTGCATTAACAGCACCCCTTCCGGTCCACCTATTTCCAAAATTTGGTGTAACCAATGAAGAAGCTGCTGCTGGGATGTTAGTCTGAGGATGGTCAGGAACACTCGAGGTTTGCTGGTCTTGACAATACATATGTTCTGGAAGAACATTATCCACGTGTTTATGTAAGGTGTCACTTCTGTATAGTGAACATGTTCAAGTGTGAAGGATTTTCCTCTCCCCCTTGAGACTATGACAAAAAGAATCTAAAAATGCTTACTTGGATACTAAAAACTCTTTGGTATCAGACTGCTCTTCGTAATCATCTTCCAGATTAATTACAGGAATCATTTGCCTGATGCCCATATTTTGAAGTGTTGCTTGTCCATCAGCAGCCTGGTCTAAAAGCATCTGCTCATCCTTTAACTGACCACTACTACCTGCTGCGGGTTTATCTGTACCATTCTTTTGAAGTATCTGCTCGCTGTTCAGATCATAGTAATCCAAATCATGCACACCTGTAACATGATGAAGAAGCATTTTCTCATTCTCCATCTGATGATTATTGTCTGGATGTTCATCTGCACCATGATTGAGCAGCAACTGCTTACCATTCATGTGGTAGTTGTCCAAAGCTTGCACAGCGGTGCTCTGATTTAGAGGCATTTGCTCATTCTCTGTCTGGTGATTATGATCCTCTTGTTCATCAGCATCTTGTTTTAGAAGCACTTCTTCATCGTTTAGATGGCAATTGTCCAAACCATGCACGGCCAAGCTGTGATTTAGATGCATTTGCTCATTCTTCAACGGGCGATTATCCTGTGCATTTTCATCAGCTTTCTGATTTAGAAGCCTTTGCTCATTGTTCAGATCGTACTTACTCAAGTCATGTGTACCAATGCCCTGATTTGGAAGCATTTGTCCATCCTCCAACTCGTGGTTCTCATGTGAATGTTCATCTTGACCTTTAGTTTCTGAAATATCATAGTTTGCTCGTTGGCCCATCCGACCAACTAAATCAGGCACAGAATCACAAGCATGGTCTGCAGGAGAATCACCGGAAATATCAGACATTTCACAGCTCTCCTGTGCTCCGATGGCGTTAAGGTCAAAAATCCTGTACCAAGCTGGTAGCTCTTGTTCATCTCTGGTAAGATCACCAACATCAGTTTCAGCTTCACTTTGTGGAGCCTCCATTTCATCCCTAACTTCAGAGAAACCACTGTTCTCAGCCACTGGTTCTGTCAGGCATGCATCCCTGCGTGCAATGCCAGCCTCCACGTCCCCCTCAACATCGCTGAGCTGGGACTGCATATGCACCGGTTCCTCAACAGAGTCTGATGGATGAACAACACCCACATTGGATAGTTGGTGTTGGGTGACATTTATTTCACCAATATATGCATTATTCAAGCCAGCAACTGCATTCTCACCGTCCTCGTCTCCACAGACATCTTGGCCATGATCCAGCCCTGTGACCTCAGACTCCATCTCTGCATCTTCATGGCTGGCATCGCCATTCACCTCCATAACCACCACCGAACGAGGTGCCTTCAGATCCATTGACACTTGGTCAACGTCACCGTAGTCCACATCGCCATCACCAGCACGGGCAGTTGCAGACTCTGGCACCTTGCTGTGATCCAAATCAGCACTGCCTGCTCGCCAATCCGAATCCCTCCGGTTGCCATAGTAATGGATCCTGGTTCTGCTCCTGCTCCTGCTCCTACTCCTCCGCCTTCGATCCACTCTGCCATCACCGGAGGCCCGCCGGTCGTTATGTGAATAGGACCGCGACATGGCCGCTCTCCTTTGCTCATCGTACTCGTGGCTCCGGCGGCCACCCCGATCAACATCACCACCTCCTCCGTCGTTATGCTTACGCCTCCCGTCAAAGCTTTGGGTCCTCCTATCCCACCCCGACCTCCGGGATAGCCTGTCGTCGTCCCCCTTGTCGCGTCCCCAGTCCCCACCAGCTCCATTCCTCCGCCACCTCGGGTCGTCGTCATGGTACAAGTCGTCCCGCTTCCTGACGTAACCGGCGGCAACGGGGGGCTCGGGGCGGGAGCTGGGGTTGTTCTTTGGCTCCTCCCTGGCCCGGAGAAGGTGCTCGGGGAGGACGCCCTGGGCGACGAGGTAGTGGGCGGCGAGGCGGCCGGCCTCGAGAAGGATGTCGGCGCGCGAGCGGCGCTCTGCAGCGCCGGCGCCGATGGCATCGGGTGGGGGTTTCTCCTCCTGGCGGCGCGGCCGCTCGGGGCTGCGTCTCTGCGGCTGGAACGGGGGCGGGTCGCGGGCGCGGCGGTGGTGGCGCGGGGAGGGAGATCGGCGGCGGTATCGTCCTCCCGAGGGCGGCGGCGGCGGGTCGCGGCGGCGAATGCGAGACCTGGGCTGCATGAAACACCAGGGCGGAGGAGCTCGGGTCGGGGGGAAATGTGTCAGCAAGAGAGTAGGGCGTGCTTGCGGCGGTTAAATCCGGCGGCCCATTCGGCGGCGGTGGTGCGATCCGTTGTTGAGAGCTGGGAGGGAGGGCGGCGAGATCTGCGGTCGGCGCGGTCCGTTCGACGTGGCGGCAGCCCCGGAACGAAGGCGATGAGATTTATCAGTAGTAGTATTGCTTGCGCTGCGTTGTTGTTTTACTGCTACTGCGACTGCTCCATTTCAGTAGAGGTGGCCAAGTGGGCGGCCCAACAGTGCTGGCCTGTGGCCCGGTACTGTTGGCCCAGTCCAAGGACGGCATGGCCCGATTTTTTAATGAGCTGTGCCTGAGCCGATGGCGCGGCATGCCGGACCGGCATGGCACGGTCCGGTCCACCAACGGTCGTAAACGGGCCGTGCCGGTACCCGGCTAAAAATATTCGTTTTTTATCGTTGGGGGCTAAAAAATTCAAAAAAATAGCAACAAATTCAAAAAAATCTCAAATTTTTTCTCTATATAGGGCGGCATCCGGCCTCTATTTTGCACACCTCAAACCTCATCCTCTTCTCTCTATTTAGCTGTGAAAAATCCGGTAGTGTTTGCGCAAATTTGGCAAAATTAGTTAGAAATTTGTGCAAAATTCAAAAATCTTCAAAGAATTTTCTGAGAGCTGCAAAAGAGGTAATAGTGTTGTCTTATTTTAATTTTTTGCTATTATTTATTGATTCAATAGTAAGTTAATTGTTCTTTACTATTTCAATTTACAGTTGATTCAATGGAGAACTACGATTTTCAACTCTTTGAATTCGGTCTCTCGGTGGAGCATATGCAATCCTTTCAAGAAGGATATCCATCCGTGGAAGGTCCATGGCTACAACAAACTGAAGAGCCAGAAGAAACGACGGCCCAGATGGCGCAGGGTCCAGTCGATTCATCTTATGCTGGCTTAACAAGTACATCCACAACCCATAGCACATGTGCAAAAAGAACAAAAGCTAGTACATTAGGAGTTTGGAACGATTTTGATAAGAAGTTCAAAACTGACGATGATAGGAATTCGGTGAGGTATGCTGGTTGTAAAATTTATGGTAATGAACTATCTGCAAAATCTTCAGGTGGGACGGGTCACCTGCAATGGCATGCTGCAAACTACAAAAGAAGACAAGGAATACAAATACGCCAGACACAGCTGCAATATAACCCCCACGCCTCGGTACGTACTTGGGAGTACAAACCAGAGGTAGCATGGGAATCTCTTTGTAGATTAATTGCTTCTCAAGATTTACCTTTAAATTTTAGTGAGTCTGATGCTTTTCAAAAATATATTACGACTGCTCATAACCCTCGATTTAGTGTTGTATCTAGGCAAACCACAACTAGAGATTTAATTAAATATTATAATGTTTCCCATAATGCTGAAAATATTGCAGAAAGTACTATTAAAGTTGTAGAAGATTTTGGCCTCACGATAAGATTTTTTCTATAACTTTAAATAATGCAGTTGCAAACATTAAGACTATGAAAATTCTTACTCCTTTGTTTAATACTTATGCACAATCTTTCTTACTGCATCAACGTTGTGCTTGTCATATTATTAATCTTATTGTTAAACCTGGTTTAAAAAGATTAAATGCTTGTATTAATTTTTTTAGAGATGAAATTTCATATATTAATTATTCTAACCAACGAATAGCTGCATATAAGAGCTTTTGCGTATGAACTTGGTGGTAACTGGTAACCACTCCGCAAATCCAGTTTGGTGAAGAAGCGAGCACCTTTCAGTTCATCAAGTAGTTCGTCCACCACTAGGATCGAAAATTTGTCCTTAACTGTCTTGTCATTGAGTGCCCGATAATCCACATAAAAATGCCACGAAGCATCCTTGTAGCGTACAAGCAAAACCGGGGAAGAGAAAACCGACGTACTTGCTCGGATAATGCCCTGCTGCTGCTGCAGCATCTCGTCGCATTGGCGTTCAACCTCATCTTTCAACAATTGAGGATAACGATAAGGATGCACAGCTACGGGCGTAGTCCCTAGAAGCAAGTGTATGCGATGATCACAGAAACGTGGCGATGGTAACCTCTGTGGTTCTTCAAATAACTCAGCAAATTCATCCAGAAGAGAGAACATCAAGTCATGCCCGGTCACCATCCCTGCCTTAGGGCGGCCTGCTGGCAGAACGCAGTCCCGACCAAGTAACCTGGTGATCGACCCTCCAAAATGACATAGGATTGGACCCAAAGTGTGCAGCCACTGTACTCCCAATACTAAATCAAAACCAGCCAGGGGTATCACATAGCAATCAATGACAAATTCTCCATCTCCTAGCATAACACGAGCTCCAGACATTTGGCCAATGCACCTGACCATACGCTCCATACCATATAGTTGGTGCCTCCTAACAGGGGAAACTATATCCGACTCAATACTGGAAAAGCACTTTCATATACGCTACTACCACTAGAGAGATATTACTAATTATACAAGGGGTTTCCGAACAGCAGTCACTTTCCTTCTTCGTGACTTCCTTCTTCAGCCGGTGCTATGCTATCTGCAGTACCTGCGCAGTATGATGACCAGCGGCAGCTGTAGCCCGGCCAGCCATTGCCGCTGCTGCTTCCGCGCGCTGCGGCCGACGCCGCTGATATGTTCTTCTCAGTTCTCACAAATGCATCTATAACAGGGGAACTGGAAGAAGATATGACTTATGACTTTGTCTGTCTTCCTGTCTGTACCGCAAGCAGTAATTCCTTTTATTTGGATCAGAGCTACTTTCCCTAAGAAAATGTTGATCATTGGTACTAGAAGGAAGCAGCATATTTTCTGTCAAAGCAAATACACCACATGTTTTTATGTCAAAAACTATGAATGCCATGTAGTACAAATTTGAACCATTTTTCACACCAAATTTGAACATGCCAAAGAACAACCTTTTCATTTAATCATCTATGGAACAGAAAAATACCACCACTATTTTGTTTCACACACTGGGATGATTGATTGTTCAGACAAGCGTAATAGTCATTTACGCGTAGTTTTCCCCTTCAGAGAGGAGACGATCCCCTATTCTGTTCCAAGTATGAACGAACGTGAAAACTTCACTCAAGAGAAACCACTCTTATAAATAAATTGAATTATTAACGAACCTCTAGGTGCGCCTTCATGTGGGCCCATCTGTGGTGCAAACATCTGCATCACAGCTCTCAGAGCCTCAGCAGCCTGCTCTGGTCCTGCCACGTTTATTTGGATGCCAGTATCCCTGTGCACACCTGGTTCACCATGTTCCCCTTCATGTCCACTTGAAGCTTGATGCGCACGATTTCCTTCAGTACCCGAGCCCATGAAGGCAAAAGTAGGAGGAACTGCAGCATTGGTTGGGAAAGAAGCAGATGGCGTATTGTTACTTGTATTCCCTGCATGAGCTGATCCTTGACCATTCCCATTGATGTTTGCATGACCAAGAATGTCATTCAAATTTATATTTATGGAATGTTCAGATGGCTGTTGACCAAGATCAGACCCACGATTGATGATATTGGCCAAGAATTCAGGAGGAGAACTTCCAGGGGGAAATAGTGAGAAAGGCACACCACTGCTTGCCTGGCCAGTGAACCGTGGCTGTGAATCTTGGTCTTGGTCTGCATGTGTATTCTATAAACAAGGAGATGGATTACTTGGTGGTTTCGAAAGACCAAAGAACGAAATAAAATCATAGCTGTAACCAAACAATATCGGCACTCTATGCATACAATAGAAGTTCTAAGTAGGAGCTTTGAATGTGCAAATTATTTTTAAAAAATGGTCCTGATTTGTTAAGCCGGCAGTAGCACACATCTCAAAGTCCACTTTAAAAAGCACATGTAGTTTTCTAGTTACAGTACCTGCCCTGGTGGAACTCGTTGGTCAGCCAGTTTTCTTTTGGTAACCTAAAGTTTTTAGACAGCGAGCAAAATAAAAATTCATTAGTGTTTAGTGGTAATGCTGTAATGGGAAGACGAAAAAAAACTCCATCAAGTCTCCTAATGAAAATGAGAAGGAGAAAAAATAGCAAAAAAACTCTACCTCAATATTCTGTCGGACATTCTCATTACTAGGATCAAGCTCAGAGGCTGCAACAAGAACAAAGTGAGTTCTATACACTCCATAGTCCATACATTATTGGATACATAAAATTTGTAATGTAGATGCATTCAAGAATTGCAAATGGAACTGTTAATTTGATCGAGCAGAACAAGAAAATAATTATCACTACATATTAGAAGCACCAAAAGTTGATGAGAATATATTCAGTATTAATCAGAGTTTACACAGCGCTGAAAATCACCATAAAAAAGTGACATGGATTTGGCCACAGAACTTGGTCAAGAGGCAATCGAGTAAATGTTTGTTTGATTGGATTGGATGCCTGGTAACAATAACACTAGATGTCTAAATGTAGAATGAAAGACCCTTAAACATGGCATTTTAGTACATTTAAAAGAGAAAAAGAAAGTTGTTCTTAGGTTGGATACTACTATAAGTTAAAAACTTAAAACAATGATCAACTTTTCAGCCTGCAATTCAAACAAATGACTTTTCCCAGAATAACTTGGCAACATGTAGACTGCACCTACGAGAAGGGAAAACCCCCAAAAAAGCAGCATATAGCATGATATATCACAGTTCCACAAAACCAATTGAGAGTCTCTGATGTGCCCACCTTTCGAGTATCCCTTATATAAAGCATCATGATAATTCCCCATAGCGAAATAAGCAGATCCAAGTCGGCTATATGCTTTGCCGTAATTAGGGTCAATTTCAATTGACTTCAGGCAGTCCTCAATAGCTTCGTTGCACATGTTAAGAAGGGTATACGCAGCAGCCCTGGAAGTAGCATGTACATTTCATGTTACATCAAAGTATAAATGGTCTTTTGAACAACAAGAGTATAGGTTAACAGGGTTAATAACAACACTACCGGGACAAGGAAAAGATTAAAGACCCCTCTGGTAGTCACCTAGCCAGAAATCGACCAGTTTCCAGAGGATATCCGGCCAACTAATTCTTCCTATTTTATCAAGTGTTTGTGTTTCCTAAGCATTTAACAATCTCTAATATCAACTTTCCAAGTAGTTTTCAGTGAAAACAGCCCACAAGATGTATGATTTCTAACCAGCTGCAGCTGGTTCCACCAGTTTTCAGAACCTTGTTAATAGCAGTAGGAAGAAATAATAACAGATCCTGTGACTCCTCACCACATCACAAGCTATAGCAGCAAATGCAACAGTTTTGAAGCAATAGAGTACTAATATGCATCAAATACTAGTTCAGGCAGATATCTAAAGCAGATGCTTATGACCCACTACTAGTCACTTAAGCCATCTCAAATCCCATATTACAATTTTTTTAGTTCCATTCATTCTGGTTCTTATCCCTCAAATTTACTCAGTTAAGTTCAACTCGGTATGAGATATCACCATGAGAGCCAACAAAGCTACAATTGCACACTTGCATGCTGCATATTCACCAAAACAGCCATCAGAATTTTCAATAATTTGTTCATACCTGTTACAGTAGTAAACGGCATTTTTTCTGCTCAATGCAATGGCACTGGTGTACAATTCTACAGCTTTAAGGTGTTGCTTTGACCTCATCAACTCATTACCTGATAAACAAATATGCAGTTAGCTACTAAAATTCTGCACATCTGCATCAATAACACAATGCACATAGAAGGCTTGAACTGCCAAGCCATTAGCTTTTACATTTACGACTAAAAGGAAATGAAGATTTTCCAAGTCAGAAGATGTAAATTTGCTGCACAAATCAACAAATATAACTCAACACTAAAAATTGAACACATGAAACGACCAAAGATTGTGGTTATATACCTTTTGATTTAAAGAACTCCGCAAGGTCTCCTAAGCTTGCCCTTTTCCTTCCTGACTTACGCACTTCCTAAACAGAGACAAATCATACTTCATCATTAAAAAAATATGTAGACTAATTAAGGTAAAAAAAAAAGGAAACCTAGCATGCAGACCAACTACTAGTTCCATGATGGCCTAATGCCTCAACAGTCACAAGATGCCCTAGAAAATAGGGAAGCATCTGTAATAGCTTTTTCTTGGTACTGGGGACAATATGAACATGATCAATTTTTTACTTAATTGCGCCTGAAAATGCTAGACAAGCAAAAATAGCATATTATACCAGTAATGTGTCGTCAAAGAATCGAGATGCTTTTGAAAGTTGACCAGGGTCTTCAGCTCCAGCAAGTGATGTCTTAAAGAAACTGATTTCATCAAGTGCAGCATAGAATTTTGCAAACAGTTCATCTCCTGAATGATCTGACCGAAAAAAGAAATCAAGTTCCATGAGAAAAGAGTAATTTCAGCAAGTGATTTTTTCCTCTTTACATGCCTCATAGGTGATAACACCAAGACCCTACGATGGAATCAAGTGACACACCAGGCAGCAAACCTTTACAAAACAAACTTGATATTTACAACCACATCTGGACATCTGACCATAGAGAGAGTCTACAGTTTATGCCATAGTTATACCTAAGTCAAAGGTATCTTCCGCTTGGCCTTCACTCTGATCAGGAGAATAGGAGATGCAGAAAGACTGTATCAGAAGCTAATATCTTATGACGGTTATTATGGGGAAATAATAAAACTGAATGAATAAAGCATATATGTTATATATAGGAGTTCTAACCACCATATACGTCTAAATGAATGTTTGATAGTATGTCGATTACAAAAATATAAACATGCATTTAATATGCATCAACATGAAAAATACAAATCATGTCTAAAATGAGAGAGAGAGCATACATTCGATGGTGTACATTTATTTGAGTCTTCTTGGATATCTGAAGCACTCGCACTGCAAGAGGGTTTGTTTGATACCGGTTGTGACAACGGATCTGGTCTTGACTCATCTCGTTCATTGGCTTGCAGAGAACTAAATAGTTCAAGTAACAGTCCTGGCTGTATCCCCTCACCAGTGGATAAGTTGATACTAAAAATAGATTCCAGGCATTCCCTAGCAACTTCAAGAGCTTCAGGATCAGCCCCAGGAGCTAACTCAACTGCATTGCAAACACGGTTCCAATGTCAGAAGAACCAGTGGTAAAAAACAGTCTTTACTCAGGAAAACCACAGCAGTAATGTGCCTCAGTTGTGCTAACAAGGATTAAACTGATCCTTTTCTTTCTCCTGTGCAAGTTATTTTATTGACATAGCTCATCTAATTATAACTGTGGCAAACATATGCAACTATCATAGCGATTACCACATTCCATGTAGTTTTTAATGCATTAGATACTTTCATCAGGAGAGAAAAAGGCAAAAAAAAAAAGGCAAGCAACACAAATTGATTATGGTGATGGTTTTATTGTCATATACTCACATCTTTTCACCGGAAAAACGAAGCATGGTCATATACTCAGATCTTTTAACAGGGAAAAAGGAAACATGTACTTGTCTATGATGCATTCATCACATGTGATTTAAAGTTGGTACCAGCTATATACTGTAAGTTAGAGTAAAAATTATACCGAGTGAATGCCACAAACATATATCAGTCTCAAGTTTGGCCAGTCTTCTGGATGTAAAGAACGGCATAAGATCGTTAGCCATTTTTTAGAACTATAGGGCCATAGCCCACGTTTTAAGATCCATAGGCTTTTCATTTTACTCCGACCGGGTGGCATGCGGTGGCACATAACAGATCATTGGGACCAGAATTGTAGAGTCCAATCAGTTGAATGCCCCAGCAGAAGAAATCACAGCGCAGTACTGCAGCGCCGCGCCTGATCAGGCAGGCAACCGGACTTCAACACGCACGCGTGAACCACCTACGATGTGCCCGTTGTCTACCTTGGCAAGCCTCCACTTGCAAATCGAATTCGAAATCAGCGCTTTAATCAGTGCAATTTGGTCCCAGGCGGGATTGGGTGACAATATCAGGTCAATCGAACCCCTCCCGCGAGGCGCTCAGGAAGAAGCAGCAGCAACCCATCGGTCGATCAGCACGAGAAATTAAGGAAATCACGAGCGAGCGATACTAGATTACCCGTAGCAGTAGGGAGACGCGAAGGAGGAAATCGAGTAGGAGTATTTGGTACCGACCGGAGTTGAGGAAATCGAGGAAGGAGAGGACGATGCGGCGCGAGATGGGGGAGTCCGACCGGGTCATCGCTCCAGTCCGCGCGCCGAGGCGGAGGCGGCGGCGAGGTCAATGCGGCGACGGTGACGGTGCGGGGCGGCCGTAGCTTGCACTTGAGAAGCCCAAGGAACGAGCGAGCAACCGGGCTTTCCATTCGATTGCAGCCCAAATTGCGATGAGGACGCAGCGCAATCGGAATGCAGCCTTCCAGGCCTGCTTGGTAAGCTTGAGCTCCTGTCATTGATGCTCAGCTAATTGGAGCACAACAGTACCCATAGTACAGGCAGGCACGACAGAATTTTTCTTACGAATTATTTATTTTTTATTTGAAATTACATAAATATACCTGTGAATTTTTTTTTACAAAAATAGACTCAAGTCGTCCAATTGGGGGGAGAGACTGGAGCCTATCGTCCAACAGGAGGACGACAAATGTCTAGTCGCCTGACCCTTCGCGTCGGCGTACGCGAATCCAACAGCCATCGCCGAGTCGTCCTCCTCCGCCCCGACGTCCGACGCCACCTCCCCCGTACATTTGGTGGACTCAGGGTATCCGAACAGGAGAGGCTTTCTAGACCCGTTTCAGAACACTCGGTACTATGTCCCTGACTTTGGACTTGGAGGTCGACCATAGGGGCGCAACGAGGTCTTCAACTACCTTCCCGCATCATTGCGCAATGTAATTGAGCGAGCGTTCGGCGTGTGGAAGAATAAATGGCGTATTTTGGAGCGAATTCCCAGTTTTGACCATGTCACGCAGCGCAAGTTCATTATTGCCACCATGGTGTTGCATAATTTCCTAATTGGCGGTGTGTGGGCAGACATGGGTCACGCGAATACTCCCGTTGGCTCATTTGGAAATGAACACACGGATTATTTGGAAACGAATCAGCTACGCGAGGCGATAGCAGACGGTCTGGTGGCATGATTTATTGCAGCTTGCATGTTGCCTTGTAACATTGTATGAAAAATATTCCCGTGCAATGCATAGTAATATAAAAAACATCTCCTGTTGTGTCTCGTTTACTTCGTAATTCATTACGGTGGTGTTCTACAAACAGAACGGCTCTGTTTTACGATAATCCTGTATATGTAAGGACCATACATTTATTTTTGTTTTTTTCAATCGCTCCAGCTTATGACAGCTTATTCAGCAAAAAGCTAAAAGCCAATAGCCGTAAAGAACAAAACAGCTTCTACTCCAGCCGTTATTATTCACCAGCCACAATCAAAAAGAACAGGCCCAATAACCATGTAAAGATTAATCTGTGTCAAGGAAATTAATAGTTAAGACCATATATGTCTGCTTGGCTGTATGGCTGGTTGTTTCATTCTTTTCAACCTATGGCTTATAACTTTTCTTAAATATGCAGGACAGTTTCTTCGATGTCTTTTCGAAATAGCTTATTGGAACATATTTTTTAAAGCGGCTTATCAGTATTCGGTTTATTTACACAAGTGGTTATGCTAAGATCAAAAGCTACCGGCCACAGTTGAAAAAAAAACCTACCTATACATGCGTGTGTGCGTTTTTAGGTGTTGTTCGATCAAGAGAGTTAGAGCATTGACATGCAAATTTTCCATCTTAACGACACCATTCAGCGGTGCAACAGTCGGCGTTCGGATGATAGAGCATTCCGTTCGCTCGTCCGGCTTGTCCAAATCAAAGCGGCACGGCGCGCTCTGCAAACTACAAATGGTCGCAGCTTTCAGTGATCTGTAGCTGTCATATCTCTCTCTTGTTCGATCTGGCCGGCGCTGAAACGAAAGCTCACCAGCAGCATCAACCAGCGTCAGAATGCCGCCTGCAGCATGCCGGCCTACATGAATCCTCAAGATACATGCAGTAACAGTACAGTAATTGCTCTTCTCCACAAGACAGAAATTAACAAAATAGCAGCTAGCAGGTTACATTCTTGGACTTGGATTGGAGCGCCCAAAACTCTACTCTACTGTCGTGTTCGTTTCTGCAGCCTTCACTACTTGCCAGTTGCTTCACTACAGGTTTCTGTATGTACATCAATAACACAGCAACAAAGACGTACCGTTGTAATTAGTCAAGACAAGAAAAACAGCAACAGACAGGTACCGTTGTGATTTGTCAAGGCAGGAGAAAGAAATTCAGATGCAAGGTACGAGTGCCATGGATGGATTGAGCGAGTTACTTAAGCCTTGTACACGACTACGAAGCAGGGCAGTATAGCCCTGGGGTTGAAGACCTCCAGCTCGTCCAGGTTGGAGTACACCCCCGCCGACCCGGCCACCGAGTCGTACTCCTCCTCCGCCGCCGTCTCCTGCGCTCGCTTCACCCGCCCGGCGATGACCCGGCACACCAGCATCGCCCTGCGCTCGCCGGCGCCCTCCACTGCGTCGTGGGCGCGCCCGCTCGTCGCCATCGTCCGGATGCCGGCCGCGGCAGTGTTGAATCTGAAGCCGTCCCGGATGACGCCGCAGGCGCTGCACCCTGAGGCGGCGGCATCGCAGAGGTGCGTGGCGCCGTGGAGGCCGAGGGAGCAGGCGAGTGTGGCGCAGTGGAAGCGGAGCAGCTCGTTGCCGTCCGCGGTGCAGCGGGGGTGCTTCTTGGCGAGCCGGTGGTTGCTGGCCTTGGCCTTGACGGAGTCGCGGTACTCCTCGAAGCGGGCGAGCGTCTTGGGGGTGTTGCGCACCTTGAGGATGCGGTCCATCTTGCAGACGAAGCGGAGCCAGCTCGACTGGAAGATGATCTCGATGATGTTCCGGCCCGTGTCCTCGGGGCCCAGCTCACACACTGCACGCACGCGTGTAATGCCACGTGTCAATTAATCAAACTATCAATTCATCAAACTTGTAGATTACTCTAATCAGGGAGGATGAGTAGCTGATTGGAAACAACAGTTACAGTATTCCGGTCAAAACGAACGCGCCTGAAAATGCCAGTCAGGATGAAAGGGACAACGATCTTGTCAAGTCAGAACAGCAGAGCAAAGCAAAATGTATAGCACAAGGACAAGCCTATATCACTGTTGCGAACACTTTGCTGCATGCTCCCTACAGCGATAGCAAGCAGGGAATACGAAGCATGGAAAGCAGCAGGAATATATTCAGCACAGGTCTCACTTTCACCAACACGGTAGAAACAGATCGGCACCAAAGACCTACTGACTAACTAGCACATCGCATTTAATCTCTGTCCTCGCTATAACATGACCACAAGATGCAACGAACAGAGCTCCTGCTGCTGCTCGTACGGTACACCTTGCGGGCAATATATTTAGCACTAACAACAAGTAACCTGAGCCTTACATATATTACTAGCAGGCAAACACTAGACAATTTAACAGGAGCAGATCTAAAGAATCAGCAAGAAACAAAAAGAAAAAAAAAAGATACAGTGATGGATGCCATGCTTTGAATGTGTCGTTTGAGTAAGTAATTACCTGCGTGCCTGGTGGACTGGTGGAGCTCGAGGCTCTCCGGCCTGACGAAGATCTGGCCGCAGTCGGGGCAGGAACGGATGGTCGCCCTCATGGAGCCGTCCCGGGACACCCCGCTGATGGGGTCCACCACCATGTGGCACTCGTAGCACCCGGACAGCCGCCGCAGCTGCATCCCCCTGAACGACCCGCCCGTCGACGACAGCGAGCCCCCGTGCTTGGACGCTGCGGAGGTCATCGCGTTGACCTCGCTGAGGGGCTTCTTGACGCAACGCTCGCTGCTGCTGTTGCACGCGCTCACCGACGCCCGCCGCTTGCACGGCTCTGCCGGCGGCGCTGTGGCATCCTGGCCCGGCCTCTGCATCGCCCTGGGGTTGTCCTTGAGCTTGCTGGTGGAGGCGGAGCAGCCGAGCTTCTTGCACTTGGGGGCGTGGTGGTGGGCGTGGCTGTGGCCATGGCTGTTTCTGCAGGAGAAGATGCTCTTGAGAGCTATCATGTAGGAAGGGCTCTCCGGCTCCGTGCAATGGCTGCTCTGCTTCTTGCTGCTCTCCTTCTCCTTGCTACTCTTGTCCTTCCCCTTCTCCGGCTTGGTGGTTATTAGCTGCTTCTTCTTCTTCTTCATGGCCGTGGAGGAGGTGGTTTTCTTGGCCTCCCTTGCCCCTGCTGATCTGCCTGCTTCCACCATTGGGTTGGGATCCCTTTCTTTCCTCTTTCTTTCGTCTTTGATTTGTTGCTGTTTGGGCTGTGAATGTGACTCTGAGCTGAGGTACGATATGATGGGTTTCTCTTTGAGTGGATGATGCCAGCAGCCTCTCTCTCTCTCTCTCTCTCTCTCTCTCAATCAAGAGGTCGGCTCGCTTGCTGCTTTTTGCTTTGGGGAGGAGGGAAGGAGCCAGCCTGCCAGGTAGGATACAATCTGCGTGGATATAGACGGATATTATTTATTCTATATTTTGTTTTTAGAGTTGGACATAGATAATACCGGATATTCATTTCTCCATTCCGTATCCGTTCCATAATCTTTCGGACGCTGGGTCGGATAAAAATTACCCGCTTCTTTGCACAGGATATTAGATATTATGGTACAATCAGAGTGAACATGGAGAGGCTAATTATTGAGATGTTGAAGGAAGAACATTCAGTACTCCCGTCTGTTTAGATGTGACAGTCTGCTTATATGTTATCTTGTTCCTAGGTAAAGTCACAATAGACTTCCTCATATCACTTGATATATAGATATATACGGACGGATATCACTTATTCCGTATCATATTCCATATTTTTTTCTCGGAGTCGGAGTCGGGTACAGATAATACCGGATACCCATCTACCCCTTCTATATTCGTTCCGTAAGCTTTCGGTCGGTCGGATGGACAGAAATTATCCACTCCGTTTGCACCCCTACTACCAGGGTGAGAGGGAAATTAATGCATGGTTAATTAGTTTTCTGGATTAAGAATGATAGCAATGGTCTTGTCCAGCGTGGCATGGCATAATAATGATGTTTTGGATACTCTTGACTGAGGTGACTATGTTTTGGATAATATGATAGCAATGCACACACGTGCTGTTTACTGACCCTGAACTGTATGCTGCATACAACGTGCTATGATACAAATCTACAGGAAAATATATTCCTGATGAACGGTACTGCTGACTCGAAATCCCCGTATAGGTATGTCTTGATGGTACCAGGGCATCAAGCCCTTGTGAATCGCAGGGAAGCCCTTGTGACATCCACCATCAAGCGAAGCGAGCAGCTACATGGTGGATGAAACCTACTTTGTTTTTGTCCTGTCTTGCCCATTTCTTGGCTGTTGGCTGGACAAGGTTGTCTATCTGATTCTGCAGTGTGCGCTAGTGGCCATGGCAGCAGGGGCAGTTGCAGCATGATGTCTACGGATCTCATCTGGAAAAGAAAAAGGAGAAGGGAGAGAGATGCAGATGCATTGTGTTGGTGTCGATGATTTCAAGGGAGGTTTCTTGGGGTCCTCCCCCCCTTCACCCGTCTTCTGCTGCTGCAGCAAAAAGGATGGATGCCTCATTGACTCACACTGTTACAACACTCGTTCACTATTAACCGGGGGAATAAAGAACAAAGAGGAATAGGGTGCAGCTTACAAGATGTTTTTTGTGTGACCTGGAGCTGTAGAATATGCATCGTTCATGGGCTTTATGATTCTTTACATCGTTCTTGGGGAAGTTTCCTGCTACTGCACGTGTAATTTCATTTCTATCTTTTTCTTCCTTTGCCATTGGATTCTTCAGTTTTTCTTTTTTAGAAAAAAACTTGCTTTCCTTGCTTGCTTGGAACAATTAAACGGCACTTGCATTTAGTTTGTCGTAGATTTCAGCGTGGCATCGAATAAGAGGAGGAAGCACAAGGGACTGCCGCTCTTAAGAGAAACAAAGTACACCGTAAACCCTAGGAAAACGCACGCATTATACATATATTATTACCTTTGTTTTTTTATAAGGCGTATTTTATTTGAACACAGGGGTTAAAGAGCGCATGATACCAAAAAAATTATAGAGAAAAATAATCAACTGTTCATAGCAACCGAGACGCTCAAGGTTCACCGATGGCTCACACACCGGTAAGTCTATCATGTCGGTTTTCTCCAACCACGTCTCACTTGCACCGACTGCACCATTCGTTGAATCATTGCTCGAACTTTTCCTCTAACATCCTTTTTCCTTCCTTATGCCTTGCTTGAACCCAACCATTCCACCCGGCTCACCCCCCTGAGCCTAGTCCTGATCTACGCTGTTGACCATGATTGCCTTCAAGTTTTTCTGCATGTCAAAGACCAAGAAATCGTTTATAAGCATAAGTTCTTCACAACCTGACCCAAACATGATTCATGTGCCATGAATGCACCTAAGCAATGGCACCCATACCGTGCATACACTCTACCAAGCTTAGCGTAAACCAACTCACTCTCCAAATCTCTAGGGCCAGTCTAACCGCCAACCATAGGCCAATCAGACTATCCAAACCAACTTAAGAACTCCTGGTAACAGGGGAGCTGGTTTGACTGCTCGACTACGCTGATCAAATCGCCACCCATTGGCCGGTTACGCTGCCGGCACCTTAGCCGGTCAGACCGCCAATCTCTGGTCGGTCTGACTGCTTCTGCATAGTGGTTACACCATATCTACAAGCCAGACATGCCGTTGTCTCTGAATCAGCAAAACTAGAGAGCAATTATCATAAAATCAAACTTAAATTTTGACACCGAAGTATAAGTAAAATTAAATACTCATAATATACATGGGTGACATCTACATGGTCTCACAACATGTTATGCTGCTGCCGTGCTAGGACGCTCCTGGACATGCATAGACTCCTACGCTAGCTTCTTCCTTGGCAGTCTCTAGCTTGTTTGATGCCACAATTAACATTTCCTTCTTTGTGTTCTGGTCAAGTCCATGTCTTTCAGGCTTATCTGTCCTCATGATCTCCCACTGAGGTCATGAAGCTTTTGCTGAGCTGAGAAATCCTTTCACCTCTTGTGTCTCACTTTCATCTTATTCACCCATCCTCATCTCTGCTCTTCTTTCTTTTCCTCCTTGCAAGGTTGTTGTTTCCTTCCTTACACTATGTTGTTCGTAATCTTAAGAGATCAATTATCATAATGTTCTTCATCAGATCATGCTCTCACTTAAAAATGAGAATGCTGTTACAGATTATTATTAGCTCGTAATTTCTGGTGTTTTACTTATTGTAATGGAGTACAAATATACAACATGTGCTATTGCATTTGTGGGTCTCTTCCAACCTTTTCCTTGAAACATGGCCTGTCCGTCCTCTGAATAGATATATTGTACTTCACTTGTTATGCATGCCAGAGGATCATAGCAATATTTAGTGCCGACCAGCATTTGGCGAATGGAGGCAGTGCAGTAGGTTCCAACTTCCAAGAAACAACGAAGCTTTACATGCAGTTGGCTTTCATGAAATTAATTGTGGTAGATTGCAATCTATAATTTGCTTGGCTTGCTTAAGCCCAAGCAATATATAGTAGTACTAATGATAACAAATCACTGTTCATATCAGATGGATGAAACCCTATGCCTGAAAAGTAACCATATAAATAAAACAACAATGACCTGAAATCTAGAGAAGGACCTTCATCGTCGCCGTCGTTGCATATTAGTAACTAATAGAAGACATAGGAGGAATAGGATATGCAGCATTATTGAGTCAGTCTGCACCAGTACTGTTGCTAGAATATATGTTGTTATTTACACACCAAGAGTCTACAGGTAATGTTATCAAAAGGTGTACTGAAAGATCCAGACTTTCAGAAATCATGTCATGCAATGGTGCTGCCTCCACTTACACCGCGGTACAGATAATTAAAAAAGCAGAGGAGGAAAAAACAATCACTTATGTTGTCTCTCTAAAGAATAAAATTCACATGTGAGGGTGCCTAAATTTGATGAATCACCTGTACTTTTGTTCCTCAGACGAAGAAAAAAGGAAAACTATATAAGGTTGGTTGCTCCTTAATCCCTACACTGAAAACTGCAGAGCCAGGAAGCTGGAGAGCAGCACAAGCATCAAGGTAGCCATGATCGGCTGGAGCCACTGCAAACAAGCCGGTTGTTGTGGTAGGAGCACACCATTTGCTTCCTGAAACACAACAAGAATGGAATGTACGCACACAGTTAGTAAAAGAGTTAAGTATCATTCACAGAACTCTCATGTGATCTGATGCAATTTGTCAAATGAGAATTTTTGACACTTCTCACAGAGTAAAAATGTCATATCCCTTGGAACCTGAGCAAAAAACAAAGTGGAAACAACCAAAAGACTATACTGACTTCACTCCAGAACAATAACAAAATGCAGGCAAGGATAGACAGATATGCACGTCAATGCCTCTTGATACAAAGAAACAGTATTAATAGTTCTGAGCTGTGATGTTCATCATAACCCCAATTTCTCAAGATAGCAGCTATACAAGGACAACAACAGCGCACACGGCAGTTTGCTGTGCGAAATTGCTAGTATAATGCTACGGTTTTGTTTTGCTTTTCGGTTTCATCTTGTCGTTTCCCCCATGGACAGCTTGCAAATGGGCCACCAACGCATATGATTGTGTCAAGAATCGGATTCCTTCCCCGTAAGATCTTCAGACGTGCAGAAATTCAGAGGCCAGTGAGAGAACTTTGTGTAGTCATTGGTTACACAAGGCCCCCAAAAGAATTGTAGAAAGGTTGTCAACATCGATCAGTCATCAGCCAGGTTGACTCCATAATGGTGAGCGAGGTTCTTGGTGTTTCCATTTTGCATGACATTATCGAGCATCTCATACTTCTTATAGTTTCCATCGAGTAATTCCTGCTGCTGCTTTGCCAGCTGCTCCTCCTCTTCCAATAGATTTTGAGAGGTAGAGAAAACAGTTCAATAAAGTGCTTTCATGATTCATATACAACCGAGGATCAAAGCAACAGCATCATTTTTTTTTGGGGAAAAAAAGAGCAACAGCATCAAGATCCCCAAATACTATCTGTACTACAGTTAAGCTCCATCCAAATTGTGCAAGCATAGTACTTGGACAAACACCAATCTGACAAGCTCATATATAGTTTCTTTCATACATATGTCTCGAGTTCTAGTTAGTTGTGATAAATGCAGAATGTGAATTCAACTATCCGTCAGGAATTTAGAACACAAACAAGTCCGACAGTTTAAGCATAGCGTTTGCAGACATTAATTCTCCAGGTTAACAAAACCGTGCATCACTCAGAATATTATATTCATATGTGAAATGATTTCGCATTAGTTTCATTTTAGGATAGTAAGTAGCAAACAACTAGGATTTTTAAAGTTACCTATTTAGTTCGAGTTAACTATGATAAAACAGACTAGCCAGTAAAACCCATTAATTATTGATGAGGAGCAATGGAATTGACAGTTTAGGCATAATTCTGCGGACTTGATGCGCCAGTATAACAAAAGCTTTAATGTCTGCCAATAATTATATTCATCTTTCATATTAGGGGAGTTAAGCATAAAACTTTGCTGTTTTAGGAGTAGCAAAAGTAAAACATAAGTACATAAGATGATAAGACAGCAGGTAGATACAATACATAGTTTGACTATATAGCAGTCACAAATCAACAGCTTCACCTTGATGAGTGATATATTTTCTGCCTCTTGCCTCTTTGCAAGGTTCTTCAGTTTCTTCATTCCTTCATACTCTTGATCTCCTTGTTTTACCCACCGGAACTCTTTTCTTCATGCCAGGGCGAGGAGGGCATGTCAGGCTTTGCATAGACAGCTCTTACAGGCCTTGGCATTCCACCAATTATGAAAGGAAAACATTCATCAAGTCCACAGCAGCCTTGGCTTGAGTTTCGTCACCCAGTTCCACCAATGCAGCAGAAGGAATATCTTACAGGATTGTGTAATTCACGATGAACTCCACATTGACAACATTTGCACATTGGGCAAGAGCCGCTTTGATTACTGCACTTGTAACCTGAGGGGAGAGGTGATCGATATATATTGTTCGCTTGACCTTCTCCTCGAAAGCAGCATACTCCTCAGCCTGTTCGTTGGAGTCGCCGTGTGAGGGCGGCTTCTCTGGGAATAAGTTGCAACGGTGACTCAAAATGCTAGTAAGATTTCTGCAGAAGAAGAATAAGCATTGCAGGGGAGCATTGTGCGTAGGCATCACAGGGCAGCATTAGAAAAAAAAAAAAGACATCTTTGCCCAACTATCCGAAGTGGAGGTCTGCTTATCTCTTGATCATTAGGTGGGCGGAAGCATCCCAATTTTTTTAAGGCAGCACCATAAATCACAAACAACCTAGTTCGTAGGGGGGATTATTTGCTCCTTGACGCCTGCCTACAAGGGCAGCGAGAATGGCGAGCAGGGTAGGAATAAACGATCCTAGGGGAAATGAGATCGGAACTAACCAGCCGAGGCGCATAAATTTCCTGGGGAAGCAAGCAACAGTACCAAATCTCGAGTAGCAAGGCGGAAATACCAAATCAAAACTAGGGCATACATAAATCAGCAAGATTAGAGGATTGGACGGCGCTAATCACAGGGATTAAGAGGATTGTCTGCTCATTTGGGCTGAAAAAAGTGACTTATGGCTGTGGCTGAAATTGTATTATAAGTTATGGTGGTTTATTTAACGTAATTAATTTTAAAAAATTAAATAGAAAAAATATGTTAGCCTGAATACGAAAAAAACCGGCAAAAAGCTCAAAAAACCAAAAGTAAAAAAAGACGAAATTTAGAAATAATAAAAAATAAGTCATAAACTCAAGCCGAAATGAGTGAGCTTAGTGTACGTACCTGGAAGTCTAAGTTGTAATCGCTTGGTCTGGTGTGGCGGCGTAGCAGGAAGTGTAGACAGAGCACGGCAGCGGCTAAAGGTGGCCACTGGGCTGGGCTTAACCGTGCCGCCTTGCGGCCTGGTACTGTTGGCCCGACCCAAGCATGGCACGGCCCGGTGGACTGGGCCGTGCCTGGGTCGAGAACACGGCACGGTCCGTTTGTGGTCATGGTGGTACGGCACGGCTTGGCCCGGCTAATATAGCCGTTTTTGACCGTTGTGTTGTAAAAAATTTGAAAAAAACAAAAAATTCAAAAAAACTTAATTTTTTCTATAAATAGGGGGCATCCAGCCTCCATTTTTCACACCTCAAACCTTACTCTCATCTCTCTGTTTAGTTGTGAAAAATCTGGTAGTGTTTGCGCAAATTTGGTAAAACTAGTGAGAAATTCACGCAAAATTCAGAAAATTCAAAAATCCTCAAATAATTTTCTGAGAGATACAAAAGAGGTAATAGTGTTGTCTTATTTTAATTTTTGCTATTATTTATTGATTCAATAGTAAGTTAATTGTTCTTTACTATTTCAATTTGCAGTTGATTCAATGGAGAACTACGATTTTTAACTCTCCAAATTCGGCCTCTCGGCGAAGGATATACAATCCTTTCAAGAAGGATATCCATCCGCGGGAGGTCCACATCCACAACAAACTGGAGAGCCAGAATAAGCGATGACCCGATAACGCATGATCCAATTGATCCATCTTCTGCTGGCTCAATAAGTGCATCCATAACCCATAGCATTGGTGTAAAAAGAACAAGAGCTACTACAACAAGAGTCTGGAACGATTTCGACAAAAAGTTCAACACCAACGATGATGAAAATTTGGTGATGTATGCTGTTTGTAAAATTTGTGGTAAAGAATTGTCTGCAAAATCTTCAGGTAGGACGGGTCACCTGCAGCGGCATGCTGCAAGCTGTAAAAGAAGGCAAGGAATACAAATGCGCAAAAAGCAGCTGCAATATAACCCCGACGGCTTGGTACGTACTTAGGAGTACAACCCAGAGGTAGCCCGGAAATTTCTTTGTAGATTAATTGCTTCTCAAGATTTACCTTTAAATTTTAGTGAGTCTGATGCTTTTCAAAAATATACTAGGACGGCTCATAACTCTCGATTTAGTGTTGTATCTAGGCAAACAACAACTAGAGATTTAATTAAATATTATAATAATTATCATGAAAAATTAAAAGAAATATTTCATACATGAATATTTTCTATTGCTTTGACACCAGACATATAGAGTGGTAGGATTAGAGAGGATTATATTAGTGTTGTTGCTTATTATGTTAATGATGATTGGGTAATAGAAAAAAGAATTATAGGATTTAAATTAATTAATGTTTCGTATACTACTGAAAATATTATAGAATATATTATTAAAGTTATAGAAGATATTGGTCTCACGAATAATTTTTTTTATAACTTTAGATAATGCATTGTAAACACTAAGGCTATGAAAATTATTACTCATTTATTTAATACTTATATATATATATATATATATATATATATATATATATATATACTACATCAACGTTATGCTTCTTATATTATTAATTTTATTGTGCTTGTCATCCGAGTTAGAGAAGAGAAGCAAGGGGCAGAGAGCTGGGGCTGGTGCCTCAGGGAGGGGACACCAACCACCATTGAAGCGTATTTCTCTAAAAACAATCAGGGTCTGTTCTTTTTAGCTGCGGCTTATGGTTTTTGGCTGAAATTTTTGAATTCTGGTTGTTTACGGTACAGATTACGGAGAGATCGATACTCACTTGCGATTTTGGCTGGTACAGATATTAAGCTTTTAACGTGTACTACGTTTAACTTGTAAACCCCGTCTTAAAAAATTACTTCGTTTAAAAATTAGTACTGTAGCGGTTACGAAAAGCCGATCGACTTGTTACCTGCCAAACACCCTCTCAATCAAACACCGCTACAAGATCCGAGTGATTGACGACTCCGTACGAGAGAGAGAGTGTGTGTGTGTGATTCGTCGATCGTCTCGTCGACTTCTGCAAACGTTAGAAGCCAACCAAATTAACGGCTAGGTTACCTCATGGGAGGACTGCACTGCACATCAATCCACACAGCCAGCTCATGCTCATGGATCCATTGCAAAAACAATGATATGATCGCTGTAAGAAGAATCTGTGCACGCATGAGGTTTCTACCCTAATCGAGCAAGTATCATTGTAACAACACACACTGTGCGTTCCATAGCAAAATGCACTTTATATCATTCATTCCATTGAATTTATGTTACACTGACACACACACTCTTCTGTTCTGTTGTGTTCGAGATCGACCGACACTACAAAGAATTGATCATTGGCATACCGAAGGAATCTGACTTGGGGAATACTCACAGCCATGGCGGCAATTGATACAGCATATATGTGTGTGTGTAAAATCCAAAAAAAAAAAAAAACTTGGCGGCAATCAATAAGAGGAAGAGAAGGGAAGAGTTCTTAATTAACTAATTAATTTAAGATTTAGGAATATTGGCAGGCCTTGTCGAGGGAGACGGGCTTGTTGAGCTTGGCCGGGTTCATGAGCACCTTGCACTCGACGGTCCGCGTGAAGCGCGGCTTCACCAGCGCGCCCAGCACGTACGCCCGCGAGTGCACCGTCGTCCTCAGTATCATCGGCACCGGCGCCACGCTCCCGCTCGCCTTCCCGCCCGCACCCGCCGGCGCCCCCGTCAGCGTCGGCCCACCGCCGTACAGCGGCACCTTGTTCCCCGTCACGCCCACGCTCACCGTCCTCTGGCTGCTCCTCGCCTGGTAAAACCTCTTGAGCTGCACCACAATGCATGCATCAGCATCGATTCATCACAGTAAAGATGTCTTCTTTTCTTTTCTCTGTCTTCAGATCCAATGTAAAGCAGATGGATTTCACTTCACGGACAGAACCAGAAGGCTGGCTTACATCGCCGGATGCCAGCGTGAGCTGGCTGTACGAGAGCTGGAAGGGGTCGGCCGTGACGTGGATGCCGAAGAAGGTGCCGGTGTTGCGGTAGGTGAACTTCACCGTCGAGTTGGTCGTCGCCATGTCCGTCGGCACCAGCGACGCGTCCGTGCCCGCCTGGATGATGAAGTTCTCGAACGTAATGCTCTGCTCACACACCACACCAGCACAGCAAGTTAAATGCTTGCAATTAGTTGTCCTGCAGACTCAGATCCAAATCTTGGCAACTAGAATTTTCTCCTTGATCAGCAGTTTGGTGGCGGTACGTACCTTCATGACGATCTGCGGCTTCTGGGATCTGCTGGCTCCCCAGAGCACGAGCGCGAAGAAGGAGAAGAGGACGACGAAGCCGAGCACGAAGACCAAGAAGTAGTAGCAGCGCTTGGGCACGCCCCTGGGCTCCTCGTCGTCGTCGAGGAGCCCCTCCTCCTCGATGACGCCGATCTCCTGCCAGCCCTTGCCCGGCGGGGCGCCCTTGCGGCCGCTCTTCTCGGCGGCCTTGCGCTTTGGGTGGCCGGAGAAGCGGCTGGAGGAGGAGTCCCTGCCGACGGAGGAGTGGGAGTGGCGCGGCGAGGCCATGGGGCTGAGCGCGGGGGTGGAGTGCAGGGAGGTGGCCGTCTTCTCGCCGTCGTGCGAGTCCCGGGAGGGGCTATGGACGTAGTACATGGGGCGGCCGGCGCGCGAGGTCGGGGAGCGCGGCGGCGAGGAGGCCGCCAGGCTGGTGACGTCGGAGTCCGTCTTGGCGTGCATCTTGTGTGGCCTGTTGGCGGCGGCGCTCAAGAGCAGTGGCAAGCACAGCAAGAGAGGGGAGGAGGCAGCAGAGCAGCTTAGCTCTGCCTTGATGTGCCTGTCCGCCTCGGCTGGCAAAATAAAAAGGGCTGGAGAAGCAGCGACGACCGACTAAACAAACACGCAAAAGAAAGTGAGCGTTAGTTGGATCGAATCGAGACGAAACGTCGGTGGACTGCCTGTAGGAAGCTGCTTTCCTACAGGCAACCAACCAGCAGCAGCAGGCCAGTACGGGGTCGATCTGGGACTGCCTTTGTCAACGATCGAAAGCCATAGAAGTGCCTTTGTAAATCTCAGGCATCCATACAAGCACGGGCTTTCCTAGTGCTGTTTCTTTTTATCAGCACTACTTATTACTTAAGCAGCAGCAACAGTAGGAGGAACTGAGAACCGAGCATCATCGTAGGCTGGCTGGTAGATTGGCCATGTGTCATGTGCGCTGGTTGTCATGTGCATGCGAGGCTGGCCTGCTGCTGGTGCCGCCGTAGCGACCTGTCCCCTTCCTCCCATCTCCTTGGATGGATCACTCTTCTTTCCTTTCCTTTGCCTTTCGCCTCCTTTAATTTTATTTGCACGCTCTCTTCTCACTCATTACTGGGCGATCCTTCACTTGCGGGCCTAAAAATTCTGGTCCTTAATTGCTCCTTGTACTGTGTTTTATGCCCTTCGTTTGGGATTTTGATACGATCTATCACGTAGGATTAAGATACTCACGTGTAGCCTCTCGATCAAGCTGCTTAGTTGACCGCAAACCGATCAGAATTGCTGGCACTTCTGACCAGGGACGCAAAGCCGACTAAATTGAGTTTAGACCGCACGAGGGCATGGTCAAAATATGCGCAACAACCACATGTAACATATGTGTTTATTATGAATTGCAACTACCATGAAGCACTTCACAAAAAAAAACAATAGTAACTAAAAAGAGAGAAACTGTTGCACCAACCGCTGCCCACAGAAAGCATGCACTCACCATCTCGTCCCACGACAAAAACAAGCAAGCATCATCAGCAAAGATGGAATCTTGAAGTGATTGATTTTCTTTCCACATGGCCAAAGCCAGACGCGCATGGTTTTGGTGCCAGGATTTAACCGATAATAATAGTCGGAGTTCTTCTGACTTTGCCTCACCAAACACACAAATTGGAGTATTTTACTCCCACACACAACAAAAATATCTAGTACATAACAAGATCCCTCAATTCCTGACAAAAATAGCTGCCTGATAAAACTCAATGCTGATCAAGAAAGCGCCAGTTGCTATAACTTGGGCGCCACAAGTTGCTTCACCGAAGGCAAGTCTCGAGAGAGAAACCTCGATATTATGAGAGAGAACAAAGAATTTCCACAGCTATATGAAAACTGGAGTGAAGTCTGATCAGAGAGTTTCCGGGGGGGAGTGAGCCTGGCCACCTTCAAGCAGCATGCTGCGGCTGCAATAGGATCTTGTCGTGCTCGAGGAGGACTGAAGAGATCTCATGTCGCCACTGTGGGGGATCAGCTCGTTCCGGTGGATGCCGCATTTGCTATTCCGAGGATAAAACCCACCTTCTGCATCTTCCATGCCCTCACCAAAGCTTCCATTCCCCGGATCCAGCCTCTCCGAGAGCATCCTGAGCACTTGTCTGATGGACGGCCTTTGGCGCCCTTCTCTCTGGGTACACCACTGGACGATGCCAACCACCAAATGCAGCTGATCTATGTCAACCAAGTCCCTGATCGTTGGGTCTACCAACTCAGGAAGGATCACTCCAGACGATAAGTATTCCTGTGCCCACTCAACCAAATTCTTGTTGTCTTGGATTGCTCTACGCCCAGTGACCAGCTCCAGAAGTAGCACACCGTAGCTGTATATATCACTCTTCTCTGTCAACTCCTGAGTTACCACATATTCAGGATCCATGTACCCTGCAGTTGATTCATTAAGAGAGGATGAGCAAACATACCAGTAATAGTCCGTAAAATTTCATGGATGCATTCTACAAGTCATAGCAGTAGGGACTGCCAAATCTTCTTTATCTATGTTGCAAACTTGCAATCTAACTCGCTTACAAAGGTGTTCTCATTATTTAATGTAGATTTGAGGACAACCCATTGAATACGAATTTAATCTGCTGTATAGTTTCTCCAGCTGATTCATATTGTAAAATTCACCTGGGGTTCCTCGTATATCGGTGTTGACAGCTTCAAAGCTGATGGCACCAGTTCTTGATGCATGTGCAAGGCCGAAATCAGCAACCTAAACACAAGGATTAGGAATGTTTTTCCAGCGAGTACAAATAATTAGAGCTAGAAGTTATCAGCATATCACAAGACCACACCTTGGCAACAAAATTCTCATCTAAAAGAATGTTGCTCGACTTGATGTCTCTATGGCAGAGTGGAGGGTTACAAAAGAAATGGAGGTACTCCTGCAAGAAAAAAAAGAAGACATGACCATCCACCATAATGCAATAAGATGTGTTATCAAACGAAGTCATCTATATAAGAAAAGTGAAACGTCAATGGAACTGATTAAAGGTAGCTCAAGTTTAATCCTGAACACAGAACCCAGGATTTTCCACCCTGGTTCTTCTCAAAGAGCAGTATATACTGGCTGGTAAACCAGCAATGCCAGCCCAAGCCAGAAGTATAGATGCACAAAACATGGTAACATGGTGGCAGTTGGTAGTGTTAGTGCCAAGCAATGAACTGCATTCTAAAAAGACTACAAAAGCCTCAGCTGAAGTAAATAGAGTCGGGCATGTATCACTAGTCAATGTTGTCCTCTCTCAATACCATAAGCCTATCATTCAGATCCATATGTAAGGCAGAAAGTGCAAAAGCTTCTTTATGGAAATGTGAAGAACAATGCACCATGATTCCAGCCTACTAAAGATAGCTGTAGTAGCAAATGGTCCAAAAACAGGCCAACAGTGCCAAATGACAAATTATATATGGCAGGACCACAGACATAAGCCAGAAAATATTTATTTGCTCAGCAATGTCACACTGGTACAAGTGCATGTCCCCTATCTATATATACCAGGATATTTCCCATGCCAATAAGGATGGTTAGTCCTAATTCCAGCATACTATTGTTGCAGTGGCACACCTAGAAATTGAACCCAGAAGCAGACAAAATGCTATCATGTTCTACACATTAATGGCTGAAACAATTTTCAAATAGGACTTCCAGACAGGGGCCATCTCCCTCAGAAGGGGGAAATCCTATCATGTTATACACATAATAATAGATGAATTCTTTCACCAATTTTCGAATAGACTTTCATAGGGGGCGTCTCTCTAAGGAATAACTCAAACTACTCTCTTTTCAAAATTCGATTGGGGCATATGAGAAACTAAAAGGCAATTGGCCTGTTCCTGAGGGTGGCCATTCTATGCGGAAGAGGGAGAGGCGGGTACCCAGCTACAGTGAGGCAACTGGCTGTGCTTGAATAATAATTGCTTTGATCTAAAAAAAAGAATAATAATTGCTTTGTTCTCCTGAGAAATTCCACTGTGATATGTAATCTAGTCTCCTAGCTCAATGCATGTATAAGCGATTTTAGCAGGTGCACTTAACAGAAATTAAAAAATGTCATTAACCTAGGCAGTGTTTTGAGCTTACAGATCAAACATTAAGATAAAACAATAGTCAAATACTACAGATGATAAAGCAGTGTTGATTGACACAACTTGATGCATGTTTGCTGAATGATGTTTTCACAAAACTACCAAAAACATTCATGAGGCAAAGGAAGCAGTTTCCTTTGCGTTGTAAACTTACCAGAGCATTGGCTACATCAATTGCAATCTGTAGTCTAGTCTGCCAGCTTAATGCCTTTCTTCCGGATGCTGCAGCAATTCAAATCAGAACACTTAACAGCAACTCAACATACAATTTATATTTATAAAAAGATCTGAAATAAACATAATCTTACAGTGCAGGTGATCCTTTAAGCTTCCATTTGCCATGTACTCGTACACAAGAAACCTGACGAGTAAAATATGAGATGGTCAGATGGCCACTATGTACAAATTATAGTACATTAGGATGCAAAGAAAACGACATTACCTTTCTTTCCTTTCAATACAGAAGCCCTTGAGGGTTACAAGATGGCGATGATGCAACCTAGCAAGGAGCTCCATTTCCCGACAGAATTCTTCTTCAGCTTGTCTTGAAACCTTGTCCATCCTTTTTACCGCGGTGATAGAGCCATCACTGAATTGAGCTTTATAGACTGTTCCAAAACCTCCCTTTCCAATAACTGTGCTGAAATTATTTGTTGCTTTCGTTGTTTCTTTGTAGCTATACCTTTGAAACATTGGTGACTGACCTGAAGAACAAGGTAACAGAGTGATTTGGACCAAAGACAAAAGAACAATGTATGGCCTGTTCAATTTTTAGTATCATACTATAGCCCAAGCAAAGCCACTACCAATGCATTACACTATAGAATAACAGACTATTTTTCTTAGCATTTGTTCTTTTCCCACAACAAGCTTGATGCAAGAGTGCATAAATTAGTTGGCATTATGCAAAACTTCTGATGTCCATTGCAACATCAACACAACCACCAAACATAAAACCTAAGCAGTTTTTAGGCAGACAATATACATGATTGGTCAGACCATGAACAAGTCAAAACCAAATTTCTGGTTTGTAAGTTAAAGCATCTTTGTCAACAGGAACTACAATGTTCTATAGCATGTGCACAAACCTTCTGGGCATCTCCAGGATTGACTCTGATGAAATGCATCTTCTGGATTCTGAGTCGGAAAGTTAGCATTCTTTAATTCCCTGCTCTTTCTACGAATTAGTACCACTAAGATAAGTTGAAGCAGAACTGCAAGCAAAATAACCCCTATCCCTATCCCTGGAATCACTGTAATCCGGTAAGGCTGGCGATATTTCTGTGGAACACTCTTGATCTTTGGAGCTGGAGTATCAACAGTAACATTTGGAGAAGAAGCTGGAGTCGATGTGACAGATGATGGCCCTGGTACACTCCCCAGTGTTAGATACAAATTACAGACTGGTCATCTTTTAAACATGATTGTAGTGCAGACATAGCAATACCTACCTGGAAAGGTGGTGATTCCTTGAACACCAAAGAAGCATGTGACAATATCGTCATACGAAAGAATACCCTCTTGAGTCGCAAGCGTGACAAAAATTGCGTTGCGGCACACACTCAGGGCAACATTATCATCTGAGCCAATGAGATGATGGAGATAAACAATGCCATAATTCAAGCAAGTCTTGCATGTAATATCCAAGGATAGAGGGCCCCTGCAGCTTCCGACGACATCATTGAAATTCGGGGATTGCATCATTTCCAGCACAGTTTCCCGTCCGGCGCACTGATATGAAACCCTTATTTTCGGCCCCAACCCACAAAACACATCGGCATCGGTGGGTATTCCCCGCAGCTTGAAGGTTTCAGACACTGAGCTGAGACAGATCTCAGAGAAAGCCGGCGGGACCCCCAGCCTGCCGGTGGCATTCGCGTACCGAGCAATGGAGATGGCAACAAATGCATTGATGTAACGGCAGCAAGCTGCCCGCTGACTCGGATCAGAGCACGCAGCCGAAGCTAATGTAAAATTTGCCCAACTAAAATCCAAAGGGCAATCTGTGGAGAAACGCGCTACTTTTAGTAAAAGCCTAATAATTGGTAGGCTACAGAGAATGTACAAAATCGGTAAACGCCTAATTATTGCTCGATCGGCTCCACTCTGCATCAAATCAATTAGAAGCTCACCTACAAGCGTTAATGTGAGGTTTTTAGTTCAAAGATGCTAGCTTTATCTGACCATTGTGCATACAATGAAGATGGTTCATCCTTAAGAAGATCAAATCGGGCATCAGCACTATTCAAATCAAGCGGCGCGACGGATCATTCTCTAGTTCCTGCCTCCTACAGTAATCATCGCATTCTGATCCCCAAACATCAAGAAGCCAACACTAGCATGGACGGATCACGAATGATAGTAAACAAAGCGAAGCTAGGACTAGGAGGAGCAAACAAAGAAGTGAAGGAGCTGACCTCCGACGGCGGTTGCTGCGGGACTGGGGGAGAAGAAGAAATGGGAGGAGAATGACAGCAGTAAGAGGATCAGTGGAGCAGAGGAGGAAGAGGAGCGGCGGAGGTGCAGCGCCGGCATTTGGAGGAGGCGAGGCTGCTGCTCCCTTTGTTTCGCCGTTGGCTCCCCGTGACAAAGCCCTCGATTTTGGGGGTTTCTACTCCTGCTCATCCTCTCGGGTGCTTGCTCCCCGTTCACAGGGGGACAGAGCACAGAGGGTTTTGCTTGCATTCTTGCTCACTGCTCCATGTAAAGGTGGAAAGTTTCACATGCACCCTATCCATAAGTTCTTTTATACCTTAGGATAACCTATGACTTCTGCACATAAATAAATAGGACGATTTCTCAGTCATCGCTTGAAAGCGATTTATTAACATTCGATTCGTTTATACAAATACTCATAATATAATCAAAAAACATATGTCATAGGTTTAAGCCATCAATGGTAGCCGAAAGAACAGGCCATAGTAACGTGACTTCCAGTCGGGTTGCCAAAGATATCTCCAAACAACTGTATTACGAGTCCAGTTGAGGTGGGCAAGTGGGCACAACTCGTTCATGCACCGATTGCCCATAGCACTGCAGCTTTTCCCCTGGCCCTGTCTTTTTCAGGTTGACGAAAAGAAGTGGCTGGTGGGGCAGATAGGGCAAGAGAGCAAAGGAAGAAACAGAGGAGAGGATACAAATCATGCAACGGCAATGATTTCGGCCTAGAGCTGAAGGCTGGCTGGTGATGTGGATCGGAAAGGGCCAGCAGAACGAATAAAACGATGAATCGCTAGAGGACGGGGAGGGGAGAGCCTAGGGATGGGCCGGCCGCCGCAGCGAGTGCTGACTGACGAGCAGAAGCCAGCTGGGTACCACCGCGCGCGGCACCAGCAGCCAGCAGCAGAGGGCACCCACGCCACGACCACGACGCAGCTAGCAGAAGACGCCGCGCGTTTTGAGGCTGCGCCGCACATGACGACCACTTGGTATTAATTGTTTGTTTCTTGGGTTTGTGCGTGCGTCCCGGAGCAGATGGTGCGTGCCCCCGGCCTTCGCGCGCGCGCCACGATTTTAACCGACCCCCCCTCCCCTACAGGCGAGGCTACGCACCCTCCCTGGCCTCCATCTCTCACGTGCGGTCCATGGCCGTCCGCCGCGGTCTCCTGCTGCTCGCCGCGGCCATTGCCGCCGGCTCCCTCGCCGCCGCCTCGGGGGCCGCGCTGGTGGGCGACACGTGCGCTGCGTCGTCGTCCTCATGCGGCGCGGGGCTGCGTTGCGCCAGCTGTTCTCCCCTCCCGGGAGCCGGGGGACCCACCATCTGCGCGCGGACCACGCCCGTCGACCCCAAGACACACGTACGTCACGTAATCCTATTCCTACAACTACACGGTGGCGTACGCGGACAGTATTCCTACAGTATATTTAATTGATTTAGCGGTACCATATAATATATGATGATAATAAAGAAACTATATTCAAACAATAAAGGGTTGCAAATTACAACAAAGAATTAGAATATTAGAATCTAGAGCATTATCAATTCGACTTAATTTTTATATTTATATAATTGGTTTCTTTTATGATATTAATGTATAGTAGTATACGTTAAACGAAAAGATACAGATTATATTTTTGGGAGGAAATACTTGTTTTTTTATAATTTTTAACCGGCATCTCCAATAATAGAGATAATAGTTGTATCTGTATTAATATAATAAAAAGAATGCAAACTATCATGGATATTATAAGCAAGTTTGTTCCTGTGCGTGGATCGCTTGAGTTAAATTCCATCTCTGCATCTCACGTCTTAGTTTCATACAAGAGTTTTCCAACTATACATGCATGCATATCACGGTGTAAAGCAATTTCATGCGCACTTTCATATATCAAGAAAAATTATTAGTTATGATTTGTTAATCATAAGAAGGGTCCATCTAATTAAGAGATAGATACCTTTTTTAGAATTTCTAGCAATTATCCTCATTTATTAGGTAACATCCATCGGTTATAGATTTAGGCTGTTATAACCTGGGTCCACTAAATTAAGAGTTAGATATTTTGCTTTTTTGTGAGAATTTCTAGCATATTTCTCTTTTTTCTTAGCAACTCTAAAAGACCTATCATAGACTTTTAGTAATAAATAAATGTCTGCATATACATATACTGTACGTAGGCGGTGGCGTCGAAAAGAATAAGTGGCTGGCTGGCCGGTTTTGATGGTCGGATTCGGCTGGCGTTGTGCATGGTGGCTGACACGCTGGTGTTGGTGCATGCAGGGGACGGCCCTTCCGTTCAACAGGTACTCGTGGCTGACGACGCACAACTCCTTCGCCGTGGCTGGCACCGTCTCCCCCACCGGCTCCCCCATCATCGCCCCGCCCAACCAGGAGGACACCGTCACCGCGCAGTTTAAGGTACTATGGCATATATGGGTTCTTTTGGACTGTGGCTTATGGTTTAAAATTTTGAATTCTAGCTGTTCGCGAGAGGCGGTACATAAAGAAAAATAGTCGCATGTGATTTTAGCCGGTACAGCTAAATTTAATACACTTTTTACTGCAATCTTTCTGTTGATTCCGCATTGAAAAAATACACAGTTTAAAAGTTAGTTACTGTAGCATAAGCCATAAACCACAAGCCATAAGTAGAAAAGAAGGGAGCCATAATACAATGCACGATAGCTCAACATTTGTACCATCTAAAATCACGAGTGAGTATCGATCTCTCCATAATCTATACTGTAAATAATCAAAATTCAAAAATTTTAATCAAAAGACATAAATCGCAGCTATTGCCAAACATGCCCATTAGCCAACGACCATGACTCCATGAGAGGGGTGCGTACATGCAAACGGGCATGGTTTCAGACGCATCAACCTAGCCTGTTGTGGAACAAGTCTACTTGATCCATTGGGCACTCGGGCCCACATGCATGTCAGTTGTCGCGCCCAGCTAGTCGTTTGTCTTGTCTAGTCGGCGTGCTGTTGTGCACTTGAGCAGGGCAAAAGCACTGGTTCGGGGGCATTCAGGGCCTGTTCTTTTCGGCTGCGGCTTATGGTTTTTGGCTGAAATTTTTGAATTTTGACTGTTTACGGTACAGATTACGGAGAGACAGATACTCACTTGCGATTTTGGATGATACAGATGTTGGGCTTTAATGTAGATCGTTTTACCAGTAGACCCGCTTTGAGAAAATACTCGTTTGAAAGTTAGGATCAGAAGAAAAGCCAAAAGCCACGGCCGGAGGAAAAGAACAGGCCCCTGGAGATGGCTTTTTTCACTATAGTTGGATTATTATTTGCTGTAGCTGAGATAGATTATTTGCTGTAATTAAATTTAAAAATTTAAAATAGAAACAATAGGTTAATCCATCACAGACAATACGAAGGAATGTAAGAAAAAAAGAAAAAGCAAAAAAGATAAAGAACTAGGAAAAGATGAAATTAAAGAATAGTGTATTAAAAGAAAAAACCAGAAGCTATGACCGAAACAGCAGGCAAACACCGTTCATTTCAGCTCGGCGATCAATAAAACCAAGAAAAGATCACGCAAACAAAGAATGCGCTGGCTCTTGACATGGACCCATTTTAGGTTGATTCCCAACGCATAATTAATCATCACCCCCATCATTTTCCTTGAATCCGGCCAGGTGTCTGATGCCACGACCGCAGTTGGACTTGGCAGTGGTTGCAGCCTAGAGATTTACCAAAATGCAGTTGGAACTATCAAGGACCCATAAGGGTATCCACAATATGTCCTCTAATTTGAAATCTATATATACTTTCTAAACTTAGTATAATTTTACGTAATATATAAAAACTACTATTGTATATAAGATCAAACCCATAACTATAATAAAAAAAATTAGAAAAAGTTGGCACACTGGATTCTGTATTGCAAACCTCTGTTGCAAAGATGCTGCGAGACGAGCAGAACACTAATCATGGAACATTACTCTACATGAAAATGTGCAGAATGGCGTCAGGGGCCTCATGCTGGACACATACGACTTCCAAAATGATGTCTGGCTGTGCCACTCATTCAATGGGAAATGCTACAACTTCACTGCCTATGTAAGCCCAGCTTGTGATCAGTCAGACACGCATGCCTCTTTCTCTTCAGCTGGTTTGTGATGCAGGGAGCACATATTGCATGTATCTCCTGACTAACGAACGCTGATCTTGTTCTGCCATCAGCAACCTGCCCTGAACGTCCTTAAAGAGATCCAGGCGTTCCTGGAATCAAACCCATCAGAGGTGGTGACGATTTTCGTGGAGGACTACACCGCTCCAGGGGCCCTGGGCAGAGTGTTGAGCGCTTCTGGCCTGACCAAGTACTGGTTCCCGGTGGCGAAGATGCCCAAGAACGGCGGCGACTGGCCTTTGCTCAAGGACATGATCAGCCAGAATCAGCGCCTGCTAGTGTTCACATCAAAGCAAGGGAAGGAAGCAGGCGAAGGGATAGCACACGAGTGGAGCTACGTCGTGGAAAGCCAATGTACGCAGCGCACACTGATCATACAGTATAGGAGATCTTCAACAGTAGCATGCCAGTAACTAGTGTACTGACGTGTGCTAGCTTTGTTGCAGATGGGAACGAAGGTTTGGTGGGCGGTGCGTGCCGCAGCCGCGCCGAGTCGCGCCCCATGGACTCAACCAGCCAGTCCCTCGTTCTCATCAACTTCTTCACGACCAACCCGAGCCAGAGCTGGGCGTGCGGGAACAACTCTGCGCCGCTCCTTGCCAAGCTGAAATCCTGCTACGACGCCTCATCCAAGCGGTGGCCCAATTTCATCGCCGTTGATTTCTACATGGTATAATATGCATGTATCATCCCAACCATTTCCGGAGCCGCTGCTGGTTCAGAACGTACGAACAACATGTAGCTAATCATTTCGACCGTGCAGAGGAGCAACGGTGGTGGAGCTCCCTTGGCGACCGATGTGGCAAATGGCCATCTCCAGTGCGGGTGCGACGACATAGCTTACTGCAGGGTATGTACTTCGTTAAGTTGTTTCAGCAGGCTTCAATCTAACAGTGTCAGTGCTGCGTATTGCAGTAGCCAGATAAGTGGCCATGGCTAGCACCACGGTACCCTTGCTGATGAACTCTCTGGAATGTCTTGTGGCAATGACGAGCTAGCTAGCTAGCTATACAGTCTTCTGAACCATGCATGTGCTGGCTGCAGGCTAACGCAACGTTCGGGACATGCGCCATGCCATCGCCTCCCCCCTCACCGTCTCCACCGGCAGCGCCACCCAAGAGTAGTAGTATTACAGAGGCAGGGAAGAAGGCAGAGGAAGCGATCTCGACGGCGGGTGCAACGGCAGACACCGCCTCCGGTGCAGCGACTCAGCCTGCGTCTTCTCGATGGTGCTTCTTCTTTGGACTGGCATCTCTTCTTCTCGTCTTACTGTCTTAAGGTGTGCACTCGACTACAATGAGTAGTGGACTCAGCTTCCTGCTGCTGCTACTACATGTACCATGTATGTTGAGGGGGAAAAAATGTTGGGAGTCACTATTGTAGTATTGTTTCACTGGTACCGTAGTGGTTTCTTTGCAGCATGGATCAATCGTCGTCAGAGCAATATGTACGTGGATCAAATCGCCGGAGGTAATTGAATTTGTTAGACGCCTCGGTTAACATGATAGACATCTCGGTTTTCAGTCTATATTTAAGATATGATATGGTTTTACACATGTCTCCTCACCTATCTGACATAGCTTCATACTTGTCTCCTCAACTACTTTGTACATATCGTCTCACCTGTCTCGTATGATCTATATATTAAATTATATTTAACTGAACACTCTTAAATTATATTAGATCCGTCATGCTAGTATAATAAATCAAGTTGTCCAAAGTCAGCTCGGAAATCAGCACCAAATTTGACGAGTAGGCCAAGTAACACGCAAGATTGGAAAGCGCGGCAAAAGAGGGGAATGCGATTCAACGTTGGCATTCTTAGCTTAAAAGTTGAACCTAGATTTTTTTTTGGTTGAGGAAATTGAACCTATAATTCACACACTCGTAAATCATAAAACAGTTCCACCGTGTGCATAATCACATCTTTTAGAATTGGAATTACCATGCATTTCTATCCAGCAATATGGTCCTGTTTCAAATGACAAACTTCAGCTTCTGGCTTTCAAAAATAAGAAACCACTTGAAACACTTCAGCTTTTAATTTTGACTTTTATCTTTTTTTTTTGCTTATCTTTTTCTCCTTATTCATTTGCATTGTCCTAAAAGATATAGCGATGTTTTAATTTTTTCTTCTTATTATTATTTTTCTCTTTTTTTGATTCATAAATGTTAACAGTCGCTTCAATGTAATTGCAGCCAAAAACCGTTTAAAGCACTACCTAACTCAGCAACATGTGCACGTGTACAGACAGATACTACCGTTGGCTTCGATTTATGATTTTTAGTTGCGATTTATGATTTTTAGGCTGTTCGTGAGAGAGAGTACGGAGTAACAGAAACTTATGTGTGGTTTTAACCAATATAAATGAAGTCACTATAGTGTATACTACAATTAACTTGTAGACCCAATCTTAAAAAAATACCTTATTTAAAAGTAATTACTATAGAAAAACCAAAACACAGCTTTTAGAAACTGAAAAATAGAGGCGCACAATAGAGTACCGCTCTGATTGCTATTCTACTGATCTATTCACAGGCCAGCTTGGAGCTCAAGCTGGTTAAACAGATGGCGAACGCCTGGAAGGCCGACAACGGGTACCGGTAGTCCATGGTGAACATGTCATTTGCAACCTTGCCGAATTGCAAGATCGCGGTATCATGGTTGGATGATGACGATGAACTGGAGGGCTGGGGAGGCTGGGGCTGCTGCAGTGCGGGCTGCGCTGGCTCAGAAGCTGGCTGCGGCGCAGCAGCTATCAACTGGAAGTTCTTCACTGATGCCACCGTGACACGGCCACGGAAGTTGAGGCACCAGCACTGCAGCTGCTCATGCCACTTTGGTGCTTTGTTCCGGAGAACCAAAGGCCTCTCCTTGGCTGCACCATCGCCATCTTGCAGTGTCCGTCCCCCAAACTCTGAGAAGCGAGAACTGCTGAAGTCTGTGGAATGATCTGCGATGGAGTACTTGGAGAAAGAAGAGGTTGTGCTGCGGAAGGATTCCTCGAATAACCTCGGGAGGAGCTCTTTAGGTTGGCCAGGCACAGTGCCATCAGGCTCTACTGCTGATGCTGGGATGGAATGCATAGTGCATTGCATCCTCCTTGGCCCCCGGGTGCCGAGCACATTCAGCTCATAGTTCACCTCCACAATGGGGCAGCTACCGGTCGGAACTTTTGGGGAAACCTTCCTAGAGGAGAACCGACGGCTGGTCCGTTCTTGCGAGCAGAGCGTCCCAGCATTGTATGGAGGCTGCGTGCCGTAGATGATAAATTTGGTGCCAAGGAAATTTGACCTGCAATATCATGATGTATGTGAGATTCATATGCACCCGTATGCGCCCAAAGTCATCCAAGTGACAATGGGGGTAAAGGAAGATTGTTGTCAAGGAAACTTTACTTCAGCTTCCCAATGTAGCCACTACTTGATCGGGAGATATTTTTAGAATCCATAGAAATGACGTAGTTAGTGTATGTCGTTCGCCGACTCCTTTTAGCTGCTAGTAGGAACTTCCCATTCTCATCCACCACAGCTGCAAGATGCAATTAAAATTATTAGCGTACTGTGTTTTTTATTTTTTTTACCATAGTTTAATAATACTACATATTGCTCTGCACCAAATTCGCTTGCATATTTGCAAATGTAATAGGCCATCTCTACAGTTTCACTGTGGGTGGTGAAGGCTTCTATACAACGGGAACCAGGCAACTATGGCACAGCACACCGCTAGTTGAACTTGAAAATCATTTTGTATGTAATGGACTGAAGCAGCATATCTTTTAGCTGCAGGAAAGAAGAAAGTGACAAGCAAAGAGTAGCACGCACAACCATTAAGGTGTGCATGAATAATTACAATCTTCATATCTAAACATATCGTTTTCGAAAAGACAATAGAACTAGTATATGTCGTTAACAAAATGGTAGTGATGAATAGACAAGCAGAAATATCACAGAAGACAGGCCTGAGGGCAATAATTACCATATGGCTTAGGTAGTGCACGATTAAAATCAAATTCTATTCAAGCATTCATTAAGATGCATTCCTCAGCACTTGATTACAAAATTTCCATGCACCTCTCAAGTTTTCCTCTGCAAATTGTTCTGATTTACGCTACTCTATTCTCCTACGGTATTCCCACTTTTGAACAGACTGAAACTTCGTACTAGAGCAAGATTTTAAAAACTACTGAAAATGACCACCAAAGTTCTCCACCAAGCATTAGGTTGATAACTGACAGTACTGGCAGGAGTTTTTACACAAGAACAGACAAAAAAAAAGCTGTTGCTTTTAAATTTGAAGACAAAGATTTGACCACATTGAAAAGAGAAGTTTGTCTGCTCAATGGGCATATATATTTACCGAGTATTAAAATAGAATGAAAAACTGCTGATTAGGATATCAATTGGAATAGTGCAACATAATTACACAAACATACCAGAGCTAAGGCACAAATAGAGATGATAAGTTTGTTTTGATTTGTCCCTTTTTATGAAACATTGGATTGCTCCATCTCGAGGTCCAGGCTGTGCATGAGAAATTCAACCAAGTGGTAAGAGATAAGGAAATAGCATATCTCAACAAAAGAAAAGGAGACATAATTTTATGAAATAGAAGGGGCAAACTTGAACAGAATATTTAAATGCGCAGTTTTCCTATTAAGTGGGAAAAAATGGTATGGTAATTGCAGGGGAAAAACGCATGTGATGCACAATGTTTAACCCTCACTAACATTAGTCAACCCAATAGAATTCCATGAAACTCAAGCTGCATTCAGATTGAACTCACTCATTACCTGCTTAAGAGATACCGGAAATGTGAGCTTTCCACAAAATTCTGGATTTCTCACTATATCCTTGCACGTCTCTTTCCAAGTTCTACAAACGGAAGCGCAAGCAACAACATCTTTGCGGGATGGCCAATTGCTCTCGTCTTCCTCCAACCTTTTCATCACATCACGAAGTAATTCAGGAGGAAGGCTAGCCCACCTGCTTTGCTGAATTACTACAAGCCTATTGCGCAGCTCGGTTGAAGATCCAAGAGACTTCCCTCTGTAATGGCCCGAAAGGCCTGGGATGCTTGAAATTCTCACCTCGAAACTCCGCCTTGATAAATTTCCAAAGCTCTCCCTGAAATCATGAACTATGCTTCGAAAAGACATCTTTAGATGTGATGTAAGTCTGAAGTAACCAACCGTAGCACTCGACACCAGCAAAAAAGGCACAAGCTGCAATTCACAAGTAGCAGTCATCAAAATCTTCTGAAATAAGCTCAAAGGCACAGCTATGAACAATATATACAACACAGTAGAACATAGCATAGATTCTCTTACATTCTGTTCCTATCTGGAGATAAAACTTCTTGATGTATCGTAGACAAAGACCATCACAGATTACAGTAGTACCCTGAATGGTAAAAAAAAAAGATATGTAATGGATAATAAGAGGCAATCTAAATGTCAAAGCTGCCAGAATTATAGCTCTTAAATTACACCATGCTCAAAAGCGATTGTTTGTAATTTTGTATGTACGAAGATATGCTGCCGTGTTGAGATTTAATAATGGTCCAGTGAAAATGGTAGAGCATTTCCAATCGTGTGATGTAAGTCAGGCCCAAACTAGAGTATACTATTCCCACTTGAATAATCTAGAGCTCTTCCTAGGGCCAGTGGACTCTCAATTAGTCGTTCTTGTCGTATACTTGGTACAAAGATCACCAAATGGGGCACAACTTCTCTGATAGTGAAAGGCCAGCGGAACACCTTATTAGACTAGACCTAATAACAGAACATCCATGGTCAGCAAAATTAAGCCTTTTTCTTTTGGTCCGAAGTTTTGCGCGTTGAGGGTAAACGAGTACGTTAAGGCCTCGTGTTAAAATGAGTACATATATATTTTAACTTGACAAGGGAAGGCTTTGCTGGAATGTAAGAAACGGTGGAGTGAGAGAAAAAAAAGGGGTCTTTTCTCGTTAAATCAAAAGGACAGACAGCTTTGCTCAAATCAAGCAAAGAAACTCAACATCAGGAAACAAAGCATCACTCCAGCAATTGGCACCGAAATAAAAACTGCTAAAGAAAGAAGTTGAGGCTGAGGTCATGCACACAGAGCCTCAAATTCATCCGAAATTTCCTGCCGGGATTAGTTAATTAGTTGAAAAATCAAAGCTTTTAATGCAAGGGGAGCAATTCGGAGGAAGACACGGTTTTCTTACCACTGATAGACCCGAATCGAACGGCCAATGCCAAGAGCTCAGAACCCCAGGAAAGCTCCACTTCTCCTTAGGCAAGATCCTAAAAACTTTCAGACGGAATTCTTCTTCACACTGAGCATCGTAACTCCACAAGGAAGACGCCGGCTTTTCACCGCCAATACCTCAGAACTTGACCGGCAGCGTCCTCCCACGGCCGAGAACTGGCAAGGAATTTCTTCTCGAGAGATGAACACGATTTCCACTGAAATCTTGGCCAGCTACGTTGTTTGCCTCAGAAACCTTGGAAATCTCTCAAGAAGATCCGGGTTTCCACACAAGAACCATCGAAAGATGAAACAAAAGAACACTTGCAATTGCTCCTCCCGAAGAAGGTTCAAATCAATTGCTCTGTGTGTGCGAGACTCTGCGTGGCGACGGGCTTTGGCCGCTGCGAGTGTGTGCAGAGGTGGGTAGGCGTGGCAAGGGTGCAGCGAGGGATCGGTCGGTCGGGTTTAAGAAGAGAGAGACCGTGGTGGAAGGATGGATCATGGATGGATGGGGAAAGGAGAAAGCGAAGACAAAAATGCAAATACTCCTTTATTTTTTTGGACAAAAATATGAAAAAAAAAAGGAGAAGACGTAGAAGCGGTAAATTAACTTATTCGGATCAATCGTGTTATATACATCTGTAACGTATCATGCCGGGCAGATAATTTAGCTAGGTCTACTCTAGAGGGAAACCGCGTTCTGCGCGTCTGCCCACCCTTTTTCTCTTTTCCTTGGCTTTGGTTTTTCATGGATTTTCGATTTATTGCTGCTTTCTGTTTGGTTTCTCAAACCTGTCATTATCGATCATCTCAAGACCATTACTTTCGCATCGCATGGGGCCTCCACTGTCTCTTTTCAAATGTTCATATGATATTTCTTGAACTAGTACACATCAGAATCAAAGTCACTTTTGATACTGTTTGATACTGCATTTATAAAAATGGTAGTATAAAAATCGTATTGATAAAAATATCGTTTTTACCGTTGACCGCCCGGGCGGCAGCGTCCGCGAGGCGACACGTGGCGCTGCTGCCGACGGCAGGCAGCCTGTCGCCCAGGGAGCAGGCGGCAGATAAGCCTACCGCCCAGCCACCGGGCGGCAGGTAATTAGGCCGGCTAATTAGCAGGCCTAATTATCTGCCTAATTTTTGTAGTAATGTAATTACTTTTAATTATACAAATTCATAATGTATCTAATTGTAAAAAAACGTGAAATATTCGTTAAATTCATGGTTAAGTTAATCCAAACAAATATGGCTAATTCGGATCGTATAAAATTCCTAAAAAATCACATAATAATTATTATTGTATCGGGAGGCTTCACGTAAAATTTCATAAATTTTGGAGCTCTTTCGCTATATGTAAAAACTCGTAAAAATATCAAAATTGTATGAATGTTTGAGCAACATTCGCTATGGATAAAATTCCACAGAAATTACACTGCGAGGAACGTTGTGTCAGGAGGTTATACATAAATTTTCGTAATTTTTTGAGCTCATTTAATATATTCAAAAACTCAAATAAACACTAAACAGAAAAAAATAGACAGGTAATTAGGTCGTCATAATTACCTGCTGCTTGGTGGCTGGGCGCCTGCCGCCTGCTCCCTGGGAGATAGGCTATTTGCCGTCGACGACAGCGCCATGTGTAGTTATACTGTTATTTTTATAAATACGATGTGACACATTGCTAAAAGTGCCTTTGATTCGTACACATGTGTGTGTACATTATATGCTTGGAGACTTCTGCTTTGTATAAGTGTTTTTACGACTAGCTATATATTTCTGTAATCTTTGTAGCAACAACAAAAAAAATAAAAAAGTCACAATCCACTTTCCACTGTAGCGGCATACTTTGCGAAGCATAATCTGACGTGGACGGCACTAAGATAAAAAAAATCTGGAAAGGTCATGGCTTCTGACGCGCATGAATCGCACGCTGTGCATCCAGACAAATGTGCTTCTAGTTTGATTCCTCATGTAACTATTTATTGTGTATAATTGGTAGGCAGCTCAGATCTATAGGTCATGTTTTTTTTTACTATGACTATAATTTTTTGCTGTGCTTTCAAGATGACAGTGAACAATACATATGATTTTAGATTCGAAAAACTATTTAGGAAAATTTGTCCTATTTACTTTGATTTTCATAGAGGCAAAAAACCAACCAAAGGCTGTGATCGTTTCGGCCTCAGCTTCTGGCTTTTTTTTACTATTTATAAATTCGTCTTTTTCTGAACTTTTGATTTTTTTGTAGCTTTTTTGCCCGTTCTTTTTTTCCCGTATTCGTTTGCGTTGTCTGTGATGGGCTAACATATTTTTATATTTTTAATTTTTAAATTTAATTATGTTAAATAAGCCTCGTCGATTCTGATATTTCACCATTCCATGCTTTTCAGCCATAAGCCACCAACAATAAGCCCAAATGATCACCACCAAAATACTGACCAGTGACTACTGACTCACCTTACATGGAATTCTGACTCTGCTGGTACACTGCAGACTTCAGTCAGTGTAATCTTACTACATTCTTACTTAATGTGGACTACTAATTTGATCTAGCTTTTTAACAAATCATGACAGTTCGGCTACTGGTAACACTGAAGTGAAGAGTAGAAAAAAAATACAATTATTTGAGAATGGGGAGACAGATTTGGATTGTCCTTGTACGGAGTTTCAGCACTGAATGCGGTGTGGGTCATCAAGCGACTGCTGGCTGGTCCAGTCCAAATCGACGAGCTGCAACTGTCTGTCTGTTATGGATAGGCAAGCTATCTGTTGTACAACTCCTACCAGCACCACTACTCCGTGCATCTCAACACCACTGCATTTATTGGATGTACCTCACCATCCCTCCACAATATGAAACGACTATTTGACTCTGAATCTTAGTGTTTGGCAGGAGATTTTTTCGTGGAGCCAGGAGGTAATCATGTGATTTTCAGGGAAATGCTTAGAGGTGCTTGTAGCACCTTATATACTGATATAAGATATTACTATAGAACATCATCACTAAATAAAAAAATTAATAATAAAAACAATAATAGAAATCACGAGAAGATTAAAACTCTTAAAAGTACTTTAATAGAGAACCAACATAAGCTGAATAAATGTTTGAAACATGGGACCGACCCACTTCTACCCAAATAAAAACAATAAAACAACAAATAGTGGCAAGCCACGATGCTGAAAACTCGAGTACTCCAACATATGCATGATGCTATCACTCCACTGACCTTTTACCTGAGAACGAAAAGAGCAAGTGTGAGATTTGAAAATCTCAGCAAGTACCCAACAACAGTCGCAGCACAGTGAGTAAGGGACAGGTACTGCAAGCAAGATATGTAAAAGATAAGCAACGCAAGCCGATAATTGACACAGGCTAAGGCAATGAAACTAGATTATCGAAAATACTGATACAGATTGGAGATAGGGATCAAAGGAATAGTGACATTATAGATAAGTGTTATTTAGCAAGTTATGGCAATGACGCTGGCGATTACTCCCCACGTACCCGGTTATACGAGAATAGTCAGGCACAACGCTATCATCGACTATATAACCGTAAACGGGGTGTAATATCCTGAGTAACGAGAGTGTACGCCCCATGTACATTACCAGGTGGGTGAAAATCTCCCATATATGTGGATAATCCTATGCCAGGTAACCGTTATATTAATAACATGTTATATGGTGTGAATTTAAGGGAACTAAGAGAAAGCTAAGATAATTTTAAGAGAAGTGAAAGGATTTGCTAAGGTTGAAAATGGAGAAACATAATTTCCGATATGAGTATGATAGAGAATGATAATACAGTAATAAGGTGACTGATACATCATAGACAGATTTCATGATATGAATTTAAGGAACTATGAGGTGGCGAGGGTAAGACTATGATAAAGTTATGAGAAGTGAAAAGAAGTGTCGTCGCCGCCTCGGCCACTGGAAGCCGACGCTGCCTCGGCACCGCGCCGCGCCACCGTGAGAGCCGCCGCCACGCACCGCCGCGACGCCGTGCCTCTGCCACTGGACGTTGCCGTCGCCATGCCGCCGCAACACCGCGCCATGCATCGCCGCGCCACCACGAGCCGCCGCAACACTGCGGGCTTCTCCGCCGCACGCCGCCACTGGCCGTCGTAGCTGCACCCGCGCACTGCATCGCCGCTGTCGGAGGGAGAGATGAGAGAGAGAGATGGATGGAACGAAGAGATATTATTAGAGATAAGAGATGAGTTTTTGAGGTAGATATGTTGTTGGAGATAGGAGAGAGAAAGGGTGTATTTTGAAACACCGATTCCCTTTGCGATTTTTTCTAACGTGCTACAGTGCTCTTCTGAAAGAAATGGCCTAAACTTGATCCACATTTTGATTTTCATTACCAGCATAATTCTCAGATATTGTCAACACTTGTTTAGGTTTTATTCCCTTTTCTTTACCATAGTTCTTATCCTGTAACTGTGAATTGTGAAAGACAAGGACACCCACAAGGAAATGCAGCAGGCAAGGCAACCAGCCTAAAACATTTCATGAGCTGGAGCACTAGCAAGTCTATATGCAGAAATATCATGGCTACTCACATCTGCTGCCTCTGCTAAAGTGCTAATGCAGAGACAGCAGAAAGGTCTTCGAGACATAAATGCCTGAACCTAGTGGCCATTTCAGAAACACGACGAGGTGAGTGTGTGTAACCATCAAAAAGTTCAGGATAAGAAAGCAGAAAATATCGTAGCACCATGCCACCATAGACCTTTTCCACGTCATGCGAGGAAAAAGGTGTGATAAAAATATCTCAAGATTTTTATCTCAGTTGCTATCATTAGCTAATGTGATGTGAGTTCGTGCTTATCGATCAAATAGTCAGTCTTAGAGATTAAATAAAAATTGTAAGAATCCAAACTCAGAGGATGTATTTTCCTATATATATATATATATATATATATATATATATATATATATATATATATAATAATGATGATTGGCGTTGGTTCTTCTTTGATGCTAAACGAGTAGGTTGCGAACAAAAGGAGGCAGGTGCAATTACGCACGCACGAGCGATTCAGAGTTGAGATTGTGCAATGTGTACAGATATCGTTAACAATGTCGCAATCTGGCATTCTGGCATGCTTATCAGCACTCGAAGATTGTGCAAATGCAGGCACTGAATTCTTCTCCAAGATGATAAAACTCCATTCATGGGACAGCAACCAGCACCTTGGCTGCTTGTTGTAGGTGCCCAATACAAAGGCGCACCTTTAACTTGGAGTTGATTAAAGTTAAGAGGAAGTTGGTGGCCCATTTTGATGATACCCCACAACACTACTACCAACAAGATTTTTCACAAAATGAAAGAGACAAGGAGAGAGACGTCCCTGATTCTTTTCCTAACTTAGATGAGAGACTCAAACATGGACATGCTTAGCGAGACGAGCTCACTTGTAGCACACAAAAAAAACTCTGTCCCTAATCTCTCTCCTACACCTAATTCATCTAACTCCCTCTCTCTCCCATTTTTTTTCATCTATTCCATCTAATCTCTCTCTCACCTTCTCGGCCCAGCGGCGACGTGGAGGTGGTCGCACGCGCGAGTAGTAATGGCGGCGTCGGCGACAGCGTGCGGGCGGCGGCGACGTCCGGTGGGAGGCGGTGTGGCGGCGGCGCTACGCGCGCGACATGACATGGCGTGGCGGCGGCGCGCATGTGCGGCCGAGGCACGGGCGGCGGCGGCCGGTTGTTGGCGGTTTGTGCGGCCGAACGTGGTTTCGCACGACAGAATAGCTATTCGCTCGGCCGAACAGTGTTTTGCTCGGCCGAACAGGCTAGCGAACCCGTTTCCGCTCCAGTCAAATTCATATCCTGTTGTTCCTTTCTCAAATTCATCTATATGATTGGTTGCCTTTATTCTATCCTGTAGGTTCATGCGCAGCTGTTGAGGGAGCAGTTGCACAGTTACGCATTTTAGACCCGTCGTGCAGCATGTCTGTCGAGCATGCTCAAGGTAAGTACCTCGCGGCCGTGACCTTTCCATTTTGCATATCATGTGTTTCTAGATTACTTGTAACCTTATCATTGAGTATAATTATCATATCACTCATGCTTACTTGGCTAATATCATATCACTAACGATGTCTGGCTAATATCATATCACTAACGATACTTGGCCAATATCATATCATTAAAGTTATCTAGCTATTGACATATTACTAAACCTGACATGGTTAGTATCATATCACTAAAACTTATCTGGTCAACATCATATCACTAATGATGTCTGTTTATTATCATATCGTTCATGTCTGCATGGTTATGGACTTTTAATATTGTTTTCATACCATGATATTCTAGTTTATTTTATTTCATCAGTTTTTATGTTTATTCTAGAGTTCATGTTTTTAATTAATGTTTTAGAATCTATGCTTAAATCGTTAATGGGAGGTAGCATATGAACATGTTTAACTTATGTTTAAATTATTGACACTCTTTTGATATTAAAGCTGCTATGTTTTAGTTTCCTAATATTATGTATCAATAATTGTATGGTGTTGTATTTGAGTCATGAAGGATGTATGTATTAAACATGTTAATCTGATTAATAATCACTTATCACATAATAAAATTTGATTGGTTGATAACTTTGCGTGAGCTATATTATAATACCTCTTTAGAATAATTCCTATATCACTATCACCTTATCATTATTCCACATCACGCTCATATCAAGAACTATGTCTCTCTATTTTCAACCCTAGCACCTCTTTTCACTCTTCGTGACTTTATCGTAGCCTTATCCTCGCCATCTCTTAGTTTCCTTAAATTCTTACTATATAGTATGTCCATGATGTATCAGCTACATTATCATCATATTATCATTCCCTATCATCCTCATATCAGTAATCATGTTTCTTTATTTCTAATCTTAGCAAATCCTTTCACTTCTCCTAACATTATCTTAGTTTTTCTTAGTCCCCTTAAATTCACAACATATAACATGTTAATAATATAACGGTTATCTGGTCTGGGATTATCCACATATATGGGAGATTTTCACCCGCCTGGTAACGTACAGGGGCCGTACACTTTCGTTACTCAGGATATTACATCCCGTCGACGGTTATACATTCGAGGACGATAGCGTGCCTGACGATTCTCGTATAACTAGGTATGTGGGGAGTAATCGCCAGAGTGTTTGTCATTCGTCTCTCTCCTCTCTCTCTCTCAGGATACAAACATCCGCCCCCTCCACTTTTTCCATCTCTTCGCGTATTATGGCCACCCTTCTCTCTGTCGTTTGCTCTCCAATATGTAATGTGTGAAGTTGGTCAGGCAGTAAGTTCCGTCTCATTATTTTTATGATTTCGTTATAACTCACGGGTCTCTAACTAATATTGACTCAATGTCGACTCGGCCCATATTTTGCAGCTCAGCTTATGTAGGCCTGCTGGCAACGGAGCAATGTACTGCACAGGAAGAAACGAGGAACAGCCCAAAACACATGTGCTCATGGAGCAAACGAATCATTCCTCTCGGTAGTCCACCTCACCTCTCTCCCCGGTCACACTAGCTAATCAGCTAGCTAGCTTGTTGAGTTTTTTTCCCCTCCCCTATCTAATCCTGATTCTCGATCCCCGATCTACAGTTAATAAGCAGCAAAATCAAAGGAGGACTAACCATGCACTTTTACGTACACTGCAGCTCTCCATCCATCACTCCTACGTACGTACGTACGTGTCACCCAACCCAGCTCCAGCCTCGCTCTGACAAGTAAGCAATTCGGCAACATGGATGTACGTCTCTACCGGCTGCTGGGGCTCATCATCTCGTCGATCGCTGTTAATCCTGCTGCTTCGACCTGCAGTCCAACTCCTCGGACTGCGCCGTCGTCGTGCTGTCGCGAGGCGGCTCCTGATCAGCAGCCTGTCGCGCGCAGCAGCTGGGCGGACGCTGTACCACCACGTCGATGGGCTCCTCGTCGTCGCCGGGCAGCTCACCGACCTTGGCCGCCTCGCTCGCCGCCTCGCGGCCTTTGCCCCAGAGCACCGCGTACAGGGCCATGACGATGAGCACCGCGCCGAGCAGGCTCCCGAGATGCAGCTTCTCGGCGAGCAGAAGCGAGCTCAGCACGGCCACCACCACCAGCATCAGCGGGTTGAACACCGACGCGAACAGGGGCCCCCGACGCTTGACGCACCACGAGAGCACCACCAGCATCACGCCAGTGGCCAGAACGCCCTGCGCGCATGCGCTCGTTATTCGTTTGTTCGAAAGTCATCATCGTCGATCCAGCTATATAGTCGGTTGGTGCATGTCACCATCCATCTCAACTTTACTTCAGCTAGTAAGTACATTACTACATGCGTACCGAGTATACGACGGAGAGGAGCCTGATGTCGAAGCCGAGCCGCCACTGCGCCACGTCCCTGTCGAAGCAGAGCGCGAACGCCACCGACTGCACCGTGCTCATCACGCACATGAGCGCCGTGCTCGAGTAGTGGAACGGGTACTCCCGGGCGAGCTTCGCCTGCAGGATGAGCCAGAGCGCGTAGAAGAAGCAGCTGCTGATGGCCAGCAGCGACCCCATCACATGGTTGCTGGACTCGGCCTCGGCGGCCGGGTGCGCCGCGGCGCCGGCGTGGTGCGCCAGCTTGGCGATGAGGTCGACGTGGCTGGCCCGGGGAGTGATCTCGGCGCCCTTGTAGAAGGTGAGCAGCATGGCGCCGCCGACGCCGAGCACCGTGCCGGACACCTTGGCCTGCCCCGACACCGTGCGGACGGCCAGCTTCTCGTAGCGGAAGAGCACGGCGAGGACGAAGGTGATGGCCGGGACGAGGTTGGTCATGGCGGACGCGAAGGTCGCGGACGTCAGCTTCATGCCGGAGATGTACAGGTTCTGCGCCAGCGAGCCGCTGCAGGCAGGCAGAGCTGCAGTTGAGTCGCGTCGCATGAAGCTACTGGCCGCCCGTGACCACGTGTACGTGGCTGCAGGTTGCACAGTTGAGCGGATGGTCGGCATGAATTAATGGAGTACAGCACTTTCATCTAGGAATGAGCAACCTGACGATCGATCGAATCGCACAAACTTCATCCGCATCTAGATCTAGCTAGCACATACTGCAGGGTCGCAGCTTGCACCGATCGAGATGACATGGCAGGACACACTCCAATATATATATATATATATATATAGATATAGGAGTAGCTGGTACTAGGTCGTATTCCAGCTGCATGTATCAATGTATGCCGACCACTTGGAAGAGACATTTGCTATAGCCAAAAAACGATGGAATTAATGCGCGCGCAGCAGGCCGGCAAGCATCTCGATCGGTGCAATTAAGCAGTTGAGTTGACAAATCGAGCACGATGCGATGTTTACTTATTTCTGGAGAGGTTGCTAGAGCAGGGGACTCTGGTAGTGGAAAGGAGCTAGCCTGCTACCGGCATCGATCGACGATCATACAGCATCATATGTATGCTTGTGCTTGCCTGCTAGCTAGCTATCTGTCTGACGGCAACTTCCCCCCGAAAAAGGATGGTAAAGTTTTCTCTGCCGGCAAGCACCTCGTGACAGAACCGAACGACCAGATGGAGAAATTAATCAAACATTGACATGGAGTATCGGCTAGCTGGCCGGGGAAAAGCACCTAAATTCCGGCATTTGTTGGCAAGGGCGTTGGGGAAAGATAAGGGTGAAAAGAGAGATCTGGGAACAAGTTACCCCGAGAGGCCGCAGATGAAGCACAGCATCACGACTCTCCACGTCAACTTCGTTCGCTTCTTCCTGCAAATAAAGCAGCATCAGAGACTTGTCAAACGAATGGTCACTCTAGATACAGAACTAACCGCAAACTGTAATTGTGAAAATACTAATCAAGCATCCGCACATGCATTTCGATCTATATGACATATATGCTTCTTCAGTTTTCTCTCGGCATATACATACATACATATATTATTGTGAGAAAGAGAAATACAATTGAGGTACTAGTAGACATGGACAATTGGACATTGCCTGCTGCCTAGCTAGCTTCTTCAGAGAAGCAGGCCGGCCACAGGCGATGGATGGAACTCGAGTACTCCATCACACAAAATTATTAATTCCAAGGCAAACAAAGAGTAAAGGAGAGATGGACGGAGCATTTTTAATTCCGAGGCGAACAAAGAAAAATTAAGAGCAAGCAAGCAGGGTACGTAAATGAATCGATCGGTAGAAAAAACGATACTGCTCAATTCAATACTGTTGAAATAAGCATGCACGCATTCATGCATGGGCGTGCATGCGGAAATCTGCGATGCATGCATGAATTAGATATCAAAGAACCACCGGCTATTATAACCCCTGGCTGATTAGTAATGGAGTAGTGAAGAAGAAATGTATAGTAGTAAGTAACGCAGGGAGGACGTGCGTACGGACCTCTCGACGAAGTATGCGAGCGGCACGAGGACGGCGGAGGCGAAGAGGTAGCGGTAGGCGACGAGCACCCTCATGTCCATTCCGTCGGAGACGGCGAGCTTGTAGAAGATGTTGACGCCGGCGAAGACGACCTGCACGAGCACCATGGCCGCCACCGGCCTCACCACCTCCCCAGCCCCCATTGTTCTTCTTCTTGTTTGTTTGTTTGGGCCAGGGCCGGCTTGGGAGGTGGTGGGCGAGCGAGGAGCTAGCTAGCTAGATGGATGGGTGTATGCTAGTATATATAGGCAGCGCAGGCAGGAGAGGGAATTAACATGCAAGGGCTCACTTGCTCTTTTTTTTTTCTTTCGTTTTCCTTTGCGAGGGAAAGGTGTTCACTTTGCAAAAAATAAGTGTACGTATGTACACAGAGTACTCCTACTACATAGTACCGTCGAATCAAACATGCATGCACTCGAATCAATTTTTTTTTTATTTGGCCCTGATGTGCCACCTTAATTTCAAAATTAACCTAATACGATACAAAATTACAAATCTAACCCTCAACTGAGCATAAAAATACCCATGGATGACGCGTGCCTCCTGCCGTGGCACTCGAGAGCAACCGCGCCACCCGAACGCAGAAGCAAGCTCCCGCGCCTCCGTTCCGCGGTTGCATGCATGCATTGCGGCGCGGGAGCTCGCGATGCGATCGGGGCCACGAGAACTTGCTACTTGCTTTCACGTGCGGGTGGTGCGGCAGGAGCCACACCTCACCCGTGGATTCTTTCGTGCTTGACTGGAGGCTAGATTTGTAATTTCGTAGTGTATAGGACTAATTTTAAAATTAAGGTGGCCCAACGGGGTCAAATAAAAAAATATGCACTCATATACGCTAGCACTAACTGATAACGTACCTTGCATACAAACAGTATATGTACTGATGTAATTCCAACAATGTATATACATAGCGGAGAGAAACAAAAATGCAGAGGTACAATTTAAGAGGTGACCAATTAAGATAAGGAAACAAGTGAAGCCAGGCATTGCCAAATTCCACCTGACCATCTGCTTTACACATATGGATACATCATGTATTTGAACCGTACCAAGAGCCCTCCATTTTCTCCCTTCAGTTAGTAACTCTCGTCATGCGTCGACCCATGGCTCCACTTCATGCCACTTTTTGATGGAGCTAAGCTAGCCCTGTGTATGATGCATGTGAGGTGAGCAATGATGTAAGTTGCTTAATTGTGAAAAAAAAAAGACTTGTACTAGTACAGAATATAAGCACACCATCAATTTTAATCTTCAAAGAAAGAATCGCAAATTTACAATAGTTTCTACATAAAGAAAGAATGAACGATTATTCGTAGAAAGAGAAGTGGAACATCGAGACTTAAAACAGTACTACTACTAGTAGTAGTAGATATCTATTTTATGGGAGAAAAAGAAGGGCTTATATAAGTTACGTATTGCCAATAGAACAAAGGGTATTGATAAATATCACCTGGATATTTTTTCTTAACTATCTTTTAGATTTATGACCATTGAATTAAAGATCTAATGGACATAAATTCTCCCCCTCTTAAAAAATTATCTCTAGAACAAAATCCTCCAAAAAAAATCCTTTTACTCCATGCAGGCCTTTTATTATTGAGAGGAGTAAATCGACGATCAAAGCACATTAAATCGAGCCAGATTCTTTTTATTTTCAGATCTAGTCCAGTCAGATTCTAATTAAAGCACAATGATGTCGGCTTCCAACTAATGCAAGCACTTCGCCTTTCGTAGCTAGTCGGTTTCGTTTGGTGCATTTGCTGGCACTTCTCCAAGGAAATTTTTTTGTTTTTGCCACTGGTTCGGTATACGTGTCGCTTTTACCATTTGTATTTCGCCTTTGCCCGGCTAGCATCTGGATATTCACCCCACTATCTACTAAAAGCCCTTCTCTCTCTCCCTCTCCTTGCAGGCTTGCACTACTGGTTGAGTCACATCGTGTTTCCAGTGGTGCACTTGACTTGAATAGATCAAATTAGGTTTCCTTTTGCAGCTAGCTAGTTACTGCCTATGTTTTACAAGACCTGATGACATATGTAGCACTGTTACAACCATAAATTCCAATTCTAGCTTCCTGCGCACGCGAATTCCACTTCTAGCCCCTGGTCGACCGCGGGATTGCGCTGGCGAGACATATGTCCGGACATGCGGTCCGGCACCGTACGACCGCACTGTAGCTAGGTCGTACGGTCCCGGACCACACGACTAGATCTGACAAGCCAATAGGTTAGTAAAGACAGGATAATTATTTATAGTGCAAAACAACAAGGAGCGTAAAGTGAAGTTCTATTGTTTGTACGTGTCACATACTTATACCCATTCGATCCACAATACTTTTAGATCTTAAACATCTTTAGATTCTCGCAGTATGAAACCAATTACTAGTAAGATGCCAATTACTAGTAAGATGCATGTGTAAGTGCCTAATTAATTGAGTACTGGTGGTGGATGGTCTAGCCGGCCAGAATGCCAGATGCTCATTTGAGTGAGGCCGGGTGGCCTCGCTGTGTCAATGCCTGCCGAATTTCAAGCTGAAGATATATGCATGGTGGTATACGTACACTTATGCATCAAGTGGGTGCGCAGGCAAAGCAGCTTTTGGTTGAACCTTGGCACTGCGAAAACGAGGAAATGCATGGTCCACGTGATGGATTAGTATGCATCCTCCTTTTCTTCGAACCGCCCTCCCTTTAATTTGCTGAAAGAAAAGATGCACATTTGCGATGCTAGCATATAAGCTCCTTCATATTGGTTTTTGACTTTAAAAGTTAACGAATTGGGAAACTGTCAATCCATATATACATGATACGTATCAATACCTGACCGATTTCTGGTTGGATGCAAATTAAAGTAGCTTCCTCTTTATTCCCCCAGTCTGGTACGTGGTGCGACGTCAAAGCTGTGGTCTGTTCTTTTTGGCTGTGGCTTGTGGTTTTTGACTGCGGTTTGTGGTTTTTAGGCTGTTTATACAAAAGATTACAGAGTAACAGAAACTCACGTGCGATTTTTGCCAATATAAATAAAGTCAGTAAAGTATGTACTACAATTAATTGGTAGACCATATCTTAAAAAAATATTCTATCTAAAAACTAGTTACTGTAAAAAATTCGAAAATCAGCTTTTATTTGGGTACGTGGACTTGGCATCCATGGCCCTTCAATTCGCCGCCCTTAGTAGATAGATACCACATCTGATCTGAGTGAGAATTGAATTGTGTAGAAGCACACGATTCCATGCATGCATGCATCCAATGCGTCCCAGCTGCTTAATTGCATTGCATGCGTGCGAGCTCGATCAGGGGTAGCGCGCCAGCTGTGCAACACAAACAAATGAGCAGTACGACTCAAGCACATACTACTAGTGTGTGTATATATATATATATATATATATATATATATATATATATATATATATATATATATATATATATATATATATATATAGGTAATATGGCCGAGCCGCTCGCCGGTCAATGGAGTCATACAGATCTAAAGTAGGAGTAGATTCCTCGCAAAAGTACAATTTCGATCGGAGCATGTACGTGCGTGCGTCTGGGAGTTGTGTAGAAGCACAATTAGCACTTGCTTGCAAAAAAAAGGGGATAGTTTTTATGTGAGACGATTATGATTTATAGATCAGCATATATATTGATTGATAATCATGTTTCACAGATCATGAATATGAGATATTAAATCAATAATGTAGACATTGTTGGAGAACATAATGTTGGATTGACCCATCATGAGAAACTGCGAGAATTGTTATATTCTTAAGTGTCGTCAGTTGGTATCATACATAGTGTATATAGGATTCTTAGACATGAGATCGTCATTATTTCCTACATGTGTAACAGTTTGCTTAGTGGTTACCAAACACTACTCCGTAACTAGGTGATAATAAAGATAGCTTTCATGTTTGCTATGAAATATACGAAGGAATATGAGCGATCAAAATGGAATTTGTCCCTCCTATATAACGTGAGAGATATCTCTAGACCCCTCGATATGGTTGGATTAAGAAAGTGCATGGTCATGCCAAATGTGGTTGAGGAGTCAATCACAACTGAATAATCTACTACAAATTCGAGTGAATGATCGAGCTATTATAGGATAGAACATTTCTCACCTTGTGTTCGATCTGGTATCATGAGGAAAAGGGATTGGTACATAAGCACTATATAGGTTCGTCCGATATGATCTTTATGTGTGTTTGGGAGTCGTTATGTCCTCTTAGGGGGCTGCTACTGACTTATGGGTCGGAAGGGAGTTTTCGGCCTATGGACAAATACACATGAACCTACAAGGTCACACATTTAATGGATTGGAACGATAATAGGTCATATGATAGTTTTCGAGTGGGATTCGATCTCTACTCGTATCGGATATGGATCCGATTGGAGACTATATAAGGAGATGTGCGGGGTTGAGGGAAAATAAAAAAACACACTCGTCAAAATCCTAGCCGCCACCTCTCGTATCCCCTACCGTGCACGCTGGTGCTAGCACATCGACACACGGTGTTTCATCCCTAGACGTATGGACTTTGGTAGAAGCGCTGATGTGACTACGGCGCTGATCGGGACGATCATGAGGAGACGTTTGGACGTAGGACGTTCGACTACTACCGCTACACCGACGCGCTCTTCGTTAAATCGACTGCTTCAACCCTACTTTTACTGCACTGTGTGTATAGTGGTAATGATTTATAATTTTTTACTCGCATGATTTTCTAATTTATATGGTAGAAAAGCTTTAATGTACGCTAATGTAACTTACTCGTATCCCAACACGCAGTACGCTGGCCGCCGGCGGGACACCCGCATCGCTACAACCCGCAGCCGGCGGGCTCCCGTACGGCGGCAACCTGCACTACTGGGCGTCGCACGTACGCCCGCCGGTACGCGTCCAACGGCACGCCGACGTACCTCGACGATGAGATTCCCGACGATTATTGCTGCTCCGTTCAGTGATCCATCCACTGAGCGAGCGAGCGAGACAGCGACGTACGTACGTACGCCTGAATGTAATTTTACTAGCTACTAGTAATTTTAAAAGAGTTGCAATGGAACGGACGATCGAGTAGGCGTAGTAGTAGCACAGTATCTTTTTTCATGTGTTATTGCCACTCTACCTGCAGCTATGCATGAAGTCCGCGCAGGGTTAATTTCTAGGGAAGTGGTAAGTAGCACTTAAGTGTTTTTTTCTTAATTAAGAGCAATTAAATTTTGAGACGTTGTATCTTTATCCAATGAATCTCCTATATCCTCTCAAAAAAACAAATCCGGACAGTTAGATCTCCATCCAACGAATCCCCCATACCACTCTCTTTAAAAAAATATAAGTACTCTGAGTCTGAGATGTTAGACGGAGATCCAACATTAAAAAAATTTGAGTGCTTCTACCCCTACCGGACTGTTGATTTTTTCTCTTTATTAGGAATTTGAAATCAGCTGAGGTATTTGTATACAAATTTCAATGTACGGCAAAATAGTATCTTTCGATCGAGAATGTATCCTCATGTACTCCATCTACCTACAGTTGTTATATATGCACAGTACATGATCACCCGAGAATGGCCACCGTATATCACTGTATAGGGAGCGTCTTCAGCGGCTTTCCTACTCCGTTCGATCTACTCTGGTTCGATCTCGCTCTAGAAGTAAGATATAGGTCATGGACGTATCACATATTCTATTTCTCTTATTCTTATTTTGTGCATATATCTCTTTCTCATTTTTTCCCTCGCTCACGTTCTCATCCTAAAAATCACTTTTTTTAGTCACTACTATTCATTTTTAGCCAAAAATGACCGATGTAACCAATCCGAATGCCCTCATATATATGCATGCCGGCAAAGGCGTCTACTGCTGAGGGAGAAAAATCGATAGCTCAAGGTAGGGGGAAGATGGTGAAAGCTTGGCTACAACGCTCCAGAGATCAAGACAAGAATCTGATTCAAGTTACTAGTTAGTAGTATTTAGGTGGTCCAGTTGTGCTCTGGTCCGGCTTTTCTTTTGGTTGGATTCTGTGGCAAGCTGTAGTTGAATTATATTCCTTTGTAAAGCTAGAGCGCCCAGCATGGTTACCAGAACTTGCAATACTCCCTCCTTTTCTTTTTTACATACGTTTCTTACTTTTCATTAGTATCTGATTTACGATTTTGAACGCTATTGTTTTTAAAACTATTTATAACAGTAAAACTTATGATATAATTTTTATGTAGATAATTTGGATAGTTTTAAAACCGTTGACAGAGTTTAAAGTCTGGATCGTAGAGCATCAAGTAAAACGTGATGAAACCAACCAAAGGAGAAACGTGAACGGTTTCGATAGTTGTACCCATCGATTAGCTAGGCTGGGCATCACACCAATCGATCTCCGACGTGGTATAGGGCCTGTTCTTTTTTGTTGTGATTTTTAGATTGTTCATGTGAGAAATTACAGAGTAACCGAAACTCACATGTGATTTTTTGCCGATATAAATAAAGTCGGTATAATATATACTATAATTAACTAGTAGATTCTATTTTAAAAAGATATTTTTTTAAAAGCTAGTTACTGTAGAAAAATCGAAAAGGAATTTTTAGAAACGAAAAAGAACAGGCGCTATGCATGTCAGTTTAGTACTATCAAGGGCTTGGCGTAATTCCTTTTTGTCCTCTATCTGCTTTTCCCTCCGTTTTTGGAAAATAATTCAATATTAAGAGAGAGGGAGGAGGCCAGGGGGTTCAGGCGTGCATGCTACCGACCTTTTGCTTTCTTTTGCTTTCGTTACAGAGACGATCTTTGCGTGCATGTGTGGGAAAGAAATTAAGTGGGCCGGGCTTGGAGAGTGGTTTAGCTGGGCCTTGTATCGTCATGTGTTGCGGTGATTGAAGCGACCGGCTTTTGCATTTTTCTTTTCTTTCCGCAAAGAAAGAAGCCAGAGCGGCGGCCGGCGACATGCCGGGCTGTCGCGAGCAAGCAGAGGCGAAGATGCTATCATCCAAGGAGCAGCAGCACAAGCCACCACCGCTTTTACTAGCTAGCTAATCTCCTCCTCCTCCATCGCCATTCCTTTCTTGCGCGCAAGGGCAACTCAACAAGATTCGTCCACCGGGGTGGAGGACTCCACGATGCAGGCCGCCCCAGACCCTGCCCGTCCTCCTATGCGCCTCCTCCTCCTTCCACTCCACGCCCATCGCGCTCGCACAGTGGAAGACTAAGTGGGATTGCAAGGTGGAGTTTTTCTTCTCTCTCTCTCTCTCTCTCTCTCTCTGTGTGTGTGTGTGTAGGGAATCCTGTTCCTGTTCCTGTTAGGCAAGGATATGGATGCGGCATAATACAATGTGGGAGTATTTCAATTGGTTTCTTGGATGATCATGTGCCAAATGTGCCGCAGCGCTTAGGATTCGATCGTATAATCACCGGAGCAAAAAGGAAAAAAAAGGATCAACGTTGGCATAGTTTAATGATAACCCGCAGCCACAACTTTCTAGTACATACAACTGTTCAATTGTAGGCTGTAGCAATGCCTAACCAGTTGGATTTTGTTTTGCTACATACAACAACTGTTCCTCACAGATGCTTATCCTGTAAGGCATGTTTTGGATTCCCAAATCAAGCATCAGAACAGGCCGCTCAAAAACGTAACTACACATTTGAAACGTCAAACACTAGTTGAATCTTGAGCCACCTACATCATGATTGATTATGGTTTGTGAATTTTAGACTTCCAAGTATGAACGATGAACGTCCATGCACTACATATCTGGCTTATCCTTAGCCATTCAACCTGTTATATTGTGATTTCACTTACCATTTCTATCTGGCTTATCCTTAGCCATTCAACCTGTTATATTGTGATTTCACTTACCATTTCTATCTGGCTTATCCTCAGCCATTCAACCTGTTATATTGTGATTTCACTTACCATTTCAGGTAACGACACCATGTGAAGGACCTCAATACATGCTGATTTGACACTGTTTTTAGTACCATGAGTCATGAGAAAATTTTCATCAGCTATATATACTTTTCCCTTATTCGCCTTGATAGGGTGATTCATATGATTTACAACATTGCTTCCCCCCCTTTTTCTGTTTTATATGTACAGCCTGCATGCTAACATAAATTTTCTGCTGCCAATACATTATTTCGCATGAACATGGAGCACGGAAGCTATCCAAGGTATGCTTTCACACCTCCCTTAACCGTTATCAGCTTTGGAAACTGAGCATTGTTAATGTCAAAAGACTCAAAGCCGAGGAGCTCAAATTAGCAGTTTAATTTGATGCTTGATGCAAGAAAAGTAGTAGCATATTCAATAACAGTGCTCAGTTATGATAATACAAGGGACTGCAAGGAATGGAACTAAGATGTATTTTAGTATTATACTTTTTTCCTTAGGGTGCTTGCATGCTCATACAACTGAACAGAGCCTTTAGTTATATTTACGGTTTTCTGGAAATTTTGGTAGCATACAAGGTTTTATTAGCTGGATACCATAATTTGGTTTTGTCCTAACAAATTGAGTCTATCTAGAACATGTATCTTGGCAGCTTTAGCTGTGCATTATGCATTTGTTTTACCGTGGGCGTTTAATAGCAAATTTTATTCATTGTGCAGAAAGAAAAAAGTAACTATAGATTTGACACTTGACAGTTTATTTAGTAGCTGGCTCATCATTTATCCCATCAATAATAGTATAATACCAATAACTTCTGCCATACTTCCTGTTACATGTGCTGCATTCTGTGATGCTTCTGAATGTTGCTAACCTGTGCAAGATTGTCCCCCTTGTGATCTTTTGCCAGCAATAAGATGATTCTTCTGACCAATTAACTTTTCAACAGAACTACGAGAGGTATGTTGTTCGTCAAAAACGAGCAGAGGGAAAGAAGGCCCTAAAAGACTATCTTCTTTATGGAAAGTCCTCACCTAATTTACAGGTGAAATTTTCTATTTCAGTTGTCATTTGAACTGTCCTGTTCTTTCTGTGACTGGCATAAATTATCTCTTTTTAGTTTTTACTCTTCAAACAACTTTGTTGTGTCAACAAAGCCAAACAGTGGTATAACATATCATTTCTCCTTTAGAGACGTAGGAGTGGAGGAGCTAAAGAATACCAAGACAATTGAGAGAGGGAGAGCTAGCGAGTAAAAATGAGAGATCCCCCCTCACCTTGCCCTCTTGGGGCTCTTTATATACGAGCGGGCCAAGATGGCAAATGCCCATCCTGCCCCTTAACAATTACACAATACGAGGGTATATAGATAAATTCCCTTATACACATGATACCATGCTCTTGGGCTTACTCTAGGGCGCACTATGTAATCCAGATGGCCCAAGGGGCTGGGCGCCCTCACAACAAACTTTTTAAGGCATTAGTTTACATATGTAAGGATAAGAGGTGGAAAAATTTTCACCATCGTTATATAACATCTGATCCACGTTCCCTCCAGGATGGAAGTACGGGCAGCTTTTCTAATTCACATAATATTCCATGTTTCAAAACCTGTAGGAAAAGTCCTCATACTCACAGTTCGTCGAAGTCTGGACAAGGAGTGCACAATCGCAGAAAGAGTATGTTTCTCTAACACAGTTTGCTTTCGATACATTGCTGCCTTCGGGCTATTCATGTGTTTTTTTCAGTATTTCAGAATTATTTTCTAACATGTAGCACATTCAGAGTTTGTACATCACTCTAGTGGTCCCCTTAGGCTTTCTCTTAAGTTATTTGCAGGTTCTGCTATTACCTTTTCTGCATTGGAATATGATTTTGTAACATGAAAATGGTGTGAGAATATATCTGCATTCTGCATATCTGCTGTAGCTCAAGTACCTGATCATATATGAGTACATTCTGTGGTTTATGTTCATAGAGCAACCGATGGTGATGTAGCTGTTTGAACCTGCTGAGCTTCCATGAGTTTTAGATTGGTTATGCAGCACGGATTTGTACCGTTGTCCATGTTGATCACTTCAAGTTAGCTGCCAGATCATAAATCATAAACGGCACTTTTTTCTTTTTTGCAGGAAAAAAGGACAGGACGAGGTTCTACAACTTTTTCCATGAGGATCATTATGTGCATCCTGACAATATTTTTGAAGCTACTTTTGGTGAGTATGGTTTTACTTGGTCCCAAATATCATGGGAGGGTTTTCGCTTCAGAGATACATCATCCAGATTTAGATGGACTGATGAATCACAAGGAGAAAGGGTTTCAAGCGAGAGCGATGATGAAAGTGAGGATGACACTAGTGAAACAAGAACCAGCATTGGGTCACATGCGCACAGGGTCATCCTTGGATTACCACCATGTGGTCCACTAACTCTAGATGATGTTAAAACTGCGTAAGTTTTCTCTTTGTTATCATTCCTCAAGTTGCTATTTGTCTTGCTATCTTTACATTTTTTTTGTATGGATGCACAAAGTAATGCCCCACTAGTGTTCACCTGAATTACTTGTGGAATGCAGTTTCCGGGGGGTCTGCTCTGAGGTGGCACCCTGACAGGCACTCAGGCTCTTCACAGGTAACCAGTTCAGTTGTTGCGATTTAACAACAGCATACAACAGCTTGTTGATGCAGTCATTGTACTTCATTGTCAGTCACAAATAAATTTGCAAAGTCGCCTATGGTAACAAAGGGTATATATTTTCTTTTACATATGTGTGCAGGCCGTGGCTGAAGAAAACTTTAAGCTCTGTGTGAACGCATATAACTCTCTCTGCAATGTCCTCAATGCTGCTTAGTCTTGCTTTTACACTGATGGTGGTTGCAGCTTGCAACCACTGGAGCTTGTTGTTAACTTGTAGTAACAGTTTGTCAAGGCTCAGGAGTGGAAAACTTGGGAGGGGAGCCAAGCATCGATGCAGTAGCTGTTCTTTTATTCCAGCATGCCTTCGATGATAAATTTAAGCCAAGCTCCGACAAGCAAGGAGATTGTGTTGCAACAGGTAATGTTACATCACCCTAACAGCTTCGATTCATTCAATTGATCTCTCAATTTCGAAAGGGAAATAAAACAAACTTTTTTGTTGTTTCACAGTACGAGACATCAGTGGAATATTTCGTTCTCTCTCGTGTGCTGCTGTGTACACGGTATTATTATCTGACGCAATGTGATTTGACAGAAACAATCCTCTCGCGATGTGGTGTGTCATGTCAGGGTTATGGTTTGGCCGGGGGAAAGAAAAGTTGGTCGGCGCGACTCGGCTGACATGGGGTGTCATGTCAGGTTTATGATTAGGTACTCTCAACAACCGGTACTAAGCTGGTTGCTTGGCATCATGACATCAACATCTTTGACAGCTTTACTCGCAGCTTAGCAGACCACAAATCACGAAAGAGAAAGACCTCGAAACTTTCACATTGACTGCAGCTATGTGAATAGTACTATGCGACAAACGCAACACGGTGAGAGAAAGAGAGAGAACCAGGGTACATCCATTACTCCTATAGAATAATATTCTAAAGAAGTGACTATTGCTAAGGCGATTGAAATTTTTTTTCTCTCAGTTATTTGAAGTTGCACTTTCAATCAACTAAAATTGCAGTTGTTCTGAGAGTGTAACTTTTAGAGGGGGGCTGTTTTTTTGGAGGGGGCTGCAATTTTAGTTGATTGAGAGTGCAACTTTCAAGTGACTGAGAGACAAAAAAATTTCAATCGCCTTGGCAATAGCAAAACCGATATTCTCAATCATAATGAACAAGACAAATTAATCCTTCTCGTTTTAGTTTGGGTTTTTAGTTTATTTTTTATTATTTCTAGCTTTCACTTTTTAATACTTTTTAGCTTTTTAGCTCTGTACCAGTTTTTTTTTCATATACGTTTGTATTATTCGTGATAGATTAATCTGTTTTTTTTAGTTTTTTCAAATTTAGTTACGCTAAATAAGACATCATAGTTACAATGTAATTTCAACTAACTATAGTACAATTTCAATTATAAACTAGTTTATTTTAACCTAATAGTTATAAAACAGTTTATTTCAATCTAACCGAGACACTAAATCTCATCTCACGTTAGGCTCGTAATAATCTCCTAAGATCCGAACTAAGCGGCGACGAGTAAACTAGAACAGCTCTCGTGTAGATCAAGTACCGTGGAGTAGTGGCAGTAGCTGGCTAGAGCTAGAAGCAGAGGATGGCGACGGCGGCTGCGACGGAGAAGGCGAAGGTGGTGATGAGGAATGCGAAGTGGATGGCCCAGCTGCGCTTGAACTTGGCGAGGTAGCTCTCGGGCGGCTCCTGGTACGGCACCTCCACGTCGGCGGCGGTCACCACGTTGCCGCCGGTCTTGAGCATGCGCAGCCTGCCGGCGGCCAGCGCCAGCGTCAGCTTGTGGCACCGACGCTGGTACCTGCAAGCTCAAACTCGGATCATTAAACAATCGCGTCGATTGCATGAGGTTAATTGCGTGAGGCTAAAGAGTTGCACTGATTAGTTAGGTAGGTACCTGAATCCGTTGAGGCAGCGGAGGTGGTGCGCGACGGCGGCGTAGAAGGCGAGGTGTGCGAGGGAGAGGAGACCCGCGGGGGCCCAGAGGTGGCGGCACTGGAGGCGCGCGGGCGGGGACTGGGCGACGGCGGAGAGGACGAGGGCGAGGAAGAGGAAGAAGGCGACGAAGAGGCGCCAGAGCTCCTGCTTCTGCTCGTCCGCCGCGCGCTTCTTCCCCACCGTCTTCTCGAAGTGGAGCTGGACCACCGTGCCCAGCATCTGCGCCGCCGCCTCGCGCGTGACCACGTCCCCGCCTCCCGGCCCAATGTAGGCCTCCCCGACGGCCACCGCACCCCCCATCCCCATCCGGTGCTGCTGATCCATCTCGATCGATATGAATGATCCTTCCTTGGCCGGTGTCTAGGGCCGGAGCTAGCAAGCTACTGCTGCCTACTAGTGAAGTGAAGCAACTAGCAAGCAGTGGTGGTGGACTGGGCTAGCTCTTGCTAAACCCTAGATCCATCCAAGTGAATCTAAGTGATTTGCCGCTTTGGTTCGGACTGGCCTAGCTCTCAACTTTTGCATGCCTGGCTTGCCACTTCCCGCCCTTTTCACCTCCCTTTCTTGCCCATGCAATGGATGGTTCGCGAGTTGGCAATAATATATATATATTTTTTCAGGGATGAGCTTGACTGGTTGCTCCGCTCGGACGCAACGCAGCGCATGGCGGCCTGTCCAGTTTCGATTAACGCGCGTCCTCATCATGCACGACACGACCACCGCCTCCATACATATGATATGGTCACTTGCATACTACGTACTAGCTAGCAACCACGAACCGATCACTGCTTTATACCTAGGGATCTATTTGCAACACAGCACACGAATTTCATAGCAAACAACTTAATTCCTACGGTGACCGGGAAACAATTCAGCGTCTCAAACGGGGGCGTAGTAAGGCAAATGTTTACTACTAGCTAGCTAGCTTGGATACGCAGTGGTTCTCGAGCCGTAAGTAGGTAGCTACTAGCTAGCATTGGATGCTGCAGGCCGCCGCCATGGTCCATGGAGCGTGAAGCGAGGACCAGGAGCCAGTAAATATTTCCTTTCAGCTGTGAAGAAAAATAGTAAAAACGAACACCAGACAGAAGCTGGCAGGCGACAGAAGGGGCACGTGGTGAAGCATCTCTCCCTACTGATGCCTTGTCCCCTTCTTCCCCGGTCAGACCATCACTCATGGCTCACTAGGTACCGTACCATACAACCACTGCTCATCTACCCTGCTACTCTGTTTCCCCGACTTTTCTTTTGCCTTGTCGGTAATTGCTACTAGAACGTAGCGCGCCAAGCTGTGTCAATTGGATCCGTACAAAACGATCAGAAGGGAAAATACGCTAAGTAATGCGAAAGTATGTTGACATTTGTGGATCAACTTCACATTAGAGACGAAAAGTTTTACCTTGCAATATGTCAGAATGATGGTAGCAGTTTGAATGACGCGAATCAGTTCAGTAAAGATGGTGGCACTCATATGCTGGTTTGTATAACACAATGGAGAAACAAACGTCTACTGTGATTTGTGGTTTCTATATTTCCCATAATCATATTGTGAGCAAAAAAAATTTGGATCAGAGCAAAAATCTAAAGCAAACACTGGAGCTCGACAGTGAGATTAGCAGTAAGGACTAACTGTCACCATTAGGCATTACATAATGCAAGCGTAGCCGCTTAAATATTTAGCTAATCACAAAGTAAAAGTGGATCTAGAAAAGAAAACAAAGCCAACATTAAAGATCCCTCCAGGTGTGCACTGTGTATAGCCAGAAGCTCCCATATGTGCCGTGAACAAAGCCAACATCAAAAGTGTTGATTGGAAGAAAGCAAATTATTCAATCAGAAACGAAACAACGCTAAGCATAAAGACTGAAACTCAGAATTACTGATTCACAGTAATCGCTTTTTTCTAAAATTGGCTATGAAAGCTCATTAAAAAAACCATCATGTAAATATGCTGTGACATAGCATTGCCTAGTTTTCATCTATAATTAGTGATTAGATATTCTCATGATATGGAAGTCTCTACTATGGAGACATATATTGTGACATCCATTAAACGTACCCTTGAAAACTTCTATTTCCCTTACGCCAAATAAATAACTAACCTACAAAGCACAGAATACGTTTTGAATATAGCTATCTAATCTTATGTGAGCTATTTTGGTGACAAACAAATGGACGGTCTGAAAGTTTGGGTACACCCGGAGCAGCTACGGCCCCTAGCTCCAGCTGCAAGGCTCCCCTTTTCTATCCCATTGACATATGCATTCTTCATGGACAATCAAAGACTAAACATTATAAGCAGCACTTGAGACATACTAATCTAGAAGCGGCACAAATCTGAAAACCATCTCAGACAAACCCCAAGATTTCTACATCCAACCCTACTCGTTGGTTTGCAACGTTGTAGCGTTTATCGAGCTAATGTGGTCAGCCAACTAAATGTTAAGATTTTTCTTTATGCAAAAAGAGCGAATTTTTTTACCAAACGATTACAACACATTGTAAGCCAATACAAGTAGCATCATGTGCTATCGGTTAAGCAAGAATTAGAACAACAAGTTCTGAAGTGACTACAGAGGCAATCATCATTGATATGCAAAGTATTACATCCAAAGAAAAGGATGCAGTGTTTGACATTCCATAGGCTTATGTTTCTTAGGATAGTACCTGTATACATGCTGAAAACATACATGCAGTGCAGCAGTGCTGAAATCTGCTTCAAACTACATAGCTTTGGTCATGAAGGTCCAACAGGCTCTGCCCAATTCATGTAGCCCAATTCTAAGGCAAACAATAATCAAATCTTGTGATGCATAGCAATTACACGAATGTTTTGAATTCAAATGGTAAGCAGGTATTAAATTCACTTTTCATTATGGCATCTGCCAAGTTCTTGGGCAGGTAAAAATCACCTTGCAATATGGCAGAATGATGGCAGCCGTTTAAATAACGTGAACAATTCAGTAAATCTCGTGGTAGTCATGATCTTGGTTTGTATAACACAATGAAGAAGCAATTGTCCATCTTGCAAGTTCATGTTTCCTGGATATCGAAAAAACTATAATTAAGCCATCTATATGCAAACAGAACATCGATATTAGAAAACGTGTGATCATTACTAAGGTTTTTTCTTGGAAAACCGTATAGAGTGGGAAAAGAGCTCTGGGGATAAATAAAAACTATATGAAAGTAGAGTGTATCCACAAGCAAATATCACACCTTTGATTATTAATAAAAAGCAATACATTTACCTGTGGGCATGTGGATGATAGGAGACTCAGGCTGAGGCACAGAAGAATGCAATGCAACATGTAGTTCCTCTGCTCAAACAAAACAGATACAGAAAGCTGTCAGTTGATTATTTTACATATCAATATACCGTGAGGCAACCGTATGTAAGTATTTCTACCAACATAAAAGCAAAGGCTAGACAAAACCTAACCCTAAAATAATCGAGGTCTCACTGTTGCTTATTGATATATGTCAGGGATACTAATGGCATGTATCGAGTAATTAATATTGAATCCGCAAAAAACAAAGCATCGATCAGTACCTGTAGTATGGCACAGACACTAATGGCATCTATAAGTGAAAGCAATATGGAATCTGGAAGAAATCAAGCACCGATCACCACGTGCAGTATTATTCTTCAGCTCCTTCTTTTAATGTTAGGACAGGCAGCTTTGGAGCTGACCTCTTGCTTTCCTTCCTAGGAGGGAAAAAATAAGGGAAAACGAATACCTGATCAGGAACAGATTGGGAAGAAAAATATATCTATATGCAGGAAAAGAATTGTATTAGACCTAACATACTTGCACATTCCGTCCACGATTTTATACTCACACATTAGGTTAAACATATATCATATCTTGTTTCTGTTGTCGAACATTTTCATCAACTAATAGCTTAAAATGCTACCATCGTTGGCCCAGCTGGTATTGCAACGCTGGCATCATAATGGGAAAGAAGGGTAATATGGTTCACATATGTAAATAGAACAGGGAAACTAAAGCAAGCGTAAACAAAAGTACAACCATGAACGACAGACATGTCTACCCACCATGGGAAAAGTTAAAAAAATTCTTCAAAAGCAGCTATAAGTCTATTACACAAACTCAGTTCAAGATGCTGTCCACCATTGTCCAACTCCCAAACATCTGCTACAGTAAAGATCATAGGACTACCCCCCCAGTCCTAACCAACTGGACTACAGTAAAGACCAGTTATTAGGGCGGGGGATTGTACAAAGTAATTTATAAAACAAATAACAATCCTGTAACAAGTAAGCTAGATAGGAAACAGGAAGCTACGAATACGATTCCATGAAAAATAGATGACCTGCTAGCAACAATGCAGGTGAATTTCACTAAGCTAAAAAACTAACAATCTTTCGAACAAAAGAACTGTCATAGAAATCCTATTAGATCTGGGCAACGTTCATAAACTAATTGGTACATCAAACCTAACATCCTACTGAAAGCAAAACAAGGGCTCAATCATAATTAATAACACCTAAGGAACAGTGGGTCTGAAGCATCTGACGAAACTCCTAAAGTGAGCGGAACTGTGTTGGGCACGAGCATGGCCATAATGCAGCAGAAGAAAGATTTCAGCCAAGACGCGAACCCTAGCGCGATGAAGATGAAGGGAGGGGAGAGCCAGTGAGATGGGGAGTGGAGAGGAGCGGGCAGGTGCGTGGACTCACCGGATCGGACCTGACCTTGATAGACGGCGACAACCACCCCGAACAAAACCGTAGAACAAAGGCACGCGGCCGGAATCGGGGGTAGAGATGACTCACCGGCTCGGACCCGACCTTGATAAGACGGCGACATGGCGCGGCTCCCGGACAGAATCTGCTGTAGCCGCAGCGGGAAGCTGGCCCTATGCGCCACCATCGCCGCCGCCATCTCCGATCGGGACCCCTCACCTGCGCAACAAACACACCGGCCAAAAATCAGCAGCAAGAGAACAAAAGTCTCCTGAAAACATTAGGGCGGCCCGATCGCGGCGGGGGGTGTCGTCGACGGGATGGGTACATTTAGGGTTTTGGGCCGGCGAGGCGAGCACACCAGCCACGGAGGCGGCGAAGGGAAGAGAGCGAGAGGGGTTCCGGTGTTTGGGTGTGAGGAGAAATTTTACTGTGTCATGGTCACGATCGAATCAGAATGAAAATATGATATTGTACTACTACTGTATATTATAAGGAAATATAATTTTTAAAAACATGCTACAGTGTAATTGTACGAAAAAATAATTTTTAATAGCTACTTACTGGTTGCATGCTGTGATTGTAAGTCATGGTCATGAACATGATCGTAAACCGTGGCCAAGAGCGTAATCGTGAGATGGTCGTAAGCCATTGTCGTATACTAACTTACGACCACAGCTTGCAATAAATATTAAAAATTATATTTCTATACAATCTACAGTACTACTACAGTATTATTTTTTCATGTGTTACTCTCTGATTCCATGGTGACACAAACGGCGCTGTGCAATCATGACACCATAAAATTTCTCGTGAAGAGGGGAGAAGAAACCTGGGGAGGGAGGGAGGGAGGGAGGGTCGTCTCTGAAGTGGCCTTCCAGGAGCGAAACGAACGAGCAAAGGCGCTGCTGCGGCTGTTGCTCGCGGTCTCCAAACGCAGGTGATTATTCCCCTCTCCGATCCCGGTTTCTTTCTCCTGCTAGATCCAAATCTTAGATTCCTTTTCGTCCATCTTACCTACTGTGATCGAGCAATCTGTCTGCGCAAGGTGGTATCGTGATTTGTCCTCATTCCATCGCTACACCGATTCGATCTCTTCGTCTGCTTGGTGATGAATGATTAAGGTGGTGCGATTGATCTGCGGGGACTTGGTCCAAGTGTCTCGGATCAAGAACCGTACGCTCCTCGGTTGTGCACAGAGTCGGTGACATTTACTTCTGGGAGAGAGAGAGAGAGAGAGAGAGGGGGAGAAAACTATCAACTGCGGATTTCACTGCATGCTTTCGGAGTCCTACTGCTCAAGTTAATAACCAACAAGAACCCCGATACCTCGGGACCTGTATGTGCTATAGTGTGTAGATGTTTGATTTGTGGCTCCTTTGTGTAGGAGGATGAGTGAGGAGGATAAGAGTGCTGCTGAGCAGCCGAAGCGCACCCCTAAGCTCAATGAAAGGATCCTGTCATCTTTGTCAAGGAGATCAGTAGCTGCGCATCCATGGCATGATCTTGAGATCGGTGCGGGACTGTTTGTTTCCCCCATTTCCCTTTCTAGCTTACCAAACACCCTGATCAAATAGGCATGCTAACTAAATTTGGTTGCACAGGTCCTGGAGCTCCCGCTGTGTTCAATGTTGTAAGTACCATCTTTACCTTGTCCATCTTGGCAAGTAAGATACTTGATGCTGTGGTGAAGCAAATTCAAATTTGGGACATTTGGGGGCGAATGAGGGTGGGGGACTTGCCATGTACTGAGTCACCAGTATATGGCCTGACAGGTGCAGTCAAGGAGTGTGTGTGTGAATTGAACTCTCGTCTTCCTCAACTCTCTGTGCTTCCTCTCGGCTCCTTCTCCCTTCCAATTTCTGTCTGAAATCTACCTCAATTCCTCCCAAATCCACCCCCAAAACTACCCAATTGTTTCAAATACCAGCAGGACCAATCTGGATGCACACTGTTGTATTCAAACTGAGTTTAGCGATGCACGTGCCAAGCAAACTTTTTTTTCTTAACTAACAGAAGGTTACACACAATTGTACAATTAGTGTTGAACCGTTAGTATGATTAATCTTATCTCGTAAAAGGTGGGTTATCCAAATTAGAAACAATAGTCGTTGAACTAATACTGCCATTGCAGGAGGTCGCAACAGCCTTTGATGATTTCCTGATTTATTTCAGTCCAATAGTTCATCTACCCGCCAGTTACAAAGCAATCAATGCTGCGAAGGGCACAGAAAAATCTACCCACCAGACAAATAGCATGATGGATAATTAGAATTCACTGCTAACGAGTGGATCAGTATAAAGATAGAGACTGTTAAGGGTATTTAGGTCTTTTCCCATATTGTGTCCTTGTACTATATATATTTGCCCCATGGGCCATTGCAATACTATTCCATCACCGTCTACATGGTATCAGAGCAAGGTTAGGGTTCCGCCGCCGCCGCCGCCGCCGCCGCCGCCGCCACGGCCACGAACCCTTTCCTTCCTCCTTCTCTTCCTCCATTCCACCTACTGCGGCCGCTGTCCCAGATCCGGCTGAGCCGCGGATCCGGCTATCTCCTCCAAGCCGCCGCCGTCTGGGTCGCTGACGCCGCTGGGTCGCTGACGCCGAAGCCGCCGCCGCTGGGGTCGCCGCCGCCGGAAGCCGCCGCCGCGGCTCGGGCTGAACTCCGCTCGGGTTCGACGTCGCCCGAGCGGAGGAGCCGACGCCGAAGACGCCGCCGCCGAGGTCGCCGCTGCCGGAGGCCGCCGCCGCCGCCCGGAAGCCGCCGCCGCCGCTCGGGCCTGAACTCCTGCTCGGGTCTGGACGTCGCCCGAGCGGAGATACTCCTGCCTTTTTATAAGGCCAAAAAAAAAAAAAAAAAAAAAAAAAAAAAAAAAAACAAAAAAAAAAATGGCTAATGGTTCTTTTGCCATCCCACTTCCATTGCTCGTTTGATGGCACCAACTTCCGGAGTGGGCGGTGCACGAGATTCTCCTTATGACCCGGCGTCATGGGGTCATCTCACTGGTGAAAACCCCTGCCCACCTCGTCCTACACTGCCCATCCAGCCTGCTCTTCCTGCTGATGCGGATCAGGCGGCTCGGGACGAGGTCAATGCCGTGTTGGAGGAGGCTCGAGCTCTATCAGTCTACCCTACACGCCTATGAGGTATGGCAGGAGGCTGAGGCTCGTGCTACTGCCATTTTGGTAGGCAGCATGACCGTGGCTATTTCTATGGATGTGGCAGAGCTGCCGACGACACAGCTTATGTGGGAGCGTCTCCGAGCTCACTATCAGCCGACGAGTGATGCTATGTATCTCTCAGTCGTGCATCGGGCACACTCTCTTCAGCAGCTTGATGCCACCGTCGACGACTTTTATCAGCAGATGTCGGAGGTGTGGCGTCAGCTTGACTCTTTGGGGCCGGATGTTTGCCGGACCTGTCCTTGCTGTGTGCGGCTTCGAGCTCATCAGGAGACTCACCGTCTCTACGACTTTCTGACGCGTCTCCGCTCGGAGTTCGAGACTGTGCGGGCTCGGCCTCGACTCGTCACCCGCGCCGAGCCTAGTGGAGGCTCTCACAATTGTGCGCGGCTTGAGGAGACTCGTCTTCGTGGTACAGTTCAGATGCATGCTGTCTTGTCTGCCTCTACACCAGCTTCTTCAGCACCAGCCGAGCTCTCTTCCACAGCTCCCAGCGCCCCTGTAGCTGCTGCCTCTACTACAGGTCTTCACTGCACCTATTGCCAGCGTGATGGTCACAGGTACCAGGACTGCTACAAGAGGAAGAGGGATCAGAGTCGTCGGGGTGGACGTCCCCCGAAAGGCTCTGGCGGTTCCTCCTCAGGAGCTCGTGCTTCTCGCCAGGATTCCACTGGTGATGCCGCACAGCAGTTACTCTCGCTTCTTCAGCGCCTCGGTGTCGGCTCATCCTCAGACTCCTCGGGTTCAGCTCGTCTGGCTCTTGCTTCTCAGCAGTCTCCCACACCTCCACCTCCTCCCTCATCAGGTACTTCATCTCCGTGGATCTTAGACTCTGGTGCTTCTTTTCACATGACACCAGATTCTACACATCTCACTTCCATACAACCTACAATCACTTCTACTGTTCAGACTGCAGATGGTACCCCTCTATCTGTTGTAGGTCGAGGCACGTTGTCCACCTCCTCCTTTCATGTTCCAGCCGTTTCTCATGTTCCTCAGCTCACTTTGCAGCTTATGTCGGCTGGTCAGATTACTGATCACAATTGTCGTGTTATTCTTGAGTCTGACTCTTGTTCTGTTCAGGATCGTCGCACGGGACTCGCTGGCACCGCCTCGCCCGCTGTAATTGCAGCGTCTGTGGGAGCTCGACTCGCTTCATCTGCCTTCCGTTCTCTCCACCGATCCATCGGTGCCGCCGCCGCTCCCTCTGGGCTTGCTGCGTCCACTACCTCCTTCGCTCAGTGGCATCATCGTCTCGGTCATCTTTGTGGTTCCCGTCTTTCGTCGCTCGTTGGTCGTGGTGTTCTTGGGTCTGTTTCTGGGGACACCTCTTTACATTGTATGGGTTGCAAGCTTGGCAAGCAGCTGCAACTCCCCTATCCCTCTAGTGACTCCATTTCTACGCGTCCTTTTGATCTTGTGCACTCTGATGTTTGGGGTCCGGCCCCCTTCGTTTCGAAAGGGGGTCATCGTTATTATGTGATTTTCATTGATGATTATTCTCGTTATACTTGGCTCTATTTTATGTCCTCGATGTTCTCTCTATTTATCAGCGGTTCGCCACTATGATACGCACTCGATTCGATTTGTCCATTCGTGTGTTTCGTGGACGACTCACTGGCGAGTATCTCTCTACAGCCTTCCGCTCTTTTCTCACGAGCAGGTACTCTTCCCAATATTCTGTCCTGGTGCTCATGCTCAGAATGGTGTCTCGGCGTAAGCATCGTCACTTACTTGAGACTGCTAGAGCCCTCCTGCTTGCCTCCTCTGCTCCCCTCATTTTTGGCCGAGGTCGTCTCCACCGCACCTTCCTTATTAACATGCGACCTTCCACCGCCTTCGTGGATCCACTCTGTCGGCGTCTTCTTGGTGGGCCCCAGTATGGTCACCTTCGCAGCTTTGGTTGTGTCTGCTTTTGTTCTCCTCCCACCTCGTGAGCGCACTGTCGACCGCTCAATCGCTTGAGTGTGTTTTTCTTGGCTATAGTCTTGAGCATAAGGGTTATCGCTGCTATGACCCTGTGGCACGCCGGATGAGGATTTCTCGGGATGTCATCTTCGATGAGTCTCGACCTTACTACCCTCGTTCTCCCTCAGTCAGATCTGATTCACTTGCTGAGTCGATCTCTTTTCTGACTTTTCCTCATTCTCCATCTGCTTCTCCTAATACTTTGCCTCGTCCATCTCCTTCGGCCTCGTCTTCGACTGATCCTCCTCCACCTACGTCGGAGAACCTTTCCCACTCTTTCGTTGAGATTTCACCTTTTCCCTTGCACTACTCTCGTCGACCTCGACCTCCTCCTTCTCCAGTTGGCTCTCCCTCCTTGCTAGGCTCTGTTCCTAGTTCCTCTTCTCCGTCATTGTCAGATCCTGCTCCCAGATACGACCTTCGTGATCGCCACACTGTTAGGCAGCCTGAGCGCTATGGCTTCGCGGCCACTGCCTCTTCTGAGCCTCTGACTTATCGTGAGGCCGTTGCTCATCCTGAGTGGCAACTTGCGATGTCTGAGGAGCTTGTCGCTGGAGCGACCGGCACTTGGGATCTTGTATCCTTACCGCACATGTTACTCCCATCACGTGCAAGTGGGTATACAAGATCAAGACTCGCCAGATGGTTCCCTTGAGCGCTACAAGGCTCGTCTTGTGGCACGTGGCTTTCAGCAGGAGCATGGTCGTGATTATGATGAGACCTTTGCCCCTGTCGCTCATATGACCACCGTTCGCACTCTCCTTGCTGTTGCCTCCGTTCGACAGTGGTCCATCTCTCAGTTAGATGTCAAGAATGCCTTTCTCAATGGCGAGCTGCGTGAGGAGGTCTACATGCGGCCGCCCCCTGGGTATTCTGTCCCTGATGGTATGGTCTGTCGCCTTCGTCGCTCTCTCTATGGGTTAAAGCAAGCTCCTCGTGCTTGGTTCGCCCGGTTCTCGTCTGTTGTTACTGCCGCTGGCTTCTCTGCCAGTAATCATGACCCTGCTCTCTTTGTTCACACCTCTTCTGGCCTGGACGCTTCTCCTTCTATATGTTGATGATATGATCATTACTGGTGATGACTCTCATTACATTGCTTTTGTGAAGGAGCGTCTCCGTGAGCAGTTCCTGATGTCTGATCTGGGTCCTCTTCATTACTTTCTTGGCATTGAGGTTACTAATACCCCCGAGGGCTACTATCTCTCCCAGGAGCGTTACATTCAGGATATTCTTACTCGCGCTTGTCTTACTGATCAGCGTATAGTGGATACTCCTATGGAGCTTGGTGCCCATCTTCGACCTACCGATGGCGAGCCTCTTGAGGATTCCACTCGCTACCGCCACCTCGTTGGGAGCCTTGTCTATCTTGGCATCACTCGTCCTGACATCTCTCATGCAGTTCACATCTTAAGTCAGTTCGTCTCTGCTCCCACTCAACTCCATTACAGTCACCTTCTCCGTGTTCTGCGCTATCTCCGTGGGACCATCACTCGACGTCTTTTGTTTCCTCGCTCTAGCTCATTGCACCTTCAGGCATACTCTGATGCGACCTGGGCCAGTGATCCTTCTGATCGCCGGTCTCTTTCCGCCTATTGTGTTTTTCTTGGATCCTCGTTGATTGCCTGGAAGACCAAGAAACAGACTGCTGTTTCCCGTTCGAGCGCTGAGGCTGAGTTGAGAGCTATGGCTTCGTTGACAGCTGAGATCACCTGGCTTCGGTGGCTACTTGAGGATTTTGGTGTTCCCACTCTTGCACCAACTCCTCTATTATCAGATAGTACTGGTGCGATCAGCATTGCTCGAGATCCTGTGAAGCATGAGCTCACTAAACATATTGGAGTAGCTGCTTCATACATGCGCTCACAGGTGCAAGATAAAGTTATTGCCCTCCAGTATGTGCCCTCGGAGCTTCAGTTAGCCGATTTCTTCACCAAGGCGCAGACGGTTGCTCAACATCGGTTCTTCCTTTCCAAACTCAGTGTTGTTGATATGTGTGTAGCTTAAATGCTTAGTTGTGTTAAGGGTATTTAGGTCTTTTCCTTTTTAAGTGTCAACCCTTCCAAATGCAATGCTATTGCATACGCCTTGCATTTGAGGGGGGGTGTTAAGGGTATTTAGGTCTTTTCCCATATTGTGTCCTTGTACTATATATATTTGCCCCATGGGCCATTGCAATACTATTCCATCACCGTCTACAGAGACATCCTTGATACTCCCCTAAACATGGAACCTTTTTTTGGAACCCAAACCTGGAACCGTTGATACTCCCCCAAACATGGAACCTTTTTTCAGAACCCAAACCTGGAATCTTCTGTGGTTTAATCAAGCCATGGCAAGATAGATGGCAATTATAAATTATCCTAGTTGTCAACAGCACTTAAGTTGTAAGTCCTTAACGGTTCCCACCTTTTTGCTGACCTCAATCGGTTTGTCAGCAACCTTGAGACTTGAAATGGTGGAATCAAGTGTGCACTGTCTGTTTATATAGTGGGCTTCAGCATGTGTCTTCTGCCTTTTAAATTGTCACAGTAGCACCAAGTGTGTTGCAGCATGGCTGGTGGCCCAGTATAGCCATATGCTCACGTGGGCATTGTGTGCTTCTGGCTGTTTAAGTTTCATTTGAATGGATTGGAGCTAGAATTTTTATTCCAATAAAAGTGTCGTTATTAGTTAGATGGACCCATGGTTACTGCAGGAATTTGTCCCTTTTTTCTGATTTAACGGTCATAGCCTTCAAAGTGAGAGGTGCCTTTCATCTCACCATTTTTTCTATATAAAGATTTTCGTTGAACATGTTAACTTTGTCGACCATTTGATTCTTGTGCAACATCAAGGTACATTAGTCTACTGTTAGCAAGTGCTTATCAGTAAAAACAAGTCCATTGAATTGTTTTGATTGTTCTGTTTAATGACGCTAGTAGGTAGTCCTGACAGTGCCTGCAACTTTTGAACTTAATGGTTTCTATATATGACACCACAGGTTGTTGAGATCACGAAGGGAAGCAAAGTAAAATATGAGCTTGACAAGAAAACCGGACTGATTAAGGTATGTGTTCCGTTTGTAGGATTGCTTGCATATTGGTCATCACTTTTTACTTCAAGAGCAACACGGCTTGTTTAATGTTTGTTTAGTGTACCTGTCTAAGGAACGACCGAATGAAAAGCATCCACCAGCATAATGTACTTTTGTTATTGTGCTATATAACTTGACAAATTGATCGAGTCCTGTACTCGTCAGTTGTGGGAGTTAAAGCATAATGCACTTTTATTATTGTGCTATATAATTTGACAGGTTGATCTGAGTCCTGTACTAATCAGTTTTAGGAGTTTATTTTGCTATTTTACACTTGTGTTATTGTACTATATAATTTGACAGGTTGATCGAGTCCTATACTCATCAGTTGTATATCCTCATAACTATGGCTTCATTCCAAGGACCCTCTGTGAAGACAACGATCCAATGGATGTTTTGGTCCTGATGCAGGTTAGTCTTCCTTGTCTGCTTCTCTGGAAACATGTAGGAAACATGCTCGTTTTTTTGCATTACTAAATCATGCCGTCTAAGAATAATATAAACTTGCTGGTCCTTTGGCATTGACACCCAGCTGGTACCGGTAGCTCTCTAATTGCAGCAACACCAGTTCTTTGTACTCAGTATTGAATATTATGTAAACTGTGTTGCTATCCTGTGGTAATTCTGTAATTTTTTGATCTCCTACAGGAACCTGTTATTCCCGGTGCCTTCCTCCGAGCTAGAGCAATCGGCCTTATGCCCATGATTGACCAGGTATTTCTCATTCCATTCTCTTTGTGGTAAAGAGGAAAAATACACCGCTTGACTCTTTGTTTACTGAGGATAACGGTTGGCTGTGATCAGGGTGAGAAGGATGACAAGATAATAGCAGTCTGTGCTGATGATCCTGAATACCGTCACTACAATGACATCAGCGAGCTGTCTCCTCACCGCCTCCAAGAGATCAAACGCTTCTTTGAAGACTGTATCCTGCATGATTCATTTTATTGTTTTCTTGTTACATGCTACAGAATAGTATTTTGGATGATCAGTTAATCACAGGTATATATGCCAGCATCCTTAACAGTATCTTTTAGACAAGAAGAATGAGAACAAAGAGGTTGCTGTTGATGCATTCTTGCCTGCGAACACTGCTCGTGAGGCCATTCAGTACTCCATGTAAGTTCAGTTTTGCATTGAAATGTTTAGTCTGTAACAAGACGCTGACTCTGTTGTGTTCGTTAAGGTGTAAGTATGAAGATACCTTTTGACGTATATTGACCCACTTTTCTTGATTTAATCTCAGGGACCTGTATGCACAATATATTTTGCAAAGCTTGAGGCAGTAGAATGCCAGCGAATATCTTTCGTGAAATCCTCTATTTATGTCAACTGCGAAGCTGGAGTTGAGACTTATGTGTTATATTCATAAATCGAGAACGATGGCGCTAGCTAGCTGTGATTTGCTTTTGCTTTCCGATGTACCGACTTGTTTGCCGTTTCCTATTTAAATTATGAATAAGCGAATTTTTATCAGATGTGGTACGTTTTCGTTTTGTGTGTGCCCCTCAATTTCGTTCGCTGACATGAATTAATTTTGTTTTTTACATATGTCTGTCTGATTATCGATTTTGTTAGACAATTTGAATATCAATTCTTAAATTGCTTCCCCTATTCTCAAATAGATATCATTTTGGAATGTGTGCAGTCAAATATTTTAAAAACGTACACTATATGCACAAACTACACATGTTGTCATGCTTTTGCCCGTTTATGCTTGCCCGTTTGGACCAAGGCTTCAAACCCAGGTGCAAGTTTCCTAACAGAAGTGTTGTCATGCTTTTGCCCGTTTGGACCACGTGGTAGCAAATACACATTCGAAAACATTCAACGACATGAATGTTTTTGTGATCTGTATCTAATTGTTGATTTTGTTTGCTTTTTTACAAAAAAAAAGAGAGAGTTGAATTTGTTAGATATGATTTGAGTGCTAGTTCTTGTATTATTTTACATGAGAAATGTGACAAGCGCACAAATTAAGGTAAAATGCTTTTGCACGTGTGGTTCATACTTTACATACTAAGCAAACCATTTGATTTGACCAGGAATCATTAAACCATTTGATCTTTCAATCAAGTGGGGAATACATTTGTTGGCCACTGATATGAAATTAGACAGGATAATGCCTCCAGGTGTCTCTCCTCCAGCATATGAAAACCCTAGCTAGAGGTCGCCGCCCCACATTGCTGCACTACAAAAGGCCCTAGCTACGTACGTAGTATACACTAATTAAAGCGTAGGCACTAGTCAGACACTAATCCTAAGCCAAGTTATTTTGTCCTGTTCTTTTGAACAACACTAATCCTAAGTCCTTTTGAACGACGACTAATAGCTTTTAATTGTAATTTATTAATTTAATAAATATGTATTATTAAAAAAATCAAAATAAAGAACCTACTGAAAAAACCGAACAGAAGTGGACCATTGTCTATCATTATCATGGCCGCCGCACCTAACGAGAATCGACCGGTCGGCAGCCAATCCCAGAGTCCACAAACGATCTCTCAGACGCCTTGTACAGACCAACCAATGCGTACAACATGTTTACATCTACCGAGTTACTAGCCGAAATAGGTGTATTTAACGGAGAGTTAGCAAAATTGATACCCTCATAGTCGCAATTGCAAAAATAATATGTCTATTACCGTGGGGCATTAACTTGCCATATGTTGGGCTGTGGCTAATGCCGCATGGTGACCGTACAGCACTCCTCCACGTGTCGGTCGGAGGTTAATGCCGTACGATGACCATGCGACAAATATGCTATTTTTGTAAATTTCGTGCGACAAGTGCTATTTTTACTAATTTCACGTTAAATACAGCTATTTCGGCTAAAAACTCTGTATCTATATCTATCAATACGTAGGTATGTATGTCTATGTTTAGCTATTTATTTTGTGTGAGTGCACAGCACCTAAAATTCTTTTTTCGGAGAACACCACAATACCCAAAATTCATACATACGACAACCGCTAATACATGGCCTGCATTTCTTGCAATTCATGTAAGCGGTTGTTGGTATGATTGTGACATGCATCTATGTTGTTGGGATACTTAGGGCATATATAATGCAAGATGCTTATATATGAATGCTTAAAGAGAGAGAATATAGTCACATCATCAAGCATCTATACAAAAGTTATTTCCTCCAATGCAAACATCTCTTCCGTGGGTGCTTAGATGCTATAATTATCTATTAATAGATATAGTTATACACATAAGCACCTACTAAGCACCGATGCTTATTTAAGCATCAATGCTTCAAAATAAGCACCTTATCTATCCTATATGGCAAAAAAATCAGTTTTTTATTGCTAAGCATCTCTTTAAGAGCCTGTATTGTACATACTCTTATACTGATTATGGAAGGACAAGAAATTTACGGTAAAAGTGAAGAAGTTTCTCGTATCATTGGAATTAGAAGGTCTTATGTGTAGATTAGGGTCTTGTATGCTAGGATTAGGGAGAGAATTTGCCAAGCATTCAACCGGCGCTCTGGGGATTGACGAGGATTATGAATGAGATAAAATAGAACCATGCAAGCGAGCAACACTCTATGCTCAACTCCATAATCACCGGCAGCAGCAGTAGGCCATGGCCGGGACTAATAATTCAAGTAATCCAATTAATTCCACTAATTAAATCAAGTGCAATCTTACCATTTCATCCAAGTTAAAATTAAGGAGAGAGCTACATCATTTTTGAAATGGGAAATGCTATAAAACATTCGACTATTTTTTAAGACAAAAATAGTCAGATGATCTGGAAGCGTTAGATCTCTATCCAACGAATCACTCATATAAGCACCTCCTTCAAAAAAATATCTCATATAAGCACCACATCTGAAAAAAGATCTGAAGCGTTGGATCACTATCCAACGTCCTAAAATATGACTATTTTTGTCTTAAAAAATAGTCAGATGTTGTATAGAGACTCCCTTTTGAAATTAGAAAAATGAGTAGAGCATAATATTGTGCAACTAGCTACTGAATGTAGAACCCGCTCTTTTTTCTTCTTCTTTTGGGCTCTGAAGCAATCAGTTCACCTTATCAGTTATCACATAAAAACCACTTCAAAAAAATGTTATCACTTGAAAACTTGGTGAGGCTCACTTCATGGTGGGGCCTATGCAAACTTTGTAAGGCCTAAATTTTGACACGTCTTTTGCAGAAGAATATATTGGGCTCATCATAGCGCAGTGCCTCCACCGCTGACTCTTCGCACGGACAAAATTGATGGTGCCTAAAATTCGGAGGCGTCTATCTCCTAAACGTGCTATGTTGGAGGCGGATTCACTCCCAAATAATATTGGTACGAGACCGTAACCCGGCTAATGCTACTAGTTAAATCTGAGAGCGTGAAATATTTAGAGTAATTACTCAATGAATAGAATGGAAAACTATATGTTATATATATGCCATGTTAGGTAGGTGAAGATTATATATATACCATGTTAGGTAGGTGAAGAGACAAGTGTCAAACCATGCCAGGCAGGTGTGAAACTATGGCACGTGTAAACCCATGCTAGGCAGTCGAGTGGGCAAGTATAAAACCATACCATGCCTTAAGTATGGAATAGGAACTGAGGCATCTATCATGTTAATTGAAACGTCTAACACCCTCCGTAGTTGGAGCGTCGGTGGAGCGGATGTTCAAACTAGACCGAAACTCGGTGAAGAAGAAGGTCGTAGTCGATGGTGCTATGAAGATACCGAAGAATGCGTTTTACGGTGGCGAGGTGCGGCTCGCGGGGATCATGCATATAGAGCCGGTGGAGTCGACGATGGCAATGGTGACCATGGACAAGAACATCAGAGTCTGGCGAAGGCGTCGATGTGACCCGTGTATGTCGATGGCATGACCACATGTGCGGGCTCCTGGTGGTGCGACGGCTCGTACTCAATGATGACGGGCCGGCGATGATGATCCGGCGTGATGACGACGGTAGACGGGGTGCTTAGAAAGCCGTGTCGACGAGCACGCCGCGCCACACCACGATGTCAACGGAGGAGAAGAGGGCCGGAGAGGTTGAAGCCAAGGCAGTGAAGTCCAGAGCTGAGGAACATCGACGGGTCAGCAGGGCGACGCAAATCGATCTATGGTCGAAAAAAGTAGAGAAAACCTGATCTAAAGATGACTGGTGAAAACTCTAATTGGTAGCCGATCGGATGATCAGCGATATGACTTAAACTATGGGGTGCGCAGCCCCCGGGAGAGATCATGGAGACAAGATCATCTCCCAGGAGCGGCACGGCGGAAGCTGTAGAGACGACGGCTCAGGAGCTGCGCCGCTCTGATACCATGAGAGCGTGGAATATTTAGGGCAATTACGCAATGAATAGAATAAAGAACCATAGGTTACATATATAGATCATAGCAGACAGGTGAGAAGGCAAATGTAAAACCATACTAGGTAGGTGAGGGGACATGTTGAAGCTGTCCGATCGATACGGATCAGCGGTGTGTAGCGAACGCCCGGCTGGCACTCGGACATCATCGTTCTTTTAGATTGTAGTTTATGATTTAAAATTTTGAATACGAGGTAGAGTATAAAAAGAAATTTAAAACTGATGAGTGTGAGCACATCAGCACGGCTAACAGCAGCCTGCAGATCTTGCCGCTCCAACCTGAACAGCAGCAGCGTAAGTGCATGCATGCATGGTATATCACTACGACTGTGACAGGCGGAAGTATGTTCCTGCGGCAGCGCCACAGCTGATGCCGATGGCGCCTCCTGGAACTAATGTTTCAAATGCGGTGGCCGGCAGCTCCTGCTCAAGCCGTGATGCTTCCGGCGATGACGGCCACGACTGATAATTGCAACTCGAGAGAGAGAGCATCTAGTAGAGCGTGTTGGTCCGGCCCATTATCCTACCTCGAGTGTAATGGAGAAACAAATTTAAATCATCGCCTACCACGAATGTGATCTGGGTTGATATCTTCTTCTTGCGGTTGAGGGGCGGCGGCCACCACACGCATAAATAGGGGTAGGAAAATTCTATCCCTTTGCTCCTTTGAGCCGGCCGATAAGGGTAGGAATTGGGTGGATTGTATTCTTTTTCTCTTGATAAGTTTTTCTAAAGTTTCTTGGCTAAGATTTTTAATGAGGTAATTTATGCAACACAACCTAATATGTATCATGTACTCTTTCTCTAATTTTTTTCACTGGGTTTTTATAGAGTTTGATGAGGTATGATCGTGTCAGATGAGTACCCAAGGGGGAGTGTTGGGAAATTTGGACATGGGCCTGCAAACCCAGTCCATTGATGGGCACCCTCTATTTAGTCTATAAATAGGGGTCCTAATTGTCATTATTTATACCTTATGAAAAGAGAAAGCAATAAAGAAGTTCTTCTCTTATTTTTTTATATTTAATCTATTATTCTATTATATTATTCTGTGTTTGATTCACTCTCTTTGTACAGAAAAAATGGGTAGGACTAGACTTGCTGACGACATTTTGTTGGCCAATATGTAAGCCCCCCTGTTTTTATTTTCCCCCGAGACATACGCACGTCTGTCTGTTGAGCAAACCAACAGACTTTCGTCATGGGCACTCGTCAGCTGCTTGTATTTGACAAGCAAAAAACGCTGCATTTCCTACGCGCGCGCGGATCAGTCCTGTGAAGAAGAGAACGATTCTGCACTGACTTCAAACGACATGGTAACTCAAGAGATTCTGATTTTGAAACACTGACATACATAGGTGCCGTGCGTGTATGTACATCAGTCTCAAATTGTTCAGTGAAATATGCATGATCCTGCGTATGAGCGTCTCGAAATTAAACATGGGGTACATGTCTGACGTTGCTTTCCATTCCATTTCCTGTGCTTGAATTGTTCTACGTACAACAATCTAGTCTAGCGGTGCGGTTTGCGCTACATGAGTGACGACGTTGATGTTAGTATAATCCTTTTCGGAGTAGAAGTTTGAGTTTGTTTCGAAGTAGGAGTTTGGGTTTGTTTCGGAGTAGAGTTTGTTTAGTCTAGATTAGAATTTTGCTTTGCTATAAATAAAGAGATCAAATTTATGGCAATCAGGCAACACAAAAGCATTATGTTTTCATCTGTTTTTGCCTCAACGTTGTGAGTTCGTGTAAGTAATCGTGATATCTTTGACAATAGTTACCAGAAGCTTCCGGCGCCGGAACTCAGGGTGCACAAGTCCGCCATCGCTCTTAGCAAGAATCCAGTCCTCCATGACATAAGCAAATACATCGATACCTGATTTCACTTTATACGTGAGGCGGTCGATGGAGAAAAAAATGTTCTTGAGTTCCCTGAAACCAGATGACAGGTCGCGGACATCCTGACGTAGCCACTCGATCGCGTTCGATTCCTGTAGCTCTGCGACAGTATCAGCGTAATTGGGATCAAGTGAAGGAAACATGATTAGGGGGAGTTTGTTAGTGTAATCCGTTTCAGAGTAGGAGTTTGAGTTTATTTCGGAGTAGAGTTTGTTTAGCCTAGATTAGAGTTTTGCTTTGCTATAAATAAAAAGACCAAAGGTGTGACAATCAGGTAACACAAAAGCATTGTGTTTTCATCTGTTCTTGTCTCAATGTTGTGAGTTCGTGTGAGAGATGGTGATCTCTTTGCCAACAGTTGACGCTAGCTAGCTCGATGGATGAATGGATTGCGGCTGGCGGCACTGATTATTGACAGCAAAATTAGTGGGTTGCGCGGGCGGGCCTGTAGCTAGTGCCGTGGGCGCCCACACAAAGGAGGCGCGCGACAAGAATGCAGGATTGCTGATTAATCGATGGAGCGAAAAGCTTAATTGGTTTTGTCGATGGCCGTAGTGGAGTGTGGAGCCACTGGGCATGGCATTATCCGCATCTCATCTTCTTCGATTCGATCGTCTGCAGCGACACCGATCATGAACAAGCTTATAATTTATGCATGACTCGCAGGAGAACTGAAATAAGTACTTTGTGTATATAATGTCGATCGATCGAGCGAGAGGGAGGGCACACACCAACATATGCCTTGCGACAAACAAGCTGGCCATGCAGTTTCCACAGGCCAATCAAGTACGTCACGTACCAGTGATATATAATCTTACACAAGTATCTAGTAGTATGTATGTATACTAGTAGTGTATATATACTCCATCTTAGAAGCGACGGAGGTCAGTCGTCGATCGATACGTGGGCACGGCATGCACAAAGATACTGGAGAAAGCCTCATATGCCGCTGGCTCTGAAGAGCCTCATGAGCCCGAACGTGACGCCCATGGCCGCCAAACCTCCCACGACCACCCGCGCGCACGACCGCGCCACGGGCGCGCGCCCCAGCACCGCGCCGACGCACCCGAACACGCCCAGCATCGCGCTCGCCACCGCCACCACCACCGCGATCCTGAGCTTGTAGTTCATGATGAACCCGGCCGCCAGCAGCGGCACGATCGCGCCCACGGAGAAGGCCAGCGCCGACGCCGCCGCGGCCTGCACCGGGCTCGGCAGGTTCTTCTCCTCCTTGCCGTCGCGCTCCAGCTGCGCTATCTCCACGTCGCGCTGCGAGCACACGGACACGAACTCGCCGATGGCCATGCTGCACGCGCCGGCCAGGAGCCCCGCGAACCCGGAGATGACCATGGCGCGGACGTCGGCCTTCACGGCGCCCACGCCCAGCATGAGCGACGCCGTCGACACGAGGCCGTCGTTGGCGCCGAGAACAGCCGCGCGCAGCCAGTTGGCGCGCTGGGCGAAGTCGAACGACTCGTCCTCCAAGGTGGCCGGGTTCTCGGCGTCGACCACGTCGAGCTTTGCGTCGTTCATGGCCACGGCGTCGTTTGTTTGTACGAGTCCCAAGAGTGAGACGCAAGGGAATTAGCAGCAGCAGTAGTGTGGCGGACACGCGCTTCTTGGCGTCTTTTATAGTGGTTTTCAGGGGGGCGTCCAACTAACTCAATAGTGGGCGTGCATGGAATGGATGGAGCCGCTGCTTCTTTACTGCAAAAAACAAGTGGATGAGCACCATGCCCAGCCCATCGATCGACGACAAAGCTAGCTAACTAGATTAATCGTCTACGTGTTTTGTTGGCTTGCCCTTATATAATTGAATATATGCACATCTACAACAATCTACTAAGCTAGCTAGCCAGTAGAATATAGATCACTCAACTCAATTCCTGAACTTACAATTCATAATGGACGATAGGGAAACACTAAAGCTACATTCGGTAAGGGCATCCACAATGTATGAAAATAGAGGGTTCTAAGACACCTTAAGATCGATCTTATACATTACAAGGGTGACATTAAGCAGGCTATAAGCAAAAAAAGCTTAAGACCAGTCCTCAAGCTAAAGACCTGACCATAAGCATTAAAATACAATTTTTCTTTATCTGCCGAGTGGAATCATCTTAAGGCCTCTTGGGTTATATACATTAAAGCATCAGTCTTAAGGTTTAGATGGGACCCATCTTAAGACCCCTTGGGTTATATACACTGTAGATGCCCTAAAGAACGTGTCTAGGAATCACCAAATGTTTTCTTTCTAATAATTATTTAAATCTATAACCATTGGATTAGATATCCAACGGCCCCTTTTTTATGGAGGGGGGAGATTTATTTGAGGGAGGGAGAATCCGTGGCCTGGTCGTTGGATCTCTAATTCAACGATTATAAATCTATATGATAGTTAGAAAGAAAACATTCGAATGATGTTTATCAATAGTATCCTTGGGTAAATATGTCCTTTTCCATTACCGAGCCTTGTTCTTTTCTGAAACCCACCTCTGTGGATGCGAGAAAGTGCATCTTTGACGTCCAAGATAGAACGTTTTTGGACCGACGATATGATATATCGACGTGATCATGTATGCATGCATGGCACTATGAGCGTGATCTGTTTCTTTTGCCTTGCGAAATTTGTCCGCCAGCAGTACTGCAAATATATGTCACCTGTACTAGCTAGCTCTAGCTGTGCATGCATGTTCAATGAAATGGCCATGATGCTGATCGATGGCTGGTGTGAATACTATACAACTAGCTGCTAACCATAGATAGCATTTGGTCCTTTCTACTTGAAGAAACATAATGAAGAAATATATGGATTCGTTAGAAGATAAACGAAGCTGATTTGGTACGTTGCAAATGATATATCGTTTGCAGGTACCAACGTCCATGGGAGAAATTTAGTTGCAACGGGCTGCCCTGTATGACATCTCACTGTTTCAGTACACTACTACAAAAAAGACTTATATTAGATGTCTCACCACAGACGGTTTAAGTTTAGAGACCGTCTATGTTGCTGTCAGCGCTAAAAACCGTTTGTGAAAAGATAATATCACAGATGGTTTATGGTGAGAACCATCTACGAAGTATCACAGACGGTTTTTTATTTAAACCGTCTGTGATACTTCACAGACGATTTGTCTGTGATAATAAAGTTATCATATACGGTTTATATTAAAAAATCGTCTGTGATATGTTTCCCGCCTCGCAATCTTCTAAAATTTTAAATCGTCCGTGATACTTTTGCGTACGATGTCCGTTTTCGACGTTTTTGTACTCGTTGGAAAGATAACGATGAGCCCAATACAAAAAATGACCAGCTTGAGCTAGTTGCCCTCTAAGAACCCCAAAATCGATGTTATAATTCACAGACGGTTGGTATATAGAATCGTCTGTGATACTCGTCCATCACAGACGGTTGGTAGCTATAACAGTCTGTGATGTTTGAGTATCATAGACGGTTTTTGGTTCGAGCCATCTGTGATAATATTCTTTACAGACTGTTCTAGTTACAAACCGTATGTGTTGTATTTATCACAGATGGCTCACGAGCCGTCTGTGATAATATTCTTTACAGACGGTTCTAGTTACAAATCATCTGTGATAATCTCTAATTATCATTGACCTATAAATTCAGATGGTTCAGAAAATCATCTGTGGTGGTAATTTTGAACCGTCTATGATGATGATTTTTATAGTAGTGGTATGACATAGACCATAGCTACTACTCTCAGTATATATGCCGTACGTAACAGATCTTAATTATGACTAGCTAGCTGTTAGAAGAGTGCAGCAGCAAGCTAGACATACATACATATGCTTTTTTAAGCAGTACATAGGAAGTGGACGGAGTACGTACGTACCTCTCAGAGTACGCGTGTGTGTTGCTATTTAGCAACTTAATTAGCGAGTGTGTTTTTCTGTAAAGTTAAGTTGACAGGACATGATCTCCTTATCAAGATGAAACTATGCATATTATCTCAGGCTCTTAGCTACTGATCATCGCTTTAGAAATGGATTCGCACCTTTGAGAAGGAAAAAGAAAAAAGAAAAGGCCTCAGTGCTAATTGGAATGGCATCTATTCTAGCCATCACTCGTCGTGGCTTGTCAAGAACCCAATAAATCTTGCATCTCCTGAGTGTAAGATTAAGGATATATACTATCTCATTTCAGAAAACCAAGTGCGAGCAATTGCACACATCGATCCCTCTCGTCGATCGGGACTGTTTTCTTTTCTATCCAAAAGAGAAGAAAAAGGATTGTAGAGATATTGCTTTGAGCAGACGGAAGCTCTGAAGGGAAGATGACAAGAGCGTCCCAACTTTGCAACCAAAAACAAAGCTGAAGAGCTGCTGCTGCTGTTGCTGCGATAGTAAGAAGAGAAAAGTATGCCAGCATTTTAGGTACACACGATCGACATGCTGAGTGCATCTGCGATTCTGCGTTCCATTGTCGAGCGAGGTCGAAGAGCTAGGTAGCTAGTGAAGTCATGATCGAGGTCATGGAGCACAAGAGGGATAGGCAGAAGAATTATTTGCGCCAGTGTGTCTGGTCGAGTGATTGCTGAATCGGCGGGCACTGACGGCCCTCCATCGTGAGTGAATAGGACAGCAGCATATATAGCATTTGCGCGGAGAAGAAGAGAAAAGAAGAGAGAAGAGAAGAGATTTGGTCGGGAGTAGTAAAACAAAAATATTGGAGGGGAGTGCGGGATAAGCATGCACTCCACGCGAAAGCCACTACTCTAACCCATCTTTACGCCCCTCAGCTTCAGGAAGTGGGCTCATTTTCTTCCTCCCTTTCTTACTTTCTAGTTTAATCTATTCTTGATATATAATTGGTCTCCCCACTTGTTAACTTAATTAGCATATCTATCCGCGTAACTACGCAGCTAGATATTATAGTACAATTGTCTTTGATACATAACTCTGCTTCCTATAACAGAAATATAATTGTATTTGTTGTATAGCTCTAATATCTATATATGATTAATCTACACCGTTATAATCTAGCTCCACTAAAATAAGTAGTGAAGATCCTTCTCTTTTTCTTTCGATTAATGTGATAAGTTTTAGGATTTTTTTAGATTATTATAGGATTTGTTTCCCTCAGAACGAATGAGACGCTTTGAATATCACTGCTCATTTTTTCCTTTACAGTCAAGAGTCGCCCCTTGGATTCTTCAAGCAGCCAGTCAGCCGATTGGTCGATCGAGCAGGATCACAACTAAATAAATACTATGTTTACCAAGACCACATACGATTAGAGCCTAACACAAGAATTCTGCAAGAAAGAACACAGTTCCCTTCGTTTTTCCTTTGCTCCAAGCACGGCAGGCTGCAACATCCCAAAAAATTTAAAAGTTATTTATGTAGTTCTAAACCTTTCATTTCTGCATTTCATGCATTTTCAAAAATTTCTGCCTTAAAGAAAATGGTTTTTCTTATTTTTTTCAACAGCTTAAAATGATTGTATGTGATTAATAAATTTTTTACCAAAGGTTGGAAATAATTTATTGAGTTCTAACTAATCGAAGAAGCCTTCTAAAATTTTTCATAATTATTAGAGTTGGTTTGCTAATATTAAAAATTAAAACTTCATTTTTATAATTAAAATAATTAGAAATCAAATGTAAAATCTCTAACTGTTATATGGCCAAAACAATAAGCGTGACCCAATCTGTTGCCTCTTTCGGTCCAGCGTGGCCCGCATGCCGTCCTCCGGCCCGAGCCGCCTCCCTCCTCTCCGGTTCCCATTTTCTCCATGTGGTTGGTGTATCTCCACGCGTGTGCCACCCCTCTTCTTCTCCCTTCCATCGCTAACAAGACAGGTCCGCTAGCAGGCCTCATCTTCCACTTCTCACCACGTCATTAGAGCGAGCTCCTGAGCCACTGTATCTCTACAATGCTAAAGACTAGAAGCAGTTGGCTGGAGACGGCGTGGCCAAGGTGGCGGCGTGGTCGGCCGCCAGCAGCCGAGGAGGGCGGCCGGTGGCGAGGAGGAGGCGTGGCGGCCGAGCCACGACGACCGACCGGCGACGGTTGAGGTGGCGGCGGCACGGCACAAAGGGCCACACGGCCACAACACGATAATCTTTTAACAATAGGGCTGCTATGTTTATTCTTCCTGATATCATGATTCGTTACTCGTATGATTTCATATGTGAGTCATGGCTAATGTATATAATACCTGTAAATCTGACTAATAATCACTCATCATGTAATAAAACTTGGACGGTTGCCAACCCTTGTGTGAGTTATATTATAATACCTCTTTAAAATAATTCTTATATCACTATCACCATATTATCATTTCACATCGCACTCAGATCGAGAATTATGTTTCTCCATTTTCAATCTTAGCAAATCCTTCCACTTATCATAACATTATCTTAGTCTTCTCTTAGTTCCCTTAAATTCACACAATATAATCTGTTGACAATATAACAGTTGTCGAACCTGGGGTTACCCACATATAGAGGAGATTTTCACCCACCTGGTAACGTACGAGGGGTCGTACACTTTTATTACTCAGGATATTACACCCCATCTGCGGCTATATAGTCGATGACAGTGTTGTGCCTGACTACTCTCGTATAATCGGGTATGTGGGAAGTGAGAACCGGTGCCACTACCATAACTTGCTAAATAACAATTATCTTTAATTCCACTATTCGTATTGTCTCGTTACTCAGGATATTACACCACGTCTGTGGTTATACAGTCGACGATAGTGTTGTGCCTGATTACTCTCGTATAATCGGGTATGTGGAAAGTAATTGCCAGTGATATTGCCATAACTCGCTAAATAACAAATATCCTTAATTCCAACGTTCCAGTTATCTCTATCCCCGATCCTTACCAGTGTTTTCGGTAATCTAGTTTCATTGCACTTAAATTGTGTTAATTACTTGCTTGCATTACTTGTCCTTTACACACCTTTCTTGCGACCGTTGTTGGGTACTTGCTGAGATTTCCAAATCTCACGCTTGCTCTTTCCATTCTCAAGTAAAAGGTCAGTAGAGTGATAGCAACATACATAGGTGTGAGCACTCGAGTTTTCAGCACTATGGCTTACTAATATTTTGTTATTTCATTTGTTCTTTATTTGGTTAGAAGTGGACCGATCCTATGCTTCAAACATGTATTTAAGCTTCCGCTAGTTCGTTAATAAAGTACCCTTAAAGTTTTAATTACCTTACAATTTTTTTTGCTTTTATTATTTTTGTTCCTTAATTTGGCGATGACATTCTATAGTAGTATATCATATTAGTGTGTGAGGTACTATAGTCTTTGTCGGTTGCTATCGTGGTCTCCGCTCGCCATTGTCATCACATGGTCACCGTCGGGGAGGATATCTCTGCTGCAGTAGGAGAAAGAGGGGCGCACAGCGTAAGAAAGCTCGCCGAGTCTTCCATGCACCGTCGCCTCTAGGCTTTGAGTGGAGGAGGGGAGGGAGTCGGGAGAGGAGAGCAGAATGGGGGTTGGAGCCGATGAGGAGGGAATGGTTGTAGGTTTTGTTGAGTGGTATTTTGTGGGTAATTTACCTCCAACTCTCAGGGTATTTTGGTAACCAGGGGTGTGGTTTTTCATGTGGAAGGATTGTCATGGGGTGAGTGAACGGACAAACTCCTCTTTTATATTAGTAGAGATTTACTATTTATTCCCGCTACAGGTAATCTCTGTGTCTATACGAATTTTTGGCTCGACTATCCCTTTTTTAAAAAAATTCAGTCTTATAGATTTATATATGACTGTTTAATGTTACGAGCTACTCTAATTTATTTAATTTTGGATGAATGTGATGCAACATTGTACATGTGTATGCTAGTCAGTAGTCACTAATCATAGAACTAGAATTTGGGATTAACTTTCCGGGTCCGATTGCAGCCCGGAAAAGTGAAGACCCCTGCCGAAGAAGAGGACAGAAGATTAAGGACGACGCAGCCTTTGAAAATACACTGCATATTATGCTCGCAGTCCATCGAATTAAATGATCTAACTAGGTAGCAATTTGCGCCATTCATGGTCCACGTCGGAAGCCGCACGCACGGCGCAGCCGACTTGGCAGAGCAACAAGAGAATCGACAAGTTTGATCATGGGCTTGTGTTCTGGCCGTGCCTGATCAATATGCTAACTGGGCCGTTGCTCTTGAGGCCCATATAGTGGCCCGAACGGCCTTAATCAGAAAAGAAAAGGACGAATAGGCTAATGAGTTTCTCAGTTTTAGGGTTCGTACAGTGCTAGCCGCCCCGGATTAGGATGTGAATCTCTTCTCGAATTAGGCGGTTGGATTAAGATGCGAATCTGATGGGTGCTTCTGGTTCTCGAATTAGGCAGTTAGATTATGATGCGAATCTGATAGGTGCTTCTGGTTCTCAGATTAGGCGGTTAGATTAGGATGTAATTCTGATGAGTGGTTCTGGATGCGTTCTTGGCTAAAATGTGAACTTAATGAAGGGTCTTTCGGCTGTAGGGTTTGTACGGTGGTAGTGTGAATTTGATGAGTGGTTCTGTTTCCTACATTTATATGCGTTCTTTTGGCTTTAGGGTTCGTACAAAATCCGGATACATTTATATGCCACTCCTTTAACGCCAACAGCAGCTGCTACTTTAGAGGTAACAAACATATTCTATACCAACACCCCTTTTATCATGCCACCATACAAAATGTATACTATTTAAATCCTAATATGTTCATACTTGCTTTTTCACATGTGGCTGCTTATTGAACTACTATAAACAGACATTCCCCTCACGATCTGAAAAGAGAACATATGAAGCTACTACATCTGCTGAAATCGACTTGCAGGAGTCAGCTCAAGAAATTAAAAAAAAGGAAACTTATCACAATCTATTATGTTACTCGTTATTGCTCATAATCTCAACTGTTACAAGTTCTTTATATAATATGATACCACAGAGTTTTAACCAACGCCATAAACACAAAAGTAAATATAAATTAGTTATTCACGATTTCTGGCTCTGGCCTCACTGCCGCGTGGGTCCCGTCAAGGCGACCTGATTACCGGACACCTGCCGACAGCTGGGCCCGCCCCGGGGGAGCAAACGCGCCGCGCCGCGCCGCCCATGTCATCTTTTGTAGAGGACGTTTGTTGGTACACGAGGCTCGTAGAGTGGTGTAATTCCCTCCGCTTACCCAACACTGCAGACAGCTGGGCCCTCCACATATTCTTGCCCCACTTGCCAGGTAATGTGAATCGCACGCACGCGACCTGTCCCTCGTAGCTTTGCGATTTCCAGCTCACTTCCGCCGCTACCACGCCAATCGAAACGTTTTGCCATGCTGATGACATATACGGCCCACACAAAACGGGACCCACTTGCATTGACCGCAAACAGCCTGCGCGTGGACGTGCAGAGAGTATTGTGGTATACTCTACTCTACTCTACTCTACTCTACTCTTTGGGCGGACGGAAACACCCCCGCCCGCCTACTGGTTTCCTTCCAACACCAGCACTTTCTTCTATCTCCTCGCCTCGCCTCATCAAGTTCCCCACCTACCCCCATGGCCGACACCGCCGCCTCCGACTCCGACGCCGACTCCTCGCCGCCCGCGCCGATCCATCTCCTGCCGCCCGACGCGCTACACAACGTCCTGCTCCGCCTCCCGCTGCGCGACGCCGTGGTCTGCCGCCCCGTCTCCCGCCTCTTCCACGAGACCCTCTCTTCCCACTTCCTCGCCCTCCTCCCCACCCTCCGCCTCCTCCTCCTCCGCCACCCGCGCCCCGACGGCGGCGGATGCCTCCACGCCTTCGACCCCTCGCGCCGCCACTGGCTCCGCCTCCCCTTCACCTCCTTCCTCCCCAACCAATCCTTCTCTCCCGTCGCATCCTCCCCATCCCTCCTCTACCTCTGGGTCGAGGCCGCCCCTTGGCCTTCGCCTCCATCCCTCCCCTCCTCCTCCTCCTCCTCCACCGCTCACCCGCCCAAATCGCTCGCTGTATGCAACCCCTTCGCCGGCACATACCGCCTCCTGCCCCCGCTCGGATCCGCCTGGGCACGCCACGGCACCGTCCTCGCCGGCCCGGGCGGCGCGGTGCTTGTCCTCACGGAGCTCGCCGCGCTGTCCTACACCCCGTCCGGATCCGGCAAGTGGATGAAGCATCCCCTGTCGCTCCCATCCAAACCGCGGAGCCCCATATTGGCCTCCGGCGCTGGCGCCGTCTTTGCTCTCTGCGACGTGGGCTCCCCGTGGCGCAGCCAGTGGAAGCTCTTCTCCTGCCCGCTTGCCATGCTCACCGGTGGCTGGGCGCCCGTGGAGCGCGCCGCGTGGGGCGATGTCTTCGAGATCCTTAAGCGCCCCCGTCTCCTTGCTGGGGCCGGCGGCCGCCGTGTACTTATGATCGGCGGCCTCAGGTCCTCATTCACCATAGACGCGCCGTGCTCCACAGTTCTCATCCTCCGTCTAGATCTGGCCACCATGGAGTGGGATGAGGCTGGGCGCATGCCGCCCAATATGTATCGTTGCTTCACTGGCTTGTGTGAGGCTGCTGCACAGGGCAACGCCATGTCCACTGCCGCTGCGGGTGGCAACAATAAGGTGAAGGTGTTTGGGGGTGATGGGAAGGTGTGGTTCGCTGGAAAGCGTGTGCGTGGGAAGCTAGCAATGTGGGAGGAGGATGAGATAGGGAGCAGCGGTGGCAAGTGGGACTGGGTGGATGGTGTTCCTGGGTACAGCGATGGTGTATACCGTGGCTTTGTGTTCGATGGCGGTTTCACAGCAATGCCTTGAGGCTGATGGAAAACATATCCCAGTCCGGTGCGTGACTAAATGCGCCAAGTTAAGATTTTTAATTGATCCGGTACGTCTTTCTATTGCATGCAGGGGGACTGATATGTCCACAGTTTTTATTTACAATGTACTTGGTTCTTAGCTTCATGAGATACTTTCAATTGTTGTACTTGATTAAAATCAAATGTGTTAAAGATATTCTGGTTGTTCTTTGTTTCAGACAATAAAATGCTGTAGACCTTTCTTTGTTTAGATGATAAATTGTTGCTTTTGTAGGAACAAAATTTTAGCGTGTGGCAAACTGCAACTAGTCTTCTTGTTTCGTATCATCGTATGCGAGGTGGCCAAATTGTTATGATAACTTGATATATCAATGCTGTTCATAGGATGTTTGCTTGGAACTGTAATAAGATTAACTTTGTTATCAGTTGCCTTCAAGCAAAGGAACTCACCAGCATTGCTAAAACTGTGGGTCACTGGATTACTGGGTGCTAGTGATAGCATGTTTTTTTGAGGGTTGAGAATGGTTTTAACTCAATGATTCTGTTGCACAACTTGGGAGTTCTGTAATCCACATTTTTGTTGCCCCTGTCCTGTCTAGGTCTTGTTGGTTGTGTGCTCATCAAGTCTAGCTTCAACTATGATCTGACTTTCATTTGATTCACAAGGCCTTTTATTAGAAAATTGAATAATTTAACCCTAGGTATTAGTTCTCAGTAGATTGGAAAAATGAAGATAGTATTTTTACCGTCTGCATGAATCGAGGAACCACTACATGTAAAGTAGCAGGATATGTAGCTGTGCCCTAATTATATTCAGTACATTGATGGAGTTCCAACAGGGGCAGACCAAGCATATTTTGTTTTCTTCTTCAAAAGTTACCATTAGAGTGCCCCCAATGGACATAATTTTTGGGCCCACCTCTCAGGACTTGGCTCTTGTTTGGGAATTTGAGTTGCTGCTATTCCAACTTTAGTTTGTTATTTTTGCATGCATAACTGATCTTTTGATTTTGTGGTGCATAGTAGCCTAGTATTTATGCTGTTATTATCAGCCTTATTTCCAAAATGAACATGAGAAACAAGCTTGTTGGGTCTTATTTTGCATTTATTTGGACTTTCAGAAGTGCGCTTGGTGTAGCTGTGTGAACTACCATTCAGCATAGTTAGGATGTTAAAGCAAAATATAACACAAGCAGATGTTTTCTTTCGGGTTGCATTACTGCCAATTTAAGCTTTTAGGTATTATACAATTCCATGATAATGGTATTGAGACAAATTTCACCATGTTTGATGTAGTCGTTTGAGAACCTATGAGCTGTGACTTTTGCAGTACTTCTCTCGGTTGCTCTCTAAGTATTTAATTTCCGGTATCCAATGAGTTACTTGGGTTATCTGAAATATCCAAGAAGTACTATGAGTTTTGTGAGAACATTTTTCATTCCTCTTTTGCTGTTTCTGAATGTTTACGTTAAAACAAAGCTCCTCCAGCTCTGAAAGATATAGATTAGTAGATTTAGTTTGCTCTGAACAATAACACGCTCCTACCCCTACTTCATTAGCAAAATTCTTTATATTTGTTAGCCCCGAGAAAGTCCTATCAGTTTCTATAAGACGAATGGACTCCTGTATGTTCATTCACTTCATTGTGTACAATCTATACATCAATTATCATGCTGTTTTCCTATTCGCGGAGAATACCTTGAGGATAAATTTGCATGCTGTTGCTTTTTTAAATAACTAAATAAATTGACATCCGCATATTAGAAACTTATCCCCTTCCCTAGGTTGTCAGTTATTTCAAAAGTCTTCGGGATACATCAAATTGTAAAAATTTAATCTCTTTGTGCAATTATGATTATGTGGAATAGAAAGCTCTCAAGCACGATACGGCCCTGTTTATGTTAGTTTCTAAAAGCTATTTTTTTTACTATAAGTGATTTTTTTATAATACCTAACTTTTAAACGGTGTGTCTTTTTAAGATGGAATCTATTAATCGATTATAGTACACACTATAGTGATTTAATTTACATCGATCAAAATCGTACCAAGTTTCTATCTCTGTGTGGCTCTCTACAAATTGTTAATATTTATAAGTTAAAGCTTAAAGTCATCAGTAAAATCCAATATAGCATACATCTCTTGCCTATTTGTTGGTCATCTAGAAACTGGCCACCTGTGGAACAGCATATTGACGCTTCTTTCCATTTGGGGCCTCTCATTTTCTCTTTATATTTTTCAGGCGTGCATGGGTATTTTCTGTTATTGTTTTAGTACTATGCTTCTTACTTTGTCAATCTTCCATTTTAGACAGTATGTTAGTTGCAAGCTTGGTTGGGGGTGACATGGAGATGTTTTGTAAAAATTTATTTATTAATATACATGACAATGGCCTGTTTGATATGGCTGCGGTTTATGTCTTTTGGTTGAAAATTTTGAATTTTAGCTGTTTACGATAGAAATTACGGAGATACTCGACTGTGATTTTGGTTGATACAGATGTTGGGCTTTTAACGTGTACTACAATCAACTTGTAGACTTCGTATTGAGAAAATACTCCATTTGAAAATTAAAAGCCACTTTTAGAAGCTGTTAAAGAACATGCCAAAATCAACACTGAACTGTGTAAGCACTATTCGATTTTTTTTGTATAATTAATGGCAAGATGCAAACATATGTAAACAAATAACATTCCGCAGTCATTGCTATGTTGCTATCAAGTTATATCATTTGACTATTTTTGATGTGTCATGCGTGACTTTCTTGAACCAAAGCCATACGGTAGTCAGAAACTGAATCTTCCTTAAAAATTCAGTTCAGTGTAGGTGCAGTTGGTGTGCAATTGCAGATGAGTGTAGTATATACTAATCGAAATGACTCGGCAGTGGATTCTTTTTTGCTCAGCAGCTGCTCTTACCCAATCTACTATAATCTGCTCTGACGTTGGTAGTATTATTTTTGTCTTGCCCATCAAGAGAGGCTTGCTTCAAGCGAATCAAGTGCTTCATGTTGCTATCACGCCCGGTTTCTTAACGGCTGCTTACGTTACCTGGGTCACATTAGTCCCTGCGATGAGTCAAGTCACCAAAGGCTAAGGGTCTGATGTTTTTCACCGAAGCTGATGACTTTTGATTTTTGTTACAGTACCTAACTTTTAAACAGGGTATTTTCTCAAGACATGGTCTACAAGTGTTGCAAGTGTTTTGACCATGTGCTCATCATGATCTTTGTGTCCATAGCTGGGCTTAGTGTCTGCGATGTGGCGGCGGTGATGAAGGCCACATTGCCCGGGTTCTTCGTAGAGAACCTTTGGGGCAGCACGACTCCTTTACAATTTTACCTTTTTGAAGATTCTATTATTAGTAGTGTGAATGGTAGTATAACTAAATCTTAACTAAGCCGAACCATTGGATCGTAAAGGTTGGACGGTTCATATTTATTTGAAGGTACCGTAGAAGGGCTCTTTTTTTACATAGGGTGTACTTGTTGATACCTTAATCTTCCCTGGGTTTACAGTAATGTGCCAAAGAGAGTATATACTCATGAATTAAGGGTACCGTTTGGAAGACATGAATTACACAGGAAACAATTCAATTCCCATATAAATCGGGAAAAATTCCCGTGTTCGAAACTGGCCTAAAGCACCTTGACATGCCGGTCTCACCTTGGTACGGCGGTTAGCCCGTAACTGGCCATAAGGTGATATCGGGTATGTTCTTTTGTAGTTGTGCCGTATGGCTTTTAGCTACGCTTTATAATTTTTGGCTGTTCGTGTGAGAGATTATAGAGTAACTAAAAATTACATGCGGCTTTTGCCAATATAAATAAAGTCGGTACAATATGTACTACAATTAATTAGTAGACCCTATCTTAAAAAGATACTCTATTTAAAAGCTAGTTACTGTAAAAAACAAAAAACCGAAACCAAAAATCACAAAAAAACAGGCCCGATAGCAGCCCAAGCGTGCAGCCAGACGCACAATGCATTTCTTTTCATATATACGATGCTTTCTCCTCCTGTCGGACCTGTCCTCCTCCATCGATCAGCCGGTGACGCTGTCCTGTTCAAGTTCCTCTAAGAAAAAAAAAACCTTGATTGCAACAAAGGATTTTTATAAGGTGTTAGAAGTTCCTCTAAGAAAAGCTTGGCTTAAGTCAAAACTGCAAAGCTCTAGCGCTGGCACTTGGCATCAGTTCTGGGTAGATCTATGGAGTAACTACGTGCCACAAGTGAGAAGAAAACAAAACGGCCGGGCATCTGAATCCAGTTTGATGTTTTGCAGTGTCAGATCGACCGTCCTAAAATTAAGTAGTACACGAACGTGTTGGACAAGTCGATGGGCCTGATCGGCAGGTGACAAGTCGGATGGCTTTTGATTTTTGTTATAGTACCTAACTTTTAAACGGAGTATTTTCTCAGGACAAGGTATACAAGTTAAACGTAGTACACGTTAAAATTCAACATCTGTACAAGTGCAAAATCGTAAGTGATTATCGGTCTCTCCATAATCTGTACCGTAAACAGCTAAAATTTAAAAAATTTCAACCAAAAATCCTAAACCGCAGCCAAAAAGAACACCTACTTTAACATGATATATCGAAACTTGAAACTGGATGAGGTCAAGCGTGGTATCTTGGATCTAGTTGCTCAGAATCTATTGAGTATACATGTAAACGAAGATTTGGCCTTCGCTGTTTGCCAGTGATACTACTGGTCTAGTACTTGGTGATTTGGCTGTTGCTCGTTTGTAAATTAAGATTTGACACTGACGTGAAGGGTAATTTAACCTTTAAGCTGCATGCGCGGTGAATTTCTTGGACGGCGACCAGTGGACATCCCGTCCTGGGTGGGGCCGTTGCTGCAGCTTCTTGTTCTTGTTCTGCAGCTTCCGTTGCTCTCATCAGGTTTGGTGTACAGTACTCGTAGTGCAATGGCTTTGCGTGCTAATTCAGTATACTTGTCAGGGCTTTAACAGCTATTAGTTCTTCATCCCAACAGTTATCATTAACAGATGTTGTTAATACTGTCACGCAGAAGCAGAGGAGATGAATCGGCTGGGTTCGAAAGGGCTCATCCCCTTTGACTTGTCATCTATTACAGTAATTAATTTTTAAATAATATATTTTTACAGCTAGAGTTCAAAAGCCAAAAGTTATAAGTCGTAGTTCAAAAAAAACTCACCCTTATAACAGTAGGGGTGAATCTACAGAGTATGGGCCGGGGTCAAGTGACGCCCACATCTCCAACTTCAAAAGACAAAAGTCATAAATCATAGTTCAAAAGAACTCACCAGTAGAAGTGGATCTACAGTGTATAAGGCCGGGGTCAAGTGATGCCCACGTCTCCAACTCAACTCATATAACCCCTTAGATATAAGCATGTGACTTTTATTACAAGCTACAAGGTAATGTTACGGGTTCGTCATGACACCTAGGATCTTTTTTTTGGATCTGCCCCTGGCTAGCCTCATGGTTAGATTAAGGCACTGTTTATTAGAGCTTCTGCTTCTAGATTTTAACTTCTAACTTTCGTTTTTTTCTGATGATATATTTTTTGGGTTTTTTCCCCTTTTCTTTTTCTATTATTCTGTTTCATTGTCCATGATGATATAACTTTTTTAATTTAATTACGCTGAAAAAGCTACTAGCGGTTACATTGCATTTTTAGTCACTACAGTGTAAAATAAGCTATAAGACATAACTTTTAAGCCTAAATGAGCACCACCTTAGACCCTGCTCATTTTTAGTCATCCATGACTATTAGGAGGAAAGCACACCGATTGTTACAGGGAGGAGCCCTAACCCTTAGCTTGTCGGAGCCGGAGCGGGAGGTGGAGCATAAATCTCAAGGTAAAATTGTACATTAGAAATTCGAGTGCTGGATAAAAAAAAACAGTGTGACTGGTTAGCAATCCAATTCGCGATTTGGTTTTGAGTCAATTGCTGGTTTGCACCTCGTCCTGAATGCGGTGCGGCGGAACACTTGTTGAATTGGCAGGCATTTCCTAGGCTGAAACCAAGCCGCGGTATCTGCATGAGCATTCCCTACGCTTCCAATGGAGCGGCGGAAGATGATCGCCGATCTCCTCAGGGCCAGTGCAAAAGGCTCGGCCCTCAGCGGCGGCGTCCAGCTCCACGCCGCTCTGATGAAGCTCGGGTTCGGATCGGACCCCATGCTGAACAACAACCTGATCGATATGTACGCCAAGTGCGGGAAACTTGAGACGGCCGGCGAGGTGTTCGACCGAATGCCTGAAAGGAACGTGGTGTCCTGGACGGCCCTCATGGTGGGCTTCCTGCAGCACGGGGAGGCCAAGGAGTGCCTCAGGCTGTTCAGAGAAATGCGTTTCTCGGACGACGCCACGCCGAATGGGTTCACGCTTTCGGCGAGCTTGAAGGCGTGCAGCGTCGTCGGCGACACGAGCACCGGCGTTCGGATCCATGGAGTCTGCGTCACGACGGGGTTCGAGGGGCACCACGTCGTCGCCAACTCGCTGGTCCTCATGTACTCCAAGGGTGGAAGGATCGGCGACGCACGGCGGGTGTTCGACGGCACTGCCTTCAGGAACCTCGTCACTTGGAACGCCATGATCTCCGGCTACGCGCACGCCGGGCACGGCAGTGACGCCCTGCTCGTCTTCCGGGAGATGCAGCGATGGCGGGACGAGCAGCCCGACGACTTCACCTTTGCCAGCTTACTGAAGGTCTGCAGCGGCCTGGGCGCGGCTCGCGAGGGCGCGCAGGTTCATGCGGCCATGACGACTAGAGGGGTCTCCACGGCGTCCAATTCTATCCTCGCCGGTGCGCTCCTCGACGTGTACGCCAAATGCCGGTGCCTGCCGGTGGCAATGCAGGTGTTCGATCGGTTGGAGCGGAAGAATGCCATCCAGTGGACGACGGTGATCGTCGGCCACGCGCAGGAGGGGCAGGTGAAGGAAGCAATGGAGCTGTTCCGACGGTTCTGGAGCTCCGGCGTCCGAGCCGACGGGCATGTTCTGTCCAGTGTGGTCGGCGTGTTTGCGGATTTTGCTCTCATCGAGCAGGGGAGGCAAGTGCACTGCTACACGGTCAAGAACCCGGCCGGATTGGACGTGTCAGTGGCCAACTCTTTGGTCGACATGTACCTCAAGTGCGGGCTGACCAATGAGGCAGAACGGCGGTTCCGGGAGATGCCGGCGAGGAATGTCGTCTCATGGACAGCGATGATCAATGGCCTCGGGAAGCACGGCCATGGCCGTGAAGCCATCGGCACGTTCGAGGAAATGCGAGCGGAAGGCGTAGAGCCCGACGAGGTGGCCTACCTGGCGTTGCTGTCGGCGTGCAGCCACTCCGGCCTTGTCGAAGAATGCCGCCGGTACTTTTCAAGCATCCGTCAAGACCGCCGGATGAGACCGAGAGCAGAGCACTACGCTTGCATGGTTGACCTCCTCGGCCGTGCCGGAGAGCTCCTGGAGGCCAAGGACCTCATCCTGACCATGCCAATGGAGCCAACCGTTGGCACATGGCAGACGCTCCTGAGCGCCTGCAGGGTGCACAAGGACGTCGCCGTGGGCAGGAAAGTGGGCGACATCCTTCTGGCCATCGACGGCGACAATCCGGTGAACTACGTCATGCTGTCGAACATCTTCGCCGAGGCGGGCGAGTGGCGCGAGTGCCAGAGGACAAGGGACGCCATGAGACACAAGGGGCTCAAGAAACAAGGCGGCTGCAGCTGGGTGGAGGTCGGCAAGGAGGTGCACTTCTTCTACGGCGGCGACGACACGCACCCGCAGGCCGGCGACATCCGCCGCGTCCTGCGGGACGTGGAGAGGAGGATGAGGGAGCAGCTGGGGTACATCGCCGACGCGCAGTTCGCGCTGCACGACGTCGACGAGGAGTCGCGCACGGAGAACCTGAGGCTGCACAGCGAGAGGCTCGCCGTAGGGCTGTGGCTCTTGCACAATGGACACGGCGGTGGCGATGGGGAGGAGGTGATCAGGGTGTACAAGAACCTGCGGGTGTGCGGCGACTGCCATGAGTTCTTGAAAGGATTGTCGTGCGTGGTGAGGAGGGCGTTGGTGGTGAGAGACGCGAATAGGTTCCACAGGTTTGAAAATGGCGCGTGCTCCTGTAGAGACTATTGGTGACCGACAAACAATATTGCCTGAATTGGATAAATTGATGATTTGCCCTATCTTTCATTGAAATGATAAATGATGTTTTATTGATATGACATACGGGTCTTATGAAGTGACAAAGAAGAGATAAAACAAATCATTAAATCTCCCGCCTGAATTTGCCTCGACTTACCGTCCTACCAAACGATTAATCCATGACATACCTATCTCAACCTTTGAAAACAAGTTCCCTGGAAATCTGCAGCTTTGGCGCTCAAGGAGGAAGAAAGCCGCAAGGTGGAGGAGATCACGATGAAGATTAGAGATTGCATGTCGTCGTCCTCGTCCTAAGGAACAGTTGACGGGTCAATTATAACAGTTGGACTCTGCTTCTTACGTTTTCCTAGTGTTATGTTTGTTGTTTAGCTGGTGCTGTCTCGTTTTATCTTGTTTTTTGTGGTACCGTATAGACTTGCTTCCAATGAAAGCAGGGGAAAACCTTTTGTAAAAAAATATTACATGAAGTAAAATCCTCCTGACCATTTGTACCCCAGAGGAATGATCTGTTGAGGCTGCGAGTATAACATTCGACTTTGGTTCTTAAAAAAGGGAAACAGGAAAAAGAAAGAACATTCGGCTTCACCGAATTATACTGGTATGAGTGAACCTTCCTATCCAAGACCGGCCTTAGCTCAGTTGGTAGAGCGGAGGACTGTAGTATTGTATGCAGACTAAGTGCCTCGTTTATTTTGTCTTGAACTTCATTTATTATTTACTATTCCTAAATTTCATTTTCTTCTGACTTTTTATTCTTTTTTTATCTTTTTTTACCGGTTCTTTTTTCCGTATTCGTTTGTGCTGTTCGTGATGGCTGTTTTTTTATTTTTTTAAATTTAGTTACACCAAATAAGTTACCATCAGCTACAGTATAATTTTAGTCAGTTACTGTGTAATTTTAATCATAAATCAGTTTATTTTAATTTAATCGAGTGGCACCTACGTACTTAGGTTGCTGATTCGGATCCGTCGGATGGGGTTATACATATGTTTTTCCAAACTTTTGGATTATTTCTTTTGTCTCTGATAAAAACCAGCTAGCTAGCTAGCTAAGACTCATCACTTTGTTTGGTCCTCTGGTTTATTTTATTTAAATTACAGCAAGGCCAGATCCAGATCGAGCGGGATTCTCTGACTTAGAAGAGCTAAGTCACAGCGTGACTTAGCTCTTCTAAGCCGTCTGATGCCCAAACGAACGGTTCAGATTTTAGTTCTTTTAGTTTTAATTTTTGGATATCTAGTTTTTAGTTTTTTATTTACATCTTTTTTAGATTTTTTCTTTTTTATATTTCTTTATATTATCTGTGTTAAAATAATCTATTTTTTAAAAAAAATTATTTTTAAAAAATAGGTTATTTTAACACAGATAATATAAAGAACTATAAAAAAGAAAAAATCTAAAAAAAGATGAAAATAAAAAACTAATAACTAGATATCCAAAAATCAAAACTAAAAGAAAATAAAATCTGGACCGTTCGTTTGAAATCGGATGGCTTAGAGGAGCTAAGTCACGCTGTGACTTAGCTCCTCTAAGTCAGAGAATACGCGCCGGATCCAGATGGCTCCGGGGAAGCGAGGCAAGGCCAAAGTGGAGCCGCCGCCGGCCACGGCGAACGCGGCCGGCGGAGGGTTCCCCAGCTGCCTCCGCCTGATGCCGCCGTCCACCGTCTCCATCTCCATCCACGCCAAGCCCGGCTCCAAGGTCGCCACCATCACCGGTCGGTTCTCGCCCTCGGCGCTCCCTTCTCCGCCCTACTCCAACGCTAACCCTGAGGTGCGTGCGTGCGGACTTTGCAGAGATCGGGGAGGAGGCTGTCGGCGTGCAGATCGACGCGCCGGCGAGGGATGGGGAGGCCAACGCCGCTCTCGTCGACTTCATCAGCTCGGTAATTATTGGTTTACTGTGGTTACAAAACACTTGATCTAGACGAATCGACTGACATAGGGATTAGTATTGGATACAATAACAAAGTTACTAGTCAGTACTGGTTTGGAAATTGCGAATGCAAACCAGGGACAGGACATATGATTTGCTGATGCACTTCATTGTTGAAAACTGATGGCTTGACATCTTCTCAATCAAAATTCAAACTTTAGCATATTTCCGAGTGATGATGAAGCCTATAATCAATGAAAAAATATCGCAAAGGCTGTGGAGAACATGGATTGGCAAAATTTGTGGTTTGTACATTTTGCGTAGCTTGGTGATGTGTTGAATACTTGAATTTCTTCAGTCTATTTCTTGGAACATGTCATAATATATACAATAGCATTGCAAATATTGCAATTGACTATGCTTGCTGTCTAACATGGTCTTCAGCTTTCGTTCTCTACTGCACCTGCCGGTTTTACTTCTTCTGGTCATACTACTTCCAACTAGCGAAGTTATCCTTAGTTTAGTTCAGTGTGTCTGGAGTGCCCACTACGAGGATGTCAGGAAGACAACATTGAAGTTCAATTATGGATAGTCAATTTGATACCTGAGGCTCAATGCATCTTGAATGGAAAGGATTTGAACTGTGTTTGATTTTAGAACACAGAAAGCTCCAGCTCTTTCTTTACCTTAATCAATGCAGTGACAATCACTTCTTGAGTTCAAGCGTGCTGAGAAAGCAATTTTGGCCGAGCAAAGGGTCAGTTTGACTCGGTACCACACTGGACTCTCTTATTCTGTGATTCCACGTGAAGTACATGAGTCTATCCTTTAGAGTTTAGAGCAACTAGTCTTGGATTTGGTTCCCATTAACAGTCGTTCTCCACTTGTTAGTGCAACAGTACTACAAAGACTCCCAAATCATTTAACTGCTTCCTTCATTGCGTCATTTATTTCAGCCTGACCAGATAGTTACAGTTCATACTCCTTGCACTATGGTTTATGTTGATTTAGCTCCTACCAGATACCCGCATGAGGCCTGATCAGATAACTTTGACCTTATTCACCTGCCAAAGAACAATTCAAGAGGTTAGCTTCCTGGATTAAAATAAGATGGCAACAATATCCTTGTATATGGCCTCTTATTCTCGAGACTTGATAAAAATAGGTGCTTAATCCAAAGATAGGTCCATTCATCGAAGGGGCAAGAAAAACTGCACTGCATTAGGTCAAGACTCATGTCATTCTTTCATCGAGTATGGTGATAACAATAATTAAAATGGATGTTGTCAATGTCTTGAGCATTTGGTGTTCCCTTTTCGCCGATCCCGTCTGAATTCTGAGAACCTCCTTGAAATATGCAGGTACTTGGAGTGAAGAAAAGAGAAGTATCAATTGGTTCTGGTTGTAAATCAAGGGAAAAGGTTGTGCTAGTGCAAGATGCGACACTTCAAGGTGTTTTTGATGCTTTAAAGAAGGCGTGTAATGCTACATGATGTACGCTGAACGTGAATATGTGAAACTCCTTATAATTGAGTAGGGTATCAGCTGGTACCAGTGGTCTTTCTCAGAAATTTACATAGTGAGTTTCCAAGACAAAGAACACTTGGCTGCTCTCTTTCTTTGTCAAGAGATGGGTACTGTATATTCATTATCATGATGCAGGAGTGCTCTTCTCTAAAAAAAAGAAGAGTAACTGAGATGGTTTGCTATGACAGGGTAAACATCTGTATGATGTTTCACATCTGTTATTCTTCGCTGTCAAGTGCAATCGTGCTACTTCAACTAGAAGATGCATCTCGCTTTTCCTTCGGTTGTGGAGTTTTTTGAGCAATTCATATTTTTAGGTTGTGCCTGTTGGACCCAGAGGCAATAATAGGTAGCAAACAATGACTGTATTACTGGGCCGGCCAAAACTAGCCAGAGAATGGCAATCTCTCGCTTGTTTGTCTCTCCTTTCCTTTCCTTTTTCCCATTTGAAGTCGTTGATGAGATGACGTTGTTTGCTCCATTGAATTCTATTATATTTGATGAAGGTAACCAAAGACACGTCGGACGCCGACCTGTTTGGGCGACACGTACTTGTTGTTACGGCATTGAAGCGTAAACTAATCCCATTTGCAACTTTGACGATTGGCTCGATGCAAATGCATTTGGGACAGCCTTTCGACTCCCACGCTCACAGTCCGTTGAGCTGCCAACACCGGCGACGCGGCGGCGTCAAAAGGCAAAACCAACCAAGCAAGCTAGTACACATACTACTCCATTGTTACTTATATATTTAACAGGAGTTGCCTACTGGGGGTTCCCTCCCTCCTCCGCCGCTCCGGACCTCCTCCCTCCCCATCGCCGCCCTGTCCAAATCATTTTGTGAACAGGTTTTGGAAGGAAGAGGCGTTCTAGCACCAGCTTGGTTTTTGTGTGCCAAAATATATGTATGAGCTTGACTTTCAAGGTTTTACTAATCTACTTGGTTTCAGCCTTAATATGTTGTTCACCATTTCTGTGATACATCACAAACTAGTAGTAAGTTAGTTATGCCCGTTTGTTAGGAGTTAACACTAGCTCCTGTGTCATAATTCTAAGCATTGTGTGAGGCTGTGTTCTAAAACTCTATTGGTCACAAAAAGACACTGAAAAATCTTCATTATCTGTATATGAACCCTAACCATGTTTTTCCCGTTGCGGCGTGACTGCGATATCTCTTTTACTGAAAATGAATCCTACTCTTTTAGATGTTCTGGGTAACTAGATTCTTGAAGGTGGCCAAACATACTACGTTGTAGCTGTACCTTTCCGTGTGTGCACAAAGAACATAAAAAACACAATGAAGAAAACAATGCTACAGTCAAACACTCCCATTAGTTATTTGTTTTAAGGGAAATGGCCAGGAAGACACTTGGAGCTTCCCATTAGCATTGGTGCTATCAAAGTTTGGATTGTGAAGTACATATCTAGAAAGTGTTCTAAATTCCAGTGAAAGACTTTATGTTAATGTTTTACCAATGATCTGCACCAGTAGTAGCCAGTTACTCTACTTCATAATTCTGTTCATCCTCATGAATTTGGCAGGCACTTATTGCTTTAAAGAAAGGCACCCAACTGCTTAAATATGGTCGCAAAGGGAAGCCAAAATTTACTCCCTTCAGACTATCAAATGTAAGTTCACTTCTGCAAAAACTCTCTCTCTCTCTCTCTCTCTCTCTCTGTGTGTGTGTGTGTGTGTGTGTGTGTGTGTGTGTGTGTGTGTGTGTGTGTGTGTGTGTGTGTGTGTGTGAACATTCCCGCAAGTTTTAGCCTGAACTAGACCCATCGTGATTTTGGATGGCCTTTCTTTCATTGATAGATATGTATCTGTCATATTTTTCATGGAACTGCTCATCCAAGCTAACAAGCATTGGAGCAGAAATAACTGCAAAATGGCTACCATTGAAAAATCTGTAACATGGATTCAGAGCAATGGAACTTCCTTGTGCAGTTATTATATATGCTCTCATGAATTTCTTTTCTATGCTCCACAGGATGAATCAACTCTTATTTGGGTCTCAAATAACAAAGAGAAAAGTTTGAAACTAGCTTGTGTGTCCAGAGCTCTGTCCGGACAAACAGCGTGAGGACCTTTTAAACAATTTGGATATATTTTATTCAATCCTATGATCTTTCAACATTTATTCTTTTCAGGTTGTTTTTCAACGTTTTCTGCTCCCAGAGAAGGACCATTTATCCTTCTCACTCATATATAACGATGACAAGCGGTCTCTTGATCTGGTATTACAATGAGAATCAATTAAATATTCTTGCTTTTCTTTCTTTTCTGATTGAGTGTCATCTAATTATTTCTGATCCTGTTTCATAGATCTGCAGGGACAAAGTTGAGGCAGAAGTGTAGTTTACAGGCCTTAACGCATGGATATCTCCAGGACAGCACGGATCCCAACCCCAACACATCTATGGAATTTGCAACGGTGGCCTTTCTTTTGATGAAAATTCCATGCTTCAACAGAGCTCACTTTTCTGCACCGTTTTTTCATTACTGCTTACATAATCTTACATATCATTATTTGAGCTGTTATCTTTTGGGCGAAGTTATCAGTATCTTTCTAGCAATCTCAATTCTTACCAGTATCATTTTGATTTTTTTTTGCTTTAGTATCTTCATATTTACTCTTGTTGCACAAATTCCCACATGCTATTCTCATACTAATATGCAGTCTCACATTGTGAAAACTAGCATAATGTTTAAAAATATCTCATTCAGCAATTTCAATGACTCTGTCCAATGGAGCTTGTTTGTTTGATTGCCACTTTTTGTTTGATGTTCTTTTGACCTAAGCTCTAGAATTAACAGAGATCATTTGAGCCATCAACTAATTCTATGTCGTAGGTTTTGGAGTTAACATTATCAGTTATTGCTTAACTTTTTAAATACAACCTAAGACCTTTGTAGGTTCAGTTTTAGAAAATCTTGTACTGGTGCTAGTACATTACCTGTAATGCACTAACGTGGTTTACAAAATTGTGAAGCAGTTTATCTGTTTTTAAGGTTGTCTTTCAGTTTAGTCCTGTACAGAATTGATGGCACATCATGACATGCTATACTTCTGAACATTTTTCTATGAATTGGTTTCAGTGTGGCAGAGAAAGCAGCCTAAGCAGTAGCTCTACACTTACCACGGATTCCCCTGACAACAAGTTGAGCTCAGCAAATTCTACCAAGGATCGTTCTTCTGGAGAATTTACATATGCAGAGAGGACAGATGTGACAGATATGCAAGTGAAAAGTGCTTCTTCTTCAGACATTCGAATCAGTGTTTCGAGTGCTCTCAGCACATCCAGCCATGGCTCTGAAGGTGAAGACTCTGAATCGTTTGGGGATGTTTATGTCTGGGGGGAAGTCATGTGTGATACCACTTCAAGATCAGGCATTAATAATACGATAATTGTACTAATGGCAAGGTGACAGATAATTGTGGAACATATAATATGCGGAACGGAGATGTTACGGTCGTGAGGTACTTGCCTTGAGCATGTTTGGCGGACTCGCTGCACAAAGGATCTGGAATGCGCAGCTGTCCAAACGCTCCCTCAACAGCTGCGTGTGAACATACATGATGGAACAGAAGCGAATCAGAAGATGGTAATGATAAGATTGTGAAAATGACAGCAGGAGGTTGTCCTGCTGGAAAATGGCGTTTGGTAAGATTTTGCCACACAAATCGCCATTCGGCCGTGCGATTCGCCGTTCGGCACGGTTACCGACCGCTGCCGCTGGCCGCCACCTGCGTCGCGCCGCCCGTGCGGCTAGGCCATCTCGACCGGCTGCCATGTCGACCCACCACGGCCGCCACCGGCCGGTCACCCGCGCCACTGGCCGCCGTCGCCGCCGCCGGCCAGCGCGCCTCCGCTGCTGGCCATGGGCCGTGCCGCACCGCCTACGACCTGCGCGTCGCTGCCGCATGCGCCGCCGCCTCGGCCATCCACGCCGTCTCCGGCCTGCGCCCGCCGCGCTCCGCCAGCCTGCGGTGCCGCTCGGCCCACGCCGCCTGCGAGACACACGCTGTTGCTGCGTCCCGCCTTCTCGCTGCTGCCGTGCCTGGCCGCGCGCCGCCCACTGCCGCCGCGTCCGGCCTCCAACGGGAGGGAGAGGGAGAAAAAGAGATAGATGGAAGGAGGAGAGAGAAACATGTTTTTCCTTTTTTTTTTCTTTCGGAGTTCTACAGCATGCCTAGTACTTGTAGCATGATCTAATCATTCGAAAGGCAGAATTGGAGATTGAGCCATGGATGCGTATCACTTAGCTTGTTCGCCAATGTGCTGTACCGCCTTATTTCTTTCTGTGCTCTGCCTGACAATCTCCCTCCCTGTATTATTGTTGTATAGAAGAATCATGATTAACGAGACACATGATGGGAGAAGCAATATGATGTTATTGCTCTGTCGGCCAAGATGCAAGTCCATGATTGTTCCTGGATTAATGGATGAGCGAGAGCTCTTCCATCTTGCATGAGGTTACCTAAATGAGATGATCGCTCTTCAGTTTTGCATCATGTTTTGTTTTGGGCATCTCTCTCTATGAAGTTGGATAGATTGATCGTAGAAATGGGCCAGGATCTCCAGCCGAGAAGCTGGTGTTTCTGCGACGCCGCTAGGAGGATTCCTTTTGGTCTGCTGGTGATGTGAACTGAATGTCCGTTGGGGTGGGAATTGCAGGAGTGACAAGAGGGCGAATCACGTGAAGATAATGTCGCAAAAGTGTAAGCGCTGATGCAACAGTCTGATCGAGACTAGAAACGCAATCTGATAAGCTTGGGATTTGCTTTTTTTTGCATGAGGATGAGGTGGTGTTTATCACATCAGATTAAACATTATCGTCGAAGGCTGACGCGAATCCATCTCAGTAATGCACATCTCAGTAATGCTATCGGGTAAGGATGGCGATTCCTTGATCGATCCTTGCAGCTATATTATATGGCGATTCCAAACAGTGCCGCCTCCCTCTCTACTCTACTCGATTAAGGTCATGTCATCTCGTCTCGTGTGGCCATGTCCCATCAAACTGACCAAAGCAGAGCTCGCTCGCTCGAATGGCTGCTCCAAATCTCCGGCTATATAGTTAGGGATGGCATTATCCCATGTAACCATATGAAATACTATTATAAAACATTATCGTCAAAGTGAAGAATAAATAAGAATAACAAAAAAAATCACAAAGAGTTTAAAACTTTATTAACACTTTAGTAGAGAACCAATGGAAGCTAGAATAATATTTAAAGCATGGGACCGGTCCACTTCTAACCAAATAAAGAACGAATGAAACAACAAAACAGTGGCAAACCACGGTGTTGAAAACTCGAGTGCTCCCACCTATGCATGATGCTATCACTCCACTAGTCTTTTATCTGAGACTGAAAAGAGCAAGCGTGAGGTTTGAAAATCTCAGCAAGTACCAAACAACGGTCGTAACACAAGAGTAAAGACAAGTAATGCAATCACGTGAAATAAAGGACAAGCATTACAAGTAACAACGGGTAAAAAATGAAAGCAACGAACAACTGATATCAGAAATACTGTCATAAATGGGAGATGGATATCATAGAGACTGTGTATTAAAGATAATTGTTATGTGACAAGTTATAGCAAGGGTGCCGACGACCTCATCCCACATACCCGGTTATACGATAATAGCCAGGCACAACCTTGTCCTCGACTGTATAACCGCAGACGGGGTGTAATATCCTGTGTAACGAGAATGTACGGCCCCCGTACGTTACCAGGTTGGGTGGAAATGACCTCTATATGTGGATAGTCCATATGTCTAGGAATGGAACACCGTTCATCGGTGTGCTAGCACCAGCGCGCATGGCAGGGGTTTTGAGAGGTGGCGGTTAGGGTTTCGATGGGTGTGTCCCGGGATACATCCCTTAGCCCCGCGTCTCTCTTTATATAGCATCCAATCAAATTCTTATTCGATACAATCAGATATCGTATTCAACCCGGAGAGCCTCTGGCTGGATTCTTATTTAATACAAGTAGAAATTGTATCCCACTCTCAAACTATCATCCGGATCCTTATTGTTCCAACCCGTTAAGTGTGTGACCCTGTATGTTCATATATATTCAGCCATAGGCCGAAAACTCCTTTCCGGTCCATAAAGATCATATCAAACGAATATATATAGCGTTTATGTACCGATCCTTTTGCCTCATGATACCAGATCGAACTCAAGACGAGAGCGTGCTATCCTATGATAGCTGGATTCTTCGCTCTAACCTGTAGTGGATTACTCAGTTGTGATTGACTTCTCAACTACATTCAGTATGGCTATACACTTGCTTAATCCAACCACATCGAGGGGCTCAAAGATATCTCTCCGTTATATACGAGGGACAAATTCCACCTTGATCGCTCATATTCCTCCATACATTTCATAGTAAATCCGAAAGCTACCTTTATAACTACCCAGTTAGAGAGTAGTGGTTGGTAACCCCTAAGTAAACTATTATATATGTAGAAGGCTATGACGATCTCTGGTCTAAAGATCCTACGTACAGTATGTATAAAACCAATTAATGACACTTGATAATATAATAATTATCGTAGTGTCTCATGGTAGGTCAATCTAATACCATGTTATCTAATATGTGTCCGCATTATTGATTTGTTACCTCCATATCCATGATCCGTGGAACATGATCATCAATCAATACACATGCTAATCTATAAATTATAATTGTCTCATATAATGATGCAAGATCAGGGATAATTTAGAAAAACATCAAAACATGAATAAAGAATTCCACGGACAAGTTATATACTTATTGATCAATATGAAAGATATTTTTTTAAAGAACAAAAATACCATATTATTTAAAAAATCGTAAATATAAAAGTAATATAATTATCTCTGTAATTAGCCTTAAGGACATATCACTACCACATAGTACCGAGGTGCGCTGTCAAAAGTTGTTTCAGAACCCACTCTTTTTCCACTGGCCAGCCGGAATGCACAACTCTGGTAACATGTCGATGAACTCAGTCAAGAAGGTTTAACTTGACCTACTATAAAGGTGCACTCCTATATGTGTACCGGGGCCCTTGGAAAAAAAAAACCTGATCTTCAATAGTAACAGGTCAACAACAATCGCCTTTTTTTCTCTCTTGAGAACATCATGATGCATGTCTGCCTATCTTTCTTCTTTTCACGATCTAATTTTGGTGTATCGCAATACAAAGTGATTAAGCCGATAACAAGCCATGTATTTTCTCCATACTTAGACGAAGGCCCTCTTTGTAAAAGGTGTGCACACTCAAGCAGCAGCTCACACTTTCTCCTCCACGTTGAACGGTTCAACACAGCTCTGTTAGGATTGATTCCTCTGACATCACCGGTTAAGCAAGCTAGACTTATCCTCTTCAGAGTCGGATTATCCAGCATATGCTAGTTTTTATCGTGTATTACATCATGTTCCACCTTTCAATTAGCTCCAAGCATATATATGACCCCTAGAGACTTCACGTTCACCGTACCTCTCTCTCTCTCTCTCTCTCTCTCTCTCTCTCTGTGTGTGTGTATAACAGTACTGTTTATATATATGGCAGCACATCGTTCTCTTCCACTGTCGCCTAGCTGATACTTTCTTCTCTCTTCCATTGCAGCCCAAACCAAACCACTCTATATGCCACCTCTCGTGACTGTGCGTCTGCTGCCGAAAATGGGTCACTTCCGCGGATGCTTAGCCACTGTGCTCCTGCTCTTCCTCCTCGCCGCCGCCATGCCGGCACGCTGCGACGGCTCAAGAAGCATGCGGACGAGCTACGTCAAGCCACGTTCAACGTCGACAGCGGCGATGAGCTCCGGGAGGTTCTTCGGCTACTTGCCGCTGGCGAAGCTTATCCCTCCTTCTGGCCCGTCGGAGCGGCACAACTCCATCGGGACGGAGAGGGAGGGGGAGCTCATGCACAAGCCATGATCATTTGATTTGAAGGTCACCTACGTACGCACATGAAGGTCGTCAAAGTTTGTGTCCTACTAAAGTAGCATATGTGTAGCAGCCTCTCAGACGTGTGATTTTTGCATGTCTATGCCCTTGGCTTTTTTTTTTTGGTTTTTGTTTTATACATTTCTCGATCTACTACTAGATTTAGACAGTTTGCTATTTCATCTTTGCTTTGTTTCTTTGATTAAATGGTAGGAAAAGAGCTTTTGCATTGTCCTTTGCCCTATTCATCATTAGCTGAATTCCCACTCAGAGAAAGGGCAAGGGGATGATGAACTGTCAGCCCTGAGGGTTTGTGCAGCAAAAAGTTGGCAGAATGAATGTGCAAACGTTGTCATTTGCCCCCATCATTGCAACCTACTGTTTTGACCTTCTCTTTTTTGACCCTTCATCTAGAGATTTTGGCATTTGTGGCCTATAAATATTTTGTTTTGCAGAAATAGCCTTCCTCTAGCGTAATTTACAGATCCAGCCCCCTACAATGCACCTGCCCCTGGTATTGGATGCGGCAGGTCACCTACCCCTAGCCCTAGGCGTGGCAGGAGGCCCTCCCTCCTTCGTCCGTTGGATTCCCGCACGATTCGTCTTCTCACACGTCATTTTTGTTCGTCATTTTCTCCCGTGCTTGGCTATTTAAATATGCGGCAGACTGGATCATCACGAACGCTCTTTCCTTGTCTCCCTCTCACACTCTCACACATTCCCTCTTCTCTCCTATGAATCATAGAGGCGGTGTTGGCGACGAAAGTGACTCGAGCGCCGTCCACTTAGTGCTTTGGGCTTGGGTTGGATCTCCGTCGTCGTCATTCTAGCCACGAGAGGCAAGGTGGTTGCAGGTTATCAGTTACCCAGGTATTTCCGATGTGACCCTCCTTTTGGGTGAATTTGGTTGTTCTTCATGCAATTTTTATTGGAGTGCTTCTCGTCGTTCTTCATGCGTTTGAGTGTGTGTTCATGTGGTGCAGGGCTGAATGAGGTGGTACGCCGTGTTCAATGACCAGAATCTGAGGGTGTATAATAGTTGGGAACGCTGCCACGAAGAGGTCCGTTCGTTCCTGTATGTGAGCTACCGACGATTCGGTACCGAAGAAGAGGCATTGTGGAGCATGATATTTGTAACAAGCTTATTGGTTGAGTGCTTTGTTGCATAGTACTTAAATATTGGTAGAGAAAAAAATATGTACCAGAATGTGGATCACAATGCAACACCCAATAGATAAAAAAAATACGTACCACAACATCTACGAATAGGGAGTACAAAATGGGACAACAATGCTTGCAACCGTAAAGACTACCGTACCAACCAATGCTAGCTAGCCTAATCTACAACCTATGAAGTACTACATGGGGTGTTGACCACCGTATGTTCTGCAGTTCTACGGGGAGTGGGAACAAGAACGACTACGACTGAAACTGGGCGACCTAAAGTAAGAGCGAGATCGGCTGGGATTGCATCCTCGGCTGGAACCTACGATGTCGATGGCGGGCGACGGACTAGGGCTATGGCTGGCCGGCGGCGGCGACAGCTATGGCTGGCGCCACTCGGCAGCCGGCGGTGGTCGGACACCATTCGCGCTGCTGAACGGTATTTCGCGCGACCGAACGACGTTTGCGTGGCTGAACCATGTTTCGCGCGGCCGAACCCATTCACGTGGCCGAACCGTGTTTCGCGCGGCCGAATGGCGTTCCGCACGGTCGAATGGTGATTCACACGATAAAGGCTTAGCGAACACAAATTCTTTCGGCCGATTGCACTTTCGTCCGTCCTTCTGCAAATTTACCTTAGCGTTGGTCTGATCCGTCTCCATTCCATCGTGTAAGATCTCACTCAGCTGTTGAGGGAGTATTTGTGCAGTTACGCATTTGTGCGTGTCCGCCAAGCGTACTCAAGGCAAGTACCTTGTGGCCGTAACCTTTTCGTTTCGCATATCATGTATTTCCATATTACTTGTCACCTTATCATTGAGTACAATTATCATATCACTATGCTTGCCTGGCTGATATTATATCATTAAAGTTACCTGGCTGATATCATATCATTAAAGTTACCTGGCCAAATAGTCCGAAATTTTTAGTTCAGTTCGATTCGATTTTTCGATTTCGGTAAAAGAGTGCCACCCCTAGATAAGAGGCAGTGGTGGTTAGGTGTAATAGAGGGGGATCAACTAAGAGAGTGAGAGGGGCCTATTCTAGTTCTGTTTTTATATGATGAGATATGGTTCTACTTAGGATAGAGAAATCGATTCTAGATATCAGAGAAAAATGCTAAGTTTTTGTGGCTGCTTAGGTGGCATATATTAATGTATATACTTGATGATGATTATATAATCTGTAATCAATAAGCTTACTATCGACAGTAGCTATCAGAACAAAGTCTCACTCATATAGCCTCCACTTGTACCCCCGGGTCAGGGAGAATATACTCGAGTTAGCCCAAGTATTGACCACCCCTTGTTCGGAGAAGCCCATTACAGACATGTGTGCCCCATCTTACTGGGTAGCATGTCCACCATAATCGATCATGTGTGGTAGTTAAAAGAAATGATGTGCCTCTGTCTCTCTGACATAATCACACATATTTATCCTCTGTATCTGGCAATAACCCCCTTGACGGTCGTGCATGGAGAGTCTCACTGACAACAACTGCCATCCATGTGTTGATTCAAGGAACTGAGAAAGGCGTCTATCAATGGGCAACAACTGCCACCCCTTCGGCGCTATATACGGGGCAGTGCCGGATGACAGAGGACACAACACAACAGGTCGCCTTGTAGCATTAGTCACACTATTCATCCCAAAGGCTATGCACCTGTTGTAATATCTTTTCAATACAAGAACACATAATATGCACCCCGTTGTAATATGTTTTCAATACAAGAACATAGGAAGTAGTGTTATAATTTTCTCCAGAGAAGACTTGAACCTATATAAAAAAACATGTCTTATCCTTGTGTGATTCCCTAAACCGTGTCTCCCGCATTTACTCCGTAAGATCGACAACAACTCGTCGACAATATTGATTTTACAAACTATCAATATTATTAGACGATTTGCTAGATGTGTTTAGGTTAATGTTATTTCACATTCGATTGTGTACCTCATTCTGGAAAATAAGAAAAAACAAGAGAGATTTGTTTTTGCAGTTTTCAAACATGACATTGTCCTTCTTTCTTCTCCCTACCTTCGTGTCTTGTGTTTTCTACCTAATAGTAAAAGCATTGTCTTCTAGCCCACAGCTCACTGCCCATAGAAATGTTTGTTCACACTAGCAAATATAGCAAGAATACCTTGCTTGAAATGATTGTTTGTAGTTATTCGCAAATGAAAAACCATGGTCGGGATGCATTTTCTTTTGGCCACTGATTGTAGTCCCATGTGGTATATAATTGCTAAGCTCAAAATGTTTTGCTAAATCAGGTGTGCAAAAGACAAACAAAACAGTGTGTTTAGATCTCGATCTTGCTATGGCAGGCTGATTGTTTTGGATACTAGAATTCCAGAAAGAATAAACTTCAATTGATTGCCACCAAAACAAACATAAAAGCACAGAAAATATCTGCATCCAGGGCAAAACCTCTGTTAATATAAGTCTGAATAGTTCATCATCATCTCTCCCTTTCTCTCTTTTTGCGAGGAAATAATTGATCATCTGGTTCTTCGGATGGATCGGGAGATAACAGTGACGATTCAACTTACAGGTGGATTACAATTCAATTCTACTAAAATATAAAAATACCAGCTCAAACATCAGGAAAAGATGAGGACATTGTTGAGACTAATTCCTATCCATCATTCCGTGCCTCAACAAATGTACTGATTTTGAAAGAGTTGGAGGAGCAGGTGGCGGAGATGTATAAACGAAAAATCAGCAGCGGCCGGTCAGCCACCCATACCGTTGCGCTATTTTGACTCTGGAGTTTCGACGCCTGCCCCCCGAAAGAATAAAACAACCACAGCAGCAGGAGGAGGAGGGGCGAAGAGGGAGACTGGAGAAACGTTTGATCGAGTTTGCGATGAAGCAAATCAATATACCGTCGTTAATCTACTTGGTTACCTAAACTTGTGCCAGGTGATTATTCATTCCATGTATTACATGCGACACGTCTTCACCAAGCGTGGGTACGTGTAAATGTGCTTGAATATCCTCGCTGGAAAATAGAAACCGGAATGCAGATTTAAAACATGGGTAAAATCAAATGGAGACGGTTTCATCTTCTTCTGCATATACCACTTCGATGTATCAGAAACAGACTGCCATACATTAGGCATCTCTCTCTAAAAACGAAAAAGAAAGAAAAAAAAAGGAGAGGATTCCAGGGATGTTGGCCCAATGTGTGGACGCGTCCAAGCCACATTGGTCAGGCAGGCAGGCACCACCTCATTCCATCTGTCACATAGGGGGGAAAAAGAAAAAAAAATCTGTGTGAGTGCCGTTGTTTGGAAGCGGAACAGCTACGCCTCCTCTGGACTCGTTCGCGCCGTCCTAAAACCTCCTCTGTTTCTGCCCAAACTCCACACGCAACAATCGCATCGCATCCTCTGCTTTACTATCTCCTTCGAATTCACATCTAATGAACGGGCATCATCCCAACGGACGTCGGCGGCGGCGAGGGGGACCTCTTGGCTGGGCGCTCGATTGGGCCCACCGGCGAGCGGAAGGCGACCGTCACCGGGTCGCGCACGCACCAGTGGAAGGCCGGCTGGCGCATGCCCGCGGCAGCCGCCTCGCACTCGGGGCAGCAGGAGGGCGTCCCCTGCCGCAACCGGGGCCGCGGGGACCAGAGAGGCGGGTCCTCGCGCTCCGGCGTGAGCGGGCGTACGGACCCGCCGCCGTCGGCGCCGTGCCCATGAGGTACCACTCGCGCAGCTGCGCCTCGTAGTCCCAGGCCCCGAACATCACCGGCGCAGGGGACGCGGCCAGGGAGGCCAGATCCGTCGGCGGAAGGCGCTTCAGGATGGTCCTCTCCGGCGGTGGCGCCGAGGGCACAGCGGCGTTCGCGGTCGCCCCAGCCGCCTTCTTCGCGCGGCGGGATCGGCCGCCCCGGCGCTCGCGGCGGGATCGGCGGAGGACGGCGAGGACGTAGCAGCCGGAGCCCTCGCGCGCGACGGCGGCGGCGAGGTCGGTCCCCTCGTCGAGGGGCACGCGGCGCGCGCGGCGCGGGCGCGCGAGAAACGCCGAGATCTGCTGCGTCGCGACGCCCACGCGATCGGCGACGACGGCCTGTAGCTTGCGGACGGCGAGCGACGGCTGAACGGTGACGGTGCCCAGGTCGACGGTCTGGTCGCCGTCGACGAAGACGACCGGCAGCACCGCGGTGGGCGGCGGCGAGGAGGCCAGCTCCCCCATCTCTTCTTCACGAACCGATTCCTCTCGGCTTCCGGCGAATCGCTTGCGGGGCGGGCACCACAAGCATGGAATCCGTGGGGGAGGATTCTAATCTAACAGCTGTGAAAAATTGTGGGCTTGGGAAGAGGCTTTTATAAGGGGGGAGCTAAGGCGGTTTGGGGGGGCAATGGTAATTTCGATGAGGCGGTGGGGAAGTGGTTCCTCTCTTTCCTTGGCAGGGGAAGGTACTGAGGTGGGGCCCGGAACGCAGGATTGCCCAAACTGCCCCTCGGACCCGGATTGGGGGTACACGTCAGCGCTTACTTGCTCGCGGCGGCCGCGGTGGCAGGGAAAACGTCGGGCGGGCGCGCCGATTCGCTGCCGCGTAGATTTTTCCTGCCGGTTTCAGCTAGCCCGTCCGTCCGTCTTGGCGTCGGCGCGGTGGTCCTGACTAGCGACACGTATGCTCCAACGGATAGACGATGGATTTTTTTTTCTTCTTTGAGCTCCATCTCCTTTAGAACCAAAATAAACAAATTAGCGAGACGATTTTTTTACTGTTTCTCAAATCTATTTCTTCAAACAACTTTCTGAGTTCGCCGATACATGTGTTATCCACGTCATTGTCTCCAACATCTACCATCGTCTCAAAAAGCGCAACAAAAAAAACATCAACCGCGGCTAAAAAAATAAGACCCTAGTTTTTTGAATCGGCGAAAAGCCTAAAATATAATATTGGAAATAGCCTTAACATTCCCTACGTAGAAAATATAAGACAAGGTTTAACTTGGTGCGACATTTAAGATTAAGCTTAACCGTTATCATTTTACAATACTATGTTTATAGCTACAAAATTATAATAATAAGAAAGTGTTTTTAAATATAATTTTAATGGCATCATATAACATATATTATTGGACTAGTTGTTAGTCAAAATTTATAAATCTTAAATCTTGAAATACGTAGATGCCCTACGCTTTTCTACGGAGGGATTAGTAATTTTGGTGGCATTTTCATCTAATTAATGCTGTACAACATGTCCTATTTTTATTCGGATTAATAATTACTCAAGCCTCTTTGAAAAATTTCCTTTTGAGTCTACGACAACAACGCCAATCACCAAAATCTCTGTGTGTTTTTTTTCCATGGCCCAATCAAACAGCATTTGCTACATATCCCTGTGTTGTTAATTTTTGTAGGATTTAAAGGCATGGCATTAAATTTCTATATTTTTTCTATTCATGTATTTCTTAATTTCTTTGTTCCAAATAGGCCTCTCCTCTCGCGTTTTATTTCAACCAAATATTACAGGCACGAATAATAAACTGACCGAGGGCAGGTGCAGGCGGGCAAAATGTTATGAGCTGCAGGAACGATGCATCGCAACGCGTTTATCACGCAAAATCTATGCCCGCATCACGTGAAACATCAGAAGCCATCGCCACCGACGCCTCGTTCCCCCCCTCCAGCTACTCGGCGCTGTTTTTTTGTTCTCAAGAGTGCTTTTTAGCTACAATTTACTAGTCTAACAAATAGTAATTATTAAAATAAATTAAAGTCAAAAAGCTAACTAAGAATTTGACAAGAGTTAGCTTTTGGCTTTGACGTTTCGGAAGCCAAGCAAACAAACAGGAAGTTCCTCCAAACGACTTTTCGAGCCTGCCAACACATACATCGTCTATTCACCATTGCCTCGAAAAGCGTAACAAAAATCATCGGTCGTAGTATAAAAGAACAAGACCTTGGTTCTTTTTTCTAGTGACATGGGTCCTGTGTAGGCTGAAAATCGGTTCAATACATTGGATAAACTAGTGCCCAACTACTTGCATTGGTTCGATGCAGGGTATATTCTTTTCGGCTGCACTAATAACTTTTGATTCTAACGTAAATATTTGTACGAACAAACTGAATAGTCCAATAAGTCGTTTCAAAACAATGATGGAGAAACCATCCTATTTATTTGTTGACGAGAAATCATAAGCTATAAGCTAAAAAATACTCTAAGTTGTTGATCACGGTAAACAAATGCACAACCTGAAAAGCGTACAAATCGAACAGTGTGTTCTGGAAAGGTACTTAGGCTGGCCAAAAAAAAAAGAGTATGAAATAAAATAAAATGTTGTTCGATTCTTTTTTTTTTTTATTTTGCGGCTACATTTGCTATTGTGCTGGGCTAGGTTTGCAGGGTGCCCAGCATTTTGTTCAAACTAAGTACTAATGGGCTGCCCCAACCAAGTAGGCCAGGCTAGCCGATGCCATAGTACTATGTTTTAAGTTTCTTTTGCCTACCTTTGTGTTGCACACTTGTGGTTGCTTGGAACTTTATCAGAAGTGTTCTACCTGCTGAACACATGAAGTTTCGTCGAATGATTGGAGGAGCTTGTTGAAATGCTCGAATTGTTTGAACGGAACTTGGTCGGTTGACCAGCAAGCGATCATTGGCTTTCGAGCTTCGACGGTGGAAACTTCGTTGCAAGTTGTCAGCTGCTACATTGGGGCTGGTGTATGGTTTGTTGTGTTATTCAGAAGTACTGGCAGTGGGTGTTCAGTAGTCGAATTATTGATTACTACTAACATTGGTGTTGGCGTGTTGCATTCTGATACAACACATAAACCCAACCCAAACTAATTTGCCAAGTACTTTGTTTCGCCGCAGGGTGGTATAGATGAAGGAGAAGATCCGAGAGCAGCTGCTGTTAGAGAATTGAGGGAAGAAACCGGTGTTACTTCTAGCCGCAGAAATCGTGGTTGTAGTCAGTTCAGAGCCTCCCACTTGCTTCCCAACTTCTCTGATCATGGTTAATTTTCAAACATCAGAGAAATGACTTTGTTGTGGTTACAGACCAAACAGTGAATAATGAGGCTACGGAGAGGCTACAAAGAGACTACCCAGAGCCTTAGAAACCGTAGAGATGGGAAATAGAAGTCCTTGTTACATAGATCCGTCTTGGAAAAAATGAGTCCTGCCCCTCATAGCGCCTTAAGACGTATATTTATAGCTATAAGGATGCTTCTTACATAAATACAGGTTGAGCAAAAGGAGGCTTCTTGGGAACGAGGAAGGGAAGACGAGGAAAAGGAGGGATAAAAGGATCATTTCACAAGTGATTTTGAGCCAAAAATAAAATAAAAAATGTCAGAATACGTTGGAGTGTAAAATCCCAGCTATTTCTCTCTTAGGAGTGGCAATTCATGAAGAAAAAACTTATAAGTGGAAAATTCTAAATCCAATGCGTTAGAAGTGGCAAATAATAAATTTTCCCTTTTGTTGTTGATTGTAACCCTATCTGAACTACCTTTGTTTTATCTCCTGATACCTTCTGATGATTTTGATAGCTTTGTGAATTGCGGTAGATACATGCCTGTTGTCTTTCCCGAAAGCTCATGTCACTGGTATAAATTTTATGGCTGTTGTCGGTATGGCATGGCTATCCAAAATTTTTAGATTTGGGCCTTATTGTATCTTATTATGGGGTGGACTAAAAATTAAGCTTTTGTTAGAATTGGATAGAGACATGTCATGGGTTCAGCTTGTCCATGGATGTACGGTACAGCCCACTTATACTATCTCCCCACATCTTTCATACCCAGGCTTGGGCCGAGACCTGTCATTTAGGCCTAGGCTAGGCTGCAACTTGGTCAGATATTATTCAACTGTGTTAATTTCCATCAGTGGCATTCGTTATCTGATCATTGTTCACTTGTTCTTGATTGAAGTTTCGATGTGTATCTATAAAGCGTTTATGAATTAATCATATTTACTCGCTTGTCTTCATGATCCATAATTCCCTGAGCAGAATATTCAATTCAAGGTAATTTTATGTAAGCAAGCTCACCTGCTTTATAAAAGCCATTTGGTATGTGATTTGTGGACCTGTGGTGCAAATAAGCACGTTTCTATTTAGATTTACTGGGAAGGATGATGAGATTAACCTTAAATTATTATCCTGGCATTGGATTCTCATCAAGTACTGGAGCTATGCGAGTGTTTAATAAGAATGCCTGGCATTGGATACTCATCGTTTGATCATACCCCAAGCCTGCAATGAGATGTTTAAACTGTCACAATAGCCTATCATGAATGTTTTTCAAGCTGTTGTCATCGCCATGACTCAACGCATAGGGACAGCCTTCTGCTCCTTGAGACTTGTATTCCAACATCACGGATTTGATAATGCTCCCATATGGAGTACTGTATTATGGAATTCCTGGAGGATGATCTGTTAGCGATATGCCAACAAATATCGAGGCTTGAAGGGTGCTGTTGGCTGCGGTTGTGGGAGGACAAACCGTCATCTACTCTCTGTACTGCGTCATGATAACATCGTCCCCTTGGGAGAAAAGGAAGATAGATGCATTGCTTGCTTTGCTCCACCTGCAGAGATTTGCAGCAGCGTGAAGCGTGGGAATTCTTAAATGCCGATAAAGGTAGGCCTCCCCCTCTAGCATCGGAGGCGGAGAGCAACAGCCTCCTCATGTCCCTTTATTATTATATATTTCTGACCCTTCCCTGACGGCAACAGCTGTGGTGGTGGCGATCAGATTCCTGCAATGCGCCTGAAGAAAAGCACTAGTAGTAGTATTCCTTCCTGAGCCGAAAAACATGTTGCTGGGAGCTTCCAAAGCAGCAGCAGCAGCAATACCTGCGAGAAGAACCATTTTGACGCACCGTTTTAATGTGCAGTCGATACAGCAATCTGGGACCAGAGCTGGAGGAGTATTGGCTAGCAGGACCCATCACACACCGATCTCATCTGACCGGCCTTAACTGCAAGCAAATTGGCCGCCGTCTCTTCCCTTCTCCTTAACTCTACCTGCCTCCTTGTCCTCATCGCTTCCTTCCTTGATCAGCACGAGGTCAAGTTGGGAAATAATTCCCCTGCACTGTCGTGTCTCTGCGTAATAATATACGCCTCTCTGTGCTACTAGTGATATTTAATACTACTGCCGGTGCCAAGGGCCAGACTACGTATGCATTCTTTACACAAGTTTTAGACTATGCTCTATTGAGCTTAAAGTTCAAGCTTTTTTATTTTTAATATTGTTCAGAGTTTATTTTTGTATTATAGTTACTGTTAGCCTTTTTAATGTAGTTAAATTTTAAAAAGAAAAAAGTCCCGTCATCACAGGCAACACAAAGGAATAAGAAAAAAAACAAAACACCAAAAAACACAAAGTTAAAAAGTTAGAAGCTAAAAATTGAAGCTCAATAGATCTTGACGGATGGTAGGCGTCTAAAATACAAAACTTCTCTTCGATGATTTCTCCTTACGTTGGCTGGCTAATCGAGTTCTTGTTCTAATAACGACGTGCCCCATGCTAAAAGTGGTAGTGCCAATGGTAGTCAACTAATGAATTGAGCAAACTATCAATCTTAACAAATTATTTCTTATTGTAAATATTATGGTATAAATATATATTTATAATTAATTCCAGCATAATTGATAAAGACGCAGACATGATATAAAAACATATAAATAACTTAACCAACATATAAATATATAGACATTTTAAGTCATTGAAATAGAAACATATGCCTAACATATATATCATGTAAGAGTTTAAAACAAGTATATCCATATGTAAATAATGTGTGTTCTTCCAACTAAATGCCGATTCCAACATAACATGTATGACCAAATTCATCTTGTTATTAAGAGTTTGAATATTGCTCTCAGAATGCTAGTTGCACAAGACTTTAATCTTGGCTGTCTCCGCACTGATTTTCTTACGAAATCAAATATATATGACAATAATAGATCAAATCTTGAGCTCAACAAAGACTTGCTATCTTAAACAGACGCTAAATCATCAAGTCTACCTTGCCATATAAAGCATCATTGACAACAATCTATTAGCCAACAGAAAGAACTCATTGATTGAAACTATATATACTCTAATCAGTAATACAATACATAGACTGAATACTAATCATAGTGAGCTGGAAAAAGATGCTAAGAAGGATAGCAAGTAACAGTAGATGATTCAACTAATCAGAGAATGAAGACTGCAAGTAATCTAACAACTCAATATTACTCTAAACACAGAGTCATATATATATTCAGTGTTAATACTAATTCCTCATCGAGCAATTATCCCACATAACGCCTTTGCAAATTTCAATCAGTGGTGATTCATAGATATATGAGATAGATCTCGAAATTGTAAAGAACAAGCAGCCGATATACTTACAACGCCGGTGATACTCAAAATCACCGAGTAGCAAACGGAGAAGGCAAGACACGTAGGCTGCGCTATCCTAGGAAACTAAGCGCCTCGCTTTGCCGAGTAAGGAGACGATGACAATCGGAGATACAATGCCACACTCCCACCTTGAGTCGCTGAAGCGGAAGTCGAGGGTCAGGTGGACGCCGCACAAGACCGATGAGAGCTATGGCCACAGAGCACCCAGGAACACCAAAGGTCAAGCCTCAGTTCTTCTCCTCAACTACTCGCAAATCCAACCTGAATCGACCTTCTAAAGAAAAAATCCCCCCAAATTTCCTCACTGCCAGTTCTCGAATGAGAAGGCATGAGGAAACCGCATGGGGAAAACACAGAAAAGGCGATTCGGGCTTCTCGGTCACCGGCGCTGAGGAAGACCACGGTAGATCGGTGCCTCAAGACCAGATCAAAGACCAGCCGAGAGAAGAAGATCAAGGGAACAAGGAACTCACTCCTGCGGGTTGCCAAGAGAGGAGAAGAGGGCTGCCTTTTAAAGGGAACAGGGCGGAGGTCGGCGGGCTGCAACCACGGCTGGCACCGAAGCACCCGCGTCGGTGGCGCCTCTGTCGCCGTCGCCGCCATATACAATCGGCCGGGAGACATGGTCTTCGAACGCATCCCCCAAATGGCACAGCCGAGAGGCTTCGCCTTATTCCTCTCTCGTCCCACCGACAGGTGAGACCCTCCTCCTTCTTCTTTTTTCTCCTTTTCATCAAATTGGGAAATTCCCAAAATACCCACATGAGTCCAACATTTCTAACATTATACATTTCTTTGTGTTTGTTGTAAATTGCAATGATAAAATAAGAACCTAATTTGAATAGAGACAAATATCACACCACCAAAAAACTTCTGGATAGAGTTTGTTTGGCTAGTATACTACTGCATCTATGTAGAGAAACGGGTAAAAAGAACCGACTTGCATTCCACAGGAAAGCCTTGTATGTCAATAACATTACCGCCTTTGAACTGTCAAAAATTCAGTCATGTTACAGCTTTTAAACCGTTAAAAACTCAGTTCTTTTGGATACAGAACCTAAAAAGATCTTTCCTCTTATTGGACATGTGAAGCATCCCAATACAGAACTTCAGGCTCTAAAAAAACTTTTACATACCACATTATCTACATCCTTATATTTTTCCTTTTACTTTTTTGTAACCAAAACCCTCGCTAAATGAAAGGCAATATACAATATTGCTTCTTGTCAAACTTGCAGGCAGCAGCAAGAACCGAATAATATTTCCTATCTCTTTCATTGTTGCTCTAGCCAAATAGAAGATGAATATAAGCGCTGTACCTCCATATAAATACCAGCAGGAACAGAAAGCCAACTGAAAATTCATCCTTGTTTAAGCTGCCAGCAGTCACATATAGCCATGTTCTTTTTGGCTACGGTTTGTAGCTTTTGACTGCGGCTTGTAGTTTTTAGGCTGTTTGTACGAGAGATTACAGAGTAACAGAAATTCACATGTGATTTTTGCCAATATAAATAAAGTTAATAAAGTATGTACTATAATTAACTAATAGATCCTATTTTGAAAAAATATCCTGTTTAAAAGTTAGTTACTGTAGAAAAATCGAAAAACAGCTTTCTTTTAAAAGCTGAAAAGAACAGGCATGAGCATCTCAAGGAAAGCTGATTTCAGACCAGCTCGTTCCATGCCACAAGCCAAATGGAGAGGCTTAATATTTCTCCCGACTGGTGCTAGCACTCAATGTTCACCAAGAAAAGGCGTCCATATCAACTCAAGAGACGGTATCACACATGAAGATGGAGAGTACAAGTACGACATTATTTTGATCCCATGCATATACTTGTCGTACATAGTCTGACCTCTGACGTCTCCATAATGTAATGTAAATGTGCTATCCGGTGCAGGATGTCAAGGTCCCAAGCTAAAAATACATGACATATTTTTTGAACTGTTTTATTTATAAATGTAAGATGTATTTTGTATTTCAATATAAAATTAGTGTAATAGCTGTCTCTACACTTTTAATAAATATCCGGCTTTACTTTATATTCTGTATTGAATATAATGCTTAGAAATAATAATTAGAGCTAGTTTAGTCAATTTTATACTGCCTTAGTCTATATGAAAACAAATTCGTCCTATATAAGCTTGGACGCAGGAGTAGTACCCTATATTTGTGTACTACCAGTTTAGCGGCGAAACAACGGCATATTTGGCACTATTGTAACCAATATTTACAGAAATGGCAGTAACGCTGATGGTATTGCCAAAAGTGTCATTTTTGTCGTCCGGTGGCCAGGCGGCGACGCCGTAGAGCTTACGCGTGTGAGCTGGACCCCGGCCGCCGAGTGGCAGGAAACCTACCGCACCACCACTGGACGACAGCTTAATTACCCGCTTTAATTATTTTTTATATAATATTTGTTCAAATTTTTAAACATAGCAAATGAGCTTGAAAAATTACCAAATTTTATGTGCAGCTTCTTGACACAATGTACTTAATTGTGTAATTTTTTTGATAATTTTATCCACTGTGAATGTTTCTCAAAATTTGTACGATTAGCAGGTGATTTAAAATTTTTAAATATAGCAAATGAGCTCGAAAAATTACGTGTTTGGAACACTTCCCAGTCGATCGTCCGGCCATCATGATGCCAGTGCACCTGTTCAGCGAGTTCGCCGACCTGATAGACAGACCCACTATAGGCTTCTGGTGGACTAGTGCTTGTCTGTGGTAGGCCAAGGGCAGACAGTCGAGTTGCTACTTGTTGTGGCACAATGAATTCAGGTCGTTGCACGACAACGACATCATCTGGGGTCCATGGACTGTAGAGTTCGTGGAGCGTGTATCGTCTTACGGGTTGTCCCTGCAATGCCTATAGGACGCAGAGCTATGGGCGACAACATATCATCTGGTGTTCTCATATATAGTGGAGGCTTACGCGACGTAGTGCGTAATGTGACAGTTCGGTTTGCATCAGGTCATGCCCCCTCCGGATGGTAGGTTCCTACCGTGAGCCATACACCGGTGAGTCAAACTCCATCCAAGTATTGTTTACACTTTGTATGTCTTACTCTGTAACATCGATGATTCCGGGAATGCAGGCAATCAAGGGCAGGTCAGCATGGTATGAACTGGTACCCACTGCAGCAGGAGTGGACGATAGCATGGACGGACAAGGCGCTACTGGATGTCTTCATGGAGCAGCGTCCGTACGACGTCCGGACGTACGATGAGTATCTGCAGTGATACATACCCTGGTCACGTGGCAGACTCACTGTTCCTCCACTAGATTGCCCTGAGCAGGTCACGCACGAGGACAGTCTACAACGTTTGATCGATCACCACAACGCTTCACGGCGCCAAGACAGCGTAAGACATGTTGAAATTTCTGGTCGTTTCATTTACGAAATTCATACTGGTCGTTACTGAACATGTTTTGTATGTCACTTCAGTTAGAGCAGGCGCAGCGCATCGCAAGCGCGTTTGAGACCGCCATCAGCATCCCGGACACATCACCGATCGTACAGAATACTTTGAAGTACATCTTAAAGTAGGCCAAAAATAGTGGACAACCTGAGTTATGGCCGTTCGACGGAGCAAGTCGTGCACATCGAGCACCCAGTGGAGGCACCATGCTCACCCGCCAGGTCATTGCGACCTAGCGAGTCCAGCCGACCATCGCAATCTACTGAGTCTGCCCGGCGTCATAGTACTAGCCATCGATCATCTGCAGGCTATATCGACGAGGAGGCAACTTATATATAAACCTACATTTTATTTTTCTATTAGGCTTTACGTTCCACTAACATCACGATGTTCTCCCGCCGTAGGTCCGTCGTTGAGATGCATCACTTTTGACCTCCGCATCACCTACACAGACCACCGCTCCCCGTCATTCATCTTCGCTGCACATATGGAAGGTGCGAGATTCGTATTCTACATCTGAAATATTTAATATGGCTAACATCGTTTCATCTTGCAGCCTTGAATTCAACATGGGGTAACGTCGAGTCCACCTTGAATTCAACATGGGGTAACATCGAGCCCACCGATGACGATACGGGCCTCCCCGATGCTTTCAGGGAGCGGTACACATCGCTAGGGTTTGAAGCGTACACAGGACAGAGCTCATCGTTCACACTATACACAGGGTTTGGAGACTTCGGTGGACAGAGCTCCTCCGGCTTCACTGGCACGTCGTCCGGTGGTGGGGTGGCGGGGCACTTGGCGCCCGATGCCTGGGCAGCAGCTTACATGCGTTCGCTCTGCAGCGTCGCTGCCCAACGACAGATGGCAAAAAAAAATATTTTTGGCAATACCACCATTATACTGCTATTTCCTAAATATAATCGTAACGGTCCAAATATGTCAAAAGTTCGTTTAGTGGCAGCAAGGAAACGTATGTACGCAGATGCCGTGACCTCACTCCAAACCAGGGTCGCTTTTAATCTACTCCATCGGCTGGAGTTAATGAATGCTAGCTGGTTATAGCGACACATCATTGTTGGAGTCATTGCAGTCACTTTCAGGCGAAGAAAACCAGCAAATACCAGCACAAGTGCGTCACAGCCAAATATCACTCACTAGTTTCCCATCAATCCAACTGTACACACTATTGGCGTAATGCTAAGAGAATGGTTACTAGTAACACTGGAGTATTTGCAAACACCACTTGGAATGGAATATTTCGTGCATGGAGGATAGAGCATCGATAATTATATAGGCATGATGCGTCCAGCGTAGAGGCTCGGAAAAGTGCCTAATGCAAGCCTGGACTGTGTACTAACTGCTCCCTCGACAGTACAAGGCTCATGATATATGCTGTCCCCTGGCAGCATGAGACACCAGATGGCATTGCAAAAATTTACAAGTACAGGAATTAAAGAAACATTATAGGACTTGATGACTAGGAAATGCCAGAAACTTCAATCTCAAGATTGGAGTAATAGAAAAGCCATCCTACCCCACAAAAAAAAAACAAGGATATCTATCTACGGAAGCAGAAGCACATGGACGACGCACTCCTCTCTTACCTACAAGAACACTGCGAAAACGGGTGAGGACCAGACGAGAGACATGTACTTATTTGCAGACAAGATGCTTCACCGGCCGTCGGCCGAGGTGAACGATTCCGCGAACCCGGCCGGGCGAGCTGGGATGCTGCCTTTGCTGTCTTCAAGGCTCAGGATGCTTCCATCTGTCATGCTCGCCTCTGCGTCCTGCCAGCCCTTCACCATCTGAAGCAGCGGCTGTTGCAGGTCGATGCCCATGTAGTCCTCGGTTTCGTCGTTCACAGGCTTCCACTTCTCCACCATCGGGACGAGCACGTTCACGGCGTGGCCCATGTCTGGCCGCTGGGAGGGTTCCCGGGATGTGCAATGGCCAGCAAGCTCTGCGATCACCGAGATGCTCTCGAAAGTCTCGTCGGTGAGATCCAGAGTAGGGTCAATGGCTGCCCTGAGCTTCTCCTCATCCTTCCTTATCTGGCAGAACCAGGAGGCCAGATAACGGGTATCCTCATCCAGACGGCTCTCATCAATGGCGGTCATCCCAGTTATCAGCTCCATCAGCACTACCCCAAAGCTGAAGACATCTGCTTTTGTTGTGATTTTCCCAGTCACTGCAGTGATTATGACAGCAACTTATCAACCACACATTCAGGAATCATAATAACAAGGTGGCATAACCAACAGGAAAGGGGGAAATACTAGTAAAATTTTCATCAAATGATAGCTCTCATTTGCTGCATCAAAAAGAGGTTGACGTTTCACAATATTGCACTAAGCTACAGGTTGTGTTCATTTCATAGATAGAAACAAGGAAATAATCTCATCAAGGAGGTTGAGAACTAGTGTATAAACGTAAAATAAGATGACGGCAGTAAACTGCAAGCTTGAGACAGGGTTTTTAGAACGACTAGTTCATCAGAAATTCCAAGATCATTGTCAGATTAATTCAGTTCTGTGATAAGAGGTTTCTTGAACAGCAAGGATTACTCCTGTATCTAGCACAGCCTTGTGTCTTCAAAGGCAATTCACAGGCTACAACATTGGCACAGCCTTTCATCCACTGATCCAGGTAAACAGTACAACTAATAGAGCAGGCAGACATTCAAATCCAAATTCTCTGCTATATGGTAATGATAATTAACATATGATGATCAGAACTACAACAAAAGCGACGAAATTTAACATGGTAACCATACTTCATGCTAAAATCGGGCAAAGCAATTCTTACCAGCATATTCAGGAGCCAAGTATCCAAAAGTTCCTGCGAGTCTGGTTGCCACAGAGAAGTTCCCATCCGGTGCAAGCTTAACAAGCCCAAAGTCTGACACCTTTGCTCGGAAATCATCACCAAGGAGAATGTTTGCCGACTTGAGATCCCTGTGAATGTAGCAGTGATGCGCCAGGTTGTGCAAATATTCCATTCCACGAGCAACATCCAGGGCAATATTGAGCCTCTTCTTCCACGACAGAGGCTCCAGCTCCAGCTGCTTCCAGTGGAACAGATGCTTGCTCAGAGCACCATTAGACATGTGCTCGTAGACTAGCAGCCTCTCATTCCCTTCAACTGAGTAGCCCAGTATTGACACCAAGTTGCGGTGCCGGACCTTGGTTAGAATGGCAATCTCAGCTTGGAACTCGTCCAAGGCCTTGTTGCTGATCACCGCAGCCTCCATCCTCTTCACAGCAATCATCGTGCCGTCGTGCAGCTCCCCTTTGTAAACAACACCAAAGCCCCCACGGCCAAGCACATTCTCCTGGGCAAAGTTCCTGGTGGCACCACGAAGGACCTGCACAGCAATCACAAAATTGCCTGCCTCGATCATGTGAACATCACTAGCCCGACTGCTGCTCCTGCTATGTGTGTTGCCTTGGGACGCACCGGCATTGCTGTCATTGTTCGCCATGACAATCTTGGCCATGTTGTCTGGGTCAGAATTGTCACGGGGGTGGACGACAATGGAGGCTGCCTGTGGCGGAATCGATCCCCTTTTCTTGCAGAAGAAGACCACGGCACCGACCGACATCAGACCTACCACACTGACTGCAACCGGAATGGTTGTGGCCAACACCACAACAGAGCTCTTCTTCCCATTGCCCGGGCTGGGAGCACTGCCTGGTGAGCCTGGTGCACTAGGCGTTAGCGACCTAGGGGCATCATTGGGTGGCGCCCTGGGCACCGTCCCATTGAAGTTGAGATTGCCGGTCACATTCACCTTCACGCTCGGGCTGAAGGTCGGCAGCGGCCCGGCCAAATCGTTCATGGACAAGTCCAGCTTCTGCAGCGACTTGAGGTTGGTCAGGCTATCCGGCAACTGGCCAGTAAGGTGGTTCCCGTCGAGCCTGATGTCCGAGAGCGAAGTCAGATTCCCAAGACTCTGGCTAATTGTGCCGTTGAGCCCATACCCTGGCAAGTTGAGCACCGTCACCTTCCCTCCAACGCAGGTAACGCCCAACCACCCCGTGCAGGGGTTGTTCCCTGACCAAGAATCAACCAGCCTCTGAGGGTAATCAACCTCAGCGAGGAATTGGAGCAATGCCATCACCTCCAGCGAGCAAGCGTCCCCGGGCTTGGCCACGCAGAACTCGTTCATGGAGAAGGTGTAGTTGGCCGCCTTGACCACCGGGACCGGGCCCAAGAGATTGTTGTTGTCGAGCTTCAGGGACTGGAGCTGAGGCAGGGTCCCCAGGCTCGGCGGCACGAGGCCGACGAGCAGGTTGCTGTTGAGCCGGAGGTCTTGCAGCTGCGTGCAGGCGCCAATGGCGTCCGGGATGGGGCCGGAGAAGTCGTTGCCGTGCAGCCAGGCTTGCTGGAGGTTGGGCATGGTGGCGATGACATCGAGCGTGCCGGAGAGTTTCCTGTCCGCTCCCTCGTTGTTGAGCCAGAGCATCTGTATGCCCGAGCCGTTGAAGGTGGACGGGATCGGGCCGGAGAGGTTGTTGTAGGAGAGCATGAGGTTCTGGAGGCTGTTCATGGTGCCCAGGAAGTCCGGTATGCCGCCGACGAGGCTGCAGTTGTCGAGCATGAGGGTCTGCAGCTGCTGCGACGAGGAGAGGTCGGCGGGAAGCGTCCAGCCCCCGGAGGAGGCGTTGAGCGGGTTGTCGTCGAGGGAGATGAGGACGAGGTCGGTGAGGCCCTGGAAGAAGTCCTGGGGGATGGAGTCGAAGGCGTTGCCGTTGAGGAAGGCGTGGCGGAGGGTGGACATGCCGCGGAAGGAGGGGAGCGGGCCGGAGAGGCTGTTGTTCTGGAGGCTGAGGTCCTGGAGCGCGGTGAGGGCGGCGAAGGTGGGGGGCAGGCGGCCGGCGAGGCCGGCGCCCTTGAGGTCGATGTTGTTGACGCGGCCGACGCGGTCGCAGGAGATGTGCGGCCAGCCCGGGTTGCCGCAGGGGTCGGTGGCGTTGGGCCAGCGGAGGACGGCGGCAGCGTTGGTCAGGGAGCGGCGGAGGTCCTCGAGCACGGCGAGATCGGCCGGGTGGATGTCGGCGGCCGACCGAGGAGAGAGGAGGAGGGAGACGGCGGCGGCGAGGAGGAGGGGAAGGAGGGCGGCGGGGGGGTCCATCTAGAGGCGCGGGTTGGGGAGGAGGGCATTGGAGGGGGAGGAAGCTAGCAAGCGTGCGAGGGGAGGAGGAGCTTGGGGTTGGCGCTTCCCCCTTTTCTTTGCCGGATTTCCTCTCCTCTTGCCAGATGACTGAGATGAGACCGGACTAGTCTAGTAGATTGTCCGCTCGCGCCGGGGCATTCTCGGGATGTCCCCACTGCCTGACTGACGCATTTTCTTTTCTTTTGTTTCCTTGCCTTTTTTCCTTTTCACAATTCACTGCTCCTGCCTTTTTCTTTTCTTTTGCTCCTCTCTATCATGTGATTTGTTTTCTTCCTTCGAGTGTAAAGACGCACTTTTCTTTAATCTACGGCTTATAACTTATGGACTACTCACGAGAGATAATACAGAATAAAAGAAATTTGTATATGCTTTTCACTGATGTAAACAAAGTCACTATAGTATATACTACAATTAATTTATAGACAGTGCTTTAAAAAGATACTTCGTTTGAAACCTAGTTTGGGTAGAAAAGTGAAAAAAAAACAGCTTTTAGAGACTAAAATGAAGAGGCCCTATATATGATCAATCTCCTTAATAACTTTAGGTGTGTTTGGTGTGTGGTGCATGTGCACGTCCTCTTCTCAACGATGGATGACTGAGGGTTTAGGATTAATGTTTAGAGGGTTAGAAGAGGTTGATTAGTCCTTCGATGGTAGGAAGACAGGAGGCAGCGGCTCACGGTGGCGTCGTCGATTGTTGGCTTGGAAGAGAGAGGTGGGTGACGGTGGAGCGAGGCAGCGAAGGTGTCACCAGTCATAGGTGATGGAAGTGAGGGTGACAGCGGTGGTGGAGCGCGTGTAAAGTTCATGAGGAAGAAAGAAGAAGACAGATGTGGCACCATGGAGGAAGAAAAGGGGCAGACGAAGAAACCACCGGAGGAGAAGGAAGAAGAGGGGCGAGGTAGACCATGTGCGCGAGAGCTGTATAGACCATGTTTGGGTTCCAACTTCCAGCGGTAAGACGGGACAAAGAAAACAAAAGGACTGTTGTTATTCAACGCGGTGCAGGTAGAGTAGAGGGCACGTGACGTGACAAGAAAAGAAACGCGCTGGGATTGGTTAGGGATCTCATCGTGGACCAACTACGTACATCCTCGATTGCATCCAATATGGTTCCACTAATAGCAGTCGATGATAGTAACCAAAGGGGCAATCGGAGAGGATACACCAATTGAGTATTTTTTTTTTTTGGGTCCAAGTTGAAGTCAGATGCGGTTAATGCGAGTCAGATATGGTTAATATCAAATATCTATTTTTTATTTTATATTCGTTCTGCAAATTTTCGAACGGTCAATCGGATATGAATTATCTACTTTTTTACACAGGACATTGAACAGTAGGTTACAATCAGAGCTAACACAGAGAAATTAATCGTCGAGATGTCGAAGGAAGAACACTCAGTATTCACCGTCTATTTAAATATAGCAATCCGTCTATATGTTACCTTGTTCCTAAGTAAAGTCACAACAGATTTTCTCATATCACTTGACATACAGATATATACGGACATATATCACTTATCATATATCTTATTCTATATTTTTTTCTTAGAGTCGGAGTTAGGACACGGATAGTACTGTATACCCATTTACTCTTTTCATATTCGCTTCACAAACCTTTAGTCGATCACTCGAATAGAAATTACTTGCTCCGTTTGCACATCTAATCCCATGCGCGGAAACCAGAATGCTTCCTTGCTTCGATTTGCCTAACGATAAGCAGCACTTATCTAGTTATCCTACGAGGCTGCGAAAGATCGACTTCTCATGTATGCTTAATTGCCTTTCTCATGGATGGTAGGCAATGGTTTATAGCTAGTAAATGTAAATCCGTATGAATCGAGTTGAGCAATATACGTTGGTGATTATCCCTAATTAATTACTGCCTGTGATTGTAATGCGGATATGTATGTAAATCAAATAAATTCGTTCATGATAGCAAATCCTTAATTAAATTCTTGCTTGTTACCTCTAGACTAAGGTGCATATGCGTTAAAACAAATACCAAATGAGGATACATATTATCAAACGTGATAACTAAACAGTGAATATCAATTTTATCTTAGAAAAAATATATCAAGCAAAGTACATATATACAAACTCATAAACAAATCAAATTGGGAACAAATGTTTACGTTTAGTAGCTAACGTTGTTTCTTGTTAAACATAAGCAAAAATAAAAATGTATAAAACATCTAAGATGTAAAGGTATCTTTGTAGAAGACATTCTTAGTAAATGTGCCATAGAATTGAAGCTACCATCCTTTTTCGGCATAGAAAGTATTCTGAGATTGCTCCTAGTAGTAGCTCGCGAGGGGGCAACATATAGTTGTTCATGTGAGAAAACCGGATCGGGAGATAAACACCTACATAGTCTAAGTAGTAGTGGTCTCTAGCCCTCCACAAACTGGAGTGTGATGAAATTCTAAATCCACCACTCTGGACTATGATAGCGTTTGGCCAAGCTCGGCTTCTCCTTTTTGGGTTTCAAAGCTGTTTTTCTGGTCAAACATGTGGGCTTCGAAGCCGGGCCACAGAGAAACTAAAGAGAAACCGAGCCTAAAATAAACTAGGAATTTGAAGCTTTGATTTTCTAGCTTCTCTTGAATCCCGGCTTTGAAGCCAAAAAAAGGAGAAGCTGAGCCCAAAATAAACTAGAAATTTGAAGCTTTGATTTTCTAGCTTCTCTTAAAACCCGGCTTCGAAGCTTTGAGGTTGGCAGGTGGGCCATATCTATCAGACCTCTTAGAATTTAGGTTCATGCTGAAAACTATGCTGTTAAGTTGTGCTGGCCCGGCCACTTCTCAGCTTTCTCGTACGTGCTTTTTTTTTCTTGCAGTTCTTTGAAGTCTAGGTAGACCCCGGCCGGTTTCGTTGTATGAATCCATTGCCTTGTACTTGCAATATATAATACTCCAGTGGTTCATACCATGTGCGTGATGGCAAGCACTCGCTCTCCCACCTACCTAAGCCAGCTTCCCACGTTTCACGGCTCTAATTGCTAGCTGCCCGGTTTAACACACTCCAGGTGGGCCATATCTATAACCAAATACTTGAGGAATAGCGTAGTAGTGTACTACTCAATAATGAAAAAAAATACATTCTATTATCAGATGTAGTTACTTTCACCCATGATGTACCACCTAAATAAAATTAACATACTCATTTATCATTCTAGATATACGCATATACTAATTCTAAGATATTTCAATGTTAACTACATGAAAAATTGCAAGGAAGCGCATAGTTTTTGGTATATTTTACTAATATCTTTATATTCGTACATAAAAGAAGTATGTTTAAAAATTGTACATATCACCTTAAAAAAGTAAACATACCACATAGATGGTCTTATATACTCATATGCTACACGTACATACCCTCTGTTGTGTGAGATACTCTCTACTTTACGATATACGATATAGGGAGTAACTACATCTGAGAGTGAAAAAATGTTTCCTATATATATGTGTATGTATGTTGGTTGGTGTTTTGGCCGTGCATGCATGTATGATTCGGCTAAAGTTGGTTTTCTTTAGAAAAACCAGGCGCCCAAATCATCTTGGTACAAAATTGACCTTGCTAATGCACAATACTAGCAAACGGTTTTAATTGCTGAGCTGAGCTATCAAGGAAGGGCTAGATCAGTTGTAGTACTTAGCAATATATATCAATCATGGAAAGGAGTTCACTACTATAGAAAAATCATCACAGACGATTAAAAAACGTCATCACAGACAGTTTCATGAGCCATCTAAGTTTATGGGTCAGTAATAACATGAGGTTACCACAAACAGTTTTCAAACAGTCTGTAATAAGTCACAATACAGACGGTTTTTATAAAGAATTGTCTGTGAAGGAGACTATCACAAACGGCTCAAACCAAAAACCATCTGTGATACTCGCACATCACAGATGATTCTAGCTACCAACCGTCTCTGATGGGTGAGTATCACAGATGGTTGGTATATAGAACCGTCTGTGATACTCACCCATCATAGACAGTTGGTGGATAGAACCGTCTGTGATGTGCGAGTACCACATACAATTATTGGTTCAAGCCATCTGTAATAGTCTTTCATAGACGGTTTATACGACAAAACCGTCTGTGATAGTTCATTCTATACCTAATTTTTTTATTTTTTGGCTAGTCTCAAGAAATGTTAGCTATGCCCTTTGAAAATAAGCAAATACATCAGTAAACACAATAACACATTCCATTTCTATTAAAATTAGAATCCACCATTACAGCACAATAAGATAACGAGCAGGTTACCCATCTAACACAGCAAGAACATGGCAAGAACACATCTCCCAATCCTACGAATCCAACTCTTAAACATGCCAAGAACATAGAAGAAGCAAAGATCCTAGTAGATAGTCGAAGCTCAACCGTGCCGACGAGGCCTCTATGCCTAACCCCTCTCACCTCTGATGTAGCATGTGAGCTGGATGTCCTTGACGCCCGCCATCATCGGCGTCGACTTGAGCACCGTCTTGGTAACTAGCTGCTTCCGCGGTGCTTTGCTGCCCGTAGGCTTACGTGTCGTCTACTTCCTAAGGGTCGGGGTCGAGGAGGACGACGGTGAGGAGGCTAGAGAGATTTTGAGCGCGGTAGAGAATGGGTTTAGGTGAGTATGTATAGGGGAGGGAGAGGCGGGAGTGAAATTTTTTTTGGCGGAATGCATGGGGTGGGGGTTAGTGGGTTTCTATTGGCTGGGATTGGGTTAGGGAGGATCGACATGCCCAGCGATCAGGGATAGATGGTTTGAACCATAAATCGTCTGTGATACATAATTATCACGGACAGTTTGAATCACAAACCGTCTATGATACATAATTATCGAAGACAATATATGTATATACCGGTGCAATGTAAACAGCTAGTTTCAAAAAATAAAATAGCAAAGTTATATATGGCTTACATATGCTCATTTGAAAGGTTTTGATGAGATCTACAACTTTGCAGTTGAAGCGAACCCCAAATTCCGAACAGAAGATCAAAAATTTTGGCAAAAACAGAAACACAAAATTTGCGACACAAATTTGAGGCTAAAGATGACCGATTTTAGGGTCTTAGAGGACGACTAGTGTAAGCGAGTTGGCTTTTTCGTAAGCTTTCCAATGAGTACAAGAACGTTAAAAACGGACGTCGTATGTAAAAATTATGCCCGTTCTACTAAAGGTGTCTCAAAATGGAATCCTACTTGGACTCAGGCGAGAGATTATAAAATTTTAGGGGATTGCGAGGCAGAAAACATATCACAGACAGTTTTTAATACAAACCGTGTGTGATAACTTAGTTATCACACACGGTTTGTAATAAAAAACCGTGTTTGATATTTGGCAATAGACCAAGAACCATCTGTGATGCTTCATAGACAGTTCTCACTATAAACCGTCTGTGATATTATATCTTTATAGATGGTTTTTAGCGTTGGCAGCAATACAGGCGGTCTCTAAATCTAAACCGTCTGTGATTGCATTTTACACTGATGGTTTTGCTGAACTGTTTGTGATGAGACGTCTAATATAAATCTTTTTGTAGTAATGGTAGTACATTGCACTGAAGTTTCCTCTTTACTTCTCTTTTCCTTGGCCTTTTCATTTTTGGTTGGGGTTGAGAGTTGAGACTTTAGTGGTAATAGTAGCAGTACTCCTAGGCCTACATCCGTAATTATGCCATGTTCCTTTTTCTCGCAGGAATAAGGAATAGGATGCCTTCCCCACAGTTTGCTGCCTCTTTCTTTTCTATTTTATTTATGTCCTTATGTGTGGAGAGATTAGCATTAGGTGCCTTTTGGTACCAAGGAGTCATGCAAGGCCATGTGGTTCAATGATTCTGTTCTTCGATCCCTGGACAAAAAGAAAGCTACTTTGGTTGCTCTCATGTTGATCAGCTGCATGCATGGTTACTTTGTTTCTTTTACATAAAAATAACCTACAAAAGAAATCTTGACTTAGCTTGTGTTTTCCCCGACAAAAGAAAGAGCTAACATGCTGTAGATGAAGAAATTACATGTGATCTAGACAGTGAAAGAAAGTGGTAGTCTATATACAGGGAGAGACACGCATGCATTTCTTGCAGAAAAGAAAGAAAACTAAACAGAGAGAGAGAGAGAGGGAGAACTTTATAATCGCAACACGCGGCATGCGGTCAAAAGAGCACATGCACATTCCGATGGAACTTTATAATCCCAACTAGCGAAGCTAGCTAGCGCCGGATGATTTACCTAAGCATGTTCAACGCGTCAACCTAGCTGGGTGCCTCGCAGGTTTTGGTAGGCTCAAATAACACCATGAGGCGAGCTTGTGGCTTGGTTTCTAGTGTGTTAGAGCAAGTATAATAGGAGGCTGTTAGCAGGCTGTATGCTGAGGTGGAGGAGAGAGAGGAGGAGAGAGAGAGGTGGGTCAGTAAGTTTCTGACCACCGAAGCACAAGAACCAAGAAACTTTGTGAGAGGAAGGGGTAGGTCATACAGCCTTCAGGTGGCTGTAACTACTATATGAGTAAGCTGATAAGTGGACTATAAGTGTCCATACAGCCAGCTGAAGGCTGTATCAGCCTGCACAGGAGGCGGTGGCTTGAAACAAAAGGGAGTGGTCCATAGGAGAAAAAGGAAGGAATAGAGAGAGAGGGACAGTAAGGGCATCTCGTTCCACTACTTTAAAGGTCGGTTGGATCTAGGCGAGGTGAGGACGACAGCGATGGATCTAGCAAGAGAAGGCTGGGGATGATCAAACCTAGGCGAGGCGAGGACGATGGTGGCCGGATATGGGCAGAGTGAGGACGACGATAGTTGACTCGGGTGCAAATCCGACGAGGGAAGGCCATGGTGGCTGAATCCGATGAAGGGAGGTCGGCGACGGCCGGATCCGGGCCGAGCGATGACGATTGCGGTCGGATTTGAGTGTAATGTCCCAAAATTCCTAAAAGTCATTTAAATAATTTCAAAATCCTTATTTCTGCATTTTTCTTTCTTTTGCAAAAAAAATTGCACTAAAGAAAAGGGTTTTCTTATTTCCAGCTGCTAATGAGTTCGGCCATGGTCGACCTCGCATCCTATGTCATCTCTGTATGACAGTGGCCAGTGGGCCTCAATATTTAGCACTAATAATGACCAGTTAAGATTAGATTAACCTAATCAACCTTGGTTAAGTGCGTAGTGTCTATGACATGTGGGCCCAACTGGTTTAAGTATTAAGATTTATGTTTAAACTAGTTTTTAAGTGTTGTTTCACTGACATGCGGACCCACTTGCCAATCCTTTATGCAAAATAATAAAATCTTGATCATAGGCCCTACTTGTCAACCTCACCAAGAGAAAAGATTTTCCAATAGAAATAAAAATAAAAATAAAAAACATACACAATACTTTCTCTCTCCTTTTTTAGGATTTTATCTCACGGCAAAACTTTGGATGCTCATAACTTTTGCATATGAACTCCAAATTGAGTGAAACTTGTTTATAATTTTTTTCTAAAATCATGAACTTTTACAGTATGCAAAAACATTTGAATTTGATCTCTATTTGAATTTATGTGTTGTTTATCTGTGTTACTAGTCTTTTCTCGTTAGATACCGATGTGCTGGAAACGCTTTGAGATTGATCCAGAGTAAGAAACCAGTATTCAATAGCAAGGCAAGCAAGCCCCCTTGATCATGTTGCTCCTATGTTTCAACATCAAGGCAAGCAAGCCTTCTTAATCATGTTGCTCCTATGTTTTCAAATGCTATGTTGTTTACATTACAAGTATTTTTGCATGCTTACTTTGAGTAAATTATTATATGTATGCCTAGGAAATTAGTTATGTCCTATATTGCAATGAAATATTGCTTGTACTTAAATGTTACTAGCAATTGTCACCCTAGAAATGTTTACCCACTGGTTTAGGATATATTTTAGTGGGATTTAGTGATTTTGTGAGCAAATGCTTAACCATGCTCATTGCAAATATTATACAAGTTGATGAGAAAATATCTAGATCAATTATGTAAACTCTTAGAAAACTTTATGGCACATTTTGGATAGAGGGGCTACCTCTGAATATTTTAGTAAGCAAAATAAAATTAAAAAATAATATACCTCTCTAATGGTGTGATCTGACGTGCCCACCGAATCATGCGTGCTAGCTAGTGGTACTCGTCGGTTCAGCGCTTGAGCGACGTGATGATAGATGGACTGATTTCCGGAGCAAAATTTCAAAGCTCGCATGCAGTGCACGGCCCCGTCCAGCTAGCATAGCCAACGGGCCGTCTGCACCGCAAGTTCCGCGACCTTGGATTGAATCCAACTGCCGACACGTACGTCGTTCGTACGTCCTCCGACTTGGATTGGATCGTCAATTTTGCCTCGTTACTCAATCAGCCAACATCCATGTGGGCACGTGGCCATGTCTAGAGGCCAACCTTGCAGAATATATATATATATATATATATATATATATATATATATATATAGTATAAATAATGAGGGCTCTATGGTGCCCAGGCACCACTCCTAAGAACCATCTGATCGCTCTGAAATTCGTGCAAATTATGATGGATATTTTTAGAGATAACTTGAGATCCAACCCGTTAGAGAATCTTGATTTGGTAAGTGAGATTGCTTCCATAAATCATTCATACGGTTGACAATAAATTCTTTTGGCAATTATTTGAACTAGGCAATTTGTTTCCTTTTTATGATGGTACGTTGGGATTTTCTTTTGATTTTTTTGTTAACAGGTAAATTGAATCCATTTTTGAGTATATACCTTTTTTAGATAATTTGTGAGTATATACTCATTTTAGAAATGTATGGTATATGATGGAGGAATTTATGGTATATGACGGAGCATAACACCTTTTAAGCACAAATTTCTTCTAAAAAAATCCATATACCATAAGTGCATTTATGATGTAATAGAGTATAAATGTATTGATTTTTTTCTTGTCGGCTGCTGTATCAACTAATGAACGTACCATTTTCTTTTCAAATCCTTAATTTGTGAGTATATACCTTCATCTTAATTAATTCATGTACCATTCAATAGCACGCTCCATTTTCTTTCCAAAACATGCATACATAATTTTCGAATTTAATAAAATGCAACTATTTCGAATAGTATGAGGTAGCAAGCACAAGCAACTTAGGTATGTATGTCACTAATTAATACACCTGATGTCCATACACTTAGTGTTACATACCCATCAAAATTCGTGACGTTACATACTCATTCAGCCAAACTGATCTTCCTTACTCTTGTTTTATAAGACTCCATCCATGCAATTTGAACAGGTTTCTTTGTTAATTCCGTGCAAATAATTAATATTGCGTTAATTCACAAATCACAGGATACAATCATTACTCTGTGCGCCTAAACTGTCTGGCAAAAGAAAGGCAAGTGTTTTCTCTTTCTATATCAGCAATAGATAACGGTTTACCCATTAATTCTCATGTCTAATACAAACACATATATCTTAAAGTGATCCAACGGTCATGAGGAATGGTGCCCGGACTCCTTGGAGCCCGAATTGACTTATATATATATATATATATATATATATATATATATATATATATATATATATATATATATATATATATATATATATATATGGGAACATATCCAGTGCTAATGTGTTTTAAGTGCTAACATGCTAAAACTGGTTAGGATCGTCAGATCTGCCCCCAACGACCCAGATTCTTAAGGGTGAAGATCTTACGATTTCCCTATAAAATCTCTCCCTTATAGATAAGGGGTATATTCAAGAAATATAATGACATAAGAATATCATTTACAAATAAATAATAATTTAAGGATCATTATATCCTTGTCAATTACATTAGAGTTGTCATTGCTCAAAGTGACATTAAAATCAACAAGATAAATACTCATAATAATTCAAATGATATGATAACAAATCAAGTTCCAGTCACTAAGTTCAAGCATTGCTCAAGCTTAATTAGTATCACTCATTAGTCCTGTGAACATTCGGCGCACAAGGTTTGTTTAGGAGATGTACGGTTTGTTTTGGATATTGGAGGGAATTCAGTTTAAGATGGAGATTGTTAAGTTTGCGATCCGAATCCAATTCAATTTATTTCTATTTCCAACACAGAGTTCTACTCCTACCTGAGGTCTCCTTTGTAAACACTATAAATATACCCTTGTAGACCATATAGAAGATAAGAGTCTTACTGTAAAACATCCCTACGTGTAAATCTTTATATAGTGATTTATCTATGTGCGTCCGTAATTTTTTTGTAAGAGCTTTTTCGCGTAAAATTCATGTCGTACGTGTCTCTTTATTTACAGCTTGAAAGCATCTGGTGGGGTTAGAGGAGAGACAGGTTAGAAGATTCGTTAGATTTGAGGCAAGCTGATCGATGAATCATGTGAGCCTGCGGCTCCGGTGGCATGATTTCCGAGTATGAGGGGGAAAAATTGTGACTAGTTTTGTTTTTACCAATGATTGGGCTGGCGTTGCTAACAATGGATGTCCGGGCCTCCAATACTTGGGTGCCTGGATGTCCATGGGCATTTGGGCCTTGTTGAAGCGATCGTCGCTCCACAATTTTGCGCGTACGGAAGCGCGCGGTTCGCGTGGGCGCCCCTGCGTCTGCGTGACGCCGTTCCACCAGGAGCCCAAACGTAAACGCACGCCGCGGCCGTTGGTGGACACGAAGCACCGGCACGTACAGCGACAAGGACACGTTCGGTTGGTGGACAAGAAGCCCACTCGATTTGATCGTGGACGCAAAGTCCTCGGCCTTCCCTTGTATTTTGCCGCCATTAGATAAGCTCATGCTTGTTGGCCCATACATGGAGTTAGTGCTTGCCGTGGGCCGTAGTTGGCTGTTGCCTCTGCTTCAAAGCCCAGTCCGTCTGTAAAGTATCTTTACTACTATAAAAGAAGGAGTTGGTGGTTGGTCCAGCCTCTTCCACCCCTTCTCACAAAAGGTAGCGCTGACATGTGGCCTCAAAAGACCTGCGCCGAATCCAAAAGACCTGCGCCGAATTTTATCATATTATATATTCTGAAACTAACGGGTGGTAAAATTTTTTAAAATATGTATATAAATATATTCTAAATTTTTTTAAAATCCGTAGAACGCACTAGTCTCAATGTATATAAATCCGAGGTCATAGCCATTTCTCAGCGATGGATTGTGAGCCTCGCTAGTCGTCACGCGCCTTTGCGCAATAAATTGACTCGTCTCCGATTGATTGCTGGTCGCAATAAACGGCTCAATACCCGGCAGAGTTGACACGAAATTTCCAATACAAACACAAAGCGTGTGCAATCAATACCCGGCAGAGTAAGACATTGAAAATGACATGCGAGCCACGTGGCTTGAAAAATGGCAAGCACAACTTCAGAAGCGAACGTGTAAACTATCGCTGCGAGTCGACAGAGATAAGATAATTCAGGTTGCAGAGCAGATGCATTTGGATTGGCGCGGCCCACCACGCTCAAAATGGCGAGGTCAAAACAAGCAAGCCGAGCCGAGCGTGCGTTTGCAACGGGCGGCTACAACTACTCGTTCCGTTCCGTTAGGGGCACCACCACCTGGCCCAAGCCGAGACGACCCGGCCAAACCGAACCGTTGCGAGGAGTCCATTCCCGGCCGTCTCTGCCCACCACAAAACCACCGTGAAATCCCTCCACGCGCTTACACAACCGCGTCGCCGTCCCGTCGCTACTTATAGCGAAGCGAGCCACCCCCCACGGCACAGATCACCACCGATCCTCCTCCACTTGTTCGTCGTCTCGTCACCGGAAGAAAGAGAGAAAAAGGGAAGGGGAGAGGAGGATGGGGAAGGCGAGCCGCGCGGTGTCTTGCCTGTGCTGCCCGTGCAAGTGCCTCGCGTGCGGGCTCTTCAGCTGCCTCTGCAGCATCCTCGTCACCCTCCTCGTCATCGTCGGCGTCCTCGCCCTCGTCTTCTACCTCATCTTCCGCCCCCACTTGCCCACCGCCACCGCCGACTCCGCCTCCCTCGTCCAGTTCTCCCTCGCCCCCAACTCCGCGCTCAGCTACAACCTCACCGTCGCCATGACCGTCCGCAACCCCAACAAGCGCGTCGGCCTCTACTACGACAACGTCGAGTCCCTCGCCTACTTCGAGGACCAGCGCTTCGGTTACGCGCAGCTCGACTCCTTCTACCAGGCCACCGAGGCGTCCACCCAGGTCACCCCGCAGTTCCACGGCCAGCAGCCGCTCCAGGGCGACGTCACCGCCGCCAACTTCAGGTCGCAGCAGTCCGACGGCAAGTTCAGCGTCGACGTCAAGCTCAACGCCAAGCTCAGGGTCAAGGTCTGGGCCTTCAAGGTCCCCGGCCCCAAGACCAAGATCAGCTGCCCGCTCTCCATCCCCGCGCCCGGCAGCTCCTCCGCCACGTTCCAGCCCACCACCTGCAAAGTCCGGTTCTGATCCATTCGTACACCCCTGATCCTTGGAGGGAGGGGGGTTGATCGATTCGGTATTGGGGATCGATTCCTTTGTCTGTTAGCCTACTACTACTACTAGTATGGTGGATTCTTTCTTTGGATTTGTTGCTGGTGGGATACTGGGATTAGTTCGGATGTTGCTGTACATCGCCGTGCTTTACATTTTAGATTTAGGTGGCATTATCTACTAGCATTCTTCTAGCTAGCGGCGTGCACATATTATCGATCGATGACTTGTTTTTTTTTTTCGTTTTTGGTGCTACTGTATATCTTGGTTCTTGCTATTTGAGATCCTACTGCTCCAGTTTGTGTTGATGTATTCAGAGTTTATTCGGAATTAATAGCTATTACTATGACCTATGATTCTGAGAAGGAATTATGCGTTTTCCGCATTGCATACTACTCCAGTTGGATGGGCGAGATGTAGTCCAATTTCTGGTGAAAATGAACGGTAATTCTTTCGAGTTTGATGGCCTTCGTTTGGCACGGGCGCGGCGTGACGTGATGAAATCCACAAAAAGTTTGCAAATTTTACTCTCAAAGAGCAATGTTTCTTCGCAATGTTTCTTCTTCAAATCGATGTGCCGGTGACAGCTCTTCTTTTGGGTTTTATTTAGGTTTGCGTCCTTGTCATCGAAACATGTTAGACAAAAAAATTATTGTCGCTTCCTTTGACGGAGGCATTCAGGCCAGGTCAGTAAGTTCTGAATTTGATGTGCTTCAAGGGTAAGCCTGCAACCAACACAAGGGTAAACGCCACAACATTAGCAGTACCCAGCTTCACATTTGCCTGGAATGGACTGTGGAAGCAAATTCCTGTGGTGGCACGCAGACATGGAAAAATCCGTCGGGCTAACCGTATCGGCCCGAATTACGGTAATATTAGGAGATAAAGTCAGATTTAACCCTGTTTCCGTTATATTTCTAAAATTACCTGTATGCTCAACGTATTTGTAAAAATGTCACTTCTGTCGTCCGGTGAGCGAACGACAGCGCCCGTGAGACGATACGTGACGACGCCCCTACCAGCAGACAGCAGGCAGCCTGCCACCCGGTGGGGGGACAACAGACAGGCCTGTCGTCCAGTGAGGAAGCGGTAGGTGATTAAGCCGGCTTAATTACATATCCTAATTCTTTTCATTTAGTATTTATTTAAATTTTTAAATACATCAAATGAGTTCCAAAAAATACGAAAATTTATTTACAGTGTCATAAGTGTCCAAAAGAAGGATAATGATGAGCCTGCTCTACTGATGCTTGAGGCGTGTGAGCCGATACATGGAGTCCCCGACAACAGAAAATATGGCTACGTTAAAGCACATATTAAGGTATGTTAGAGAGACACTTGATTTAGGCTAGTGCTATGAAAAGAAGAAAGAAGGAGAAGAAATGCACTTGGTGGGATATAGTAATAGTGACATGGCCGGTGACATTGATGATTGCAAAAGCACGACTGAAGTCGCCTTCTTCCTCGGCTCTAGCTTGATCAGCTGGCTATCACAAAAGCTAAAGGTGGTCGCATTGACATCATGTGAAGCGGAATATATAGCAACAGCATCCACAGCGTGTCAGGTGCGTGGCTAGAGCGTCTCCTTGGCGATCTCATGAACCGGAACTCTGGCAAGGTGGTGCTCAACATTGCCAACAAATATGACATCTCCCTGAGTAAGAATTCAGTGCATCACGATGGAGGTAAACTCATCTATACTCGATTTCATTGTATCAGGAAATATGTGGAAGAAAGAAAGATTGTAGTCGAGCACGTCTGCACCAATGATCAATTTGGAGATATCATAACCAAGTCTTTGAGAAGACTCAAATTCTTGGAGATGAAAGAAAGAATTGAGATGCAGGCTATGAAGAAGACACAATCAGCTCAGGAAAGTGAATGTTGAATTAAGCTAGTTGTGTTACATCAAGTCATTTTCCATGGGGTTGCTATAAGGCAACGCCGGGTTTCAGTTTGCGCGTTGCTGGATTTGGCGCAGCTGTTTTGTTTGCTATGGCAACTACTGTAGAAGATACAACAAGTAGTCGTAGATAACCATAGCATAATTGTAGGCTAATCAGTTTGTAATCTTTAAATGCCAATAAAAGGAAAGAAAAACAGAAAATGCTGCAGTTGTTGTGCGGCACAAAACCTTCTGTGCGTGTTCCTGAGTTTACATCAATCTGGCAGCAAGTAGAGCAGGAACCAACTTTTGCTAGCATATCGCTTTCTCTCAACCTCTACCATACCATGTCTCCTTTTCTTCTTCAGCCTGTACCATGTCTCTAGCTTGTTTGCATCGTTGATGCCGTTGGTATGTCGAAAGTATTGCACGGAAGAAGATACGAACAAAACGGGAGCCGATTTTTTTTGCTATCTTGCACATGAGGTGCGTCTCTCCATGTTTGGCCCCCTTTCCCCTTCTAGTCCCTCGCCCCGCGCGAGCCGCCGTGAAGACGGAGACACCGGCAAGGAAGACAAAGACGTGCGGGGACGGTGGTGGTGGAGGCGCGCGACCTCGCCGGAGGGAGGGTGACATTGGATAAATCTGGCCCATGTTACATTGTTGACAGGCCCAAGAGAAGTAAGGCCTGCACGTATTTGTCTGGCGGCGAGGCCCAAACCAAATGCTACTAAACCGGGAAGCCCTAGCTCCCCCCACGCGGCCACGCGTTTCCCCCCAACTCCGCCGCAACGCACCGGCGCAGCCATGGCGGAAGAAGCAGCCGCCGCCACCAACTACGAGGTGGACCTGGGCAACCTCATGTCCTATGACCCCTCGCACCACCTCGCCGCTACCCCCTCCTCCAGGTTACTCCCATCTCACGAACGGGCGGTGATACCTATTGCTTTTGTGCCGTGTGGCTCCGTGACAAAATCTCGAGCTTGATGCAGGGAGGAGCTGAGGGAGGAGTGCCTGCGGAAGGGGACGGAGCTGGCGCAGGCGGTGGCCGACGCCCTCTTCGCGCTTCCGGCTAACGAGGACCGCGACGGCCCCATCGTCCGCCTCCCGCCGCCCACCACCCGCCTCCCCCGCGAGAAGCATGTGAGAAGAGAACCTCTCTCTTATATACGCTCTGTACTCGGTAGTGATCTTGAAAGCATCGTTTGCTGTTGATCTGTTATAGACTCATATGTGCTGTAGGTTCAGCTTTGTGCGTGCGAATGAAAGTGAAAGTGATGTGGGGGTGTTCTGCTTGTATTGCTGTGGGTATCAATACGAGCGTAGATTGGAGTGGTGTTCGAGGGAACGTTTGGATGCATATGCTCGTACTGAAGTTAAATTTCGTGCTTTAGTTTGAGAAGTTTTATGTCAACCATGCAGTTAAAGTTCGGTCACTCTGGTATCATTTTTTTTTCAATTTCGGAAGAATCGATCTGTGCAGGTCATGATTGTGAGAGTAGCATACTAAGATGAAACCCTACCTGCTGCCGCATCATTTTTTCCTTCTTTGTATAGGTTCTTGCATTGCGCTAATCCATGAAACAAGAACATAAGCTTTACAAACAGTTCTTCATGTTGATGTATGCGTGTACTTGCCATATGTTTAATATATATTTTTCCCCTGTCATCAGCTACCAAAGCCGAAGCCTCCTACTAAGTGGGAGCAGTTTGCAAAGATGAAAGGTGAATTTTTTTTGTTCTTGTTGGCTTTTTGAATGAATTTTCGTGGAAATGTACTTATGTTCTTTTGGTTGGACTAACATAACAATAACATACTTCCAGGGATTAAGAAGCACAAGAAGAACAAGCGTGAATGGGATGAGCAAACTAATTCCTGGAAGCGGACTTATGGATATGACCGTGTTAATGATGACAAAGACATTCCAATCATTGAAGCCAAAGCGACTGATGGTTAGTAATTTGTCTTCTTCATGTATTGGTTGCAAACTTTTTTTGCAGCAAGATGCAAGACTAACAATCATTTTTGCCCTTTCCCCTTTTTGAGTAGCCTGCTGCAGTTATCATGTGCTACAACATAAATGCTTAACAGTGTACATGCTTCTGCGTATGTACTCTGATTTTAAATCTGCAATGCTCTATTCTTCATTTCTCTTTGATCAACAATTTTTCTTTTTTGTAGTTTAAGATTGACCGAATCTGATAAGTCCTCATTATCAAATGTTATACATTCAGGAATCCCTGTCTTATTAATGCTATCCATTAAGAAATGTCTGTGTCTTAAAACCTGATCTCTCAATCTGGTACCCTTCTAATTGGTTGGTTTGTTACAGAGTCTGGTGTTGATCCTTTTGCTCAAAGAAGGGATGAGAAGAAGAAGAGGGTCGAAAAGCGAGAAAAGAACAGGCTAGAAAATTTAAAGAGAGCTGCAAAAGTTGGTGCTCTGCCAAGGTTGTTATCCATTCCTGGTATCTAATATCTTCTGTATGTCTTACACATTACTCTATTATATTAGAAAAGAACCTTGTATAGCTATTCACAACACTAGCAACTCGAGCTTGTCATATAACAGCTTTCCAATATGCTTTGTGCAGTCATATACAGCTTGCTGCCACAGCTTTGCCCATCACGGGAACTAAAGCTGATCTACCTAAAAAATCTCGAAAAGAAGACCTTGAGGATGTTGCTGGCATGGCTTCTTCAGCAACAGCTAGTGGTGGGAAGTATGACGAAAAATTGCCTGGCGAGAAACCTCCAAAGCAACGTGGCAAACATAGAAAGGTTCTTTTGTCTGAACTTCTTTGCCTTTTGTGAATCCATGTTCCTTCATAGGTTGATATTGCGCATTAGCTTAATTGTTTCTTTTCTGCAGTTCCTCCCTGTTGTTGAAGGGAAAGGAATGGGCAACCTGGAGAAACAGCAAAATGACAAAATCCTGAACACTCTACTGGCCAAAAGTTCCGAGGAACAGATGGATGTCAGCAAGGCAAGCTCCAGGATTCAATATCTTACATTCATTTGTGTAGTCCACCATCTTTGCTAGTGCTTGTTTGATGGGGCAAACTAACATCAGCTGTATATAATTTTGAAACCAGGCAATTACAATGTACAAGGTGAAGAAGGAAAAACAAAGAAGGAAAGAAAAAGAAACATCTTCTGCATCAAATAAGCTGAAGCCCCAGAAGAAACTTCACAAGAAATCTTCGAAGAAAAAGGCTTAGGTCCACATCATTCTTGAGACTTGCTGTAGGAGGTGAGCATAGTTTTCAGGCCTCAAGGAGATTTGGCAAATTTTGCTATGGTTTTTGTCCAGTTTAAATCCATGAGAGAAATATTATTATTCCAATCGCTGGTTATGACACAAGAACCTGAATGTTGTTATGACATAGCTGCCCTGATATGCACGTATTATTTATTCGAAAGTTCTGGGAATGTGGTCGGAAAGCTTGTTAGCAATCTAAAGTAAGGAATAGCTACTCAATCCCCAGTTTACGTGTATCTGCTAGATGTTGTGTGATAATCTGATAGATACCTGGATCGATGTTGATATTGCGGTGCGGCTGTTTCATCGTTGTGATTCGTCCCAGAGCTAATAATGTTGCACTTGACCCCATCAAGGAGTACAGTAGTTTCATCTCAGTAGACATAATAGTGTGGTGCAACACATGAGGTAGGCATGAATACTAGTACCAGGTTCTGATTAGCGCATATGACTCAACAATGGCAATTTACTGTCAGCCTCTGAGCTTGCTGTACAGCTTACTGTACGATCTGTTTATACAGGAAGTAGTTTGTTGAACCCCTTAAGGCAAGCTGCCAGTGATTGGCTAACCAGGTATTCTGGTACAGCGTCATCATTTTCAGTAGTACAATATGATGATTGTTTGCTTTGTGTCACGTAAACTGTACGACACCAGTGTTCTTGATGTCTCATGTTAGATTTATGTGTTGGCGATGTGGTAGCTTTGATATGATATGGGCATGATGTACTCATAGATGATTGTTTCATAAACCGCATTTTATTTGGGTCACTGTTTTTGCTTCCTCTTGGGCAGCATTAGCCTGGACCATGTTAGTACTGGCCTGCATGGTATCTTTTTGGTTTACGCTTGGATGTTTGCAAAAGAGGAGCACAGTCTCCTTTCTCCCCGGTCACCTTGGCCAATTGTAACCTAGGGAAGAACATATAGCGGAGGCACGGAATCTTGGTGAAATTTCACTCCTGTTGCCTGGCCAACCGCAGCATCATCACCAATTCACCATTGCTGCTCTAGGAAGCACATCACCAGTAGCTATGGGGAAAGGATGTGCACATGATTCCACGAAACGTCTCACACTTGAAATCTTGATGCTACTGTTAAGGAGATGAACTTGGGAATCACCCGTTTGGAGTGTCCAGGAGAGTTGCGAGGATAAGGGCAACTGTTTCTGATCGGTTGCTGGGTCAGGCACTATTGGGCTGTGGACTGAGGCCACCAAACAGTGGCGTCGATCGGTGCATCTGCGCCCACATGCAAACATTTTTTTTGTGTGTCCAAAGTCCAATCTTTCTGTGTGCGCCATCCAAATCGAATTGTACCTACGTGATTTGGCGTCTTCCCATGCAGAGGCTATCCTTTGTACACTCAGCAAGCGAACGGTCGCAGTTTCAGCTGTGTACGGGTGGTGGTAGCGGTGATGGGTGACATCTGGCGAGTAGAAGGCCTTGTGTTTTTTTTTTTGCTTTTGGATTTGGCTTCTGGCTTTAGCTTCTTCAAAAGCTGTATCAAATGGGACGGTTTTTTCAAACGGTTTCTTAAAACAGCTTCTCCAAATGGCTTTCTGAGTTCGCCAGCGCGTGCACCGTCCGTAAAAATTCATCAGCTGCGACTAAAAGCCATTAGCCGCAACTCAAAAAGAACATGTCAAAAATTTGGGTGGGTTTGGTTGGTGCCTAACCGCTGCCGAGCCTACTGTCGACGCTGCCAAGGCAACATGTTGTTTAGAGGGCACTACCACGATGCGTGCCGGTCCGCCCGCACACGCACGCACGCACCGGCCCAAAACGCGGCCCACCAGGCAGCGGTGACCCCACACCGCACTCGCGCAGACGTGCCCCACGTCGCACTGACGCAGATGCGCCCAATTGTAAACCCTAACCCCAGTCACTCCCTCCGTCCCTCGTCCCGCCGCATCCCTCGTCGGAGCGTCCCTCGGTCCCTCCCCATCTTCTCACCGAGCACCGAGCGGCGGCGGCCGGCCAAGGTGGGGAAGAAGAGAGCGGCGGCGACTATCACCACCCCATCCTCCACGGGAAGAAGAGCGGCGGGCGGCGGCGGCGGCCATCACCGAGTAGCGGGCGGCGGCGGCGGCGGCGGCAAATCCCATCCGGTGACTCGGTCCCAGACTCAATGGGAAGAGGAGCGGCGGCGGCCATCACCAGCGGCGGCGGCGGTCATCACCGAGCGGCGGCGGCGCCAATCCCATCCCAATGACTCCGGTCCGGTACTCCAGCTTCTCGGCTCCCCAATCCCCCATTTTCCCTTCGGCAGCATGTGAATGCGATCTCCAGTTGTATGAATTGAAAATCCGACATGTGATCGTCCTCAATCCGGCTCACAGTAGGGGAACCGGCATGGATGGCACAAGAGTATTTGAAGCAATTTCAGAAAAGTAGTTCGAGAGAAATATTTACTTTGCTTTTGGTATAGTTCCAAAGAAACTTAAGCACGACTTCTTATTTCACCGGCAATGTTTTATGGGGGTAAACTTCAGTTGTACATTTGGAATATGTCCTTTTTGTGATTCGGAAAGTCGTTTGTTATTTTTGTGATTCAGTTGTACAATTGTATTAGGACTATTAACAGTTTAATATTCAATGTTAATTCTCATCTTGCAAGGATTGTAGGGAAACTTAAACTTGCATGTCTCCTTGCAGAGCCTGGTTACTATGAAGAAGGAAACTTTGGTATAATCTTTCTAGTCAACAGTTTATTTTCTTAGCTTCCTGCATAAGCACTCTTTCTCATAAGAACAGTATCATCTTTCTCATAAGAACAGCATCATCTTTCTTGATTCCTCATTCCTGTGCATAGGGATCAAGGCCTTCAAGTGAAGCTCACTTTAGTTCTCATTCATTGCATATTAATAGAACAAACTTAACATTGTTCGTTTGTTTCTCATCGTCATTAATTTGCTCATCCACCGATGAATTCCTTACACTCGCATGACCTTCGTTCCGAATAAACGGCAGACGCAGAAATCAGCCGAAATTTCGGTCATTTCGGCGTTTTTTTCGCCCATATTTCGTTATTTTTTCGTTCAAAATTCGGTCACTTTTCGTTCAGAATTCGCCCCTATTTCGTCGTAGAATTCAAACGGGATTTTGAAAATTTCGGACGAAATTCCGAAATTTCGGTGATTTCGTTTCTTTCGCCCGGTCCCGAAATTTTTCCTGCGCCGAAAAAGTTTTCCCTGGTTGGAAGTTTGCAACCTGAAGAGTGAGGTAGCTGTCGTGGCATTTCGAATTTAACTTGTGCTGCCTCTGGGTTCTGACCACCAGAGTGCATGACTCCTTAGCAGTACTTATTCACAGTGCTTCTTATAGCGCGTTTCACGAGATCAGCGTATTTTCGGACTATGTTTTTTTTTTAAATAACATTATGCGTCCGTGAAATTCCGCACAATTCGTACGCGAAATGAACATCATATCAAACAAATATAATAGCCAGTGCTTGTCCAATCTTTCCTAGTCTTCTAGCTCCCTCTTGACCTACTACTACCTGACATTGGCTGGGATTAGCGTAGAAATCACCAGTCCCGAAAGGACTTAAAAACTAGTACGTCCGGTGATTTCCATATTCAGAACAGCTTCACACTGTCAGGACATGACTCTGGTCAGATATAAGTAACCGACTTTTAACTGGCCGGCTCTTCAAGGGCACAGCCCAGTGCAATTTTACTCTTCCTACACATTTGAAGAAATGAAGCTTGCCATATCACGCATCACAACGCATGTAATGTAACGTAATTAACACACACAAAAGATCATGAGTGAGAGAAAACGATGGCTAACGACTAGCCACATTAGTATAGTACATGTTGACAGTGAGGACGAAAGCTCGATCACTCGCTAGCAATATACAAGGATAATTAATTAATACAACAGTCAACAGCTACATTAATTAATTAATTATACTACGAAGATTGATTAACTTGCTAAATTGCTAGCCAGGCCACTGCATGCCTTGACAAACAAATTAACATCTCGAATTGTGAGCGACTGCATGCAAGCATTAGCGCAGCTAATTAAATTCTAGCACTAATCACTCTGCTTGGCTTTCTTGATGACCTGAAGACCGGTGAAGCTAGAGGAGCAGGCAGGCGAGGGAGGAGAGGTGAGCGCCACAACCAAGTCCACGAATGCTCCCACGATGAGGCCATGGGTCTTCTTGCCATTGGCCTTGAGGTACCACCCCAGCATCTCCTCCAGCCAGCCCCAGTCGTTCACGCCGTGGCTCATCACCATCTCCTCCATCGACCGCCGGAAGTCCCCGTACGGGTCGTTGGAGTCGATGGCCATCGCCGTGGCCCCGTCGAACGCCGCGGTGGCCTTTACGATGGAGCTCGTCGAGTCGGGCTCGAAGAAGAGGCGGTTCGACCGGAGACCGCGGATGATCACCTCGTCCTCGTTCGCGACGAGGTCGCCGGCCGCCGGCTCCGACGCCGTGGAGAGGTTCTCGGACATGTAAATGCCAGCCGAAGCAGACGAGTTGAAGAGGCAGGAGGAGTGCTCGGCCGAGTCGAGGAAGTAGGCCGGGTTCATCACGCTGGTCTCGTAGTCCTCCTCGTGCTTGTGGTGGTGGTGGTGGAGCTGGTGCATGGACACCTCCGTGTTGTGGCCGTCGACGTCCCTGCTGAAGGAGAGGGTTCTCGCCTGCGTGCAAGACGGCCATTGCCACGAGCTCGCCGTGCTCGAGGAGGCGGACATGGAAGGAGGAGAGCGGGGAGACAAGCTCGTGTCGTTGCTGCCGAAGAAGAGAGAGGTGAGGACAAGCTTCTTTACCATTGTTTTTGCGCGCGAGAGCTGCTAGCTTTTGCTGCTTGTGATCGAGCGAGGTTTGGATACGGAGAGGAGAGGAGAAGGAGAAGGCGATTGGGAGGTAGGCAAGGGAGCGACTTGCTTTTAAAGAGGACATGTGCGTGGGCGATCGATCGAGCTGGAGGGAAGATGGTGCGTGTCGTTCGTGTGTGAGTTGGGAGTCTCGTCGGCGAACCACGACACCAGCCGCTTCCCACAAATAACTAAGTTGATAAGAAAAAAAATGACAATTCATTTATATATACTTCGATACTTTCACTCAGTCTTAAGAGAATATAAAACTAGCAACTGAAAACTAGCAGATCAATCTAAATTGACACATCAATCCCATTAGACCTCCTAATCCTCATTGACTAGTGAAGCTTCTCACAGTTATCATATAAAGTCTCCCAGAACTAGAGTTACACTGTGCAGCACTAGCTCGGCCCGCAATTGTAAGATAAACAACAGATGGTCAAAATACTCACAGTGAGATGGCACTCAAAGCCACCACGAAGTAACACGGCTAGGCACGTCCACAACGTCATTATCCTAGAAATCCTATCACCACTGCTTGAGCCCACAGTGTTCTCGGCATGTTCCTCGGAGATACAAAGCCTCCTTCACAGGTTGGAACTCACCAAGCCACGGAGACAAGGTTCAGGGAATGTTGCACTAGATACAGAATAAACAAGCACCAGCCAAGTGCTCGAGGGAGCCCATCTTCACCAAAATCACAACCAGCCGAGGCTGTGGGCCACCTGCACCATTGCACGCCACTGCAACCCTTTCATCTCACGGGAAGGAGCTCCATAAATCCGGCACGTAATATCTGGAACCCGGTTGACACTGCTGGCAAAGCTAAGGTTCAAATGAACCCGGTTGACACTGCTGGCAAAGCTAAGGTTCAAATGAGGCCACAGATTGCTGGAGAGGAGTCCGGACCGGCACTAAAATCGCAACCATTTACTGGATCAAAAGTTGCAGTTGTAGGAGGTGGAAAAGGATGGGGAAGGAAGATTTAATCGGCATCTTTTCCATTTCTTTTCTAGAGAAGGAAGAGCAAGCCTGATATACAGAGGAGGATGATGGTCTCAGTCAGTCAACATGTTTCCTTCTCACTGGGCAAAATGTTTCACAGACAATGGCTGACCAATAAACCAACTCAACTGATATAAGCAGAATTAACCATGCTCAATAATTATCTTTACTAGGGCGGCCTACATTGCTCTTCATGAGCTTATCGGAATTTTGTGCGTCTCCAGTTTGCTCGATCTGACCAGAAAAAGAAGGAAGTAGTACAAGTGGCAGCTAGCTGTGGAAGTAGAACTACAACTATTACTTCCTCTGAGGTTTAACTAACAGAAATGGCAAGACCTAAAGGCAAAGACATGGGATCAGAAGTAAATGTGCTCTTGATTCTTTTCATTCTACTTTTGCATCTATGATGGCAACCTCTTGCCGAAAAATTCCTTTTGTGCATTTTTGAACGAAACAAGGGAGGAAACTCGAGTTGTAGAGCAAGACCTTAGAATTGAAGGATTTTAGATTTAGTAGGACTAAAACTGAGTATATGAGGTGTGATTTCAGTGGTGCTAGGACATATAATGGAGATATTAGATAGGACGGACAAGTAGTGCTTAAGAAGGACACGTTTCATTATTTAGGATCGATGCTACAGTGGAACAGTGAGATTGATGAAGACGTGAGCCACAGGATATGAGCGGTGTGGATGAAATGGCGCCAAGCATCTAGTGTCCTGTGTGACAAAAAAATCCCTCGAAAGTTAAAGGATAAGTTGTATATGACGGCGATCAGACACGCGATGCTATATGGAGCAGAATATTGGGTGACTAAAAGATAACATATATAGAAAATGAGTGTAGCAGAGATGAGGATATTGTGGTGGATCTGTGGTCACATAAGGCAGGATCGCATCCGCAATGATGGTATACGTGATAGGGTGGGGGTAGAACCAATTGAAGATAAGCTTGTCCAACATCGCTTGAGATGGTTTGGACATCTCCAACAAAGGCCTCCTGAGCCACCGGTATGTAGTGAAATTTTAAGGCATACTGAAAACGTAAGAAGAGACAGAGGTCGACCAAGACTGACGTGGAAGAAAGCAGTTAAAAGAGACTCGAGGGATTGGAATGTATATAAAGAATTAGCTTTCGATGGGAGCATATGGAAGTTAACGATCCACGTACCGGAACCATAAGAAAGTTAAGTGTAGTGTTTTAGGCTCTCGACTCAGATAGCAGGATGTACGACTTAGGGTTTTAGCATTGTAGATTTTATTTCAAGGCTCTCATCTCTTTGATCTTGAGAATATTTCATTCTTAGTTTACCCTAACTTGTTTGGGACAAAAGGATTTGTTGTTATTGTTGTAAGAGAGTGGCCACAGAATTTCAGAGCATTTATGCAAGTTTGGCTAACCATGAGACCAAATTTGTAGTGCCCACGTCTAATGTTTATCTCTTCCTTTCTTTCTTCAATGGCTGTCTTTCCTTGTATATCTCATTGATCACTGATGTCTCCATACCAGATATCGCATGCAAGTGCAAGCAAGCAAAGGCTCCACTCCATCTGAACCAAGAAACTTGTGACACATAAATGCCACTCTAGTAGTATCTACTAAGTAGGTGGATGGTATGAAGTACTCCTCAAGGAATTAGATCCTCAAGGATCACGTTTGATATGAAATATTTCCAACATTCTGCAACCAGTATAAGATGGGTTCATGTTATATACACCCGTCAGTCACAACTCATACCATTCAGACAGGCAGTGAGAGTAGTTGTTGCTTCATGCCGTAGACAAGCAGCAAAATCTTATCTAGGATTTTCTTGTACAAAAACAAGAGGTCGAATGATTGATGTGTGCATAAACTTGCATTGCAAAACATGAAGTTAGCGACAACAGGAGACCACAGCGTTGTCCTGAATGCGACGGATCGACTAATCAACCAGACAGCCATGTATGACCGGGAGCTCTTTCAGTTTTAGCCTTATGTAATCTTCAGGAACAAGGCTGTTGCTATTGTTGCAGTCACAATTACTACTGACTTGTTGTGCCAATATTGCACTATTATTAGCTGAAGCTAGTTGTTGCTGTGTATCGTGTATTACTGTACTAGCTAGTCAGTGGTAAGGCTGATGCCATTGCCTACTTGTACACTGTAGGATGCTACAGAGAAGATGCCTGTTGCTGAAAGCCTGTACGCACTGTTTGCAATAGTATTACTAGCAGTTAGCTCTTGCAAAAATACATCTCAGATGCTCAGCTTTCCATCGCGGAATAAACATGTGTTTCAAGCAACCGGGCATACGTCGCCTCATCTTATGCATATGCTTCACGTTCATGTGCTATTAATTTTTACACTGAGAAGTTTTGGGAGACCAGTGATAATCAGAATTACTTGATTCAAAACAAGGAAAGGTAAAAATGCAATTCAAAATATACCAGGCAGAGGCAGGTTTGCAGTAAAAATTCGAGGCAACGCGGAAAAAAATGTCTCGTATCAAGGGTCACAGGCCTCTTTGCTAACCGATCCATTGTTCTGGAACATGCAGAAATGCAGTCTTTTGTTTCTCATGAGTAATCACTGGTCTATTTATATCTCCTGGCTGCTTGTAGTTGTAGAGCCAAGGACCAGTAAGGATGCCAAAAGTACTGTGCCCCCTTTCCTGGATCAATGATGAAGGCTTCCAGTTTGTTATAGCAAAAAAATTACAACTTTTAGGGGAGGGGGGAAGCCAAATGATCAGCAGCAATAATGCAAGCATGTCCGTCCTCCACAGTATATACTATTCCTTGTCTGCTATCCACTGCCAGGATAGCTACAAGAATGATGATAACCAGAGAAAAATGAAGAAATAGTAGCATCAAATCTTGCTTCTGAATCTGAAATGGACATGCTGTTGCTGGCCACTATCTCTTTGTTTAATAGCCACAGGGATGCATCTGGGCTTGTCCATTTGCTGGGCTAAACCCAAAGTGGATTGGCTATCACTGTTGGGGGAGTGCCTCCACTGCACCAAATTGCCCTGACTAGTACAAACCCTAAGGAGCATTTGTGTAAATAACATCTACATGTCTATAAATACACCCCTTAGGACACCATAGGAGAGTGAGGATTCATTTTTATGAGAAAGGATTAGGCAGTGCTACAAGCATAATATACATCTTCTACATCCACTCCCTATTGTTAGTTTTAGGCTCCAGGTAGCCTCTCTGTGGCTTCTCTGTAGCCCCTATTATCTACTGTTTGGTCTGTAACCCATAATAGTGGATGCTATCCGTGAGGAGCGGCGTAGAAGCTACTGTTAGGGTTTTTGATCTAGGCCAAACGGCCAAACAAAGGGACGTGGGGTGATGCCCACGTCCACCCTATTTTTGCTCTAACTGACGCGCCCTGATCGGGGGTGCCTAACCAACCTTGGTTACGGTCCCCCGTTGTAACAGCGCAAGATTAAAAGGCAGGGGTTCGGCTCTCTCACGCGTGAGGTTTTTCCTTCCTGTTCCCGTGAGAGCAAACACCCCGCACAAACTCTAAAGAACCGATCTACTACGCGTTGTGAACAACGGGAAGGCCGCCGCCACTGCAGGACGTCGCCGGCGACCACTGAACCGCGAGCTCTTCCTCATCTTCACCGACTCTTCCTCACGCCTGCATCACGCAGGCACGGGTCTTCGCTCATGGCGTTCATCGGCGACCGTAAGTCTTCTCCAATCTAATGACTCTCTAGGTGTTCCACTGCTGGGCTAGTAGTTTCATGTGATGTGCATAAGGATTAGACTCAACATTTGGTATCAGAGCCATTGCTAGCCTCCCTGGAACCTTAGCCACTAATGTGTTTTGGGTAGAATGCTAGAAGGAGGGGAATCAAAATATTCAAGCAAACCCCAAAGTTTCTTCCCCAAAAAATTTTTGGATGAACACTGAAGAAGTTTTCCCCAAAATCACCGAAATCAATCTGTTTATTTTCGGATCGGGGAGATGCTTACGTTTTTCGGAGCCGTCCCTAGCCACTTCTCGGATGCAACCTTGCACCAGTGGGCGCCGCCGCTGTGTTGCCGCAAGCGCGTCTTGCCAAGAGGAAAGCCGCTTGCCAGCTGCCGCGCCGGGCCGCGCTCGGGCCGCCTCGTAGAAGGGTCGCCGAAGGGTCGTCGCGCGCCGCCGCCGCCGAGCGCCACGCACGGCCGCCGGATCGCAGTCGCCGGCCACCACCGCCGCCGCCGCCCATGCGCGCGGGCCGCCGGCTGCCGCAGCCCGGCCGCTGCCGCCGCTACCACGCCCGCCAGCGGGCCGCCGTTCTTGCCGCCGCCGCCCGCTGCGCGCCGCCCTGCCGTCGCCTATCCGATTTTTGTGGAGGAATGGGGCCAAAATGCCCCTAGGGTTTGGGGGCCTTGATTTTTTGTATGGGTGGCGCCGGATCTCACCCGTCCATCAGATGAACGGCTGTGATGCGCGGGGGGAATGGGGGCGGGCCTGATGGGCCGACTGTTGGGTCTTTTCGGCCCAACAGTGGAAACTTTTTTGTTTTTTTTTTTTGCTGTTGGGCTGTGGCAATTCATTTATTCTTTGTATATTTTTATGTATTTACAGTATATCTCATGAAAATTGATGATTAGTTGATGTCTCTCATGAAAATATTACTGGATATTTAAGGTGCTGAAAATATTATGATATTTTTTCCGCTGCCTGATGTTTTTGTCTCTAATTGAATGAAACCAACGAGAAATTCAATTAGAGAATTATGTTTATTTTTCATGCTATTACTTTTGGACCAACGTTAATTGTAATTGCATGTGTATAAATTATGTTAAATTTTTCGTATCTGCCCAACGGTGATGCGAAATAAATGATGTTTGTTATGTTTAATTTTTTCCATGCTATTACTCTTTGACCAACGTTAATAGTAATTGCATGTGTATAAATTATGTTAAATTTTTCGCTTCTGCCCAACGGTGATGCGAAAAAAAAAATTCTTATGAGCATGTTGTTAATCATACCAACGTAAGATTAATTTTTCATGCAAATTAATTATGCGCTTTTGCTAATGTAAATTTTATAATTTTTCAGCTGCTTCTGTTTCCGCTCATGTTAATGCAATTGAGCCACTTAATGGTAGTAACTTTCAGAAATGGAAGTTTACACTTATGACGACTTTTCAGCTCTTGGATCTGGACTACGCGTTCAGATTCGATGAGCCTGTCGCTCCTACTGAAGGGGAGGACAATTATGATGACAAAATGAAGGAATATAAAACTAATCTTTGAGAAGTGGGAGCGGTCTAACCGTGTTTCACTTGCTGTGATGAAAAACTCCATCAGTGAGGCCATAAGGGGAGCAATCCCTGAAAAGGAAAGGGTAAAGGACTATTTGTCCTCCATCGAGGATCACTTTAAAGGGTCCTCTAAAGTTTATGCTACCACACTGATGCACAGGCTCATGAACACCAAATACAATGGTACTGGAAATGTTCGTGAGCACATTATGACAATAATCAATATTGCTGCCAGACTTAAGACAATGGACATGGCTATTTCTGATGGTTTTGTTGTTCATTACATTATGATGTCTCTTCCCAAGCAATTTGAAGCTTTCAAGGTGAACTACAACACCATTAAGGACAAGTGGACCATGAGCGAGTTGATCGCTAATGTTTCACAGGAGGAAGAGAGGCTCAAGGCTGAGGGGGCTACTGATTTTGTAAATCAAGTCACTCCTCAAATACAACGGTCCCTCTAGAAATAGAGGTGGCTATAAAGGAAAGGAAAGAAGGAGCAAACATATTCCCTTATAAGAAGCCACAGCATCCACAAGACCCTAAAGCGCCTAAAACGCTTCAGTCCCGGAAGCTCAAGTGGACAAAAGAAAAGTGATGAGTGTCATTTTGTCACCAAAGGACCACTTCAAAGATAATCATCCGGATGGCTAAAATGGCTCGCCAAGAAAGGTACTTATGAAATTACTTTTGTTGATGAAGCATTTTATGCTGATTTTCCTATAAATTCTTGGTGGATTGATTTCGGTGCCCTGTGCATGTTACGAATTCCTTGAGGATTCCATATGTTGACAAGTCTCGAGGGAAAGAAGCCTAAGAGTGGCTAATGGGATGGAAGCCAAAATTGAAGCTATTGGATTTGTTTCTTTAGTTTTGAATAATGGCTTTGTAATGAAACTTAATGATGTTCTTTATGTTCCCTCGATGAGAAGAAACTTAATTTCCGTTTCATTATTAGATAATGATGGATATTCTTGTAATTTTGGACACGGAAAATGTTTAATTTATTTCAATAATGATAATGTTGGTCGTGCCATCCGACACGACAAGCTTTACATGTTGTCTCTGCAAGATTCACCTATATCCATGAATGTATGTGATGTGAATAAAAGCGCAAGCTTAATTGATGAGACTTCGTCGAAATTGTGGCACTTGTCGTTTGGGCCACATTTCGAGGGGAGAATTGAACGTCTCATTAAAGAAGAAATTCTTCACCCTTTAGATTTTAGTGATTCGGATGATCATTGCCTTGATTGCATCAAAGGCAAGTATGTAAAGAAAATAAAGAAAGGTGCTACTCGAAGCACGTGGATTTTGGAATTAATTCACACCGACATATGTGGTCCTTTCCCGTGACATCGTAGATGGTTATGATTCTTTATTACGTTCACTGATGATTACTCACGTTATGGCTATATCTATCCTATTAAAGAGAGATCGGAAGCACTTGATAAATTTAAAATATTTAAGGTCAAGTTGAAAATCAGCCACGATCTAAAGATTAAAGTAGTGCGTTCGGATCGTGGGGGAGAGTATTATGGGCGACATGCAACTTATGGACAGATTCCTGGTCCTTTCGCCAGGTTCTTACAAGAAATGGTATAGTCGCCCAATACTCAATGCCCGGAGATCCTCAGCAAAATGGAGTAGCCGAAAGAAGAAACCGTACTCTTATGGATATGGTTCGAAGTATGTTGAGCTACTCCACTATGCCTGTAAAGTTATGGATGGAAGCATTAAAGACCACGCACACATACTCAATAGGGTTCCCAGTAAATCAGTGCCCAAAACACCCTATGAATTATGGACTGGGAGAAAACCAAGTTTGAACTACCTCCATGTGTGGGGTTGTGCAATAGAAGCTAAAGTATTTAACCCACAAATTGGGAAATTAGATCCTAAGACTGTGAGTTGCCATTTTATTGGCTATCCTGACAGATCTAAAGGGTACCGATTCTATTGTCCAGATCGTACCACAAAATTTGTAGAAACAAGGCACGCTGTGTTCTTGGAAAATGATGGCATTAGTGGTGACTTGGAGCCTAGGAAAATTGATCTTGAGGAGAAGCGGATGTATGTTGCTTCGCCGCTAATCCGACAGATTGATTTTCCTATGCCCCAAGTGGTTGTGCCCACAGTTGATCCTGTAGTTGCAACTCCTGTTGCGTCTCCAGTTAATTCTGTGGCTATTCCTTCTGTTGAGGGCTCTGAAAACACAAGTGTCATACCTAATAATGAGCCTTCACGACCCTCGTGACAATTAATGAACAACCTAATGAGCACGCTAATGTACCGTCGGGAGATCGAACGAGTGAGGAGATCGCTATCCCAAGTGATTATGAGGTTTACTTGAATGAAGATGATCTTGGGAAGGAGGATGATCCTAGCTCTTATAAAGAAGCTATGAAAAGTAAGGATTCATCTAAGTGGCTAGATGCTATGAAAGATGAAATTAAGTCTATGGGCGATAACGATGTATGGGACTTAGTAGAAATTCCTAACGGAGCCAAAACAGTAGGCTGCAAATGGGTCTACAAAACAAAGCGTGACTCAAAGGGAATATCGAAGGTTTAAGGTGAGACTTGTAGCAAAAGGATTTACACAAAGAGAAGGCATTGACTATAATGAAACCTTTTCTCCTGTCTCGACTAAAGATTCATTTAGAATTATAATGGCGCCACAAGACATTTTGATTTAGAGTTGCACCAAATGGACGTTAAGACTGCATTCCTAAATGGTGACTTGTATGAGGACGTTTACATGACACAACCGGAGGGTTTTGTTTTGGAAGACGAGAAACATTTGGGATGCAAACTAAAGAAATCCATATATGGCCTGAAGCAAGCTTCTAGGCAATGGTACCTTAAGTTCGATGAAGTCATAAGGAATTTTGGATTTAAGGAGAATGATGTTGATAATTGCACATATGTTAAGTTCAAGGGGAGTAATTACACCTTCTTAATCCTTTATGTGGACGATATATTATTAGCCAGCAGCAGTATGGACATGCTACGAGAAACTAAAAGATTTCTCTCGTCTAATTTTGACATGAAGGATCTCGGTGAAGCATCTTATGTTCTTGGTATTGAAATTCACCGAGATAGGTCCAAAGGAATATTAGGTTTATCACAAAAGGCATACATTGACAGAGTACTAAAGAGATACAATATGCATAAATGCTCTGCCTCACCTGCTCCTATTGTTAAGGGCGATAAGTTTGGGAAATTTCAATGCCCAAAGAATGACTATGAATCGATCGATGAAGGATGTACCTTACGCTCACTGCCGGAAGTATTATGTATGCTCAAGTATGTACACGCCCGATTTAGCTTTTGTTACCGGATGCTTGGCGAGATATCAATCAAATCCAGGACCGGACCACTGGAAAGCCGTTAAGAAAGTCCTGCGCTATATGCAAGGCACTAAAGGTCACATGCTCACATATAGGAAAAGCGATAACCTTGAGGTTGTCGGTTATTCGATCTTGATTTTGCGGGTGTAAAGACACTAAGAAGTCCACATCGGTTATATTTTCACCCTCGCAGAGCAGCAATTTCATGGAAAAGTGTAAAACAAACACTCATCGCATCGTCGACAATGCAGCTGAATTTGTGGCATGTTATGAGGCTACCGGCAGTCAGTATGGCTTAAGAACTTTATCCCGGATTGAGAGTGGTAGACAAGATTTCTAGACCACTCATTTTGTCTCGCGATAATCAACTGCAGTTTTCTATTCGAGTAACAACAAGTCGAGTCGGTACCGCCAAGCACATTGACATAAAGTATCATGTTGTGAAAGATAGAGTCCAGGATCAAACAATTAAGATTGAGCATATTGGAACTAAATTTATGCTTCGGATCCGCTCACAAAAGGCTTACCACCCAATATTTTTTGTAATCATGTTGCCGGCATGGGTTTATTGGAGAGCCTGTGATCCTGGAATATGAGGACCATATAAAGTAACCAACTCCCATAAAGTATTATGTTATCCGATCGATATAAAATGGAGCACTATAAGTCCTGATGTCCAGCGGTACTTAATTGACTGTTGTGACGCATTGCTTTGGTGTGAACTTTTATTGAGAAAGGGCTTATGATGTTTAGCCTTACGATCAAGGGGAGAATGTTAGGGTTTTGATCTAGGCCAAACGGCCAAACAAAGGGCGACGGGTGATGCCCACGTCCACCCTATTTTGCTCTAAGCGACGCTACGATCGGGGTGCCTAACCAACCTTGGTTACGGTCCTCCGTTGTAACAGCGCAAGATTAAAAGGCAGGGGTTCGGCTCTCTCACGCGTGAGGTTTTTCCTTCCTGTTCCCGTGAGAGCAAACACCCCGCACAAACTCTAAAGAACCGATCTACTACGCGTTGTGAACAACGGGAAGGCCGCCGCCACTGCAGGACGTCGCCGGCGACCACTGAACCGCGAGCTCTTCCTCATCTTCACCGACTCTTCCTCACGCCTGCATCACGCAGGCACGGGTCTTCGCTCATGGCGTTCATCGGCGACCGTAAGTCTTCTCCAATCTAATGACTCTCTAGGTGTTCCACTGCTGGGCTAGTAGTTTCATGTGATGTGCATAAGGATTAGACTCAACAGCTACAAGCTGAAACATGGACGCTTGGACGCGATGGCACCGAGGAGGGAAACAACGTTGGTCTCCAAGTGAAAGAGAAGTACTACGGCCTAGACCACCACGGTGAGAGCAAGGGAGCTGGTAACAAACACAACTCTTTGCCAGCGCTCGAACGATGGTGCGGGAGGATTTGTGGATGGAGGACCCGACTGCGGCACCCCTGGCAACAACGGCGGCACCCAAGTGGCGGCCTTCACCGATCCCGACACCCTCACAGGCATCGCATAAAGAACGGAGGGCACCTTGGTCCATACGTTGGGCACGAGCAGAGGTGCCCTAGAAGCGATTTGCGGAACGCTGCAGCGAGAATTGTCAGACCTATGGAAGGTCGTGCGTGATATGCAAGAGACCCAGAGTCAACGGATCCCTGCCGCGATGGTAACGGAGGTGGCTGTAGAAAGGACGGAGAGTCGCGAGGCTAGTGTAGATTTGCAGTAGAGCGCTTAGTCGGAGGACATCAAGATGCTCATGGTGGAGCTATATAATGGCGATATAGACCCACGCGAATTCTTGTCGTCTATGAAACAACCATCGAAGCCGTGGGGAGACGACACAACGAAGGCGAAAGGATTGACACTCCCTCTCCAAGGAGTTGTGCTATCCTGTTTTTTCAATATCGTGCCTAGCTTCATGTATGCGTGGGAGCATGTTCAGGACCTTATGCAAAACAACTTCTAGGGCAAGTACGCGGAGTGAGTCGATACTGACCAGCTCTTCGTAGTAAGGCAGGCATCGAGGGAGAAGCTGCGGGAGTGTTTCAGGCGCATTATGAAGGTTCGCTGCCAGATGAAAGACGTCAATGAGATGACTATCATCAACATTGCCATTCACAGCCTCCGAAAGGGGCTGCTCATAGAGTATAACGCTGCTCTTCACGGACGGAGTTAACTATTATGGTTACAGACCAAACAGTGGATAATAGGGGCTATAGAGAAGCCACAGATGGGCTACCCCGAAGCCTAAAACTAGCATTAGGGAGTAGATATAGAAGATGCATATTATGCTTGTGAATATGCTTGTGCCACTGCTTAACCCTTTCTCCTAAAAAATGCACTCCCCCTCTTCATGGTGCTCTAAAAGACGTATTTATAGTCATATAGAGGTTGTTTATACAAATGCCTCCCTTAGAGTTTACACTAGTAAGGATAAACATGTCTTTTCTTTGGCGTAACCATTTTGGCTATGCCACAGTCACCTACGTGACAAGTCATTTGGTGTGGTAAGCCGATTGGATCAAGGTAAGAGTTAGTCCTCCAACAATAGTAATTAGGTCGAGTAGGAATTTCGACTCTTTGGGAGAAATTTCGAAGGGGATGAAATCGTGAGGCTGAGAAGAAGAATATACCAATGTTTCGTGAGGCCGACCGTTGGGAGACAATGCGCAAAAAAGTCATTATGATTTTCGTGCGTGTGATGGCGAGTGTTGCCCAAGTGTGTATATATGATAAACTACTCCAAATAATACAACTTATAGTATACTACGAGTCGGCCTAACGCAGAAAGCAGAGCGAGGCACGAACTGATTAACTTTTAGCTTATGGAGTTGAGCATCGTTAGCTTGTCTCCATCAATTGAATGATTTTTTTGATTAAGCACATTTGAGTGATTACAATTGTATCAAATGTTTCAATATCTAATCAGCATCACCGGCGTGAAACTCTCCATTCTTATGTATGACCTCCGCCATCAAGAATTCGGAGAGCTGTTCTCGAACTTCGGCGCATTTGTCAAGGTCAAATGTACTTTTGTAACACCCTAGGGGCCAAACCGGCGCATTTGTCAAGATCAAATATACTTTTAAACAGAGTGTCTCTGTTAATATAGAATCTACAAGTCGATTAAAGTAGACATTATCCTGACTCATCTATATCGACCAAAATCGTATGCGAGTATGCATCTTTGTACTCTCTCGCACGAATAGTCAGAATTCAAAATTTTAAACAAAAACCATAAGCTATAATCCAAAAGAAACCATCCCTTTATCTACAATTTGTTAAGGATTTGTTGATAGTAAACCACCAAGATAAGGCTGAATTCCTTCAATCGAAATAAGGTTACTAAAAAATGTCAGCACCATCTGTACTAACGTCCAATTGGCGTACGTTACTGCACTGTACAAATCCAGAAAAAAGGATTGTCAGCAACAGAGCAGAATTCGAAAAGGAACCAATTCTTTTGTCAGCTTTTATCAAGATAGCCTGATTGATGTGAAGTGACATGTCCGAAATCTTACGAGAAAAGAGGCCACTCCTCGATCCGCTAGTGAACCTTTTACGGGTCCCAACAAGACAAGAAGATATCATCCCACATCTGATACAGGGATAGGGGTACTATACCAGTATCTGATCAGACTTGGCTTCTTTTCACACAGAAGGGTGATTTTAGTTTATCAAAATGTTGAGAAGCTGCAAACCATCGCAGCTATCTTGATAAAAGCTTTTGTAGGGATTTTATCAAAATGTCTACAATCATCTATTCGTTCCTTGTCCTTGTCATTTGCTGTCCAGTTTAGCGGCAAGCATGGCATCTGATGACGTTCACACAGGTATGAGATCAACTAGTTTCAATCAGAGACAGAGCGTGATCCTGTATCACACATGTTGCAGAATGATGTCTCGGATAGGCGTCTCCCAACCTCCCAGGCTGATGAGTGGAATCATGAACGATTGCTGATATTATTCTGTCCTAAATGAAGAAAAGTACATCACCCTGATCCAGTACTGTGTTGATCAGAAGCAATCTGACCGTTTTTTGTGCCGACTGATCAGAAGCATTTTGACCATTTTTTTTGTTGAGTCGCCACTCCCCTGTTTCTTTCTGAGAGCATGGCTAGGATGAATAACACAATCCCAAAGTAGATACGGGTCTCTTATTTTTAGTTTATATCAACTAGTGTTTAAACGAAATGTCTGTTAAGACAAAGTCTATAAAGTAGATAAGGAATTACACTTCACACAAAGCCAACATTTTTTTTCTTCTTGTTTGGTCCTAGTAACTTTTTAGCGTTGACTCTTCGTCGGCTACTTATCTCCATGAGTTGACACCGACAGGGATGCCCCTGGCTGCCGGTCTTGTGTTGTGCTCATACGACGCGTCTCTCGCAGCAAAAGAAAAGACTCCTCCTCGGTGCGGTCAAACCATCAAAATCTCGTGTAGTGCCGGCGCAGGAGCCCGCCGTGTCTGGTGTAGCGCACGCGCTGCTCTGCTCCAAGCCTCTCCAACACAGTGGTAGCTACCTAACCGCCGTGAGGATTTTTTTAAAAAACAATATATTTTTAATGAATATTATGTTAATGTAGCACCGCTTAAAAAATTTACACAAATAACATTCTGTCGCTATTTCAAATAACGACAAATGCCATTTCAAATGGCAACAACTGCTATGTCGCCATTTAAATTTGGGAGAGAGTTTTCATCGCCATTCGTCAAATGAATGGACGACAGAGTGTCACATCGGTGTCATGATATCGGTCAATTGAAATAGCGACAGAAACCTCTGCAACTTCAATTGTCATTTGAAATGACGACATAGCTCCCTATACTCCCTGTCGCCATTTGAAATTGCCACAAAAGTCACAAATAAAAGGGCAAGAAACCGGTCAAAATTCATTGTAATTCAAAAAAAAGACAGATGAGGAGAAGAAGAAACTCTCTATCGCTATTTGAAATTACGACAGAAGCCACGCATAAAAGGGCCAGGAACCGGCTAAAATTCATTGTGATTCAAACAAAAGAAAGAGGAGGAGGAGAAGAGAGGGAGAAGAAGTGGATTTCTGTATTTTAAAGGTGAGTTTTCTATTTATTTGTAGATTTTATTTCAAATCCAAGATAGGTTAACAAATAAAATAATTCATATCTTATATGTAACCTAATTATGAACTACATTACTTTACTTTACTATAATCTATGCATTATGTGCAACTTACGTTACTTATATGTTTACCTTATATTATGGTACTTTACTTGTAGATTTACCTTGTATTATATTACTTGTATATTAACCTTGTGATCCGTAACTTTTTATCGTGCTAACATCGTATGATTTTTTAAACAGGTATGGAGGACGATGCAGTAGTTGCTGAGTGGCGTTACGAGATGCTCGACCCGACTATTGACGCTACGCACCGTAGCCGCTTGACGATTACCTTACCTTAGTATGGCGAGGTACCCATCGAGCTTGCTCTATTGCTGTTGCACACCCTATGAGGGTATGGAAGATAGACCCTCGTTGAATTCATACCTTCATTATAAAGTGTTATGTCGGACTTAAAATAATTTATTTAAATAAAAATCATTAATGCAACCTGAGACACACTAGTCAAATTCTCTCTTTAATGGTTAGCTATTATTTTAAAACAACTAAAACAAAAAAGCAAGATTTTTTTTATAAAATAATTATTTTTATTAAAACTATATTATTTAAAAGAATAAAAATGATTGTTGCAGTTGATATGGCCTTTGTCGCTATACAATTGGAGACAGAGACTATCGCCAATTTAGTTGAACATCTATCGCCAATTGAATTGATGGCAGGGCCTCTGTCGTCAATTTATTTGGTGATAAAGATTTGTTTGACGATAAGCATCCACAGACTGTCATGCACGACTCCACATAGGATTGTTGTCTTTCTAAATAGCGATAGAGTGTTGTCGCTCTTTGGAATAACGACGAAAGGCTATTTGTGTAATTGTTTCTAGCGATGATATATTTATGTAATATTAATAAAAATGTATTATTTAAAAAAATTCACCAGCGTTACGGCTATCGCACCCGTTTCAAGTTGGACGATGCCCAAGGGGATTCGTTTCGTAGCGGCAGGGGCAGTGAGAAATGTTGAATTTTGGCCTGCTCAGAGTTCAAATGCTTCTGCTCTGCTCAGCGCTTCCATTGCCCAATCTCACAGCATGAATTATTTCCAGACCCCGATTTGATTTGAACCGATCGATAAGAAATAAGAGAGATTTCCAACCAAAGAACTGGTTTCTTTCCCTCTTATTATCCCCAAACAAAAGGATCCTTTTCAGAGACAAATCAGGGAGCAATTGATGAGAGCTATACAGACAAGGAGGAGGAGGAAGGATCACGCTTCAAAGGTTCATCTAAGCGCGGCAGCCATCTTGTGCTCGAGCTCGAGGCCGAAGAGCACCCCCGCGTAGGTGTCGATGCCCTCCTTGGCGAAGTAGATATCCCTGATCCGCCGGAACGCGTCCCAGGTCAGCAGGCTGTCGGACCCCGCCTGGTGGCACCGCCCCGCCGCGCGCTCCACCTTGAGCGTCGCCGCCACGCGCTCCAGCCCGCCGTACAGGTCGCCACAGTGCTTCATCACGTGCTTCACGTCGTACACGTCCTCCCCGAAGAAGACGCGCACGAGGCCCAGGAACTCGCCCATAGACCTGGGCAGCTTCCGGCCGATGAGGAGCTTGATGAGGTAGCCGAAGTCGTAGGCGGAGTGGAAGGTGACCCATGTGACGGCGCCCGGGGGGCAGCAGACGAGGCCCGAGGACATGAGCAGGGCGGCGAAGACGCGGGCGTCGACGCCGCGGGCGCGGTGGGCGTCGAGGTCGAGGCCGTGGGAGGCGAGGAGGCGGATGGAGTCGGGCGCGTGGCGGTGGACGCGGGGGTCGAACTCGCGGAGGTTGATCTCGAAGGCGAGCGCGGGCGGGGAGTCGGGCGAGGCGGCGAGGGTGAGGCCGACCTGGATGAGGTGGAGCGCGTCGACGTTGGCCTTGAGGAGGGCGTAGCGCTCGGCGGCGGTGAGGAGGGCGGGGTGCTTGGCGGAGCGGTGGATGACGCCGGGGAACTCCGTGTCCATGGCGACGTAGGGGAAGCGCTCGATCGCGGCTCGGATGAACGCGAACTCCGAATCCACGTTGTGCGCCCAGACCTGCCGGATCTCCAGCTTCCTCTTCGCGGCGGCGGGCTCCGACGGCATCTTAATTCTTCTTCTTCTTCGTCCGTGCTTCGATTGGATCGGGAATTCGAGCGCTCAGGAGTTGCAATTGCAATTTTAATCTTTGCTTGATTTCTAGGTGAGGTTGAGATGCGTTTGATGTCGCGGGGACGGCGAGGTTTTATTTTATAGGGCCGGCTGGGGGTGGGAAAGGGGGCGGCAGGAGGGTGCGGGGAAGGAGGGACGAAGGCGGCGGCGCTTTGAGATTGGTGCGGCCGGGGGATGGACGGCGCCCAGGCAGGTTGAGGACGCGTTTATGGCGTGCGGCAAGGGTCGGGATTGTTAATGATTGGCGGGCACTCCAGGCGCGTAAACATTGACCGGACCAGCAACCAGGAGCCAACCCGACTACCCCCGGTGCTATATATAAGTGAATTCTTTTAGATCAATGATTTATAACTTAAATATTTAAATTCTAATTGTTTATAAGAGACAATATATTGAAAAAAATAGTTGCATATAATTTTGGTCGGTACAGCTGAACTCAATATACTTTTTACTATAATTTTTCTATTGATCCCGCCTTAAAAAACACATAATTTAAAAATCAATTACTACAGACAGTATAAACATAAGTCGACTTTAAACCCAAAAGAACTCAGCCGTATACATGGTGTGTTGGAAGCAAGAAAAACAGTACCCTTAACATTAGATGATTTTTAGCCATCGGATCACACACGAACAATCCCGATTAGATAGTACAGCACCAATGCAGTGCTGCTACAATTGTTTCGCTACAGTACACGAGTCAATCTAAGCATTCGTTTCTTGATCCGACGGTTAGGAAGCAAAATCATGACACTGTAACACCGTGACGACGCTCCTGCTTTCAATAAGAAGATTGTGCTAACGCTAGCTCTTTACTTCGCTAATTATTTTGCTCATTGCTGCCAGTGAATAGTGTGACTCGTGGAGATGCGTGCATTTTGCCTTCTAGTTCTGAGTCAACTTTTCAGATTGAACAAGAGGGGACTCAGGTCAGGTGTGAGATCATTCATGTACACCGGAAATCGTCGACATAAGGTTTTGTAGAACTGGTTAGGTTTGTATTATTTTCTGTGTTTTATCTACGCTCAGTTCGACTTATATAAGCTAGCCTACGGCTTTTTTGCACTATACCTGATTTATTTCGTATTGTAGCTGCTAATTGTTTTTTTGCGTAATTAAATTTAAAAATAAAAGATAAGTTAGTTCATCACGGAATGTGGACATGAGGCCGACTAAACGACAGGCCGGCTCGGCCAAGCACCGCACTTCCAGATGCTCCAAGTTTAGTGAGAGTTAAGGAATGTGGACATGAGGCGGCCGTCAGGTTCATCCTCCAGTTGCAAGCGCACCTATTACTAGGCGTTTTATTTTCGGTACGTCGGATCACGTTACGTGCCGACAACCGAGAAGCATCCGATCCGGCTTTTCTATTTGCTACTCTGGATCGGCCGAGGAGAGGTTACTAGTGCGGAGTGGCTGCAAGCGCTGCGTTGGTCGTGGCGATGATTCTAGTGATCGTACACGTACGGGTGGGTCACGCCGCCGGCCGGGGTGCTCTGAGTACGTCCAGGTCTACTCCGGTGACCAACCGAGAGGGAGGGAGACCGAGACCACACGGGGCACGGCCGTAGACGCGGTCGCCTCCCGTTAGTCCGCTCCGCTCCAGCGACACTGGCGCCTTCCTCAGCCTAGCTCGCACGGCCTCTCCTTGCCGCCGTCGTCCACGTCGGCTCGCACTTGGAAAATTGGAACACGGCAATTGATTCGAGCCACATGCATGGTTGGTATGCCGTGTGTCAGAGTCCAGCGCAGAAAAAACGCGAGACGTCACTTGCGTTCTCTCTGGGATTTGTTTATTTGGCGCAGGCCTCCGCAGCTGACCGGGTAAAAGTACTGTGCTGGTACGCACGCACGGATGGACGGTCAGCTCCGTCTGCGTTCGGTGGGTCTCCGGTCCTCACTCCTCCTGCGCGGTTGGTGGACAGACTGCGACTCCACGGACTAGACAAAAAAGATACATAATCGCGTGGTTCAATCCAATTTTTGACCAGACCATATTACAACGTACATACCGCCGCTCCACCGGTTGCTACCGAATACCGGTAAGGTAGCTGACCCGGGGCGTTGGTCAAGGCTCGCAAATCGACGTCAGCGTCCAAGACTGACAAATCAAGTGAGGTTTTCCGAACGTGAGAAAGCCCTTTGCGGTTTCCCAACCAAATTGAAGCCGACTGACTGGACGAACGCCATCATGCTACAACGGTTACACACGCACAAAGCGTTGAAATGCCGTCTTAACGGTTCAGCACACGAAGGAGCCTGCCTAGCTTATGTTATTCAATCTGCACAGTGTTCAGTCCAGGTCAAACTTGTCCATGGCCATGCCGTGGATCCAACAACCAGTCTATATATATAGCAAGCAGGAGCATTAGCAACGCAAGTTAGGCGAGATACCACACAACTTTTCTTTTGGGGCGCTTAATTCGGTGCATGTCACAGAGCTAGAGAGCTAGCTAGCTAGCAGTAGCATTCCTTGTTCATCTTTGTTCTAGTGCAGATTTACCAAGGGGAGCACATACTTCGTATTAATTTGCCTCATTCCTAGCTCACGATAACTAGAAGAACGTTCCTTCTGGGGCCTGAACCAGCTTGCGGTTCTCCGGCGCGGCCATCTCCTTCTTCAGCTGTGCCAGGATAGCCTCCATGGTGTACTCCCTCTGCCAATTGGCCAGCATTTGGAGCTTCTCGCCTTCAACCTGTGGTGAAATAAAACACCTCGGAAGCTCAGCATCGATCTCATTCAGGTTTGCTATCGAAACCACTTACGGATGGTAACGAGCAAAGTGGTAAGTGGCAAGTAATTTAGCTTTGCAAGCCTACTTGTGGACTTAATTTTCGGCAGTTCCTTTCAACTGTAATAACCACTGCATTAGAATGCCTACTTGCATGTTTGAGAACTGGAGATTCTTCCTGGCAATTAAAACGATTCAGAAACATGTAGCAATGCGATTTAAAGATCATTCCTGGCCATTAAAACGATTCAGTGACATATAGGAACGCAATTCACTCCCCTAGCCTCGAATCAATAGCCAGCAGCATTTCAGGTATACAGAGGAGCTGTATGTTTTGAAGAGGTATAGTACAGGTGTACTGGTGATTCGGACTTTCAGGTGTGGCTCAACATAATCAAACTGGAAGTGGTATATATACTTGCAAAATGGAACAAAATTAATGAACACCCCCTCGATCGGATTCCAGAATGTAGCGCTAGAAAGGAAGGTGCACAGGAGCTAGTGCAGATCAGGGCAAGTTTACAGTAGCAATTAATCCAAAACAAGGCAGATTATTCGATGGTACATGCATGCATGATGTTTTACTCAATGGGCGTTAGGCCATAGAAATATAGCTAGGTAAGGTGAAGGAGGGGAATGAAGGTACGAACCAGCCCAGTGTCAGGGTTGACGCAGGTGATGTTGATCCTGGAGTGGAAGCGAACGGTGGGCGGCTTGTCGGGGTAGTCCTTGTCGCAGAAGAGCTTCAGCTGGTAGATGCGCCCCTCGTGCACAGACTGCGCGCGTCCGATCCGATGGATGCAGATCAGGCGAGCAACCGATGATCAGTACATGGGTATCTATGATGACCAGAATCAGACGAGATGCAGGTCTGAACTCGTAACATGAATGCACGCATGGATAATCTGGGTCAGATGAGACGGTAGTGCTTACGTTGAGTGGCCCTATGATGGTGCCTGTCCAGGAGCGCATGAAGATGTCGTCGCCGTCGTCCATGCCGTAGCTGACAGTGCCGTCGCCGATGCCCTTCTCGCCGCGCTCCAGCTCCTCCAGCAGCCTGAAGTTGCGGGGCACTGCAAGCCGTAAGTACAAGTTATTGTTGGTTTGAGGTCACCATCATCATCATCATCATCTATGAGATGAAGTAACCGCGAGGTATACACAGATAGTAGAGTTAGTAATTGATGCGCGCGTACCGACGACATTGGTGGACGCGCCGGCCGAGCCGATCGTCATCTGCGCGCGGAGCAGAGAGCGAAGCAACAAGTTGAGAAGAAATGGCCCGTGAGCGAGGAGGAGAGGGCGGGCGGGATAATAAGGGGTGCGTTTGCGGCCACTTGCGGAGGCCGGCGGCGTGCGTGCAATCCACGCACCGGCCGAGATCCCCACTCCTTTCCTTTGGCAGCGCGTCGCGTCGCATCGCGCGGGCCACCAGGCACCCACGCGATGATAACTAGTAGTAGTGCACTATGTTCGTGCGTGGCTGCTTCTGAAAACGACGTCCTCAACATATCTGTCATCCTGCAGCACGCACATGGCAAATTCTTAAGCCAATAGCACCGGTTTTGTAAGATCTGCTGATGGTGTCTGAATGGGCCGGATCGAGTACTCATGCATGCATTAATAGTACTCATGCATTCGCCATGTGCAGCACGCACATGGCAAATTCGGACGCGTAAAAAAAAGGCAATAATAAAGACGTGCAACCGTGGACGCATGCATGCATGCATGCATTAAGCGGGTGTTTGATTCACGGTACTAAGGTGAATAGGACATTGTGATTCTTTCGATTTGATCGAACCATGGATAGAATATTTTTCACTAAACTAATTAAATGAAACCATCTTATCTGAAATAAAATAGTTGTATCCATCAACCCAAGTAAGAAGATGATACATAACTCCGCTCATTTTAGCTTGAGCTTCTAGCTTATTTTTTACTATTTCTAAATTTCATCTTTTTCTAATTTTTTGGTTTTTTCAGCTTTTTTATCGGTTTTTTTCGTATTCGTTTGTATTGTTTGTGATAGACTACAATTTTTTATTTTTAAATTTTTAAAATTTAGTTACACCAAATAAACCACTATCAACTATAGTATAATTTTAATTATAAATTAATTTATTTTAGCCTAACCAAACGGCCTCTAGGAATAGAATGGTTCTATGACGCCTCGAGGTAGCCCTCAGCTCAGGCATGGGCTCAGACTATCTATCAGTCTATCACGCATGGCCTTTTCCTTTCGCTCACGCGCGCAGGGAGAAAGAGAAGTGATGAAATAAAAAGGCGCGCCGGGAGAGATGACAGTGGATATTGGTTTTTTAAAACGATTATTTATACAACTATTCACATTAGAAAAAAGATTATAAGTTGTAGCCGAAAAAAAAACTACCCAACTGTGTGCTAGATGGCGAACTGACGTGCGTGCTAATTAAGCCCCATTACTCGTCTCAACAGCCGCTAATTATTGTCTCTATTTATTCCATCTGCACACCAGTATTCCATGCATCTACTCTCCAGATACGCCACTACTGCCTCTAGCGCTAGCTAGCCAATTAAAACGGGCACAGGTTTTGCACGATCCGTCCCTAGCTCATAAGTCGTCGTCTCCCCGTCCGGCCTAGAAAGCTAGCTGGTGGTTGGTTGGTCACGCTCGTGCCCATCTTATAACCAAACTAAATTAAGACGATGAACGAGCAGAGTCCCTAGCCACACGGTATACATATATTGCAAATTAACGACCTTAGTATTTCGTCTTAGTATCCATCCATCCATCTTCAGATTAAGCATGCAAGTACAAGGAAAAGAGAAATCAAGCATCGATCGATCTTCATCAAGATTCAAGATTAATTCAAGAACTAACTCGATCATGCAGCCAGCATGCATGCTAACTGAGAAAGAGATTGAAAACCTGATCGATCGAACTGGCTACTTCTTGCATGCTACTACGTACCGAGGATTATATAGAGATCGAAGAGGTGGTGCAAATCAAATCAAATCAAAGTAAACAAAAAGAAGTAAAAGGCAGCTACGGATGGAGTGCAGCACAACACATGCATGCGTTGCGTTAAAATTAACATGACGGAGATGAGGAGAAGCTAGGCGCGGCTCAACAAGCAGCAAGCTAAGCTTGATTAGCTCTTGCTGCCCTGGTGCTTCTTGTTGTTGGCGTCGGCGGCGCCGTGGAGGAAGTGCAGCAGCACGGGGCTCTTGCACCGGGGGCACTTGGGCTGCTGCTGCTCCTCCGAGAGCATCACGTACATGAGGCACTGCGGGCACCCCACCACCACCATCGGCTTCGCCACCGACGCCTCCTCCTCCTCGTCCGACGACACGCACGAGCTCGCCGGCGACTCTACCGTGCTTGCCATCGAGTTTTTGCCTCCCTGCAGGCTCATGCCCCTTCCTACCTAAATAGCTATCTAGTTGGTGCAACCTCGTCAAGTCTTAGGGGGTGGAAAGGATGAGTATATATATATATGATCGATATAATGGCTACGCGACGCGACTATGTAGTTGTGAGTGTGCCTGTACACGAAGAGAGGAGGCTAAGCTAGATACGCTTGTCTTGTGGGAGAATGAACGGTGCACCTCCTTCCTATATATAATAGCGCCGTGCCTTGGGGAGGAAGAGGGAGCAGAGCGCGCATGGCGCCACTTCAATATATGTTCTCGCCGTTTCGAACTGGTTTTAAAAAATAGTTTATTGGTTTTCGATTCGTTACACTCGCAGTAGAGTCATAAATCGTAGCCTATAAGAACAGATATATAACTTATGATTTCTCTTAAACAAACAAACGGAATGATTTCTTCGTTGTCACTTCAAAAAGATATATCGAGGTAACTTTTTTGTAATGGTTTATCGGCATTCGATTTATTTGTATTTACTCACTGCTACCTTTCCCGGTTAAGAATACAATTGTTAATTGTTGTCGCCTTCTTTTCTGAAATAAAGACTGTCAGCGTGCAGTAGTTCGACTACAACAGAATGAATTAAGAAAATTAAATATTATTTATTGGGTTGTGCTTTCGTGACCTTTGAAAAAAAATGGGTACAAATTTAATTCTGGAACAGTTACAGTCGTATCAAAGGGCCCTCACGCTGGTCCCTTGGTTCACACCTTTTTATCAAACGGAATGAAACTAGACCTGCATTTTGCACCTTGATACTCCTGTCCATTTGTCAGAAGGCAGAGGCTGTAGTGCGGAATCTTTCTTCAGAAAAATGTATGTGCAACGAAAACTTTCTCCGTGGATTGTTTAACATAAAAGAACATTATCCCGCTCATTTCGGTTTAAACTTCTGACTTATTTTTTACTATTCATAAATTTCATCTTTTTCTGAAATTTTGATTTTTTTTAGCTTTTTCGCCGGTTTTTTGTATTCGTTTGCATTGTCCGTGATGAGCTAACATATTTTTTTATTTTTACATTTTTTAAATTTAATTACGCTAAATAAGCTATCTTCAGATACAATATAATTTCAGCTAACTACAGTGTAATTTTAGTTATAAGCTACTATTTTTCAGACCGACCGAGCGGGGTCACATGGAGTATCAAGAAAAAAAAATACTACTGCAACTACCATCAAGTTTTCCTTGCAAGAATTTATGGTGCGTATGAATGGAGTTGGGCAATGCAGCAGCCAAGCAAACTTAAATAACAGGCATAAATGAAGCACTGTTTTATCTTGTGGGCAAGACTTGAATGGGGAAGGCCACTTTCGATCCAATGAGAGATACCAGCCAGCTCATACTATCACACACACACATACGCACAAACACACGCCAGTCTCGAGAAATTGGGCTCATAAGCACCGCATTAATGCCGTCTTGTGCAGGCATTCAAGTGTCCCGACTAGTCAAAGCTCTCAGAGGCGTGCAATTCCAGGTAGGAGTAATGAAGAGGTGTTGTTGGGTTGAACTAAAATAAATTGGTTTATGGTTAAATTTATACTGTAGTTGGCTGAAAAGATTGGCAAAAAAGTTCAAAAAAATTGGAAAAAAACAAAATTTAAGAATAATAAAAAATAAATCAGAAGTTTCAGTAAGAATGAACAAGACCTGGACCGGGCTTTGCTACGTTAAGGCTTATTTGACTGAAGCTGCTGTACTGGAAGATGCCAAACCTTAAATGAGAGAGAGAGAACGGTCATCATCTAGCACTTGATTGGACCTGTACTTGAGTTTCAAGGGGGAATTCCCAGCCCAAACCGCACTAAAATGCACAAGGCAACAGCCCATGCTCCTATTCCGAGACACATTTCTTCTTCAAATGATGATCTCACCTTCACTAGAGTTGGTTTGTGTAGTATTCAGCTAAGCACCCACGGCATGCCAAGGCATGAGGTTACAAAAGAAACCTTGTACACAGACTGTGCTGCCCTACTGCAGCTAGGTTACAAAATCTGAACATGTGGATGCTGCAAAATGAGCGCGCAGACTTTTTATCATCTACCATAGCACAGCACAAAAAGACAGCCAAAAAATAGCGACGGGTGTTTAATGAGCTAAATGGAATATCTGCATTTGTCCAGATATATGACCTTGGATTTGATTTAGGAGCATATATACAAGTTGGACTATAGTAATGAACTTGTAGTCATACCACGAATATTTACTTTCACGGCCATTGATCTGTACAGCAACACACATAACTGACATTGACAGCCTCTGCCTTCAGCCCCAGTATAACTGTTACTGACTGTCTGCAGCTCCTGAAGATTCCAAACCCTACCCTTGGATAGGCCACAAGCTACTGATTTGTAATGTGAGGAAACAGGGTTTGACGAAGGAAGCTGTCATTTCAAACAAAAGTGTCAGTTATACTCTGGAATAGGGTTCAAAAACCAGACGGTAACAGGTGACTACTGGTAGAATAAAAAATCAATGATTTTTATTATTTTATTTAAATTTCAAAATTTAAATATAAAAGTTAGTTTTTCTAATGATATTTACATTGTTTAAGACTAATTAAATGTATTAAGAAGATGTATGCATATCTCGTGCTTGACTTTATGTTTTTTTGCCATAAATATATTAGAAATTTTCTATTTCAAATTTGAAAAAAAAACAGTTTTTAACGGTTTTTCTCTGGTTTTTGAACGGTAACTGACCGGTTTTTCGGTTATCGGTTTCATATTCAAATTTCAACACTTAAAATTTGGCCGATTTTTTTCGGGTTTTCCGGTTACCATCCGCCGAGCAGTAACCCTCGGTACCTTGCGTCGAATGAATCGTTAACTTTATCGCTAAACTTGGGCTTCGACGAAAGTTCACGCAAAACGCAATGACAAGTAGAAAAGCACATGTATAAATAGAGCCCAATTAACAGACGAGGAAGCCCATGAGTCTTCCAGTGCTCCGCGCATGACAAAGCCTGCGGCCCGAAGCCCACATAGCCCGTTCAATTCCCAAATGCGAAGCCCACTTCGATTCCTCCTCCTCCCCCCTCCGCCGCCTCGCTGCGGCTGCAAACTCCAACGAAGTGCACCGGATCTCTTGCTCTTACAAGCTGCCAATGCTTGGCCATGGGATTTCGCCGTGATTTGGTGTGGTAAAGAAGCCCGGTTGCGAGGTTGCAATCGACCGCGCCGTGGCGTAGCCTGCCGTAGCACACACCATGTTCGACGAAATGCCGGCCAGCGATAGCGCCAATCATCCACCCTGTCTTCGGTTGAACCTGCTAGCTGTCGCGCGCGGTAAATTCCATTCCATTATTGCACCGCAACCGTCCATTGAGGCCCGTTCACCTTGTCCCATGTAGCTGTGCAGATGCTTCTGCAGTGGCTGGATTGGAGCATCTCGATGGTTTAGGACCAATTGATTTCTTCTTGTCTGACAAGACTCCGTATCTTTCTGGTTGGTGCGCCGGACTTCATGTCATCCACTATGCGAGCACTGTGCCGTGGCATCGACCGGTGATCATCATCTCCAAGTTCCACACTGGTGCTTCTTCAACATGCTAAATATCTAACGGACTGCCTTTCCAGTGGCGAGCAGCATCCTTTTCCAAAGTGTAGATTGCCCAGCATTCGGGGAGCTGTATGATCTGGATTGGAATCGCCTTTTTCTCTTCACCAGAGTTGAGCACACTCGGTCAGGCCAGGGGCCTTGGTGGTGGTGTGACGGGGCGAAGGCTTCTCGAGGGAGGTAACGTTTTATGAAACCCACCCTTAGCCTTAGTGGTACTTGTGTAGATTTTATCGGTTTGATTCCTGAATGCTCCACATTGGATGCACCTGCTGCATGCTTAGCTTGTGTTCAGTGCAGATGACAGAATGCTGACTACTGCTGATCTATGCCACTGAACCATGTGGAGGTCAGCTTTCCTGCATCCTCACCTTTTGTGCTAATAAAGCCACTCGCAATGGTTTCATTATCGAAGCGCTTTCTTGGATGCCTAAAAGCTACCAGCTAGCTCTGTAGTTAGTTTGGCACCGGCTGTTCACAATTTCCATCCTAGAGGAACACATTTCTGGCTCCGCAGGAAAAATGCTCCTGGTTTGATCTGTTCCCCTCCATTGAATGCCCCACAATTCAATTGTCCTTGACGTCCTTTTTCATGTCCAAATCCCACCACGCATGGCTGTCTCCATTTTTTCTCACATTCTTGAAGCTGGGAAAGCAACGTGACGCTGTTGAACAGCGACCTTGCATCACCAAAGTCCTTACAGGCAACTCTCAAAACATTGCCCCTGACTGGTTTTGCAGTAATTGTAGGGTGCAAATAGCCGATCCACTCCCAGTGGAATGTTGTTCTCTCAAACAAAGAAACGTTGTTCTCGCATCCACTGTTCTTGGATCGGTGTCTGTCCTCATTGTTCAAGCAGACAGTTCTTTCATTTTCAATTAAGAAGAAAGGAGTACATGGCCTGCCCAAGGCAGGTCAATAGAAATTTAAAGGAAGTCGCAACACACACTGAAGTATATACATCTTGAGAAAAATCCAACTAGTTGTCTCAAGTTTGTCTGCATTGTTTTTTCCCCCTTTTGAAAGTAACCCTGTTTGCATGGTTTGATTACCACCATGTTAAATAGATATTTTTTACTTGATGCTGCAAAATAAATATCTTTGCCATCAACTTTTCACCTTCGCCACGAGGAACTGTTGAAAGTGGCTTTTCATAGACAGGCAGCAAGATGTATCTACGTTGAGTAGCTGCTGTTTCTGCGCACCTCTATGGAGATCTGTTTCGCAACAAGTGCGCTCAAAGTGGCTACACAAAGTGGTAGTGACTTCCAAGAACTTTGCATTTCCCTGGGCCAAGACGTGGAGCATTTCCATCAGTGAACAAGTCATTTCAAAAGGTGGAATAATGTCACTATTTGCTGTTCTATGCAATGACAGCTTCCTCTTGTTTATTTTACCCTGTTGAGAATATTGGAAAAGTAAAGATATCTAAAAGCTTGCCTCGTCTTTTGCTAGCAACGCGGGAATTCAAAGGAGATACCGTCTTGGATCAAAAGTTGGCCAAAGGAAAAGGAGAGAAGAAACTTTCGCAGATGAGGTTCTAGAATTTTTTTCACAGATGGAGCTCTAGAAATTTTGGACTCGACTCGATCCTGTCTTTCTTCAATGTAAGTGATCTGTCCAAATCACATGAGCTGTCTACATTCTGTTGCTTCACCTTCAAACCAGCAAGGATTTTTTTTCAAGTCAAATTTATCACTATGCAGAGATGGGTTTGTTCTTCTAGAAAAGCTAAAGCACATAGCGAGATTTGTATACCCTGAGTATCTCTACCAAATCTGCAATGTACTCTGAGCTCATATGACTATTCCCTTGCAAATTGTGGAAGTTTTTCGCACTTGTTGTGGGCTCTCGAGTGAATTAAACGACATGCAGTGTTTCTTCAGTTCGTCGCAAATCCTAACCCTAAACCCTTAATTTATGGAGTCCTCGGTCCTCAGAAGATAAAAAGGAGAGACCAAAAGAAAGGAACGAAAAGGCAAACCTAAATTTTAGCATCATCACGCTACAACTCAAGAATCATTATGCTGTTGTCTATCCACCAAGCACATTTCATCAGAAGCTGCACCAATGTTGAATTTCCTGGAACACGATTCTTGTTTATGCTTCCTCCTCGCCCTCAAGATCTTCTTGTGGAACATGTCCTTCTGGGAGAATTTTAACAGGCACAGTTAGTGAAGAGTACGTAGGACAAAAGCAGTTGATAAGTGGATAGTTTTCTTCCTTTCTGGGGTTCAAAACTCTTATAGTTGAATCGAATTTTGCAAATGTAGGTATCACAGTATCCCTCCATCGATCCATAGCTACTTCGCATTTCGATTCGCATCCCAGTTTTATTTTACATATATGAGATAGAGCTAGGAATAATTACTGCTACCCTTATATATCTGGAGAGCAATGGTAAAAGAGAGGTTGTTTCAAAAACAAAAAAAAAAGGTAAAAGGGAGGGAAGAAGAGAAGGGAAGGGGTGGAGGAGCGGAATAAAGGCGGGGAAGGACTCGAAAGAACAAATGGGCCCGAGCGGGAGGCCCGTGTGAGCCACAATAGGGGAGGCAGGAGGACGTAAGCTCACAGGATGTGGGCCCGATTCTGTTTCCGTGGGCCACGCTAGAGTTTTTACCTGGGTCCACGGCTCAGACACTTCACATGACCCTTGTCTCGGCCTCATGGCATACCATACGGGAACGGATACGCACGCACGTACACCACTGGCCGATGTACGTGCCAGCCCAACCCATCCATCCAGTCCAGCTACGATCCGGCCGGTCCCATCAGATTCACCCTTACGTGGCAATGGAATCATTTCCCCTCTCTCTCGTTCAAAGCTCAATCTTGGGGAGTTTCAAATACAGCATGGTTTGTTAATTTATTCTCCTGCGTGAAGAAACTAAAGGATGCCTGTTTCAACTTTTGCTCCCGATCCTTTCGCACCTTGTAAAGGTGAAGCTTTTCTTTCGTAGAGGGATCGCAATGGTCCTCTTCAATCCTGCTTTTTTTCTGATGGTTGTTAGTTGTTTACACCAATATAGAAATTTCATGGCTAGTTTTTTGCAAGAATAAAAAAAATCCCTGTGTTTCCAAACAGGGCCTAAACAGTCTTTTTTCTTTCTTTTGGCGCAGTATTGAAAATAGCTAGTAGATGCTTCGCGTCGAAAATAGTTAGTAGATGACGGTGGTTTTACTGAAAGAACACAAATATCTTCGAATTAGCTAAGGTCATCTAGAGCTAGCTGTGTCTAGAAAGTTGGACATGAACCTAATTGTGCAAGGAAATGCTAGTACTGATCTGATCTGATACGGCACTTGTTATCTGTCCTGTGCAAATTAACCCTTGAACCAAATTGCAGTAACAAACAAGCTTGATAACTGCTGGTATAAGTATGATTGTCGTAATTAAGAATCATGGTGTTAATTAAAGACAAGAATGGCAGAAGGCGATTAATACATGGAGGTAAAAGAAAATAAAGATCCTCCTGGGTGAATTAGGTAGGCTGCCAGCCTGCCGCGATTGATGGACCACAGAGGTACGCATTCATCCACCTTTCCCCTGATTTTGCAGTCAGTGTGAATTCACACGCAGGAAAATAATGGCCGTTTAATCTGGACAGTTTAGCCACCAGGATGAATGCATGACACTCGACTTTGCCAGAATAATTCCATCCGTATAATTCTTTCTACGTACGACAATGTATATATTCCATGGGGATGCTCCAAGCCTCCAACGCGATCGATCATTCTGCAGGAGGCCATAGGAACACCATCGACTGTTTGTGTCCGTCCAATATACAGCAGTTTACATAGAAATACTACTATAGGATATTGCAGTTGCGGGAGATACTAGATTGATAAATGTCAGAGCAGATTAAATTAAGTTTGATCTTAATTCTTGTGGTCGGGATCATTTTGTTGCTCCCAGATCCGGAGGGCAAATATCCTCTAACTTCTTTTCGGTTTATGGTTTATTCTTACCTCTTAAACAAATAAATAGGACGGTTTCTTAGTCGTTATTTCGAAGTGGCTTATCGTGACAGCTTTTTCGAAGCGGGTTATTGGCTTCCCGACATTAGGTTCGTTCTGAAAAGCGCTCGCGATAGGACCAAAAAATATAAACCACATCCGAATAGCATAAGCCGTAGCAAAAAAGAATCTTCTCTCTTTCTGCATATCTGAATATCTGGAGGTAATGAACAAAAATGGTTAAGCATACTTTTGGGTTTCAGCTTTCAAAAGCCAGAAAGTGACTTCTTAATTTTCACTTTTTTTTTGTCTTTTTAGTATTTTTGTTTTTATTTTTACTCTTATTTATTTGTGTTGTCCTAAAAGATATAGCGGTGTTTTTCTGGTTTTTTTGTTTTTTCAATATTTGATTTAAAAAACTAACAGCTACTTACTAAATAATTACAATAAAAAATCTATAGCAGAAATCAAAATCCGTAACTTTTAAGATTTTCTTTGTGTGGCTATGCAGAATCGCACGGAGCTAGACATGGCCGGGGGGAATCCAATTAGTGACAGCGACCCCTCACATACGTGCTCCCTAGCTACCTGTAGCTAGCTCCTTTGGACCACCATATGCGCGGCAATTGCTGTACATGTGCATACTGCACGCTGAAATGACCCAAATACCCCCGTCATACGATTAATTAATTATCCTGGCCGTCTCCTGTTTTATTTATGTTTGATTTTGCTACCTTTGCGATTCATATCGAACACCGGTAATGCCAACAAAAATTAGTTGCTTTTTTTGTTCATTACCAAATTTTGGTTGAGAGCAACTAGCGAACGATATATCATTGAGAGCACTTTCTACAATATAAGATGGTACCTCGTTGTCGACCATCGTCGCCGCGCTGCCTCCTCCGTTGTCCCCTGCCCCCTCCACCACCATCGTCGCCGCCCCGCCGTACAGCCTTGACCCCTCCCAGCTATGTCGCCCCACCCAACCTAACCGCTACAACCGCCGCTGCTACCGCCCTCTTATCCCACCCATCGCCCCCAGCCGCTGCCTCCCCCTAACCTCCTTGTATGCCTGAAGGAAGGGTGAACCCGTAGCAGGGGAGCCAGAATTCTCTCCTCCGACGCTAAATCCGACGGCGGCGTCCCTCTAGGCCGCCAAATCCAACGCACGGTGGGGCCGACGATGGCGGAGAGTTGAGGGGATGACGGCGGCAAGGAAGGAGGAAGAACAAGAGGGAGCGAGAAGAAAGGAGTTGGTCGGCTACATGACTAGAACGGACCAAAAGTAATAGACTGCTTTGTTTGGATCCAACCACAGTTATCTACACCGTTGCAACGGTATAAGGTTCTATAGTATTTCTCATTTTGGTAATGTACACGAAAATTTGGTAATACCAATGAAATTCAATGTCACGCGTGAATATTTCGAGGATGAGGAAATCGCTCGCTAAAATTTTGCTTAGTCATAATCTAAATAACGCTCTTTCTCTAAAATTTAGCTTTTCTTATATTTAGCAATACCAAAATTCAGCTCGGCTCGTTTGGACCAGAAAACAAAGAGCCCTTTGGATCTGTTGTTACGCCTTCAATAATTGAGAGATTGCGCGATGCAATGCATGCACGTTCTTAGTTGACCGATCGTGCGACGAGTCATTGGTCTGGGTCAGGCAGCAACTTGTCTGGGTGAGATTACGCCATGATTAATTGTGGGGTTTGTAGTTAGTAGTGCTAATCTGCTTGTCCTGCATTGGCGATTAATTTCTCTGCCCGCCCGCGCCAAGGAGATGCGTGGATGGTCCTGCATTTGCATGTGCGGTGTGATCGATAGCCATGCTTGCCTAATGCGGCAGGCTGACCCGGCAATTAAGAGCGAGGATGATCCAAGAGGAGGAAGCCATGCATGCATCGATCGAATGCGCCGCGTACGCAGTGCATGGTCACTCTTCTTATGGTTATGGTTTATGATTTTTGATTGAAATTTTTGAATTTTAGCTGTTTAAGACAGAGATTACGTACAGAGAGATACTCGTTTGCGAGTTTAACTGATACATATATTGGACTTTTAACGTGTACTATAATTAACTTGTAGACACTATCTTATGAAAATACTCCGTTTAGAAACTAGTTACTATAGCAAAAATCAAAAACTGTTTTTAGAGGACGTTAATAACAGGCCCTTTATTTAATTTGTTCCGGCCGTGTGGGTCTCGTCTTCAGGTTGAGCATTTCAGATCCAGAAATTATGGGCCTGGGAAGTAGGTAGCCAGCCAGCGAGACCGAGCCTACGTGCGAAGCAGCGCAGCTAGCTAGCGATCGGTTCGATTGATACAGTATGTCGAGTGCGTGTGTGGGCACACACACACGTACGTACTCGATACTCTCACTCGCGTTGTGCACTCAGCTAAGCAGGTACGTGTGTATACTCGTACTCGCATTATCGTACACACGTACTCCCAAGCTAGTTATGCCTGAACGGCCAAATGTTACTACCAGTAGTAGACTAGAAATTCTAGCCACCGGCAAAAAAAAAAAAAAGATTGCTCAAACTCCATGAGATCTCCGATCCATTTCACTGTTCGCGCATGCATCGCATCGCGTACACACGTACGCACGTATCATCGCATAAATCAATCAACAGCCGTTTCACTATGGACGAGGACGCCGATGATTTTCGCTGTCCGTACGTAGGCATAGATGATGGTCAGTTTGTTAGGGGAGGACAAGGGAGTAATTTCGCGGCTGGGGGGTGGGTGGCAGCAGTAGTGGTAACACGCTACACTTCACTACACCAGACACAGGGCGAGCACACTACCATACTAGCATCTCCGTGGTGGCCCCACGGTGTCCCCCGGCCCATTCCCGCTCTCTCTCTCTCTCTCTCTCTCATGTCCAAAGCGTGGGCTTACCAGCTAGGCAGTGAGAGAAGCTACCAACCCCTGCCCCTGTGCCCTGTAGCCTCTTCCTTCTCTCTCTATCCATGCCGCTGCCATCAAGCCATGCCATGGTGCTATAAACCCCTCTCCCCGTTGCCTCTCCTACTAGCTTGCTAGCTGCTACACGCACTCGTCTCAGCTCAGAGTTACCATACAGCTCCAGCATGCATGATCGGGGAGCAATTCCTTCATTCTCTGTCAGTGATTAGCTCCAGGAAGCTCGTGGATGACTCCAAAGGGATCGCATTGATCTCACCAGCCGCCGTGCTGCATGCATGCATGGTGCCTGCCTGCAGTTAGCTAGTGATTAAACAAGTAGCTAGCGAGCAAGAGCTAGCATCATATCTGCATGACGAGCGCGCGCATGCGTTTGTGTCATATATATATCTATATAGTAGTATTATACTATTATGTAGGCGCGCCACAGCGCGAGGACAAGATCAGTGCAATCCCTTTGGAATTTTCCACTTGCCTCCGCCTCCTCCTCGGTCTCTTCGCCTACCTCGTCGTCGTCGTCCCCTTCCGCGCGCTGCCATCCGTCAGGATTCACAGGTAACGGATCGACCTCTAGCTCACAGGTAATTATATAATTAAGCCCCCACTCCCCCTTTTTTTTTCTTCTGTGTGATGGTTGGGTTAATTAAACATTAGTCTGGACAGAAATGGCCGGGTTTGAGTTTTAATTTGCACTGCAGGTGTGGTAATTCGTTATTAAGATTACAACAGTTCCTCTTTTTTTTTTTTGAGAGGGGTACCGTGTACATGTTGTCTTTATTTTTCTGTATTGATTCATATAGATCTGCTTCTATAATTCGAGATAATTTTGTTTCGACTAGCTGCTAGTGACCCTAATTAAGGCTACTCGTGTATATATATAGCTATAGACTATGGAGGAGGAGTGCTTGTTTCCGAAATGGGGAGGAACTACTAGATCGTGTACTTGCAAGGATTCAAGCTTATTTTTGTTGTGGATCGATGTAATGGTTTGAATTTTGGCGATAAGTGGTAGCAAAAGGACCGATAGTGCGAAGACAAACGTGGAGAATTGGTTTTGCATAAACTTTACACAAAAGATCTCTAAGCACGTTGGCAATTAATTTGCATCTTCTTTCCTTTCCTTCCTTTCCATTGATGTGCCGGTCGGGTTTACTTAGCTAGCTTATCCCCTTGATTAGTACGCATCTCGCAGCTGATAGCATATATGCCTGCAAATTTGCCACCTTTCTCTTTCAGAACCTAGAAACTGGTGTCTTTTAATTTTTCTCTACTCAACGAAACTTAAGAACAACTTAGGAACAAGTCGAAAAAAAAACAAAGAAAGCGCTGTTACTAGTCACAGTAATCAGAGCTAGAGCTCAATGGCCTCTTTCATTTTGTCTTGCTCGGCCGACATGGTTTATATATGATTTATATAATATACGATAAATCTTATCGCACAATATTATTCATAGAAATTCGAAAATGCAACTGCATCGATACAAATGCAGCTGCTCGGTCTCCTTCACTGTTCATGGCGGCATAATGTTTCACCGGCCGGTTCTCTGCTTAAAGTGCATATTTGGCAGTGGCAGAACCTCTTTTGGCAGCTAGGGTAAAATAAAGCCCAAACAAGTTCCATAAATTATGAGAGGACTGAATTCATATATATGTGTGTGCCTGGGCGCGTGCAGGGTCGAACTGTGCATGCTTTTCGATCTCTTGTCCGTGTCTTTTTCCCTTTGTCGAAATGCCAAGTCTAGCTAGAATTAACCTGTTGTAAATACAAGTTGAAGTTAGTTGAACAGATGTGTGCTGTATGTCTTTATACCTGAGAAACCAGTACATACATTAATTGTATATATGCATATATGACTTTTACTTCTGCATCGAGATCGAGAATACATATATGTACATACACGGTGACGCGTGTATAGCTTATTTCACACAGTTGCCAGGCGAACCCACCTCACGTGCACCCACTTTGTACAGAGACCAAGCCAAATACTGACACATAACCAACTAACCAACAAATATAGGTTTCTTATTAGTACTATAATATTTTTTGTTTTAAACATAACATTTGACCGGTAGGTCCGATTCATGAAAGGTTTTTACCGGTAGCATACTAATGACGAGAGGGACAAAATGATATAAGTCCGCCGATAAACGATAAATACATATGCGCTGTAATAAAAACTAAAGGATAATGCAGTAATATGCCAAAAGGGCGCAAGAAAAGAACTGGACATATCCTAATGTAGTATAATCTCTTTGTGCATTTACTGTGCCATTGCAACACAATTACCGCAACCTTTTGTGTGCTTATTGGAATGCTTCTCCGCGCGACACGCATGGGCATGAGCTAGAGAGGGGAACACAATTTGAGCGATGCGGTGACCATGCAGGGAGACAACACGGGTGCCTCGAGTGGTGAGAAGAGGAGGTGGTGGCGCATGGCTGGCGAAGTAACGACTGTGTCGAGGCTAGCCGGGTGATTGGGGGTAGCAAGGAGTTGGGCTGGGAGGGCGGGCTGGATGACCCAAAGGAAGGGATGAAAAAGGAAAGAAGAAAAGTAAGATGGGTGTGACCTAGAAAAGAAAGAAGGAAGGAAGAAAGAAAAAAAGATGGTCGTGGGCTGTGCTAGAAACATGCCAAGAGAGAGAGGAAAGATTTTGAGGAATTTTGGGGGTTTTGAGGATTTTATATTATTCTTTCATGAATTTTAGGTAAAGGAGGTAGGATTTCCCACGCACAAGAAACACATGGAACTCAAGAAAATGCAACAAACAACTAGAGAGATTTTACAAAAAAAAAATCATACATTTTTGGAAAGTTTTTGGGTTGTCACGGTATGCATCTGGACTTAAATATGGCATCCTTTTTTGCTTTTGCCATGTGCCACGCTAGGTGTGTCGGTAAACTCTAACAACGTGTCCAATAAATCCATCAAGAAAGAGGTGAAAGAAGCAGGGTGTTGTCAGGTCAGTCGGGAGAGAGCGGAGGTGTCGGCGGTGAACTCTGGTTTTGTCCTATCCGGCACCAGTCGGAGACCATTGATGGGATTGTCAGGGTTTAGGCAGTCAAGGGTACGGTGGTTGATAGGTTGGCAAAGGTGTGTGAACAGCGACGGCGGTGTTAAGCTGTGGCAACGGCGAATGAAGAGGAGCCAGGTGGCGGAACGGGCTCAGGGGAGAAGGCAGATTCTTGGAGGACGCCAGGGAGGAGGGAAGGCGTAAAGCCAAAAAGAGAAAGCGTAAAAGGTCAGGAATTGCTAAATTATGAAAGGATTTAAATTAAACCAAATTTCAAGAAAATTTTAATTTCTTTTGAATTTTTGGGACGTTTCACATGGGAGACCTAGGATCATATGGTTTTACGGTCAGGTCGCGTGGCTCTCCTTACGGCCGGAGCGTAGAAGGCGCAAAATAGCGCTACCATAGGTACTTTTTGGATATAGGATGCAACTGGAAAAGAGTAATTACATTTTTTGTGATTTCATGTGTTATATGTGATCGATATAGCTAAGTGAATAAAGAAACAAATAAAAAGAATGATGCTAGCTTTGTCGATCTAGACTCGATCGAGACTGGGAAATTAATGTATACACCTTGCACTTCACCTGAATATGAGTATGGATGATCTATATGAAGCTTCAAAAAGATTATATGGATGATCTATATGACCGAATCGATCGAAAGCCCAGGGTTTCAATCCGTTTAGTACGTACAATCGATGATTGTGCATGCGTACGTGGCCACATATATGATTGTCGGGGAACTGCATGTACGTGTACATGCATGGATTAAACAAGCAACAGTACTGTCATGATTTCAGCGATACCTGTACATATACTGTGAGATCATGTGGAGGTCATCCTTTGTACTTCTGAGCGCTGCTAGTTCTTCTGTTTTCGGTTTGTATCTAAACTAAGATAGTCGCGATGTTCACTGTCTGAAAATCTCGATCGCCTTTACGATCACGTTGGTTTATCGCTTCGTACTATCTTCGATCATGTTCAGATTTTTCGATTGATTCGTGTTCTTCTGTTGAATCTGAACTGAAGAAGTGGGTAGTTGGTGTACTCTTTGGAACGTCGAGCAGCTTTACAACTACATTGATTTTGACCATGGTCAAGTTCCAGACGGCATTGCACCGGTATCGAGCACATTCATTCTTTCGACCGCTTTGCTTTTTCCTAGCGCATGGGGTTTCCAACCACTCACAGATCCTTGTTTTCTCTTGTTGATTTTTGAGCCGAATCGATCACGCTGGTTGCAGATTATTCGTTGACCTTCAACCTTATTGGTTGTTCGACCACTTGTTGGTTTACAATCACATTGGTTATAACCACGTTGATCTTTTAGTTGCAGTCTGGTTTCGACCACGTTATTTATTCGACCATCTCATTGGCTTACTAGCACATTGCTGACTGGTTTCGATCACATTAGTTGTTCAACCACTGATTGGCTTACGACCATGTTGGTTACGACCACGGTGTCGACTGATTACGACAACGTTAATTGTTCGACCACTGGTTGGCATTCGATCACGTTGTCTCCGACTACGTCAGTTTCGACTGCAACCATTTTCGATCACGTTGTTTCTGGTCTCGGTGGTTATCGACTATAGTCACTTCTGTTTGGTAGTCGATTTTCGACCACGTTGTACTTTCGTCTGGTTGTTGAAACTTGCGACCACGTTGTAAGTTTTCAACCACGTTGCTAATCTCCGATCACAGTCAGTTTTCTACTGTGCTCTATCTGTTACTCTGGTTTTTCAAGTGTTTTTTCAACCCTAGTCTTCATAGCTCAATAGCTATAGGAGAAAAAAATTAAGTGAATACTTAGGAAGGATTTAAAGATATTATTCACCCCTCTATTATGTTTCCGGTTCCACATACATGCTTACCCCTGTCTCCTAAAAAAGCATATACATATAACATATACGCATGCAGAGTGGTGTTGGTATGTAGTATTAATGCTCTTGGCTCTTGCTCGATCGACAGATTAGTACCGGCATGCCTGTAGGTACATGCTATATCTCTCTCTCCAGTTTTGCTTTCGATCGGTTGCCAGCTTAGGTACTATTGTAATGGGGCACTTTTGATTTCACCATAGGGTTCGTCGTTGTGTCCGCCCACCTTCTTCCCCAACTAGTCTTCCATACTGTTCCAAATCAGCTGAAGAAAAGAAGCAATGTGTTTTTAGGCGTGATGTCTTGTTGCAATGTGTTTTCCAAAAGCAGCTGAATAAAAGAAGAGGCCAGTGCGCGGCACAACATATAGGGTCTGCTCTTTTTTTTTTCAGCTTATGGTTTTTAGACTATTCGTGAGAAAGTACGGAGTAACAGAAACTTGTGTGCTGTTTTGACCGATATAAATAAAATCGTTATAGTATTTATGATAATTAATTTGTAGATCTTATTTTAAAAAAATATTTTATATAAAAGTTTTTTATTGTAGAAGAATCAAAAAACATGTTTTCAAAACCGAAAGGAAGAGGCCGAGAGACACTAGTGCTGGTGCTGGGCCACCGATCGATCTTGCAATGTGTTTTGCCCCGGTCTTTTTGAATGTCTCGGTACGGGACAGACTGAAGGCAAAGACAGGTCGGGCCGGAAATGGCTGAGAGCCCAAATCGAAAGAATGGCCTGGCCTAGTCAGAGGGCCGCCCCGGTGCTGGTTGCAAACGGCAACTGCATGGGCCTCCATGCCGGGTTAGTTTGCTGATCGACCACCGCACCGCCGCGCGAGGGCTGCTCGTCGCCGTAGCTTTCGTTCCCGTCAACTTGCACATCTCATCATGTCGTGCAGAGCAGCCATCGACAGGGAGAGATGCGCGCGGTGGAGAGCAGCAACGCAACGCAAGCGAACCGACGGAGGCGCGCGGCCGGTCACTGTTAGGTTGGTATCGTCCGTCCGGTCTTTATCCTGTTAGCGTGCGGGCGTGGAACTTGCTTATCCACACCAAACAATTGGATCGGTTTTTGATTTTTATTATAGTGTTTAACTTTTTTTAAAAAAATCAAAACAAGTTTATAAATTAATTATAATATATATTAAAAGCCCAATATATGTATCAGACTAAATCACAAGTAGGTATCTCCTTTCGTAATCTCTGTTACGAACAACCTAAATTCAAAAGTTTTAAGCACAAGTCATAAACCACAGCCATAAATCAAAAAAGAACATGCCTAAACATGCATCATGCCACTATCCCAAAGGAGTAAAAGCCTGCTTCAAACGGTTTTAGTTTTTTACTTTTTGTTTTCAAATTATTTATGTCAGAAGCTACTCTAAACGTGTCGGTTTCTAATTTTGATTTTTGCCATTTATTTCTTTACATTATTTATAAAGATATTTTCTATTTTTAATTTTTTTTTAAATAAATAACTTAGAAAAAATTAATAATCGTTATAATATAATTTTAACTAAAAATCAATAGCTAAATTTATAAGTCAGGAGTTTAATCTCTTTGAAGCGGACGTTATGATTATTTTGAGAGGTGGCGTGGTCTGGAGGGTGGGCACCGTATGCGGAGGTCAAGACAATTAAGTTGATCATATATTGGACGGGACAGCCATTAATACAGATAAAAAAAAATTTGGATCATAGTGGCGCATGACCATTTGCCCGACGAGCGGGCCCAGTCGCACGCAACTTGCATGCAAGAGGTCGAGCTAATTGCTACATGTCGTGCTGTCGAGGCCGCGTGGACATGATTGGCCAAGTGGCGCCTCTGCCGCAGCACGCACGGCAGCCACACGCGCTTGCACTGGCACGGGCAATTTGGCATTGGCATTGCAGTGTGTGAAAAAAAAGTACTTGTTAGACTTGGTAGATAGATCTAAAATACAGTGGTGACAAATAATTCTTTGCTTGTGCTGGGAAAAAAATTTTAGTCTTTGCTTGTGCAGGTTGAGCGTGGCGGTGGCCATGGTCGATGACGAAGAGGATCAAAACTAGGATGGAGAAATCCAATGTTCAGGCGGTCAAGGATGTCACGAGGTGGTCGGGCTCACGCTGAAGCACGTGACGATCAAAGGTGGATGATGCATGGAGAAGCTACGGGATGTGTGATCCTATAAGTTTCGACAAGTGATGAGTTGGAAGGAGTTGTGGAAGGTGTACATAACTAGAGGGTTTAGAGATTTTGAAAAACTCGTGTTTAGAAGGGTTTCGGATCCCTTGATTTTTGGAATCAGATATGATTTCGTGCTCGTGAGATTTTGAAAAACTCGTGTTTAGAAGGGTTTCGGATCCCTTGATTTTTGGAATCAGATATGATTTCGTGCTCGTGTTAGTGAGGACATGGTTTGAGACTCTAACATATAAAAGAAGAGAGATGTTAAGAGTTAATCGAGGACTTGAGGGGTTTTTTAGAAGAAAGCTTTTGAAATTTTCATGGTAGGGTTTGAGAGATGCTGTGAGGGCAATTTGTAGTCATAGAACATGATTCAAAAGTAAAAAAATTAGATCTATTCCGAGAAAAATTAGTTGGCGCTAGCATCATGATTTTTGGGCGTCGTCTTTGATTTGTTATCTTTCCGAGCAGTGGGGCGTTGTCTTCGATTTATTCTTGTTCCGAGCAGTGCGTGGTGAGATATCGTTCCTTCGTCGACTTCACTTTCCTCGATCAAAGGCACGATGTCTTCAGTCGTTGCTTCAATCCAACACAGGCCGTCCTCAGTAATTCAAAACGAAAGAGCACGATCATTCACCCTTTTTTTAATTGCGATATTCGACCCTACTACAGTACTTCGTAGTAGAAAGAGGCATAACTTGGGATATATTATTGGGAGGAGGAATATATTATCCATCTTGCGAGGCAGCATGCAGCAATGTTTATTTTTCTTGCGAGCCACCAACGACAACGCTAGCAGCAAGTAGCTACTCATCGATCGATCGATTGGATATTTGGATCTCATCTCATGCTCCTCTTGGATATTTTCTTTGTGGCGTCGATCGCGCGCGCGCACAGACGTCGTGGTCAGTAGACTTTGCATCCAGTGGGCACAAGGCGGCCGCAGCTGATTGGAGGCTGATAACAACCTTACCTTCTCTCCTGGTCCATCGCGATTGCATTTTCGCTAGCTTAATCACTCCTATAAAAAAAAATCATTATAGACGATTCGAAACTAATATTACATATAATTTTAAAATTATCTGAATTTATAGATCAGTGATAATCGAATGTTATCACAGAAGGTTTATGAGTCGTCTGTGATAAATATAACACAGACGGTGTGATAAATATAACACAGACGATTTGTAACTAAAACCGTTTGTAATACTCTAACGTCACAGACGGTTCGAAATAAAAATTGTCTGTGATACTCTAATATCACAGATGTTTCTAGCTACCAACCATCTGTGATAAACGAGTATCACAGATGATTGTAATATAGAACTATCTGTGATAGTACTTCATAGACAGTTTATATCATAAAACCGTTTGTGATAGTTCATTCTATACCTAAATTTTTTCTGTTTTTTGGCTAGTCTCAAGAAATGTTAGGTGTGCCATTTGAAAACAAGCAAATACAATAGCAAACACAGCACATTCCATTAGTATCTACCATTACGGCATCACAAGATAACGAGCAGCTTACCTATCTAACACAGTAAGAACATGGCAAGAACACATCTCCCAATCCTACGAACCCAACTTTTAACTATGGCAAGAACATATCTCCTAATCCTACGAACTCATGGCAAAAACATAGAAGAAGAAGAGATCATAACAGCGTGCGAGCTGGATGTCCTTGACGCCAACTTGAGCACCGTATTGGTAACCAGCTGCTTCCGCGGAGCCTTGCAATGAAGGAGAGGCGGCGGTAGCGTCACCTTTGTGTCACAACGGTGACACTGCACAAGACACTCTTACGACACTTACGATAAGAATGTCTTGTGCAGTGAACCATGGTGTCACAACAAAGGCGCTAGCTCACGACGGTAGTCGGCATCGTTGAGGAACAAGCTAGGTGTGGATGAACTAGGAGCGACCGGTAGAACTCACGCTTTTTAGAGTGAAATTAGGGAAAAAGGAGAGGGGGAATAATTAATAAGGGGGGAGAGGTGTGAGAAACTGGTGCCTGCCGTTCGATGCGGAGAGAATAGATGGGTGAGATCAGAATCCTGAGGGAGATGCCATGGGTCGGTGTCGTGGCATTATCAGATACGATTTGTTATACGAACCGTCTGTGATAACGCACATATCAGAAACCGTTTGTTATACGAACCATCTGTGATAATGCACATATCAGAGATGGTTTGTTATATGAACCGTCTGTGATAATGCAATCAGAGATGGTTTAGATTACGAATCGTCTGTGATAACGCTTAAAAATGCATGCCCTACTCCCGCTTGTTAATATTCCGATGCAAGCGATTTTTAAACTTCCACACGGTTGGCTTTATGTGCAGCATGGTGTACAATTTCTTGATACCACAAACTCAATCTCTTTTAAACTGTTCTATCCCTCATCTTCTTCACCAGATTTCTCAATAATGGTATCTAGTATTCTTTTTGATTGTCTTCCTCTCATCTATCCATCATGAGTTGTTCGGCCGTTACCTTTCACAGGCGACCAACAACTTATGTCTGGAGTAGCTCCTCTGCTCACGCATTGCTCTCTTTCGTCGAGTCGCTTCTATCTGTTAGGTGGACTTCATCATCCGCTGTCGACGGAGGTGTCTCATTGCCATTCAGGAAAGGGAAACTACCATCAGCCTCGTTCTTCTCTTCAATGTGCGCAAAGTTGAAAAACTTCTTGCAGCAGTGAAGAGACACATGGATAATCTTACCGATCAAGCAGAAGTTGCTGATTCTGAGAAAACTTATCATGGCATCCTTTTTAAGATTATGGGCCATACTAATTATTTGCTCAGGCTAGAGGAGGAAGTAAAGAGGGTAAGGACAATCTTCGTGGCATTCGAGAACTCAGCTGCTGATCCTCCAACTCCAAAAGTAGAAGAGGAAACATATGAAGCCCAGAAGACTAAGATCTGAGAATCTCTTTTTTGGACTTTTGTAATAAATTTGACTTGAATTTGTCTTTTGTAAAAGTGACTTATCACACTTGTCTGTTCCAGCTGACCGATCAGTAGCTTCTATAGTTCATATGACAAAGGATAAAACACAGACGGTTCTATTTAAAAGCCGTCTGTGATAATTACAGACGTCACAGATGATTTTTAATCCGAACCGTCTGTGATAATTCACATTATCACAGACAGTTCTTAACAATAACCGTTTGTGATATTACGTCTTTATAGATGGTTTTGAGAAATCGTCTCTGATGTAGTGTCTAATATTAGACTTTTTTTAGTAGTGGATGGAGTCAGGACGTACGCCGCCACCCATGACTGCTCGACCGTCGATCCATCCATCGATCGAGCATTGACTTCGTACGTGCGTACGCTCACATGGTTCCAGCTAAGCTAGAGAGTATCCTCAAGCCTTGAGAATAATGCTGGACCGTGCAAGAAAGTGAGGTTGCTATCTGTTTTCTCCGAAAGATCGATATAAACTGGTTAACAAATATCAAGAACTCGACATGTACAGATAATCAATTCACTTGACTTAATTTGGACGGCCGGCTAGGTGAGGTCTAGCTCAATCAGCTGGTGCTCTTGGCAAAACTGAAACCAGCAAAAAGAACAGATCAAGTTAGCTCGCTAGGTACAGTTAATGCCAGGTACATGCATGGGGTCGAAAGACACAGATCATGGTGAAGGATTGATCAATATATACTTGAGATCGATCGATCAATCCACAAGCCATGATTGAAGATTGTACTGTATGCATGGCGCCGCTGGCTATATGTTCATCACGCAATCACATCCAATCACAACAGTAGTGATAGAGATTGTTCGATCGGTGGTCGGCAGTGGCACAGCACATCACAGCTCACTCACCCATGTGTTGCCAAGGTTAAAGCCCCGTGTGGAACATGGTAATTTTTTTTCAGATTCTCGTATGACATGAGCTGTTTCTTACGTAGTTCGCTAAAATTTCCATATTCCAAGCTGGCTCTAAACTCTCGGTTAATTTGTTCTGTCAACGTTTGTTAGGCTTCCATGCGGGTTAAATATGGCACCGTTAAAATTAACACACGCCTTCTCTTTGCGGAGGAGGTAATTGGAGCGGAGAATTTCCAGTTCCGATCGATTATTGTTGTTGCGATTTACTTGCAAACAAAGTGACGCATGTTACTTTTTCCCGTACCATGTTACCTTGCGTTTAAAGGTGTAAGACAATGTGAAGATCACTCTATTGTTATAATAAGTAATTAATTTTTAGTTTAGAGAGTTTGTTTCTTTTGAGATTTTGCAATTTTCCAGATTTTGGTCCAAACCTAACGGTTTAGGTGCATATCAGTTCGGCTTATTTTTGGTGGCTTATGGTCGAAAACACAGTGGTGGAAAAAAAACACATGTGGTGACAGAGGCTTATTCAACATAATTAAATTTAAAAAAATTGAAAAATATAAAAAATTTGTTAGCCCATCACAGACAACGCAAACGAATACGGAAAAAAAAGAACCGGTAAAAAAAGCTCAAAAAAAGCCAAAAATTCAGAAAAAGACGAAATTATGAATAGTGCAAAAATAAGCCAGAAGCCAGAAGCTCAAGCCATATTGAGCGGGGCCTTTGTATGGTATATTGTATGGACTAATTGTGTCGATTGATGATTTTGTGTATTGTGCAGGTGCTACATAACTGTTTGCTTGACGTTGTTGATTGTAGGACTCTGGAGCTACATCATGGTGAGGCGGACGGGACCGAGACTAAGCTAGAAGAGTTTAGGTCTAAAACGGTCAAGGATCGGAACTACGCTCAAGAGGAGCCGAGGTCCAGACGATTAAGTAGTCGTCGAAGATGACCGAGCATTGTAAGGTGGTTACAAGGTGGGACAACGAGGAGCTGGAGTGAAAGCTAACAGTGGAGGACATGACGAGCAACGACAAAGCAGACCAGAACTAGACTCAAGGAGAAGCTGGGGTCCTGTGCAGTCAAGAAAGCTGAGTGTCGTCATGTACAAGGAGAAGCATATGGTGCATCAAATACCTTGGGTCGTTTGCAAGCGATGACGATTCGGTGGGATCTGAATGCGTGAGATGCTTGACGACAAGTTATTGGGGCCATATCAAAGATAACGAAATATGGGCGATGTTTCGTGGCAAAGAAAGCGAGAAGCTTTGTAGAAGGTGGTAGAGAGACATTTTGGTAAATTGCCAAATATCGAAAAAGTGGCGGTGTGCGAAACTGTGGCGTTGGCCTAAGTAGTTTAGGTTTATATGTGCTGAAAATATAAAGTGGATCAAATATTGATTCACTAATGGGTTAATGGGTGTGAGCGATTTGAGAATCGTGCATGTGTAAATGTAAAACCTAATATGGTGTTGCGTTAATGAATTAGCCCATGTAAGTAGATGAAAAAAACTAGAGGTATCAGTTAGGGTTTCCCTTGTGAGCCTCTACATATAAGGAGGGAGAGAGGTGGCTAGGTTAAGCTTTTGAAGAGTTTAGTCCAAACCTTTGAGAGAAGAGCTAGGTTTCTTAAATGAAACTTTATGAGAGATGTGAGAGGCTCTTATGGCTGAGCTTTTTATCATCTTTAGACCTTGTGTGTGGTTAAAGAATGGCTGCAAAATATTCACCTTTAAGTATCAATAGAGATCAAAATTTGTCTAAATATTTTTCTTCTTGTGTTCAAGTGAAGAAATTTTGATTTGGCTTGATTTTTTGTGTTTCTCCTTACATTCTTGATCTTATTGTGTGCTAAGGACATCTTTTGGAGTTGTAGATCAAAAGTTTCATCGATTTTTATATTTAAAATAGTGCTAAAATCTGCTATGTTCTTGGCTAGAGTTTAGACCGCCAAGAGGTCTAATCGCCAACTAGCTAAAAGTTAGACCACCATCTAGCTAGCGGTCCGATCATCCCCTGCCTAGAGGTCAGACCGATGGGGCATGTCAAGGCACGTTGTGCTTAGTTTTTTCTTGGACATTTTCTAGTGGGTGATTAGTCTCTGATCTTCATAAATTCTCATAACTATTAAAGTGAAAAGTTTTGCTTTCTTCTTTGTAAAAGTTTTGAAAAAAGCTTTTAATCGGGTTGCTCATATTCATCCCCTCTGGTTACCTTCCGTTTTCAGTCCTACAGAAGGCTGATATATCATCATTCTCATAATGAATGGTTTCGTTATCAAAGGATCGTTGAGTTGTGCGCTATATGTAACAGGTGTATATAAACAGACTTAAACACGTTATTAATTACTTGTATAAAGTTTGAACTGTCACATGCAAGTAAAGAACTAGACGTATATAGGTTCAGTTTTGTATAGAATACTAATTGTAGGTACTGTATGCAGTTTGCGCTTCATGTGTTCCTATGCTTGTTTGTTTTAAAAAGCAGTCGTGAAAAATATAAATTCTGTTTGGCAGATCAGATTAAAATTAGAATTCCACAGCTCCTGTGCCATATCTCAAGAGGGGAGAAAAAAGAAACGGTGAACAACGAAGCATCGATCTCAAGCTGCAGGTGGAGTCAAGCTAGGAAGGGGGCTTTCATGGACTGTAGCGTGGGACAAAGGCGCGGATTGAGTCGAGGGGACGGGTGGCGACAGGCCACCGCCCCCGCGCGCGCGGATGTGCCATCGATAGAAGAGAAGAGGAAGAGGAAGAGGAGAAGAGGAGGACGGCGCCGAACGGAACGGAGCGGAAACTCAGCGGAGAAAATCCGCGCGCCACGCTAGAATGCTGCTATAGAACATTATCATCAAAGTAAAGAGAAATAATAATAACAAAATAATAGGAATCATAAGAAATTAAAACCTTAAAGATACTTTATTTAGAGAATCAACGAAAGCTAAAAAAACATTTGAAACATAGAACCGATCCATTTCTAATCAAATAAGAAATAAAATAAAATAGCAAAAGTAGTGGCAAACCACAGTACTGAAAATCGAGTGCTCCCACCAATACATATTGCTATCACTCCACTAGCCCTTTACCTGAGAAGAAAAAGAGTAAACATGAGATTTACAAATCTCAGTAAGTACCCAACAACGGCCATAACACAAAGAGTAAAGACATGTAATACAACCAAGAGAAATAAGGGACAAACAATGTAAGTGAGCAATTGATACAGTTTGAAAGCAACGAACTCAAGTTACCGGAACACTGGTATAGATTGGAGACAGGTATCGTAGAAACTGTGTAATTAAAGATAATTATTATTTGACAAGTTATAGCAAATTATAGCAAAGACACATCCTTGTACTCGACTGTATAACCGCCGACGGGGTATAATATCCTGTGTAACAAGAATGTACGGCCCCCGTACGTTACCAGTGGGTGAAAATCTCCCCTATATGTGAGTAATCTCGAGCAAAGTAACCATCATTTCTTTTATTAGTGAATTATCCAAGATGTAATTAGAAAGTCGATGGTGAATTAAGATAAAGTTACGAGGGTAATCGTTTGATACAATTGAGAACGGAGAGACATGATTTGTGATACAAACCGATGGAGAACAAAGATCTGATGATAGCGTACTAGGACCTGCCCTAGAGAGGATACTAAACGAAGTCACACAAGGGTTGTCACTCATACAATTTTTATTATATGATAAGTGATTATTAGATAGATTAATGTACCACAACTGCATTAGCCAAGGCTCACAAATAATAATGAACAATTAAAGGATCATGGAAGCAAGATGAAACAAGCCACTTAATGTTAAAAGATTATTAGTGGTTAACCTTAGATTTGAATATGCTTATACGTTACCTTATCCATAATTTAAACATTTATTTCAATTCCTAACTAAGCATAAATTATATAGTGAGTGTTATACCAACTACCAGCGTACAATACTAACTAGCCCAGCGCGTTCGAATTTAACTAATTCTACAAGCAACACACAACTGGTAATCAATACAGTGCAACAATCGAATACTAGGCCATTGGTGGCAGGTGATCATGAAACAGTAATGTGCGAAAGATCAGATTACGGCTGCGAGGTACTTGTCTTGAGCACGCTCGACGGACATGCTGCACGATGGATCTGAAATGATCAGATAAAGATATGGAAGACAATCGATCAGATAAATATGAATTTAATAAATAAACGACAGGAGATAAATTGACTGGAAAGAAAACAGCCGTTCGGCCGCACGAAAATACGTTCGGCCATTCGGCCGAGCGAAACGCCGTTCGGCCGCGCCTCTGTCCCCGGCAAAACCGTGCGCACGGGCGCGGGCGCGTGCCACGTGCGCTGCCATCACCGCGCCATGGAACCTGGATTTGGAAAAAAAACTACGTACGAAAAAGATTAGGAAGATCCCTTTTAAGGCCATATCTATATTATAGTTTTTATTATTATTTATTACTTTTTTTTCATGAGTGCTACACTGTGCCTGTGCGTCTGCTCTGCTCTGGTGTGTGGGGGTGGGGTGGCCCATCCATCCTGAAAAACACATCGCCGCTACTTGCCTCCTCCTCCTCCTCCTGTGTATGTAGGCCAACCGCGTCCTCTCTTATCTCCCTCCCATCATTTCATCTGATCTAGTATCCCATCTCATCTTCTCGTCTCCTCCTCTCTCTCCCCCCTCCTTTTCCTCCAGCAACGAAAGAGAGAAGAGAACAAGAGCAGAGACAGGAGGAGCTCGCTGCTGCCTGCCATGTCCGTGCTCCTGCCTGCTGCCTTGCACGATTCTTGAGCAGGCCTGCACCTACGAGGAAGAATTAAGAAGCAGCAGGTTCCTGCCGTGTTCATCTTGTTTCAGAACTGATCGACCGCGATCAGAGAAGCAGCAGGATCTATAGAGTTGCCTTCTGTTGGGTTGAGCGAGTTTTGGTGTAGCAGTAACCCATGCATGGATGGCAAAGAACTCATCTCACCGTCCGACCACCTGCCGCCATTCTACGCGCACCACCACAGGATGCTCGCCGGCGCCGGCGCCGGCGGGGGGCATAATCCGTCCCCGCTCGCCGGGATGCCTTCCGTCATCCGCCCCATGCCCAACATGAACATGAGCCCCACGGCGATCCTCCAGTCCATCGGCGGGGGCTCCCTCGGCGGCATGCAGTTCCAGATGGACGCCGCGCCGCCGCCGCCATTGCTGCAGAACAGCATGGGCTCCTTCTCTGGCTCTGTGCCGGCCGCGAGCCCGACGGAACCGGTCAAGAGGAAGAGAGGGAGGCCGCGCAAGTACGGGCCGGACGGGACCATGAAGGCGTCCGCGGCCGCGCAGCAGCAGATGGTGAGCGGGCCGCCTAGCATGGGGTCCATGTCCGGTGCCGACATGGTGGGCAACTCGGGGTTGGAGGACTCGGCTCAGAAGAAGCGGCGCGGGCGGCCGCCGGGGACAGGGAAGAAGCAGCCGCTTTCGCAGCTTTCGTCCCCAGTGGGTAAGCTCTCCGGTTAGTATGCATATATGGTAGTTTCTACTTTGTACTGTGCCAACACTTTACACTGTGATTTTTTTCCTGCAGTTTTTTCACTGATAGATTTTTAACTATTCAAATATGTTGCGTGTAGCAGCCCTAGAAAAAAACATATGTCGTGTGTAGCTGCCTCAGAAAAAACCATATGCGTGTAGAAGAGACTGGCTATTGTACATACGACTGAAATTTTTTTATCTCTCAGTCATCTGAAGTTGTACTCTCATTCACTTAAAATTGTAGGTGATTTTTTTTGGAGGGGTGTTACAACTTTAGTTGATTGAGAGTATAATTTTAGGTGACTGAGAAATAAAAAAAATTTCAGTCATTTGTGTAACAGTAGAACCGTAGAAAAAAATGTTATTTCTGGTGGTTTTAGTATAAAGTACTGCCTCACTTTGTTTTTGTTGTATAACGTACTACTACAGCAAAAGTGTGCTGCGAATTGAGTCTCGTGTACCAGTTGGCGAAGTCATTTTGAGATCTTGGAATTTATAGTTCTCTTGTTACCTGCTAGTCTGCTACTGTTTCTTTCCAACTTTTCTGGCACTCTGCAATCCAAGGTTGGAGACAAACATTCTTCTGTTGCAGCATGCTTGTACTCTATTCTGCAGTTTATTTATTGAAGAAAATGAATACGCAATGGTTTCTTTTTGCGATGATCATTTGCCGTTCTATAGCGTAATTGATTATTTGTCACTATATAGAGTAGCACCTTTATTCTATACCATTTTGGACTTGTTTTACCTTTTTCTTCTTTCTCCTTTTGTCTTCTTCTTCTTCTTGCTCGTAACCAAGGCCAAGCCCATCGCCGACCGAGCTCATTAGCGGCCCTGGCAAGAGAAGTACTCTCCGCTGCGCCACCCGTGCTCACTTCTCGCCGATGGCCGGCAAGCATGGGCAACGCAGCGGAGAGTACTATAGGTGAGTGGTGAAGCTCCGGTGAACCCTGCGTCGATCCACCTCTCGCCGCTGCCAGATCTAGCAATTACCAACCAGAATAAAAGAGGGAGGAAGTTGTTGTTAGGGCACCATGGTGGCGGCATCAAGGTTGGGGCACCGAGGCGGCGCCGTTTGTGGTGTTGGGCGCGACGTACGAGGTCAGGGCAGTGTTGGCACGGAGACTGAAGCGATGTGGCGACGATGTCATGGTCGGTGGCATTGAGCAGATTTCTTCACAAAAGTGAGGACGGAGCAGGGGAAATTATATCGGTGAAATTTCGCCGGTAACCACGGTTACCAGCCTTATTGGTTGGGGCCAGTAAAATTTTATATCGGGCAAAAAAAATTGGATTTGTCAAAAATCATCTAGAAATTCAAAAAAATCAATCAAAATTTTTCAAAATTTCTGATAACCGCCGGTTACTAGCCATATCGCTACCCTCTGATAATTTTTTGAGCCGATATCATTTTCCCTTTGACGGAGTCGTGTCTTGGTCGACGACGAGCTCAGCCTCGCTGCCATGGCTGCCGGCAAGAAGACGTAGAAAAAAGAGTAAAAAGAAGAGGCGCAAAAAAGTCCAAAATGACAAAAGACGAAGGTGTCACTCTATAGAGTGGCAAATGATCCATTATCCCTTTCTTTTTTGTCCCCTGATCATGTTTGTTGCTGTATCTTCCTCTAGGCAATGCGTTCTCTGGTTCAGCTGGAACGAGCTTTACTCCGCACATCATCACAGCATCTCCTTCAGAGGTATGTTCAATAGTGGGAACCAGGTATCAAACTGGGTAACAAGGATGATCGCTGTAGTAAAATCAAATGATACGGGGCATAACCATGCAGCACATGTAGAAATATCGATGATAGATTGGTAGCAGATAGCAATCGACAGAAGTTTTTTAGTAAACGTACTGATGAACTGACGGGCTATCGTCACCTTCTCAGGATGTTGCGGGGAAGATAGAGGCGTTCGCAAGCCAGTCGTCGAGGGCCATGTGCGTCCTCTCGGCGATGGGCTCCGTCTCCAGGGTCATCCTCCGGGATCCGGCAGATGCCTCCTCCATGTCAAGGCTTCACACCTCTGCTTCTTACAAGAATCCCGCCATTTACGAGGTAGGCGCGCGATCCAACGCAGGGAGCTGATCAAGAATCGCGCCTTGATTTTTTTGTTCACCTTGGTTTTTAGCCCTCCTCCATGCTGTGCGTGCTTGTAGGGCTTGTATGAGATCATGAGTCTATCCGGCTCTTACAATCTAAACGAGGGCGCACAGGATCAAAGCGACGGGCTCAGCGTCACGCTCTGCAGCCCCGAAAGGCATGTCATTGGAGGGGTTCTGGGCGGCGCACTGGTAGCTGCCAGCACTGTGCAGGTAGTACACCGCCAGATCTCCTCGTCTCTTCTGGTGCAAGCTGAGTGCAGTGTTCTCCAAACGCATTCCACTGAGGCTTGATCTGAATATGAAAGATTCACATAGGAAGATTCAGCTCCTGCATTTATTTTGTGCATGAACAGAGATCCTACAACACAGCACTGCTAGCTTGTAGTTTTCATTCCGTCTACAGTTTCTAATTCTGAATTTCTGGATGGCATGTGCAGGTGGTGCTAGGGAGTTTTCTCCATGGAGGGTCCAGGTCAAAGTCCAAGAAAGCCGGAAACAGCCGGCCGTCAGCTCCGACTCGCTCACCGGTGGGCAAGGCGCGTCGCCTAGCTCTGGACATAACAAAAATCTGACGCCACCCTCTGTAACAGGAGGGTGGCCTAGCTCTGGCGTATTTGACACGAGAAGTTCCAACATTGATATCAACTCATCTAGAGGCTAGCTCATTTGTCGATAATTCCAGCTCCTGAATTTTCTGTTTCCAAAAGAATACCAAAACTATACTTTGAAATAGCGTATTCGGTTTTTGAGATAATTCTTATAGATTGTTCACTAGGTGGCGTTCTCTGTCTGGAGTTGTGTTATTCCAATCAGATAATCCTGCTTTTTTTTTTTTGAGCGAGATGTTATTTTTCAAATAGTACATTTCAGGTTCTTTTCCTCTCACCATGTAGAGCAAACCGTAACATACATCAGGGTAGAGTTGCTCTTGGTAGAGTATGCGTACATACAGTAGTGGAAAGAGCAGATGGCGACATACACAATCTGCTCATTGCTACGTCTTCAAAAGAAAAGAAAAAATTCTGCTCATTGCTACCTGGCCCCTGTCCGGCAAATTGATTGCATGGGAACGCCAATATCTCCAATCCTAATTGCAGCAGAAAACAGGCAAAGATAATTGAAGCTTGAAGATAGAGTAAAGCTTGACTGATTGAGTCATTGGGGGTAGTAGTAACCTCCATCAACAGGTAAACACATGTGCTCTTATAAATTATAACTGCGCACGGGGAAAATGAAAAACTTGATGCCATACAAAACTGGGTGACAGAAAAAATGACTAGAGAAATCAAACTTCCTTCAGAACAAAACAAGATTCGCGAAATAGAGCTGCCCACAAAAGATGAGCCAGCCTCAAAGATATACAGAAAAAAAAATGATCCATATAAAGTTTGTTATCGAACAAGCAGAAACATTCCCCAAAATATGAAAGATAACCAAATCGTATTAAATAAATAGCGTTTACATAAATCGTTATCAGTTCTAACACAAAGAGTAGATGCTTAATCAAGGAACATTGGTTAAGGCCCCATTCCAAAAAACTTTTGGCTTCTAGCTTCCAAAAGCCGTTTGGAACACGTTAGCTTCTTAACATAGTTTTTTTCTTATTTTTTTCCATTGCATTGTCCATGAAGATATAAAGTGTTTTTCATTATGGAGATATAATGGTATTTTTCATTTTTTTTCCCTTCATTTTTCTTTAATTGAATCTCATAAAAAAACTAACCATCGCTACAGTGTTATTTTAGCCAAAAAAATATCAGAAAATGTCAAATTGAACGGGCCTAAGAACCTTCAAAATAATAAATCAGAATTTGCTCACAAACTATAAAAAAGCTGGGTGAATTTAATGCTTAAGAGCTATTCTTATTTTGAGAGAAGTGGAAGGACAAATGTACTGAGCTATGGGAAAATAAGAACCTTTGTCCCTGTATTTCTCATAGGGCTGACCTAGTTCAGTGTAGTTGGAATTTGTCAAACCGCTGCAGGGATGTCAACTCAGGTGGTAAAACACAATCCTCATCGAGGAATTTGGGATTGAAATTGTAAAATACATTGTTAAGGGTATTAGAGATAGAATAAGAATTGTATTATTCCTTTCCTTATATGTCTCTTTTTCTTATCTATATATAGCATATTCCTCTGTAATATACCCTTGTACTCTCTATATATATTGCTCATTGGGCATCTTCAATATACACAATATTCATAACATGGTATCACAGCAAGGTTAAAACCCTAACCTCGATCTACTTCGACTTGTTTTTCGCATCTGCTGCCCCCGGGAGCAGAGATCGATCCTCCCGAGGGTGGCCACTTCTTCAACGGCCTCTATGTCCACCTCGTGCTCTTGTGAAAGCCGCTGTCGTTGCTGTCCGCCGCCCGCGCCAGCGTCCTATCCCGTCGGTGGCGCGGCCTCTGAGCCGACCTCCCCGAGCTCTCCTTCTGCGACGTCGGGCCGAACACCACCGACTCCGCCGCCGGTCTCGCCTCGCCCGGATCCAGCCCCCTCCGTGCCGAATCCAGCTCACCGCCGTCGCTATGAGATCTTCCGCCGACGTCGACCATCACTCGCGGTCGCCGTGGTTGCCGTCCCTAATTGGCCGCCGTCTCCAGGTCTTCGTCCCGAGACCGCCGCCGCCTCACGTGGACCGTCGCTCCGGTCACTGACTCTTCCTCCCGGCCGCCGCCTCCCGCTGGAGTCCACCGCTCCCCTTCTCTCTGAGTGAGGGAGCCGCGAGAAGGAAGAGAGTGAGTCCGACCGTCTTCGTCGCCTCGCCACCTCGGATCTGGCCCTCTCCGCCGACTTCCGGTCGCCTCTCCTAGATCCAGCTGCCGCCGGATCCTACCGCCACGGCCGCTCCCGTGGCCGCCGCTGATGCTGGATCTCGCCGACACCCGGCCTTGGGAAGCCGCCTTCTCCCGGTCGCCGCCTCCCACTGGAGCCCGCTGCTCCACTTCTCTCCGAGAGTCCAAGTGAGGGAGAGACACAAGAGGAGGCTTAAAGAGTGCGAGAGGGGGATCGGGGCGTGAAGAGCGCAAGAGGGGGATCGGGGTGTGAAGAGAGAGAGAGAGAGGGGAGAGGGAAATTTTAAGGGGATTTCACAATATTCATAACATGCACTACCATCGAGATGCGACGTTCACAATAAGGAAAACTTTCTGAGCTCCACTTCATGCCCCCTTGCATCCTGCAAAGTTATTCCACAGATTGTTCTTTAAAAAGATGAAATCAAACCAGATAGCTGTGAAAAGAAACACAGGTACTGAAAAGTGTATTCTATTTTTCCTTTGCCTTCAAATACTCTCATTGCATCAATTCACCGCATGCTTGATAAAAATCCTCCGCATGCTTGATAAAAAAGAAGATGAATACCAGAGAGATAAATGGAGGGAGGGATGGGCCTTGGACCTTAACAATGAAGTCATGGACGGAACCAACATGCTTGGAAGATGACTCGGCTGCGCCCATCTTTGCTTCCAGCAATACTGAAATGGTTTCTTGGACAAGCCACCGGAGAAAGGATTGCACAAGAAAAGTAAAGCGGCAATACTCATGAGAACAAGAAAAATAAAAATTGTGTCAACTGGCAAGCACCTGTCATGGAATTTACGTCTCTGTTTCGGCAAGCATTCCCTTTTAGAATTCTCCCCCTTTTGCAGTCCAAAATGTTTTCGTAGATGCTAATGCCAACCACAGAAAGTGCAACATACGTTATTTTAATGGGCTATCTCTAAATCACAAATATTTCAATGGCAGAGAATGCTAGAGTGAGTAGACAAAATATTTTTGCCTACAACACACCAGCTACTCCTATCACATATTTTTGGGCGTTCTTAAATTGGACAATACCTGAAATCAAAATGCTAACGAAAGCTAAAGAAAGAATACAGTGTTAAGCTATCAACGTGTGTCGAATGTTGACTGCAATAGTAGTCACAAAAACAGCATTCTTTCTATCCAGCCAGGTATGGAACAGAATTACATGTCAAACTCACATGCACATAAAAACCTAGAATAATCAAGCAGCAGAAATTGGCCACAGAAAAGGGCTTGTAAAATTATCAGTAATTACTCAAGGGGTTAGAACCACAGATATGAAAACAGAACACAGAAACGAAGCAAGCAGGATACTAACATTAAACAAGTAGATATTTCAGAAATGATCAACACAACTCGAAAACCTGATAGGCCATACTACGCTTTCAGCACATAATTCCCTGGATTCAGCAGCTAATATGAGGCCATACTAAGCTTTCAGCACATTATTCCCTGGATTCAGCTGCTAATACGATATACTGGCTCTCAAGTCCAGAACAACACACAAGTTATAACAACAAAGTGCAGCAGAGTACAACAACGGGTATAGAGTATTCATAGGGATTACAATGATAAAACAACCACATGGCAGCTTATTTATAGCATACTGTCGGTCCTTGCTGGCAATCGTCTGAAAAAGTTTATTGGCGTTGAAGGCAACCTATGTCTGAACCTTGGGTGCCTCATGACATAGAACCCTCCTAATGCTGCAAGAACTTGGAGCGGTGTAACATACAGGACTATTGCTGCTATGAAAGAGAGCAGGACAAATATTGCTGTGGCCCGAGGATCCCTCCAGCTAAGCAGTGCTTGAATCCTCTCCCCTTGAGTTGCTATATCACCAACAACAGTCTGTATCCTTCCAGCAACACTCCTCAGCCTATCATATCTCATCCTTACAACCTCAGGACTCCGGTTTGTTGGGAATGCATCGAACTCTTCATCAAGTTCATCTGGGTGAACAGCCTCTGCGTGAGAGATTTTGGTGTTCATGTGTGGAGGATAACGAGGTCGATAACGGTAGTTCCAAACCCCTATCAGAAACATGTACAAGAATACTGTTGGAAGTATGAGCTCTGGAAAGCACACCAGCATTATAAAGAGGATGTGGACTAGCACAGTGGTAATGGGGTTCTTCCATGCACAGACACCACTAAACCACTTGCTAACTGCAAACAAGCCTGAGAAGACTGACATAAGTCTGAAGAAGTTTGCTTTGCTTCGCCTCATGCTCCACAAGTGAGAATCAAAATCTGACATGTACTCAACAACTTCCTTTCTCAGAGGTGGTTCCATTCGGCTAAGTCGGGCAGCCACAATCTGGACAGCTTGATGGCGCAGCATGTCAACCTGAAGCACTGGTATCGGACGTACATAGTGCATCTTCGGTAGCAAAGGTCGAGAGTATAGGTACAGCATGTTTACCAATGATGTCGAGGAAAATCGAATGGCTAGGTGCAGTTCACCCATCTTTTTTACCCCTGATGGGTGTAGAACCAGGAGAGGATATGAGTGGGTGTAGACACGGCCAGTTTCAAGTGTGGAAAGGCGAATTCGAACCTTGCCGATTTTCGCATCTTTACAAATGGATGTCTTCTCCCCACCCTTCTCTCCGAGCTGGCCATTGTCAAAAACACCAACAGTCAGGACAGTTGCAGGATCATATACTTCCCAAGTGTATTGTTCATTGAACTTAGGGTTTGGATTGTTCATGATGGTACGTGTCCGTACCCACTTCGACCCATACTTAGCAACACAATAGGTGTCGGATGAACCTTTTCCATCTCGTGTTTTCATAGGAACAATCCCTTGAGCACCAAGGATTCCAAGCTCGAGCAAACCAATGGACGGCTTCCAGAGTTGCTTGGCTGTTGGTCTGAGGTCACTGCTGTAGTTTGTAGACTCATCCAGAACATGGTATCCTCCATCAAGGCAGAGACGAAGATGAAGCCGAGTAGAGAACTTCTCTTTCTTCAGTTGGTCCACATCAACAAGTACCGGCTTCTCAAGATTGAACCACTTCCCATGGACAATACGATCGTCGGCCCGTCTATCAATCATTGCCAATGGTAGAATTACACGCCAAGCACCTCATCTTTGTTAGGACCTACACGATCTTCAAGTGAGAGAATAAGGTGGTCATCAAAAGGTTCAGCAGCCACAAACATAAGGTCTTCATTCCAAAATGGGTTGAAATTTCTAGCTTGAACAGGTTTTGTCCTCCCGTGCTGATGCCCCACCTGTGCTCTTACAAAAACATCTGGGTAGCGGGTCTTATCAGTTATGACAATATCTTGGGCCTCGATTATATTAACTCGCAGGTACCACAATCTGGGAGCATGATAAACTTTGGACTTCATGTGTGTTACAGCAGATGGATCATCAAGTGTAGCAGCATCCGAATGCCATGCGTCAGAAATGCCTCATCAGCTTGGGTGCCAATCCAAACTGCAAGCATCAGCTCACCCTTGACTTGTCCCCACTCTTATCAACAAGCCGGTACCATTCCGGAGCCAGAGGACTGTCAGGAGGCACGCGTATTGGAACATCATTCAAATCGAATCTCACCATGCCAACAAAGTCATCCTTAAGGAAATCTTTGTCTTTGACCACAACTTCAAGGATAGATGCCTGCATACGATCTCTAGAAAAAGCAAAGACCGCATTCCATTCAGGATTCTTCTGCTTCTCAAAGTGCTTAGTTATGCCCCTGTAGTTGCCAACTCTCACTTCAACAAAAGGATCTAGGCTTCCAGTGACATCCTTGTCAGGCAACTCCCGTGCCTTGACCACACGTACAAACAGATATCGCATTCGCTCCACTAGGTCATAAGTACTAGAATGCTTCTCAGCACGTATAACCCGACCACCAACAACCTGTCCACCACCAAGAAAGGGACTAGTTTCTTTGAGTGCATAGTCCATGGGCTGCTGGGAGGCTGCTGAATACATTCTTACAATCTTGGGTGGTTGAGGTTCTGGTTTCATTTGGTCAACAGCATACTTGGAAGGTTGCTCGGCAAAAGAAGCTGGAGGATGGCCATGGTGATGATGATGCAACTCCTTAGCTATGGTATGCAAGGTTCTCACTTCAGGCCTGTGCTCCTGAGTAGTGTTCAGATTAGTACCAGTTATATCAGCTGCTATTTGCTCAGCTGGAGTTGGAGGAGGATTATTTGAAACAGGATCCATCGCCGAAAGAGGGTTTGAAGCTCTGATGGAGGGGTCATTGGTGATGTATACTTTCAGACCCAGTTCCCCTTTAACACGTGAGAACATCCCACGCTTCTCCAGTGGATAATGCATGACAACGGCATCAGGGAAGGGCACGAATGAGGTTCCAGCAATTCTGACTTTGCCAAGGAAGGACCTGGAACCTTCGATGGATTTGTTGACGTTGTAGACATATGCTTCAAGGGCGAGCTCAGGAAGATTAGAAGGATCCGACACGTTGAAATAGAAGCGCCATTCCACACTGGGTTCAGATCCTTCTCCTTGACAGCCGTCGCGGAACCGCTGCCCATCAAAGGTAAGCTCGACACAGGCGCTTGCAGAACCTTGCCCGTCCTTGGGCATCAGGTCATGAGCACTTACGACCTCCACACCCAACTTGTATGTCGCCATTGCCGCTGAAGATGCCCTAGTTTACTACACCGTACTGCACAAAAGAAAAACATTGTTAGCGCCACTGCCTACAAGTAAGATTCATGAAGTGGCTGCTCCAGCAGCTTTTGTAACAGTAACAGGAAACAACTTTAACAATACGTGCAAATCAAACAAATTGAAATTACACTTGCATAACCATATCGAAATGTTTAATTCAAAGCATTAGATGATTATTGAAACGGTCCACATCAAATGGAGACATCCACAAACTAAATCAGGGGCGGACCTAACGTGGGACATGGGGGTTCAGTTGAACCCCCAAAAATATGGAAAAATAAACTGCTACTGGTACTCATTAACGCAGCAAGCAAATCCACCACAAACTCCATTGGACTGGACTATCCATCCCAGAAAGGAAGATTTGGGTGAGATTGCTCACGGAAAAGAAAAGATCCTCGGGACAAAGCTCACTTAAACAATCCAAGCAAGCTAGGGTTTCCTTACCAGCGAAAGAAGAAATCAATCCGGCAGAGCGGAGGACGACGACGACGCCTACGAGACAAGAGTTCCTTCGCTTCGAGGGTTAGACAGACGGCGAAGCAATAGCCGCCGCCGCCGCCGCCGTCGCGACGAGATATGGAGAAGAGTTAGGAAGAGGACGGGCTGGAGACGAGAGAGGTTTGGGATCAGGCCGCGAGGATTGCGGATTTGGGGAGGAGGAGGAGGGAGGAGGATAGAAATCTTTGACAATGGCCTGTCTCTTGTGCTGGACATCGGAGATCTATTCTAAGAGTTCGTGTGGAAGAAAAGGAGAGACTGATTAAGGGTTCCTTTGGTTGAGCTTTTGGGAGCTGCTTTTGCTTCTAAAAAGCCAAAAGCCAATCAAAGGGGTGCAAATCAGAAGCTGCTTTTTCAGAAGCAGCTACTTTTGAGTAGTACAGTTTTGAAAGCACCTTGGACCCTGCTTTTGGCTTTTGGCTTTCTGCTTTTTGAAATGGTGAAAATAGAGAGCTGTTTCACAGTTGTTTCAAGGAAAATAGAGATAGCAGGTAAGTTTTATACTTGTTTGAACCAAACAACTTACTGACTTTTCCATGACCCACAACCTACAATGACTTTTCTACACTCACCACACTCACAAAGAGCTTTTTCAGAAGCCACAGCTCAACCAAACACACCCTAAAGGTCCATATATCATATATGTTATTTGTGCTGACCACTGCCTCGCTCGGGCTCGGTTACCGGGTTCGCCACTTGTCTCGCACGCACGCGCGTGATCCACCGCCATTTGTTGGCGTAAGGCAGCAGTGAGCAGATCGGCGAAAATCGGTGTCAATCAACGGTAGAAAAGAAGAGTAGCAACGTCAGGAAAAAGGTCGGAAAAGAGTGAAGGATATAGTGGCTTTCTCGCTTCTCGTTTGGGTAATGATTTGATTTTCTCTGATGATTGTTAATTTAATTAGATATTAGAGTTAAGATGAGAGAGGAAGTGGCAAGTATTCGTTACGAAAAAAACTAACATATTGATTAATCTATTATATTGTTTCTTCTATAATTTTAGATATTGTATGAGAGTAATTTAGGAATGCCATCTACTAGATAATTGTAGAGAAATTCGATAGCTTTCTGTACAATATTTATTTATATTGATCGGATAAATAGATTTTAAGCTATGAATTTTGTAATCATGCTATCTGGTAAATTTATCATTTTCTAGTAGCACATATCAATCTGTCAATTAAAATTACTAGATGGAACAATTTGGATGATTTATCAACATGAAAGATGTAGATAATTAAGGATTTTAGAGATCCCATGAACATGATTTTTCAACGAGTAGGACAGAAGTTATGAATCTTAGAAGATTGCTGTCCAGGACTGGTTGCTGGTGGTTTGGTGGATGTGAATAAGTACATATGGTCGGGATTTGTGATACTGATCAAATGTTTTAAGATGTATCTCTCATAATATACTCCCTTCAGTTACAAACACTAACCATTTTGGACATCGATACGGTCTCTAAAATATAACTTTGACCACTAAGTTGTATTCTAATATGTTTGTAAAACCCAATAAAATTATAATATTATAATAAAGACATTTCAAGATAAATCTATACATATGATTTTCTTGTATTCAATGTAAATTTATAAAAAATATATCGATAGTTAAAGTTTCAAAAGTTTAACTACAAACATCTCAAAACGACTTGTATTTGTGACTAAAGGAAGTATTTATTTAATTAATACTCAATTCAGAAAAATGTGATTATCAAAGTGCAATACTAGCTTATTTTATCAAGCACATGCACTCAACTAATTTATCATAAATGATAGAGATATTTTTCCTCAAAAGGGTCCAATTAAAATATTTGAAAATCTTTCTAAAATCCAGATATTTTCTTAGAAATATCTAGATATTTGAGATATTTTATTCGAAGGAATTTTATGGTGCCAATTGTCATAAATCTAGTGGTCATAAAATTTATATAATCCTTTCAATCCAAAATATACATCATTTGGGAGAGTTGGTTTTGGTTTATAAATAGGAAGCAATATGTTCGTCAAAATGCCCATGTTAATTATTAGTCTTAGAGAGAGGTAAATCATAAATAGAGATAACATATGTCAAAAACAAAAACATTTACTACTTCTTTTCTATGTGTGTGAAAAACACCATTTTATATGCTAACACGGAAAATAAGAAAAGAGAAATGGGTTAAAGTTAAAATCTATTTAAAACAAAGTGTACATTTGTGTTGTCAACTAAAGTTGTAATAGTTTTACTATAAAAAGTTGTAATTATACTGCCACCAAATAAAGGGTTAGTATTAGTTTATTATTTTAAATTTTTTAGTGTTATTGACTTTTAATAGACTTAAAAATATGACTTTTATCTTCAGTTTTTATAAACCAATATAAATATATATTAAAAAAATGTAACACAATGTAATTAGCGAACACCCATTCATAAAATCCTAAATCCGCCATTGAACTAAATCCCCTAGGACCATAAGCTCGCGGCAATCGCCAACACCGCCACCGAGCGGTGATGTTTTGGAGATCACAAACAAGGCGACACATACGTAATCATTAGATGATTATTATTTTTATTTCTGGACGCGTATCTGAATCACAAGCACATCAAACTTTTCGCATAAAGCGCTAAGGGGACACTAATTTATTATTGAATCTGAGAGATTAGTTAACTATCGAAAAGAATATGCAAAAGATAGCACTTTGTATCAAACCACCACATATTCGGTGCTCGCGACCAAACAGGAGCACAGAACAAAGCCCCCAGAAATCCTAGAATTCCACACGGGCGGCGTCATAGGACCCTGAATCGAGCCGAGATCGAAAGAAATAAAGAAAGAAAACAAAGCGAGGCCCAAATCTGCTCACCTCTGGAGTTGATGACGCCCAGATCCAGCCAAATCCGGCCCAATGCCGCGCAGATCAGAGACCACCGACGGAACCGCGAAAGCACCGCCTCCCTCGGTTGTTCACTCCACTCCGATGGCGTTCGTCGCAGAGATGGAGCGGGGGGGACGGAAGGGCAGCGCTAGATCGAAGGGGAGTGGGAGGAGAAGAGGCTCCCCCTTGGGTTTTGGTGGGGGAAAGCAAAAGGAGGAAGCTTTTCCGAGAGCAATGCGTAGAGGAGACGCTCCTTGTGCGTCGTCCCGTCCTATTTGTGTCAATTCGTTTCTTCTACTCTTCTCCCTTGTTTCCTCCTCGCTTCCGCTACTGCCATCATTACTACTACTACGCCTCTTTTTCCTTTTTTTTTCTTCCGTTCCGTTCTCTCTGTCCTCTCCTCGCTCGAAATCCGCGGAGTTGGATGACGCCCGCCGATTTTGACCCTCGGGTGGCTGACTCATACACGTTAACAAAAAAAAGGAAAAGCCGGATTTCAGATCTGCTTGTTTTGATTTGAGATTCTGGTTTCTAACTTATTTTTATTATTTATAATATTTTTCTTTTTTAGATTTTTCTTGAGCTTTTTTTGCCGGTTCTTTTTTTCCCGTATTCGTTTTGTGTTGTCTGTGATGAGTTAACCTATTTTTTCTATTTTTAACTTTTTTAAAATTTAGTTACACTAAATAAACCACCATCAGTTAGTAATTTCAGCTAGCTACGTGCAATTCTAGCCATAAGCTGACAGAAGTTTTTTAGTAAACGTACTGATGAACTGACGGGCTATCGTCACCTTCTCAGGATGTTGCGGGGAAGATCGGGGCGTTCGCAAGCCAGTCGTCGAGGGCCGTGTGCGTCCTCTCGGCGATGGGCTCCGTCTCCAGGGTCATCCTCCGGGATCCGGCAGATGCCTCCTCCATGTCAAGGCTTCACGCCTCTGCTTCTTACAAGAATCCCGCCATTTACGAGGTAGGCGCGCGATCCAACGCAGGGAGCTGATCAAGAATCGCGCCTTGATTTTTTTTTGTTCACCTTGGTTTTTAGCCCTCCTCCATGCTGTGCGTGCTTGTAGGGCTTGTATGAGATCATGAGTCTATCCGGCTCTTACAATCTGAACGAGGGCGCACAGGATCAAAGCGACGGGCTCAGCGTCACGCTCTGCAGCCCCGAAAGGCATGTCATTGGAGGGGTTCTGGGCGGCGCACTGGTAGCTGCCAGCACCGTGCAGGTAGTACACCGCCAGATCTCCTCGTCTCTTCTGGTGCAAGCTGAGTGCAGTGTTCTCCAAACGCATTCCACTGAGGCTTGATCTGAATATGAAAGATTCACATAGGAAGATTCAGCTCCTGCATTTATTTTGTGCATGAACAGAGATCCTACAACACAGCACTGCTAGCTTGTAGTTTTCATTCCGTCTACAGTTTCTAATTCTGAATTTCTGGATGGCATGTGCAGGTGGTGCTAGGGAGTTTTCTCCATGGAGGGTCCAGGTCAAAGTCCAAGAAAGCCGGGAAACAGCCGGCCGTCAGCTCCGACTCGCTCACCGGTGGGCAAGGCGCGTCGCCTAGCTCTGGACATAACAAAAATCTGACGCCACCCTCTGTAACAGGAGGGTGGCCTAGCTCTGGCGTATTTGACACGAGAAGTTCCAACATTGATATCAACTCATCTAGAGGCTAGCTCATTTGTCGATAATTCCAGCTCCTGAATTTTCTGTTTCCAAAAGAATACCAAAACTATACTTTGAAATAGCGTATTCGGTTTTTGAGATAATTCTTATAGATTGTTCACTAGGTGGCGTTCTCTGTCTGGAGTTGTGTTATTCCAATCAGATAATCCTGCTTTTTTTTTTTTGAGCGAGATGTTATTTTTCAAATAGTACATTTCAGGTTCTTTTCCTCTCACCATGTAGAGCAAACCGTAACATACATCAGGGTAGAGTTGCTCTTGGTAGAGTATGCGTACATACAGTAGTGGAAAGAGCAGATGGCGACATACACAATCTGCTCATTGCTACGTCTTCAAAAGAAAAGAAAAAATTCTGCTCATTGCTACCTGGCCCCTGTCCGGCAAATTGATTGCATGGGAACGCCAATATCTCCAATCCTAATTGCAGCAGAAAACAGGCAAAGATAATTGAAGCTTGAAGATAGAGTAAAGCTTGACTGATTGAGTCATTGGGGGTAGTTCTATTTTTCCTTTGCCTTCAAATACTCTCATTGCATCAATTCACCGCATGCTTGATAAAAATCCTCCGCATGCTTGATAAAAAAGAAGATGAATACCAGAGAGATAAATGGAGGGAGGGATGGGCCTTGGACCTTAACAATGAAGTCATGGACGGAACCAACATGCTTGGAAGATGACTCGGCTGCGCCCATCTTTGCTTCCAGCAATACTGAAATGGTTTCTTGGACAAGCCACCGGAGAAAGGATTGCACAAGAAAAGTAAAGCGGCAATACTCATGAGAACAAGAAAAATAAAAATTGTGTCAACTGGCAAGCACCTGTCATGGAATTTACGTCTCTGTTTCGGCAAGCATTCCCTTTTAGAATTCTCCCCCTTTTGCTGTCCAAAATGTTTTCATGGATGCTAATGCCAACCACAGAAAGTGCAACATACGTTATTTTAATGGGCTATCTCTAAATCACAAATATTTCAATGGCAGAGAAAGCTAGAGTGAGTAGACAAAATATTTTTGCCTACAACACACCAGCTACTCCGATCACATATTTTTGGGCATTCTTAAATTGGACAATACCTGAAATCAAAATGCTAACGAAAGCTAAAGAAAGAATACAGTGTTAAGCTATCAACGTGTGTCGAATGTTGACTGCAATAGTAGTCACAAAAACAGCATTCTTTCTATCCAGCCAGGTATGGAACAGAATTACATGTCAAACTCACATGCACATAAAAACCTAGAATAATCAAGCAGCAGAAATTGGCCACAGAAAAGGGCTTGTAAAATTATCAGTAATTACTCAAGGGGTTATAACCACAGATATGAAAACAGAACACAGAAACAAGCAAGCAGGATACTAACATTAAACAAGTAGATATTTCAGAAATGATCAAGTAGATATTTCAGAAATGATCAGCACAACTCGAAAACCTGATAGGCCATACTAAGCTTTCAGCACATAATTCCCTGGATCCAGCAGCTAATATGAGGCCATACTAAGCTTTCAGCGCATTATTCCCTGGATTCAGCCGCTAATACGATATACTGGCTCTCAAGTCCAGAACAACACACAAGTTATAACAACAAAGTGCAGCAGAGTACAACAACGGGTATAGAGTATTCATAGGGATTACAATGATAAAACAACCAAATGGCAGCTTATTTATAGCATACTGTCGGTCCTTGCTGGCAATCGTCTGAAAAAGTTTATTGGCGTTGAAGGCAACCTATGTCTGAACCTTGGGTGCCTCATGACATAGAACCCTCCTAATGCTGCAAGAACTTGGAGCGGTGTAACATACAGGACTATTGCTGCTATGAAAGAGAGCAGGACAAATATTGCTGTGGCCCGAGGATCCCTCCAGCTAAGCAGTGCTTGAATCCTCTCCCCTTGAGTTGCTATATCACCAACAACAGTTTGTATCCTTCCAGCAACACTCCTCAGCCTATCATATCTCATCCTTACAACCTCAGGACTCCGGTTTGTTGGGAATGCATCGAACTCTTCATCAAGTTCATCTGGGTGAACAGCCTCTGCGTGAGAGATTTTGGTGTTCATGTGTGGAGGATAACGAGGTCGATAACGGTAGTTCCAAACCCCTATCAGAAACATGTACAAGAATACTGTTGGAAGTATGAGCTCTGGAAAGCACACCAGCATTATAAAGAGGATGTGGACTAGCACAGTGGTAATGGGGTTCTTCCATGCACAGACACCACTAAACCACTTGCTAACTGCAAACAAGCCTGAGAAGACTGACATAAGTCTGAAGAAGTTTGCTTTGCCGCCTCATGCTCCACAAGTGAGAATCAAAATCTGACATGTACTCAACAACTTCCTTTCTCAGAGGTGGTTCCATTCGGCTAAGTCGGGCAGCCACAATCTGGACAGCTTGATGGCGCAGCATGTCAACCTGAAGCACTGGTATCGGACGTACATAGTGCATCTTCGGTAGCAAAGGTCGAGAGTATAGGTACAGCATGTTTACCAATGACGTCGAGGAAAATCGAATGGCTAGGTGCAGTTCACCCATCTTTTTTACCCCTGATGGGTGTAGAACCAGGAGAGGATATGAGTGGGTGTAGACACGGCCAGTTTCAAGTGTGGAAAGGCGAATTCGAACCTTGCCGATTTTCGCATCTTTACAAATGGATGTCTTCTCCCCACCCTTCTCTCCGAGCTGGCCATTGTCAAAAACACCAACAGTCAGGACAGTTGCAGGATCATATACTTCCCAAGTGTATTGTTCATTGAACTTAGGGTTTGGATTGTTCATGATGGTACGTGTCCGTACCCACTTCGACCCATACTTAGCAACACAATAGGTGTCGGATGAACCTTTTCCATCTCGTGTTTTCATAGGAACAATCCCTTGAGCACCAAGGATTCCAAGCTCGAGCAAACCAATGGACGGCTTCCAGAGTTGCTTGGCTGTTGGTCTGAGGTCACTGCTGTAGTTTGTAGACTCATCCAGAACATGGTATCCTCCATCAAGGCAGAGACGAAGATGAAGCCGAGTAGAGAACTTCTCTTTCTTCAGTTGGTCCACATCAACAAGTACCGGCTTCTCAAGATTGAACCACTTCCCATGGACAATACGATCATCGGCCCGTCTATCAATCATTGCCAATGGTAGAATTACACGGCCAAGCACCTCATCTTTGTTAGGACCTACACGATCTTCAAGTGAGAGAATAAGGTGGTCATCAAAAGGTTCAGCAGCCACAAACATAAGGTCTTCATTCCAAAATGGGTTGAAATTTCTAGCTTGAACAGGTTTTGTCCTCCCGTGCTGATGCCCCACCTGTGCTCTTACAAAAACATCTGGGTAGCGGGTCTTATCAGTTATGACAATATCTTGGGCCTCGATTATATTAACTCGCAGGTACCACAATCTGGGAGCATGATAAACTTTGGACTTCATGTGTGTTACAGCAGATGGATCATCAAGTGTAGCAGCATCCGAATGCCATGCGTCAGGAAATGCCTCATCAGCTTGGGTGCCAATCCAAACTGCAAGCATCAGCTCACCCCTTGACTTGTCCCCACTCTTATCAACAAGCCGGTACCATTCCGGAGCCAGAGGACTGTCAGGAGGCACGCGTATTGGAACATCATTCAAATCGAATCTCACCATGCCAACAAAGTCATCCTTAAGGAAATCTTTGTCTTTGACCACAACTTCAAGGATAGATGCCTGCATACGATCTCTAGAAAAAGCAAAGACCGCATTCCATTCAGGATTCTTCGCTTCTCAAAGTGCTTAGTTATGCCCCTGTAGTTGCCAACTCTCACTTCAACAAAAGGATCTAGGCTTCCAGTGACATCCTTGTCAGGCAACTCCCGTGCCTTGACCACACGTACAAACAGATACTGCATTCGCTCCACTAGGTCATAAGTACTAGAATGCTTCTCAGCACGTATAACCCGACCACCAACAACCTGTCCACCACCAAGAAAGGGACTAGTTTCTTTGAGTGCATAGTCCATGGGCTGCTGGGAGGCTGCTGAATACATTCTTACAATCTTGGGTGGTTGAGGTTCTGGTTTCATTTGGTCAACAGCATACTTGGAAGGTTGCTCGGCAAAAGAAGCTGGAGGATGGCCATGGTGATGATGATGCAACTCCTTAGCTATGGTATGCAAGGTTCTCACTTCAGGCCTGTGCTCCTGAGTAGTGTTCAGATTAGTACCAGTTATATCAGCTGCTATTTGCTCAGCTGGAGTTGGAGGAGGATTATTTGAAACAGGATCCATCGCCGAAAGAGGGTTTGAAGCTCTGATGGAGGGGTCATTGGTGATGTATACTTTCAGACCCAGTTCCCCTTTAACACGTGAGAACATCCCACGCTTCTCCAGTGGATAATGCATGACAACGGCATCAGGGAAGGGCACGAATGAGGTTCCAGCAATTCTGACTTTGCCAAGGAAGGACCTGGAACCTTCGATGGATTTGTTGACGTTGTAGACATATGCTTCAAGGGCGAGCTCAGGAAGATTAGAAGGATCCGACACGTTGAAATAGAAGCGCTCATTCCACACTGGGTTCAGATCCTTCTCCTTGACAGCCGTGCGGAACCGCTGCCCATCAAAGGTAAGCTCGACACAGGCGCTTGCAGAACCTTGCCCGTCCTTGGGCATCAGGTCATGAGCACTTACGACCTCCACACCCAACTTGTATGTCGCCATTGCCGCTGAAGATGCCCTAGTTTACTACACCGTACTGCACAAAAGAAAAACATTGTTAGCGCCACTGCCTACAAGTAAGATTCATGAAGTGGCTGCTCCAGCAGCTTTTGTAACAGTAACAGGAAACAACTTTAACAATACGTGCAAATCAAACAAATTGAAATTACACTTGCATAACCATATCGAAATGTTTAATTCAAAGCATTAGATGATTATTGAAACGGTCCACATCAAATGGAGACATCCACAAACTAAATCAGGGGCGGACCTAACGTGGGACATGGGGGTTCAGTTGAACCCCCAAAAATATGGAAAAATAAACTGCTACTGGTACTCCACAACGCAGCAAGCAAATCCACCACAAACTCCATTGGACTGGACTATCCATCCCAGAAAGGAAGATTTGGGTGAGATTGCTCACGGAAAAGAAAAGATCCTCGGGACAAAGCTCACTTAAACAATCCAAGCAAGCTAGGGTTTCCTTACCAGCGAAAGAAGAAATCAATCCGGCAGAGCGGAGGACGACGACGACGCCTACGAGACAAGAGTTCCTTCGCTTCGAGGGTTAGACAGACGGCGAAGCAATAGCCGCCGCCGCCGCCGCCGTCGCGACGAGATATGGAGAAGAGTTAGGAAGAGGACGGGCTGGAGACGAGAGAGGTTTGGGATCAGGCCGCGAGGATTGCGGATTTGGGGGGAGGAGGAGGAGGGAGGAGGATAGAAATCTTTGACAATGGCCTGTCTCTTGTGCTGGACATCGGAGATCTATTCTAAGAGTTCGTGTGGAAGAAAAGGAGAGACTGATTAAAGGTCTATATATATCATATATGTTATTTGTGCTGATCACTGCCTCGCTCGGGCTCGGTTACCGGGTTCGCCAGCTTCGTCTCGTGCACGCACGCGTGATCCACCGCCATTTGTTGGCGTAAAGGCGTGAGTGAGCGATCGGCGAAAATCGGTGTCAATCAACGGTAGAAAAGAAGAGTAGCAACGTCAGGAAAAAGGTCGGAAAAGAGTGAAGGATATAGTGGCTTTCTCGCTTCTCGTTTGGGTAATGATTTGATTTTCTCTGATGATTGTTAATCTCTACTACTTAAAAATTAGAATTGGTGATCGTCGGTGCGTCCTCCTTTAAATCTTAGTCGATCAATCTGAAAACTAGAATCTTCACCGTCCGTCTCGTCAGTCTCCCCCACCCCACTCCAGCGATTAACAGCTCATCCACTACCAGCGTCAGTTATATCCTCTTCCTCTCTCCCCACCTCCCGCAACCTGCTTTCCGATTCCTCCCACTTCCTCTTCTCCGGATCTCCCCACGAATTCGTCTTCGGCGTCGGCGGCAGCGAAGGACGGTGAGGGCGTCGAGGAGGACGCCGTGAGTTTTGCACCCCTCCGTCTCTTTCCACTCGCTCGCTCGGACCGCCCTCTCTGTCTGTCGCCTTCCCCCCGCCGTCGCCGCTCCCGGTCTCACGGCTGCCTCCTTTCTCCCTCTCGCGCCTCCTCTCTACTTCCTCCCTCTCGCGGCGTCCTTCCCCACCCCCGATCGCCTCGCGCTAGCTCACGCCGCCCTCGCCTCCTACCTCCCTCCTCCGCCGCCCGCCGTCACCTCCTCCTCCCACCCCGCGCCACCGTCGGCTCCTCCTCCCCCGCTCCTCCGCTCCGCCGTTGCCTCCTCCCCGGCCTCCGCTCCACCCTCGCCTCCTCCTCCCACCCGCGCCGCCGCCTCCTCCTCCACCTCCCACCCCGCGCCGCAGCCTCCTCCTCCTCCCCCACCCCGCGCCGCAGCCTCCTCCCTCCCTCCCACCCAGCGCCACCGTCGCCTCCTCCTCCCTGCACTCCTCTGCTCCGCCACCTCCTCCCCCGCGAGAACATGATAAACTTAACTATGCAGGATTTGGAGTTGGCCATATGCGAGATACAAAAACTAAAGGTGAAGTGGTTTTCCGGATTCATGTTCTTGTAGCTATCTTGTCATTTTGTGATTGAAGCTTATCAAGTTATGATCATGCATGCTCTATTCTTGCAGGTATATGGGTTTGGGGTACACCTGTTGAGATGGATGTTGATGGCTCCAAAGTGTCTGTCCTTTATCTTGACACTGAAGGATTTGAGAGTGTTGAGAAATCAAATGTATATGATGATAGGTTTGTGCCTATAAATGAATTGTGTACCTGTTTCTGATTTACTTTTTCTAGGATGGAAAGGTCACTACTGCTGTTGGAACCTTTTTCTTTCATTTCAGGATATTTGCTTTGGCAACTGTCTTAAGTTCGGTGCTTGTCTACAACCTTCCTGAGACGGTGCTCTCTCTCTCTCTCTCTCTCTCGTGTGTGTTAAATTTATTTGTTGTCACATTGCAGGTGCGTGAAGCTGATATATCTAGGCTCTCATTTGCGGTTGAAATTGCCGAAGAATTCTATGGAAGGTTTGTCTATCTCATTATGCTCCTATTTGCAATTTATTCTTTTCTGACAATAACATTTTCCTCAAAATTTTGTTCTGCTGCATGGTGATGAGCAGAGTGAAGGTAATATTCCATTTGCATGAGTCTCTGCGCAATCGGAATATCTACAACTGTTAATGCAATATGTTGCTTGTTTCTTCAGGGTCAAGATGTTGCTTTTGAGCCAGCAAAGCTTCTCTGGCTTATCCAGATGGATTTCCTCCGTAAGTTGCTTCTAGATTGTTGTTACTATTAGTATGATTTCTGTAACAGTTGTCATTTTGTTTATACAAAAGTTCAGACTAGATATGATTTTAACCTAGATATGATTTTTGGTGATTGTTACGCACTGCATGTAATAAACTGCAGATGAGTATATGACCATTCTTTTTAGATTTCAATGTGTGTTGACAGTGTTGTACTAATTTATGACATAAGCAACCAGTAAGAACTGTAATTCGTGCCACCTCAGTTATTGCATGATCACGTACCATTAAAACCACTCCATTCCCAACAGCTTGGCTTTTTACGAAATGAAAACTTAATTTGAATATATGGCTCATTTTACTTTGACTTTGGTGTGGGATTATAAAAGCTAAATGGAGCCAACTATTAAAAATGCCTATCTTGTCCTTTCTTTCTGTTGAAAAAATTGTGACATTATAATTTGTCTTTTTTCCTTCCATTTGACACTGCTGGGGTATCCGATAGTTTGAATTAGTCTGTTAATATTTCTACTGTTTATTAGATGATGTAGTACTAATGTTGGTCAAAATGGCTATTGCTCTATTGTGGTGAGTGCTGTAATATTCCTTATACTTAGCATTTAATCTATTTGATGGGGGTAAGTGCAATTGCCCTGTCCTTTAATAAAGTTCAACTTTTCCGCATGGTTATTAAGCTGTCGCTATATCGGCGATATATCGTGACTGCAATACGGATTGTGGGCTTTATTGACTTATAATTGCTAAATCTTGTTTAAAATGTCTAAATATCTGAAAGCTGTGCCCAATTTTTGTCTGTTATGCTGCAGGTATTGTTTGAAAGATTTTTTTATATAAATATGCTATATAGCATGTGAAAGCTGAAGTATTTAAACACACTTCATTTTCGATGGTGTTTTTTTTCTCATGACTTCCATAATTCCATTAAATGTAGCCAGCACTGTTTTTTTTTCTATGAAGTTCTGGCATCTCTTTTATATTCATTATTGGAGTACCTCTGCACCTAACACTGTGGAGACTGTTTTACCTTGATCAGAGCTCTGGTAGCGAGAGGGAGATCGAAATTCAGAGTGGTGAGAAATTACCATTGATCTAAGTCATCTAACCTTATCTTGTAGGTCCAGAACTTTCTGATAGACTTCTTCAGATGTGAAAGCAGGTGGGCTGTAGACAGGGGTACTGCAATACGCTCAATGGGAGTTAGCCACTTACAGGGTAATTAGAACTCAAGAAAGTTTGTTCTCTATACCTTTTCTGCAGGGCTTCCTTCTCCTCCAACCAACTTTTTATTTTCTCTGCTTCATTTACAACCTAGACCCAGATAGCATTACACACAACCAGTAAAATGAGCATTACACATAATCAGCAAAATGAATTATTTAAACTTCATTAAGCTCACTGGTTTACCTCATCTATTCTCTTTTTTGGAAGCCATGGTTTATTCGTCTCCCAGTTCGTAACAATCTGCAAGAAGACAAAAAAAACTAAATGAGAATAGAGTAACACAGCAACCTACAATTTTTACAACTAAGCAGATCTATAATACAGATAAAATGGAAGGAAAAGGGGAGGTTCAGTTGGTGGATTTAGAATTTATCAGTGTCCTGAACTTCAGTTTTTTTATAAGGCAATCTATTTGCAATATAAGACAAGAATGTAAGAATTGTGCATAACTGCATATTGGCAAGATCTGCATCTTGAAATATTTCTGCACAGTAACATCTTTGTGAATTCAGGAAAAATAACAGGGAGTAAAGGTTCAAAGAGAGGAAAATTTTCTGTTGTTATACTATGCTTCTCCAGCAATGACATTAGACACAAACAAATTGAGGTCTACACTATACTATGCTTTTTTAGGAGTGCAAGCTGTACATTCGTCTACATGGTTAATTGGGTTATCAACTGGTAGTGTATATTTAGGCATCATGCCTTGACATTTTTCCTGATGCTTCCTTTCTACTAAGTGTAACATATGTTTCTACCTGCCTTTTGTCTTGGTTGAGACCTTTCCCACAAAGTATTCATTTATCTTATCCTTTTAACATCTAGGTATCATAATGATATATGATTGATGTGGTTGTACCTTTTTTTAACAAATAAGAATGTCTCATCTAATGATTTATTTCCTGGCTTACCTTTGGCTTTAGTTTTTCATCCTGATCAGATCAACCCAAGGAATTTGATATTGTTTCTGTCGGCAAAGTGCAGCTCAGACTATGGCAACATGATCACGTTGGTTTGTCAAATTTTTGATGTTCTTGACCAAGGTCATGTATGCTTGCTACACAATTAAGGGTCATGTATGCTTGCTACACAATTAAGCCTATCATAACTCTTTCTATTGCATTCATATAAGCCATTCGAAATCTCGATAAGATTAGCATCTATTACAGATATTGAAAGTAATATCTATTCAATCTTCGTACAAAATATGCGTGTAAGATAAAACTGATGTTCATGATATGGTTTTTGCATACTAATTCCCACACAAAGTGATGGATTGCTTCCACCATTTAGATATATATAAGGCTTGTTTTGCTAGCATGAGCATGATCTTAGCTTAACTATTGTTTACAACTTAATTTCTTATTGTACTGCTAGCAAATTGGTTGCATTTAATGCATTTATTGTTCGATATGTATTGTCCAATGGGATTAGCTCAGATGAGGACCCTGTTATTAATTAGAATGCCAGAGTACTGTTGCATTTGGCAGACTTGTGCAGTTCGGTTATACTTGAATAATGTTAACCTATCTGAATAGTTAAGAGGCAATCTTGGTATTGAAAGAATGGTTTTGGTCTTTTAGATAATTTTCATCTCAACACTCTATTGAGCTGTTAGTTTTTTTGTACCTATCGCATGGTCACCATAATTAAGGGTTTGTACATTTAGGCACTGTGGTGCTTGCCACTTTCCAATTATGTTACTTGTTTTTTTTATCAGAATTATTAATACTTGTCAATTTATTGGCAGGAGGTGGTGTTGCAGAGCACAAGAGAGCTCTGGAGCTAAGCGAGCTTTTAGGAGTTGACATATCTCCAGCACAGGTACTTCTACTATCCTCATGAGTCATTGCTTATGTACAGTCACGTGCGGCAGTGGAACTTCAAACTAAGAACTAAACCATTAAAGATCATGGAAAAAAGATACCATCTCTTTTCTTTATATGTTAGAACCTGCAACTATATTAAATTTCTGTCTCTGAAATTTGGTGATGGTGCAGGTTGTGCATGGCCATTCTCCTTACAGAGAGCTGGTGAATTGGTATACCATTAAAGTACATAAGTAGTATTTAAGTTCTGTCCTGTAGATAATCTTTGTGATCTGTCAATAGTTTCTAATTTATTCCTAGACCTGTCAGCACCTGAATGGAACATACCTTTTTCCTGTTACTGCAGTTTTGAAGATGATCTTATTGTTGCTGTTGGAAAAGGAGAGCCTGCAGCGGTGATGGCTGACTATGGATTTAGGTAATCCTTGATGTTGCTATTACGACCGTAGGTCAAATATATTGCGTGTATATCTCATGAGTTCTCATTTATGTGCAGAAAAGTTCTATCTATAGATGAATGTTCATCATATTTTAGAGACATTGACCCCCTGGCTCCTTTCAAGAAATGGAAAGTGGGACAAGCAGACAGTAAAAACTTTATGTCTGAGAAAGTGCACCCATCATATGATGTTTATATGGAGAGAGTTAAAGGAGTGTTTGTTGTTAGCGATCCTGTTGACTGGGGAAGAGACCTACAGGTAGTCTTGTCCAAGTTTCATTGTTGTAAAATCTTTGTGGGCCATATTTGTTTCAATTTTCCTAGAAAATAGTAATCAACATTTTTTTCCATTGGTTGTATATATAATAATATAAACTATATATAGAAACCTTGTACATTCCACACAATTGTGATGACTCTCAGTATTGCTGCTTGTAATACCGATAACATTCAGTTTGAGATCATATTTGATAGTATGTATCACTTTTATTTGGTTTTTCGTTGCAACGCACGTGCACCTTACTAGTTTAATTAGATATTAGAGTTAAGATGAGAGAGGAAGTGGCAAGTATTCGTTACGAAAAAAACTAACATATTGATTAATCTACTATATTGTTCTTCTATAATTTTAGATATTGTATGAGAGTAATTTAGGAATGCCATCTACTAGATAATTGTAGAGAAATTCGATAGCTTTCTGTACAATATTTATTTATATTGATCGGATAAATAGATTTTAAGCTATGAATTTTGTAATCATGCTATCTGGTAAATTTATCATTTTCTAGTAGCACATATCAATCTGTCAATTAAAATTACTAGATGGAACAATTTGGATGATTTATCAACATGAAAGATGTAGATAATTAAGGATTCTAGAGATCCCATGAACATGATTTTTCAACGAGTAGGATGAAGTTATGAATCTTGGAAGATTCTTGTCCGGGATCGGTTCTTTGGTGGTTTGGTGGATGTGAATAAGTACATATGGTCGGGATTTGTGATCGATCAAATGTTTTAAGATGTATCTCTCAAAATATACTCCCTTCAGTTACAAACACTAACCATTTTGGACATCGATACGGTCTCTAAAATATAACTTTGACCACTAAGTTGTATTCTAATATGTTTGTAAAACCCAATAAAATTATAATATTATAACAAGACATTTCAAGATAAATCTATACATATGATTTTCTTGTATTCAATGTAAATTTATAAAAAATATATCGATAGTTAAAGTTTCAAAAGTTTGACTACAAACATCTCAAAACGACATGTATTTGTGACTAAAGGAAGTATTTATTTAATTAATACTCAATTCAGAAAAATGTGATTATCAAAGTGCAATACTAGCTTATTTTATCAAGCACATGCACTCAACTAATTTATCATAAATGATAGAGATATTTTTCCTCAAAAGGGTCCAATTAAAATATTTGAAAATCTTTCTAAAATCCAGATATTTTCTTAGAAATATCTAGATATTTGAGATATTTTATTCAAGGAATTTTATGGTGCCAATTGTCATAAATCTAGTGGTCATAAAATTTATATAATCCTTTCAATCCAAAATATACATCATTTGGGAGAGTTGGTTTTGGTTTATAAATAGGAAGCAATATGTTCGTCAAAATGCCCATGTTAATTATTAGTCTTAGAGAGAGGTAAATCATAAATAGAGATAACATATGTCAAAAACAAAACATTTACTACTTCTTTTCTATGTGTGTGAAAAACACCATTTTATATGCTAACACGGAAAATAAGAAAAGAGAAATGGGTTAAAGTTAAAATCTATTTAAAAACAAAGTGTACATTTGTGTTGTCAACTAAAGTTGTAATAGTTTTACTATAAAAAGTTGTAATTATACTGCCACCAAATAAAGGGTTAGTATTAGTTTATTATTTTAAATTTTTAGTGTTATTGACTTTTAATAGACTTAAAAATATGACTTTTATCTTCAGTTTTTATAAACCAATATAAATATATATTAAAAAAATGTAACACAATGTAATTAGCGAACACCCATTCATAAAATCCTAAATCCGCCATTGAACTAAATCCCCTAGGACCATAAGCTCGCGGCAATCGCCAACACTGCTCACCGACAGTGATGTTTTTGGAGATCACAGCTGAAGGCGACACATACAGAATCATTAGATGATTGTTATTTTTATTTCTGGACGCGTATCTGAATCACAAGCACATCAAACTTTTCGCATAAAGCGCTAAGGGGACACTAATTTATTATTGAATCTGAGAGATTAGTTAACTATCGAAAAGAATATGCAAAAGATAGCACTTTGTATCAAACCACCACATATTCGGTGCTCGCGACCAAACAGGAACACAGAACAAAGCCCCCAGAAATCCTAGAATTCCACGCGGGCGGCGTCATAGGACCCCGAATCGAGCCGAGATCGAAAGAAATAAAGAAAGAAAACGAAGCGAGGCCCAAATCGCCACCTGCGAGTTGACGACGCCCAGATCCACCAATCCGCCCAATGCCGCGCAGATCGAGACCACCGACGAACAGCAAAGCACCGCCTCCTCGGTTGTTCACTCCACTGGCGATGGCGTTCGTCGCAGAGATGGAGCGTGGGGACGGAAGGGCAGCGCTAGATCGAAGGGGAGTGGGAGGAGAAGAGGCTCCCCCTTGGGTTTTGGTGGGGAAAAGCAAAAGGAGGAAGCTTTTCCGAGAGCAATGCGTAGAGGAGACGCTCCTTGTGCGGCCGTCCCGTCCTATTTGTGTCAATTCACAGCTGCGAACGGACCACAAACAGGTAACAACCAGCACCACCGCAAAAGCACCTCAACGAACTAATCCAACACAAAATAAGTAGTCAGAATCTAACCAAAGCGAAGGTGGACGACGCTTATCGAAATGCAAAGGAACAACCGGGGAAGCCGAAGCGGAAGCAACAACAAAATGGAAAGGGAGAAAAGAGGAGCCGGTTAAAAAGACCCGAGACGCAAAGAGTAGCCGCAGAGCGAGCGGGCGCATGCCGAAACCAAAACGTGAAACAAATTGCGCCGGGGAAGTCCGCGACGCAGAGAACTATCCGGAAGCAGTAATGGATTCCACGCGTTGCAATCACGCCTCGGACGGATGAAGCGCCGGTCGCAGCGCACACGGTCGACATGTAAAAACGCGGCTGGGCAGCAAACCGATCCGGCGGTCGCTCGGAGGACGAAGCGCTCGCACACACGGTCCGCACACGCGTCGCAACCAACAAGGCACAAGGAACACGTGGACCGCACGAGCGTGCAGGAACTCCCCCGGGTTTGTTTAATGGATGATTCGTTTCTTCTACTCTTCTCCCTTGTTTCCTCCTCGCTTCCGCTACTGCCATCATTACTACTACTACGCCTCTTTTTCCTCTTTTTTTTCTTCCGTTCCGTTCTCTCTGTCCTCTCCTCGCTCGAAATCCGCGGAGTTGGATGACGCCCACCGATTTTGACCCTCGGGTGGCTGACTCGTACACGTTAACAAAAAAAAGGAAAAGCCGGATTTCGGATCTGCTTGTTTTGATTTGAGATTCTGGTTTTTAATTTATTTTTTATTATTTATATTTTTTTTGTTTTTAGATTTTTCTTGAGCTTTTTTGCCGGTTTTTTTTCCGTATTTGTTTTGTGTTGTCTGTGATGGGGCTAACTTGTTTTTTCTATTTTTAATTTTTTTAAAATTTAGTTACGCTAAATAAATCATCATCAGCTACAGTGTAATTTCAGCCAGCTACAGTGCAATTCTAGCCATAAGCTAGCTTATTTCAATCCAACCAAGCGGAACCTTGGCATTGTTATGCACGGTATTTATAAAACTAGCCGTATGCCAATCGTATTTGCACAAATGGCACTTCTGTCGTTCGGTGGGTCGGCGGCAGTGCTGGTGAAGCGACACGTGGCGAGGCCGACGGCGGTAGGTGCCTACCGCCCGGTGGGGGAACGGCAGAAAGGCGTGCTGTCAGGTAAGAGGATGGCAGGTGATTAGCCGGCTTAATTATATGCCTTAATTTTTTTACGTTTGGTGTTTGTTTAAATTTTTAAACATATCAAATGAGCTCAAAAAATTACGAAAATTTATGTACAAGCTTCTGACATACTGTACCTCACAGTGTAGTTTTTAGGTAATTTTATCCATTGTGAATATTGCTCAAAAAATCATATAATTTTGATACTTTTATGTATTTTTACATATAGTAAACGAGCTCCAAAAATTACGAAATTTTATGTGAAACCTCCTGACATAGTCATAGTTATTGTGTAATTTTTTTGGAATTTTATGTAGTCTGAATTTACTACGTTTATTTGGATTAATTTAATCATAAATTTACAAATATTTCACATTTTTTTACAATTTTATACATTTCGAATACTTGTACAAGTAAAAATAATTATAGTAATACAAAAATGCATCATACTGGATGTGATATGGCTCACTCATCTGAGCCACTACTACCTCCTCGTTGCGTCTGCCTCCCCGTACGTGGCATTGTCTTTCATTGAGCACGAACATGTTCCGTGGGGTATGTCAGTCGGTCCGGATGTTACGTCTCGGGTCGGAAGAGGTATGAAGACCGTTCTATTTACTCAGTGGCTGGCGGTTGTCCAGTAGGCTCAGCCGCTTAGTGAGGGTATGTTGTGAACGAAGGACTCTAGAAATCCCCCTCATGGTACAAAAGGAGCTCTCGTCTTGACCGTACGACGTGGCAGCGAAGCCGGAGGAGCTCTGCCCATCGAAGTATCTAAACCCTAGGTATGTTGTGAACGCTGAGCTCTACCCTACGTACGCTGCAAACTCTAGCGCCGTGTAGTGCTCTCTGAAAGCATCTAGGATACCCGTGTCGTCATCGGTGGACCCGTCGTCACCCCCACGTTGAATTGAAGGCTGCAAAATGAAATAATATTAGTCACAATAAATATTCCAAGTGTACAATGTGAATATCATACCTTCCGAATGTGCAGCGAAGATGAACAACAGGGAGTGGTAGTCTGTGCAAGTGGTGTGGATGTCAAAAGTGATGCATCTCGACAATGGACCTGCGGCGGGAGAACGCTATGATGTTAGTGGAACGCAAGGCCTAATAGGAAAACAAAATGTAGATTCGTACGTAAGTTACCTCCTCGTCGGTACGGTGCACGGATGATCGGCGGTTAGTACTACGATGCTAGGCAAACTCAGTAGATTGCGATGGCCGGCCGGCTTCGCTAGGTTATGATGAACTGGCGGGTGAGCATGGTGCCCTCACTAAGTGTCTTATGTGCGTAGTGTGATCCGTGGAACGAGAGCAGTTTAGGTTGTGTACTATTTTTTTGGGCTGCTTTAGGATGAACTCCATAGTCTTCTGTAGGGCCGGTGGACTCTCTGGGCTGTTGATGGTGGCCTCCGACGCGCTTGCGATGTGTTGCGTCCGCTCCAACTGAAGTGATATACGAAACAGGTTCAGTAACGTCCAGTATGAATTTCTTGAATGAAACGATAAGATATTTGAACTGTCTTACGCTGTCATGCTGCCGCGAAGCGTTGTGGGGATCGATCGAGCGTTGTAGACTTTCCTCTTGCGTGATCTGCTCGGACGATATGGTGAAGGAATGGTGAGCCTACTGTGTGACTAGGGTACGTATTTATGAATAAAGGGGGTATAAATTTCATTATATTGGATGGGTTCTTTTGGGCTGTGTCTTTTGACTTATGACTTTTAAATTCTATTTGTTTACGTGAGAGATTACGAATAGAGAGGTAGTCGCATGCGATTTTGGCTAGTATATCTGAAGTCGATATAATGTTTACTACAATCAATTTATAGATTCTATTTTAAAAAGATATGTAACACCCCCATTTTTGGGAGTGTTATGAAACCCTCGAATCGCCTGGACATTCAAATCATGAGTACATCCATCGAGTGTATAACATTGTCAACACAAGCTTAAGAGCAAAAGCGAATTTTATAACAATATAAGGGCATTAAAGCCAAGTAACACATGAAGGTCAACGACCTTTAGTTACATTTTAGCAGAAGATACCACAGGCACGCCTGAACGGAGAACGACCCTAATTCCAAGCTTCGTCAATCTCGTAAAGCACCACTTCTTCGTCTTCACCTGCCTCCTTAAAGTTTGTTGTTTTTGTTTATGTTTTTAGCAAGCATGAGTACTACTACCGTACTCAACAAGTCACACGGAGCTTAACAATAACTATATACATGGTATAACAAGTAAAAGGGAAACATGTTTATTATTTTGGGTGGATGCAGCTTTAGTTGAAAATCAATTAAAGACTTGAAAGTAACTTCGTTAAGGTAAGGGGTTTTCAAGCGTGATTATCAACATTCCACATTACCAAACCATTCTCAACACTACTTATGCCTTGTTATTGGATTCACCCATTAAACACAGCTTCATTTACCGGAAGCACGGCGTATTCGAATACTATTTGTCATGACTCTGCAGAGCTGCCCTGCTTTACCCACAAGATCTCTTAACTCCGGCCAAAGAGTTAAGAAAACAAAGTTGTTCACTGCTCAATTCTTCATATAGCCTCCACCCAGTAGGTCCTAAGTCCCCATAAGCTCGGATGACTCCATGGATCTCCTCCGACTCATAGCAGTCCTACTGTTGTATGGTTAACCACCTCCCATACGACTCACCCTCTGTCTCCCCCAACCAGTTGCAGAGGTTCAATCGAAATTGACCAGTTACTACACCAGGTTTGACAAAGTCAACGCTTGTGGTTGGGCGAGTACTATGTTCTTTACTCAGCATAAGGGTCCAGTCCTTATATTTTTCATTGAGGCATTATCCATGCACAAACTCATATTCAGTGCCCGCGGCACTGCCACCAATCCACAACCAAGCCTCCACCCTAGGATAAGGTCTTCGGACTCACCTCTGTGATCCTCGCTTACCCTAGATCCATATTTTCACAATTCTAGATAAATACTAAAATTCTTAACAGTAGAAAGATTTTGATGAGTTCCTATGCTACCATGATTACATAACTATCATATTTATTTTTAACTATGTCTTTGTCAAGGTGAATATGGCCATCAAATTAATTTGGGCTTTTTCGGGTGGTAGGACATAACTAGTACCATGTCATTCTAAGTACTTATTGTACACAAAATAGCATTGCGCAAATAACGTAATGAAAATACTGATAAATAAATAAATAGCGGAAATATGGGTTCAATATGTTCAAAACATGTGTGACTTGCCTTGCGGGTTTATGGTTTTGATTAGCTCGTAATCTTCGGTGTACTGGCCCCGAATTTGAGCTTCTCCTTCCTGCTCCTGCGAATCTTCGACTTCGGAAGCTAACGTGAAACAATTAAAAATAAATTAATTCTATGCCCGAAGGACTAGGCTAGGAATAAACAAAATAAAAGAATAAAGAAAATCCGGAAACTCAAATAAATTGGGATTTTGGGTTTTTAGGAGGGCTATATGGGAAATGGGTCTGAGATTTGGGTTGGCGGGCTCAAAACAAATATAGGGAGTATAAACTTCAATTTTTGAGTTTACAGTTCATCGGGCTCGGTTACTGTTCATAGGGCTTGAACCAGACGCAACGGGCGCGTCAGACGCGATTGGCTCACCCACTCACCGGCTTGGTCTGACGCGGTGGCAAGACGGGCGAGCGGGTCCGGTCGGACGCGGGCGGGTGGCGCGACCCACCGAGGCTTCGGTCGGTGCGTGAAATGAATCCAAGGCGGGTCGGACGCAGCGGCGGGCGGTGGCTCGGTCGGGTCTGAGTCCCGCAGATGGCGGGTGCGGCTCACCGAGCGGATGGGGTTGGCGGGGAACTGTGCGTGCATCGTTCTTCTTCCCGCTGGTTCGCGCCCAAAAGAAACAGGGGAGAAAGGTGGCGGCTGGCGGCGGAGCTACGGAGATTTGCGACGGCCTTGGAGGGGATGAACGGACTCACGGTGGGATGGGGGTTCCATTTCAGGGGTTAGGGGTCCGATGGAGGCGGCAATCACCGGCGGTGAGCTTCCCCCTTTTTCGGCCGATTTTGAAATTGCGGGGAAAAGGAGGCTTCCTAGAGCAATTGGGCTGGTACTAGAGCAACACTAGGGTTTGGGTAGGCTAGGGAAGAGTGGTCGAGCTAGGTGGCCGGTTAGGGCTGGCCACGGTGGCCGGTTTTGGCCGCGATGGGGTATATATATTAAGCTCCGCCATGTACGGATCAGGATTTGGTAGCAGCATCAGTAAATACATAGTTGGAATATTTTGGTTGCGGCGATGCCAGGCCTGTTCTTTTTCTCCGAAACCGACGGCTTTTGGTTTTTGCTACAATACCTAACTTTTAAATGGAGTATTTTCTCAAGACGGAGTCTCCAAGTTAAACGATGTACACGTTAAAAGCCTATAATCTATATCATCTAAAATCACAAGTGAGTATCTCTCTTCGTAATCAGATTTGTAAATGACTAAAATTCAAAATTTCAAAGAAAATCATAAACCACAGTTGTTGCCAAATAGACCCGTAATTTAGGATATCAATTACGGTCTAAGATTTCATCCAAGATGCGACGTGCAGAGATACGAGGAGGTTATATATATATGCATATAAAGATTTGCTAGAGGACGAGGCGAATCCGTTTGCCGCGCTTGTGTAGGATATTTTTCCGTTGTTGTTTAGCGGACGTCGGAGCAGCCGAAAGAAAAGAATACCAACTTTGTGTTGAGAAACCGACGCTGGCGACCAGTCCGATCGGGATCTCTGCTTAGAACAAGAACGAATCAACCACGTAATCACGAATAATAGATGAACACAAAGAGATAGAGAGAACTCACGGTCCGCTTTATTGCTTTCATGCGTGTGTGTACAATGGGGGTTGGCTCTCTATTTATACTAGGTGGTGGGGTGCCCAATATGTCGGGACTCTCGGCCTACTGTGACTCGAGTCCGCCAGACTCTATCTGTAGGCGGTTTCCTAACACTCCCTTGGGCACTCACCCAACATGCTTATGCCTCATCAAAACTCCATAAAAACCCGTGGGAAAAATTTGGAGAAAGAGTACATAATACATGTGTTCTGCGATGCACGAATTGCCTCATTAAAACCTTGGTCGAGAAACTTGTGAAAACTCGTCAAGGAAAAAGAGTACAATCCACCCAATTTCATTCGGTCTTGGGACCTTGTTCCTTTGGGTACTCAATCTTCATGATCGAGATTTACTAACGGGCTTGAGAGAATTCTCCCCGATTACGCACTTCTAAGTCTCATCATTCTAATCCTCACACGCATCTTTCAAAGTTAGATGCGGGGAGTGACTTAGTGAACAAATCACGATTTTCACAAGACTTAGTATGCAAGACCTTTATCTCGTCCATCTTTTGCAATTCATGAGCATAGAAGGACTTGGGGTTGATATGCTTTGTGAGATGACTCTTCACATAGCCCGCTTGCATTTGTACAACGCAGTGAATTATCTTCATGGATAATTGTGGGGTTTACACAATGTTCATCCCACATGACCGCCGGATGTGGTGAACTATTCGGTGAGCCAAGCACACTCTCGTGCAGCTTCATATAATGCTATAATTTCTGAGTGGTTCGTCGAAGTAGCTATAAGACTTTGCTTAGACGATTTTCGTGGAATTGCGCTCCACCACACATGAATGCATAGCATATTTGTGATCTTCGGTATGCGGGTTAGACAAGTACCCAAGATCTCGCATAGCCAATCAAGTTCAAGTCTTGATTCTTTCTATAGAACAATCCAAGGTGCTTACTTCCTTGGAGATATCGGAAGGTGTCCTTTATGCCCTACCAATGTCTTTTGGTGGGCTCAGACCTGCACCTTGCTAACAAGTACATGACAATTGCAATGTCCGTTCTAGTGCAGTTTACTAAGTACATGGGTGCTACCACTGCACTCAAGTATGGGAATTCCGGTCCCAGGACTTCCTCCCCCTCTTCCCTAGGTCGGTAAGGATCTTTTTCTTCTTTGTCAGAAGACCTTCCGATCATCAGTACTTCGATGGGTATGCCTTCTCAAGCCAAACCTTTCTAGCACCTTCGGGTGTAGGTCGTGATGTACCAAGATTCCTTGGGGACATGCTCAAGCTGCAGTGTCCGAGCGAGAACTTGGTATTGTTCAAATCTTTCATTTCGAACTCTGACTCCAAGTAGGAGCTTGCTTCTTTTATATCTTCTGTTGTCCCGATGATATTCAGATCATCTACATACAAAGAGATTATACAGAATCCATTCTGGGATCGCCGTATAAATACACAAGGACAGTCTTCATTGTTTGTGTAGCCTTTCTTGCAGAGAAAGTAGTTCAAGCGATTATACCACATTCTTCCAGAATGCTTCAATCCATCTGATGACTTTCTCGAGTTTCACACCGCATGATTTATATTTGCTCTGTCTTGGTTCTGGAGAGGTATTCCTTGAGGATTTTCATATAAATCTCGAATCCAAGTTACCGTAAAGATATCTGATCACAACATCCATCAATTTCATTCTTAAGTTCAAGTTCACGCCATTGAGATCAAATATCTAAAGGTAATTTCACTCATGACTAGGGAGTAGGTTTCTTCATAATCAACTTCGTGACGTTGAGTGAAACCTTGTGCTATTAGCCTTGCTTTGTATCTCACTACTGTTTCTTTCATTTCTCTTCGAACAAATACCACTTGTGCCCTACGGGTGCACATGGGGAGGTGTGCGACACTGCCCAAAACCTCTCTTTTGTTCGAGATAGCAATTCGATTGCTATTGCCTTTTTCCAATCTTCCCAATCGATCTTTTCTTACATTCGTGAGCGATGCGTGCTCGGGATCAAGATCGATGATTGTGGCAATTTTCTTTTGAAGTATATATCGATATTGGTCGTTGTCCTGCTCATGGACTCTCCGTGTGCACATAGTTTATAGCTATTTCTTCATGAGTCGCTTCTTCCGAGCGGTTGCTTCTTCGGAGCTTCACTTTGCACATCGCTTCTTCCAATTGCGGTGGCAAGTCCCTTTAGTTTTCGACCGATGTGTGCGCACATCCATGCCGATGGGGATATTCGGATCCCAGATGCCCTTTTCAAGGTGTCATACTTGTGCCAGTCTCAACTGGCTCCCTTCTCATTCGGGGACTTTAATGATCGGTGTGGTAAGTCCTTCTTATCCTTTTTCACCAGGCGCCCCGGTTATTTAGGATTCGAGGCAGGAGTTCTCGTCCTCTTTTTATTTTTCCGAGGCCTCGGACGAGATTAGGATACCTTCGATTTCTTTGGTATTTCAACCCTCTCCGGCAAAGTGCGTGCAGCACATGCGACTTAGTCACGCTTTTCAAATCACTAAAGTGATCAGGCCGCTGATTTGCTAATGCTTGCAAATCAATTGTCTTCTGGACTTCTATTTGCTTCACTAGTGCACGGGTCATATGCATGTATTTCCCGACATTTTTCATCAAAGGGTTGATTTCCTCCCCAATGTTGGGAAATTTTGGTCTTGACCCTTGCGCTAGTTTCATAGATGGATGGATGTTGTAGGCCAATGGTCTAGAATTGACGAGATTCACGCATGTAGGACTGCGTGTCCCAACATGTAGTCGGTAAATTCCAATTCTATGAAGGGTAGGGCAATAATTTTAATTTTCTTAATTAAAGCCTCGCCAAACCATTCGGTATGGACATGCGATGCAAAGTGCTCAAGCGCAATCGCCATGCAATAATCATCAAATGCCTCAAGTAAATTCTCGGCATTGTCCATTCCGTGGACTTGATATGATGATTAGGAATACATTTCGATGCGAATGATCCGCGAGATCAATTTTGCAAAGGCGTGGTTTCTTGTGGGCAACAAACCCACATATGATCACTTCGAGGAAGCGTCAATGAGCACTATGAAAGACTTAAATGGCCCCGAGATGGACCGAATGGGACCGCAAATGTCTTCTGGATGCGTTCCAGAATGCAGTACTTCATCCTTCACTTTCGAGTGGAGGGTCTAGTAATTAATTTCCGGTGGCACATGCAGGCACACAAAATCTTCATGATTCGGAAATATTTTACATTAATATTATGCCCTTTGGAATTGTTGATTATATTTCTCATCATTCTACGACTGGTGGCCTAATCTGTCATGCCAGAGACAGATGAGTTCAGAGCTTCTAAATCATCTTCGTGACGGGTGCAGTGTAGGTGCCTTGGTGTTGGTATAATATAGCCCATTTTCTAGTAAAGGAAGTTTTTCTAATACCTTTTTCCATGCTCTTCGCGCTTCGTAATGAGCAGGTATTCCTTACCGTACTCTTCTTCGGTCTCATCGTGGAAACATTTGCGCGAATATCCTTGAAACTTAGGAGAGTTCTAGTCGATTTTGGGTACAATAAGGCTTCTTTAATGACCAAAATTGTGCCCATGGGAGTATAATTGTGGTTCTTCCCGAACCAATTATACAAGCATCGCTTCCGCGATTTGACGTAAAGGTCGCTAGTGCTCTTCTGAATCGATCGAAAACTTAGTCTCTCTTAAGATGGTATTCGTTGTGCTGCTGCCGGCTAAGCACACTTCCTTCATAGGGCGCTACACATGTTCTAATATAGGATATTTTATTCATATGCATGAGAAGGCAATCAACGATAAATAAAATACTTCAATATCGTAACATATCATGCCATCATAAAGCGAATAAATGAATGAATTATTCCAAAATCATCCAACCATCACGAGATAATAAATCCTAAAGTACCATCCATGCAAGATCTAACTTGTCCATTTTAACATAAAATAAATGATAATTAACGCCTCATGCATTACGTGCATTAGACGAGTCGATTAAGAAATCATCGACTTCTTGGCTATCTTTTCGAAGTGATATTCTCTTCAAGAGAAATCATGGCGATGGTCGCCTCTAGGTTGTAAGGGGTCTTGTTGGGATGGTCTCAATCTCCATCAATTCGTGCAAGCTGCTCGAATGCTCCCCTCAACCAATGCAAAGTGAGCTTGGCCGCCTTTGCCATTCTTCTTCCGGGCTTGGTGGGCATCAATTACATGTTGCGGCTCTTTGCGCACCGCGACCAATGCCCCACTTGCCACACTTGTAGCAACCCCGCTACATTGGCCATAGGTCTTGCCATTTTCATAGCCTTTTGTCATTTGGAGCATCCGATTTGCCTTTTCGGGCAACGGTCTTACCCTTCTTTCCCTTCTTTTCATTAAGGGCTTCGCACCTTGTAGCTCCCGGCGTTGGCCTCACGGCCACGGAGCTCCCATGGTCGAGTGACGTAATTCTTGCGGAGAAGTTCGTCCTGAGCTTCCGCAACCTGCATCATATCGATCAATTCGGCGTACTCCTTGTAGCCATCTTGACGATAGTTGCGGGCGGATTGCACAAAGATTGGGGTGAAAAGTGGATGTGGTCTTTTCGATCTTACGCTCATCCGTGATCCGCTTGCCACGAGTTGAAGATTGGTACAAATCTGTGCAAGATGTAATTGTACTCCCGACCGCCTTAAAGTCGGCAAACCTCGGTCGACCCATTCTTGCTCGCTTGAGGAAGGATGGTGTACTTTAACCTCTCAAACCGCTTGTTGAGTGCGGTCCAGTGCTAGCGCTTTTCTCCGCCATATACTCATTCTTGAGAGTAATGCAGAGGTGGTGCCGAAGAAAATGAAGTGCCTGATCATTCTCCTCAGGCGTAGGTTGGGCGTCATTCAGTCCGCCAATCCCAATAGCTGCGCGGAGCCGTTTGGCTCCAAGTACTATCTCGACATCGGATGCCCACGCCGATAGTTACGGCCATCTTGGGCGACTCCTCGAACTCCGGTTCGTGATTCCGATCATCTATATGCGATAGATGGAATAAATAAGTTTACTTCAGGTAAACATGCATGAAATAATTTACTACAGGTAAATAAATGGTACAGCAGGTTCTCGTAATGTTTCAGAATTTTCTGTAAATTTTCTATAAATTTTACTGTTATTTCAGTGATTAAAAGCAATTTAAACAATTACAATTAACCAAAAACAGTAAATAAATACAGAAAATAATAATGGCATAAATAAATATGCTTCAAATGCTAAAATAAATTCAAAATTCGGTTTCCCGAGGCCCTTTTATGCTAGAATATGAATTTTCAGCAAATTCTGCAATTCCAGAGGGTTTCTGCGCAAATTTTCGATTCGAGAAAATTAGCGCAATTTCTGATTTTCCGAGGGTTTTCGCAAAATTCGGACCCATTCAGAATCGAGGACCTATCGGCAATTTTGAATTACCGAGACCTTTCGTAAATTTCGGACCAGTATGCAAGTTTTAAGGGTCGTTTGGTAATTTCGAACTTGAGGATGTTTTGCAAACTTTAAGCCTCCCTTTAGCCCGGCCTTTTGGACACACAGCCCAAACCGACCGGGTTTTAGGGTTTCACCAACCGAGCGGCGGCGGGTGGGCGAGGGCTGTGTGTGTACGTGGCGGCGGGCCGGCCGCAGCAGCGGCATGGGCGAGGAGCGCGCGGCGGCAGGCGACAGCAGGCAGGCGGGCATGGAGCGAGGCGAAAGGCAAGCGGCCTTGTCTGGCCGAGGCCGGCCGGCAGGCGGCGGCCGGCCGAAGCGGCGGCGGCAGCAGCCGGCCGAAGCGGCGGCGGCCAGCTGCGGCCGCGTAAATAAGGCGGCGGCTGAAGGCTGGGCGGCCGAGGCGGCGGTCGGAAGCTCTGGCGGCCGGCGGCGGCTCCACTACCGGCCGAGCGCAGCAGGCAGGCAGTGCTGGCGAAAACGGGCGGGCGGCGTTCGGCCCTGGCCGGGGCGGGGCGGATCTGCAGCCGAGCGAGAGGCGGAGTGATGCGCGGCCGCAGACGGGCGGTGAAGCCGGCGGCTAGGGGGGCATGGGGCCGCGGTCAGCGCGGTGGCGGTGGTCGACAAAGACATGCGCAGGAGGAGCGGGCTCTGGCCCAGGCGGGAGGCCGCCCACTGGTCGGCGAGGCAGGCGGGAGGCGCGTCAGCAGCGCGACGCGGGGCGGCAGCGGCGCAGCTGCGGCCGGGCGCAGCGGTGGGCGCAGCGGCGCGGTGCCACGGCAGCGGCCGGCGATCGACGGCATGCGCGCATGCGCGGCGGTGCATGCGAGCGCAGTGGCGGCGGCAGCGGCGGGCGGCGCATGCGGCGCGGTCGGCGTCTCATGGTGGACGGCGGCGGTGGCAGGCAACGATGAGCCGGCGGCGGCAGCCGTCGCCCGCTTTTTTTTTTTACGTGATGCGATGCTCGAGAAAGAAAGCAGAGAAATTCATGCCCAAATTTTACAGACGGCGATCGTGCAGAGCGTATAAAATTTTATTTTATTTTACGATGCAATCAACATCTACCCGCTTCGCAATCTACCGATCGGCATTGTGCCGGCGATTTCGAATCCGCTCGCGGTAGATTTGGGCGGATTTGCATCGTTCTAGTCCACGATGCAATCAACATCTACCCCGTTTCATAATCTATCAATCGGCATTGTGCTTGCGGCGACTTGTGTCCGCTCATGGTAGATTAGGCGGATTTGCACCGTAGAAAATCAATCTAGAACGCGAAGAAAATACAGATTCAAAGCGATCTAGAAAATCAATCTAGAACGCGAAAGAAAATATAGATTCAAAGCGATCTAGAAAATCAATCTGTGCTTCGATGATTACCTCGTTCACCAGAGCGAAGTCGTGCTGATAACGTGTTGAGAAACCGACGCTGGCGACCAGTCCGATCGGGATCTCGCTTAGAACAAGAACGAATCAACCACGTAATCACGAATAATAGATGAACACAAAGAGAGAGAGAGAACTCCAGTCCGCTTTATTGCTTTCATGCGTGTGTGTACAATGGGGGTTGGCTCTCTATTTATACTAGGTGGTGGGGTGCCCAATATGTCGGGACTCTCGCCTACTGGGACTCGAGTCCGCCAGACTCTATCGTAGGCGGTTTCCTAACACTTTGGAGCGAACAAGAAGCCAAAATGATGCGACAAAAAAAAAAAACAAACCGGCAAAAGCGGGAGTACCCGCCTTGTCGATGCGTCGGCCGATCGATCACGTGACATGCGTGGGTCCGGCACGCGGGCCGAGGCACCGACGCGCGGCTCGTACGTAAGCCAAGCCGCCCCTCGGTCGGTGTCTTGCGCTGCGCTCCACGCGAAAAATGAGACGGCCCACCGGCACTGGACGCGCGGCAGGGGTATGGGCCGTCTGCGTGGGAGGCTTCTGTGGGCCGTCCGTTCCCAGACCCCTGATGCCTCTTATTGTATCTTTTTTGGACAGTTTGTAATAGTTTTAGTATTTTTTTGGAACTTGGGCCTCTTATTGTAATCCAACAGCTGCCGGCCTGCCTGGGGTCATATGGATTGGTTTCGGCCCTTTCCGTCTCCCGAAAGCCCGAATAGTATGAAGATGAGCTTTATGCTGCTTAAGCCACAGACAAAATGCTATTTGTTTGGTTTCAAAACAAAACATATGGTATCTTTCAGCCAAACCTATATAGTTACCATTATAATAGCTATTTGAATTTGTTATATATATACATTATGACAAGTGTTTCATATCCCATGATGTCTAGGCAGCCCAATCAATATTCGTCGACGACATTTGAGGACTAGAGTGGTGAGACAAACAGTGGGTCGGAAACAAATATTTTTGCTGCCTATTGCACGTACATTGGATTTGCCACCCTTAGCCGCCTCTTGGCCCTTCCGGCCGGTCGACTTTTGTAGGTCGCGTGGTCAAAAGCCTCGCCGTACGTCGTCGGCTCATCGTCCCCAGTTCGCGCCTGTCCAAACGCGCCCTCGCCCTCCACATACACACGCGTCGCGTATTTATTTGGAGCACGACTCATTCATTCTAGTTGACCTACATGACTCGACCGATCGATCGACTGACCTAAGCTAGTACCAATGCAGAAATAAACCAAAAAAAAAAAAAACTTGAAGTGGGGTTCTTCTGTTCTCGACCGATTAGAGTTGATGCGCACGGAGTTAGGGTTCTTCTGTTCTCGACCGATTAGAGCTGACGCGGACATCTTAGCCAGCTAGCACCGAGAACACTCGGCTCTATACTCTTTAGTTTGTTTAGTTATCTTATACTCAACCTCGTCCTAGTGGCTGAGCTAAATAATTATCAACGGGTGTGCGTATTTCATGCATAAGCGCATCGTATCTATTTTAATGCTAAATCCTCCTTTAAAAAAAACTAGCACCACCCATAGTTTTATTGTTAAAGAAATAACAAACAAAGTAGAATATAGCATATTGCCTGTAAGAGCCTAGTTCAATTTCCCGTAATTCCACTGTGTTGTGATTAACTTAATTGCCATCTAATTACTATTAATTAAGCTTGGTTTTACTGTTAGCATTAATTAAGAGTTAGGGTTCTCTCACCGGCCCATTCAGAATTCAAATGAGAGTAATTCAAAATTCAAAAGAGAGGGCCGCACCTCGTGTCATCTCAGCTCCAAATACACCCATTTATAACAAATACAGCACTGATAATAGATTGTACATGAGCCATACTTATGCCAGTACAAATCTTGATGCAATCTGGAATGGTGTGGATAGCCAGGGCAGGTGCCCGGCCGGGCAGAAGGAAGAGACAGGCTTTCCCCTAGCGAAACATAGTGCCACTGCACCATGTGACGTCGAAAATGGTAGTCGGTGGAGTTGAGTAGTGGTACAGCGCTAGATTACCTGACTAAAAACGAAGTTAAGCGCTGGTTGGACTAAAATAAATTAGCTTATTACTAAAATTATATTGTAGTTGATTGAAATTATATTGATGGTATTTGATGTAACTAAATTTTAAAAAAATTCAAAAATAGAAAAAACATATTAGCCCATCATGAATAATGCAAACGAATATGGAAAAAAAGAATCAAACTTAAAAATCAGAAAAGACAAAATTTAAAAATAATAAAAAATAAGTCAGAAGTCAAAAAGTCGAAACAAGCGAGACGAGACGTAAGTAGTGTGATCAAACTGGATTTTCATACGTGCACGTGTAGCGGTCGAGCAGAAAACGAGACGTCTGAAGAAACATCCCGGGAAAAACCTTCCCCCCCGTGATCAACAAACGACTCCTTCCTACAGTCGCCGCAGGCAGGAAGCAAAGTCGATTCGAATTCCTGCGGTTCGTTCGTTGGCTCCTTATAAACGGGACGGGCTGGGAACTCGCCATACCACCCACCCAGGAATCGAAGCGCACAACCCTGTGGCAGCTGCTCTGAGGCGCACCCAATGGAGACCCTGACGCTGATCACCCTGCTCAAGAAGGCGGCCGCCGCCTTCCCCTCGCGCCGCGCCGTCGCCGTCCCGGGCAAACTCGAGCTGTCGCACGCCGCGCTCGACGCGCTCGTCGACGCCGCGGCCGCGCGCCTCGCAGCCGACGCCGGCGTCCTCCCGGGACACGTCGTCGCGCTCTCCTTCCCCAACACCGCCGAGGCAAGCATCGTTCGTTCAATCAGTCAATCGTCCCGTATTTGTAGGTGGAATACTGTATCTGACGTCCTCTCACATGCTGTGTTCTCGGCGCAGCTGGTGATTATGTTCTTGGCGGTCATCCGGGCGCGCGCGGTGGCGGCGCCGCTGAACCCGGCCTACACGCAGGAGGAGTTCGAGTTCTACCTCTCCGACTCCGAGGCGCGCCTCCTCATCACCAACGCCGTGGGCAACGTTGCGGCGCAGGCGGCCGCCGCCAAGCTCGGCCTCGCCCACGCCACCGCGAGCCTCAAGGACGCCGCCGGCCCGGTCCACCTCGCCGGAATCCCGGACGCACGCTCTACCGTTCAAGATCACTCGGGCTTCTCCAACGACCCGTCCGACGTTGCGATGTTCCTGCACACCTCCGGCACGACGAGCCGGCCCAAGGGGGTGCCCCTGACGCAGCGCAACCTCGTGGCGTCCGTCCAGAACATCCGCGGCGTGTACCGCCTCGGCGAGACGGACGCCACGGTGGCCGTGCTACCGCTCTTCCACGTGCACGGCCTCCTCTGCGGGCTCCTCAGCTCCCTGGCGTCCGGCGCCTCCGTCACGCTCCCCTCCGCCGGGCGCTTCTCGGCGTCCACCTTCTGGGCCGACATGCGCGCGGCGGGCGCCACGTGGTACACCGCCGTGCCCACCATCCACCAGATCATCATAGACCGCCACGCGTCCAAGCCGGAGGCGCAGTACCCGGCTCTCCGCTTCATCCGCAGCTGCAGCGCGTCCCTGGCGCCGGCCATCCTGGAGAAGCTGGAGGCGGCGTTCGGCGCGCCGGTGCTGGAGGCGTACGCGATGACGGAGGCGTCCCACCTGATGACGTCGAACCCGCTGCCGCAGGACGGGCCGCGGAAGCCCGGGTCAGTGGGGCGGCCGGCGGGGCAGGAGATGGCGATCCTGGACGAGGAGGGGAACCGGCTGGCACCCGGGAAGGCCGGCGAGGTGTGCGTGAGGGGGGCGAACGTGACGCAGGGGTACAAGAACAACCCGGAGGCGAACGAGTCGGCGTTCCGGTTCGGGTGGTTCCACACGGGCGACATCGGCGCGGTGGACGAGGAGGGTACCTGCACCTGGTGGGGCGCATCAAGGAGCTCATCAACCGCGGCGGCGAGAAGATATCGCCCATCGAGGTGGACTCCGTGCTGCTCGGCCACCCGGCCATCGCGCAGGCCGTGGCGTTCGGCGTGCCCGACGACATGTACGGGGAGGAGGTGATCAGCTAGCGCTTGAGTCGTTGCTTCTTAATCTTTTTTACGTGTGTTGAGCTAGCGCGACTACATGAGTCAAGTTGCACCTACACGCCGTCGCACAAACTGTCACCTACTCACGTCACGTAGGATCGACGTCGTTGCTACCGGATGGCTGCGTGCTTTGCCTACGATTGCTCATTGAAACATTTAATTTGCAGATCAACTGCGCGGTGATCCCGCGGGAGGGCGCGGCGCTGGGGGAGGAGGACGTGGTTGCGCACTGCCGGAGGAACCTGGCGGCGTTCAAGGTGCCCAAAAAGGTCTACATCGCCGACGAGCTGCCCAAGACGGCCACCGGCAAGATCCAGCGCCGCATCGTCGCGCAGCAATTCTTTGTGCCGCCAGACAAAGTCTAGTGTTATGGCTATAGGTTAAACAGTGAATAAATAAAGTGAATAATGAATTCACTTATTTGCCCCTCAAGGCTATATATATATATATATATATATATATATATATATATATGATCTTATGATTGAATTACAAGAAATATCCTTTGCTATGACTCATACTGCTAAAAATACAAATATCTTTTTACATGTTTAATAGGCCTTTTGACCTAGCAGGCATATTGCAAAGAGGGTCAGTCTCGCAACACCTAGAAAATCCATCTGTTGTGCTACTGGCTTACTCGTTCGTTGTGTATGCCCTGTGCTCGAAAAAATCCCTATGTTACATCTTGGGGGATTTGCCCTGGGAGGCTCTCCATGTCAGTAATTTTATGAAATAGACTCTCCATACTTTGTGAGATCGTGCACGGTTCCTGAGTTTTTGCAGGAAGAGCTCCGCCACATCATTTTTTTTGCAAAAAACCCCTCTGATTTTTTGAAAATGCGTACATGCCTTTAGTTTTTCTATGGAGACCCTCTATTTTGCTGGATAAAGCCTTGTGGCTTTTTCGTTATTACGTCTGGGTCCTTGTTTTTTTTGCAACGAAGCTCTTTTGATTTTCCTGAAATTATGTTTCAGCCCTTGATTTTTCTAAGATAATTTACGAATTATCGTCTCTTTTGCTTTGGTTTATATGGTAGCTTGATGTGGCGTCATGTTTTCGCTGCTAGTTTTTGTTGGGAAAGGTGTGCTCGCGCCATGACGAATAAAATTCCCGTGCCTTCCACTCCCGTCCCGTGTATGAAGGAATGAGTCTTGTTGGTTTGGCTTCTTCTCTTCGTTTACTAGTCGAACTTGTTTTTCTGTTGACTCGGCGCAGCGGTCATTCATGATTGTCACGGTACGCCTTCTTTCTTTTCAGAATCGCAGCAAGTCCTCGGTTACAGTACGAGTGAAACCTCTGCCGCGGTGGGCCAGGATGAGGAAGTTTGGACACATCTAACATCTTTGCAATTAAAAATTCCAAATCTGTCTCGAAGCAAAAAAATTCCATATCTAGCCCTTTGCCTGACCACGGGACTATGCCGTGCCGACACGTGTCCGGTCGTGCGATCCGGGACCGCACGATCGCATCAGAGCGGGTCGTGCGGTCCGGACCGCACGACTCACCGCTTAACGGGACTAAGCGCACGATTAAATTTGCCGACCGCACGACTCCGTCCTGACCGCGAGATTCGTCTGTCGACCCGGTGACGATGAGAGTCGTGCGGTTCGGACCGCACGACCTAGCTACGATGCGGTCGTGCGGTCCGGACCGCACGACCGGACACGTGTCGGTACGGCATAGTCCCGCGGTCGGGCGGGGGGTTAGATATGGAATTTTTTTGCTCTGAAAGCCAGATTTGGAATTTTAGGTTGTAAGGGTGTTAAATATATCCAAATTTCCAGGATGAGCCCATGGTGCTCCGGAGACGGTAGATGAAGAGAGAGCTGACGTCACGTCGAGCTCGACCTATCCGGCCGGCGTCTCCATCCAAAACCCCCAATTTCCGAGTCGCCTTTCGCCCCCAGCACGATGGTTCCTTTGTGCATAAATGGTAGCTAGCCGAGAGTTTGAACTTCTACCTTCTGATTTTTAACTTTTAACTTTTATTTTTTATATATTTTTGTATTTTTATCTCTTATTTCTTACATTATTTACGATGATATATTTTTTATTTTTAAATTTAATTATGCTAAAAAAATTAACAGCAGTTACAGTGTAAATAAAACCGGTACAACGCAAAGCAAAAATCAAAAGCCTAGATTTATAAGCCTAAATAATTACCACTATAGTAATGCTGGTTGCGCTGTTGCACACCATGCACCCGCCTATACGTATCACTGTCTATATACATGCTGCTCCCACTGTCAAGCGCACCATAGGTCCTAGCTAGTGCTGCACGTTTGCATGAGATGGACCTTTTATTAATTTTTTTTTTGAGAAGAGCATGATTTTTTGAGAAGAGCATGAGATGAACCTTTTTTTTAGAGGAGCATGAGATGAGACCTTTTTTTTTTTTGAGAAGAGCATGAGCTGAAACCTGACTGCCTCCCTCATAGATGGATGGAGTAGTTCTGAAGACTTGTTTTTGGGCTTTGTCTTCTACAGTTGTACTGGCTAGCTATATGGATTGGAGTGAACAACAAGGTAGCTCATCATTGCTATTGGGCCAGCCACCAGCCCGGCCCGCCCCACCCATTGGTAACTCAATTAGGACTCAATTGACGGCAGGTTCCTAGCTCAATTCACAGCAAATTCCTAACTCAATTAGGACTTCAGAGAACAAACGAGCAAGGTACACACTGCACAATGCCATTCACGGGTTCGCTTCCTTCAGTTGTGCATGGAACAGTACACAGATTTGGGCAGTGCAACACCACCACTGCCTGACCATCAAAGTGGCAACAGACATGCCATCGAAAGGCAAAAGGTTCATCAGCCCGGTGAAGCATTGCAGAGACACTCGCAATGCCCCACTCAACTGCAATCATAACAGTCAGTATTATGCACGAAGCTGAGCTACGCCTGCTCGTGCGTCTATACGTCGAGCAACGACCGTGATCGATACTAGTGTGTGTGACGACGAATATACAGTGGGACGAAAGATACGCTACAACGACAGGGCGAGCTCCGCCCATGCCAGAGAAGACTCCTTCAGGAAGGCGGCTGCAGACAAGTCAATCCCGTTCTCCAGCACTCCTGTAATGATCTGCATCGACGGTCTCTTTGAGGGGTCAGGGTCAATGCAGCGGCTCACCACGCTGCAGATGACTGCAAGGTCCTCAGTCCTGACATTGGTCAGCTCAGGATCGACTAGCTTCCCGATCTCCTCGGGCTGCTGGAGATACTTGATAGCCTGGAAAATGTAAAGAGTAAAGAATCAGAATGAGCAGTGCAAACGTTCGCTGCAAATGGCTTCTTCAGTTAGCGAAATATTATATGGTCTTCACATTTTGGTTTTGGTTGGGCAGCAAAAAAAAAAACAATCTTCGTGTATTTTGGGCAACTTGCATCTGACCGCCCTGTACATTTTCCAGACTGCAATTTCCTATATGTACTTCTTAACCTTTTTGGCAGTCACTCAAGTTCGTTGTGAAATTAGGCTTCTGGAGCAGATATTTAGTCTTCATGTAAAACATGTACTGTTAGAATGAGATTGAGAAATAGATTGCCTCACCCAGTCAACCAAATGGCCTTTGTCCTTGCAATAAGGAAGCCGCCCACTAATGATCTCCAGTAAAATCACTCCAAATGCAAATGTATTGCCTTGGATATCCGCTTGTTTATCCTCTGAAGAGTCCACGCGACCAGGGAAAGAGGATTTGTTATTGAAGTGGCTGAGAGCCTTCTCGTGTTTCGAGAACATCATTTTCCAGCATTCAAAATCAACCAGCTGCAAGCAACCATACAAAGGAAAGATGGTTGTTTCACCAGGTTGGAGAGTATATGCACTTGAAAGATAAGCTAAAGAGAACAGGGAGCTCTAGCAGACAAGAATATTTCAGAAGAACAAAAACACGATTTATGCTTAACTGGCTGAATCAATTAGTAGTATGCACGTGGCAGCATGTGTGAGGGCCATACCTTTGGAGTAAAATCTTCCGTAACGTAAACGGAAATGGAATTCAGCTCAGATATAGCAAATGGAGGCTGCAACTCAGTATGCAAGTACCTTAAACCTTGGGCGATACCAATGGCTATTTTCATTCGCCTGAGCCAAGATAATTGGGCTCCTTCCCCATCTAAAGGAAAATTTTTAAATCAAATCTATAACACATGCAAAATGCAATAATTAGGCTGCACATAATCATCAAAACAATAGAGTCTGACTTACAATGTAGGTGCTCGTATAGGGTCCCATTTGATGCGTATTCGAAGACTAGCATCCTGGAGAACGGATCGCTTTCTCTGCAATAGCCCAGAAACTTTGCTATGTTCTCATGATTCAACCTTGCCAGATCAATGACCTAAAAGATTCATCCCATTTAATTTCTTGAGATAAAAAATAGTGTTTTTGCACCATAATTTTACACAACTTACCTTGTTTTGGTAAAAGAGTTCATGGTGGCTAGTCCAATGACCTTCGAAGGCACATAATGATATGACAGAAACCTCAGGTCCATCCTTCATGGTTCCTTTGTAGACTACAGTCTCAGGAGATGAGCCAATAATGTTGCTAAAATCCTCACAAGCTACTTCAAGCTCCTGGCGACTTAACTTTGGCAAACTTTTCAGCATATCAGAATCTGAAGAAAGCATGAAAAAACTAATCACAACATTTGGAAAGAAAACTAATCAAGTTATCAAATATTATATTTATATGATAACTCAGTACTAACCAATCAATACTGTTATCTCGTCGCTCCAACTTTTTGATCTATTCCACGAGGATATTCTTATAGAAGGCTTTAGCTTGCAGCTTCTGGAAGCACTAATTGCACCAGTGATCACAAAAACAAGCAGAAGAATACCAGTTGCAATTTCTAAAACAAGAAGCCAAGCTGGCTGCTGCGCTCTTTCATGCTTATGCTCAGAAGTGGGATGTTTGAATCCCTTTCCACCACTTCGCTGGCCAGCTGTAGAACTACCTATAACAAATGAGCGGATTTCAGTCAATGGAAGTAGAAGATGATCTTGGGCAACTACAAAATGCTAGTTACATAGTAAACAACTGCAATCCATATTGGTGGTGCTAGAATTTCGATATGGTTTGATAGGCCATGCTGCATAAGCAGTGCAATGTAAAGGACTGTTCTATTTGTAGCTAAAGAAAGGAAAAATGTTGTCTATCATGAACATAGTGATGGTAAACTCCACAGAAATTTTAGAAGTGCATCATGGTCTCATGGATATCAATCATAATGCATGATGTTTAGCATTTCAGTGATTACATGATTCCACTTCAAAATAAAACATGCAATAACAGTAGAAATATATCAATCTTTTAGTGAATACTGCAGTAATTATGTTAAATGCTAGAAGCCAAGTCACATACTTATACAAATTTGAAAAGCTCGTTGTCGGATAGAGTACTCATCCTGGAAACAGTTCCCTTGGAAACTTGACCTGCAAACGAACCGTGTAAATGGATAGACTTCAATTGATATACAGTAATAGCAGCAAGTACTTTATGTAATAGTACCTTGGAAGATACTTCAAACAAGGTGGGATTTTTCCAACAAGAAAGTTGTAAGAGAAATCTCCAACATATAATCGAGGAGAAGGGCATAGTCCATTGTGAGCTGTGGATCTGATGGAGTAAACAAATGGTGATTCACATAAAGTAATAATACATGGGAACATGGTCACAGATGGGGTTTGTGCGGCTTTCTGACTAAAAATGTTATCAACAGAAAATGGTAATGGAATCTGCATGCACAGATTTAGTAAGTATTACCATTGCTATTTATCCTTTTGATCATTTCCAAAAGTTACTGCCCAAATTCAGAAATTAAGATAATAGTTTGAAGTTGAGAGGTCCAGATGAATAGAACTGGCATGCATCTCCTATGCTAGCTAATCATTGCTCCGAAGTACAATTCAACCTTATCTTCTTTTGCATGAATCATGAATCTTTTGATGCCTCAATATGGATATCCACTTTTCCATAAACATAGAATTTATAAGATTTAATATGGAAAATGTATCTACTGTATTGAGCGCCATGCAGAAAGAGGAATTAGGACAAGCCACCAACCCACTATTTGCCGTAGGAGAAAAACCAGCAGCATTGCTTCCTGGAATTGATCCTTTCAGTCTATTCCTGTCAAACCTCAGCTCAACAAGATTCTGTAGTTTTCCCAGCTGCGGTGGTATATTCCCGGTTAGCCCATTGGAATGGAAATTTCTACAAGAGATAAATGAAGCATGCATTAGTTTGAATAGAAAAGAAGCAGTCAAACAGGAGAATTCCAGATATACAAACAAGTGCAGTAGATATCTTACATAACGCTCACGCTGCTCAATCCACCCAGCTCAGGAGGTATAGGGCCAGTAAGCCGATTAACACCCAAATCCAAGACCCTAAGGTTCCTCAATGAGCCTAGTTGTTTAGGGATTATGCCAAAAAGCAGGTTGTGATCCAAATACCTGCCCATAAAGGAGACTTTCAGATAAATCGCGTAGCTAAGTCCTCAAAAAACAGTTGAAAGCGCAATGAAACAGAACGTACAGCTCTTGCAAGAAACTCAATTGTCCAAGTTCCGGTGCGATGAATCCTTTGAGTGACGAATTCGACAGCTTCCTGCCAGATGCGAAACCAAATCATCGAATCATAAGCAGCAGTTCCATCTCAGCAGGATTTTGACCAATTAGGCAAGTACTAAATTTAGTTGGCCTTTCCTTCTAAACCAAATCTACTGACTACTGATCTAACTGGCACATCGCACTCCATTTCTTTCCAGCTGTTTGCGCATGCACTATGCCAAACATGCACATCACAGCTGCAAAAGATCAGCTTGTGGCAGTGGTTCAGTACCAAACAAGTCATCACTTAGAAACCGAACCTACTGATCCAAAACTTAATCCACTTAGTGCCCAGCAATACTGAACATGTTGTGTGATATTAGTGTCTAGTAAGTAGTAGTACTAAGAAAAGCATGAGTGAGATCTAGGCGAGTGAGGCGTTTCTTACAGAGAGATCACGGAGCCCTGCGGCGAGGAGCAGATCACGCCATGCCAATCGCAGGCGTTCCCGTCTGCATCGGTCCAGTCCGCGAGCGTCGAGTGAGGGTCCTCGATGATTGCGCGCTTGAAGGCGATGAGCGCCGAGACTGCCACAAATCGAGCGAAACGCGTGTCAGAAAAAATGGCACATTTCACATAGAGTGGAGTGGAGGGGCAGCACAAGAACACAACGTGACAAAAATAAAACCAAATCCGAGTCCTAAGCATTGTGTTTCGCTGATAAGCACCGAGGCTAGCACAAATGCAGAAGGTCACAGATCAGAAAATGCACGTAGGGAGGGAAGAAAAATCGGACCTTTGAACACTAATTTCGTGGGAAAACCTGGAATTTATCATTCCGGCCACAACGCAACAAGTAAAAAAATCAGAACAGAGCAGATCAGAACCAAAATCTGGACAGCCATTTCAAATAGGGAGGGGGAAAGGAAAGAAACCGAAACGTATCTCCCAGAAATGGAAGTGATATGCAGCCCAACTGGCGCAAATTTATGCAAGAAGAATCAAGAAGGAAAAGAAGACGGAGAAAAAACACATCGCAAGTAACAACACTCACCGTCACCGCCCATGGAAGACGACGCTGAGCACTGCATGAACACCACCCCGCACTGCAAGGCGAGGAGAACTGGGAGGACACAGGGAACCCCGGCCCAATGCCTCATGTCCGAAGCAGCACTGGCTCCAAATCACTCGCTCGGGCGCGGGCGTTCACACGCACCAACGATTCCAGTGATGAGTGAATCCACGAGAATGGCAAAGAATTCACGGAGCCATGCTCTGCTATTGCTGCTACCGCTGCCGCTGCTTCCCCCTCACCACCGCATCCACATGGGGATGGAAGTGGAGGAGTTGATTGGGGCGTGGAGCAGTTGAGTAAAGAGAGGAGGGGCAGCCGAGCAGGGGAAGCCGAGGCAGAGAGAGAGGAGAGACAGAGCAGTGCAGAGAGAGAGAGAGAGGCGAGGAGGAGAATGCTGTGTTAATCTAGCGTGAGAAGGAGAATGTTGTGTTAAATGGCTGGGCAGGGAAGAAAGGGAGGGAGAGCCGGAGAAGAGTGTGGTGGCCGATTAGTTATTTCGCCCACTAACTTTACTATTAATTAATTAACCTTCCACTTACTTAGCAGGAGTATTAGTATTAGGGATTAGGGAGTATCTTCTTTTCTTAAGACTGCTTAGCTCTGTTAATTGCACTTTTAACATCTTTCTGCAGGGTGAGACTGGAGACTCCTGTCTCTCTGCTCAAGACTTTGCTCTTGTTGTTTTTGCCCCTGTGATCCTCCAATTTCTGCATTTTTTTTGCTGCTTAGGGCTTTACAGTTTACAGTGTGAGACCTTTGGAACATTGAAAGCCAGCAACAGGTGTGTATTTTGAGAGGCTTTCTGTACTAATACAAGAAGGGGTTAGCTAAAGCATTTTTAAGATGGTTTTCACTATAGTGATGCTACCTGGTACAATCACTCGGTGTGCAGAGGGAAAGATAAGGATGAAGTAGCAGGAGCCGCAGTAGCACCGAAGGGAGTGAAGACAGCACGACAGTTTCAGTAATTAGTTTGTCTAGACTTGTCTCGTTGCACCGGGACTTACTATACTCATCGTCTCTCTCATTCTACATTCTTCTCTGTTTATTTTGGTCTCATCTGACCATTCGAATTCAAATGCAGGGAGCTCTTCTATTCCATCCATTAAAGAAGAAAGAAATTAACAGCGCAGCGAAACCGCTTCAGAGTCGTCAAGAAAGAAAAAAACAGAAGATCACAACGGAGAAAGTTGGTTACATTCAGGATTACCACCGCTTGCCATACTCTTACTATATTACAAGGGGGGTAATTGATAATTACTCACCTTTTTATGGCTGTTTATGGCGGCAGTAAATCACCCCAGAATTACAAATTAGGACTTTAGGTAAAAAGTGATTTGGAAGAGATATGGACTGTTTTTTTCCTCCGAAGCTAACGGCTTTTGACTTTTGCTACAGTACCTAACTTTCAAACGGAGTATTTTCTCAAAATAAGGTCTACAAGTTAAACGATGTACACGTTAAAAACTCAACATCTGTACCATCCAAAATCGCAAGTGAGTATCTCTCCATAATATATACCGTAAACAACCAAAATTTAAAATTTCCAATCAAAAATTATAAACCGCAACCGTTACCAAACAGCCCATGGAACAGCCTCGAGTAGTGAATGAATCCAAGGAGTCGCTTGACATCTCAGTCAGCCGTAGGTAGGATGGAAACAAGCAGGTTACTAGGTAGTATTTCTGATTGGTAGCCAGCCAGCTACCTGGAAATCGTGGTCCAGGTTGTAGCCTACTACTAACAGACGCATGGGCATGGTCCAGGTAGTACTGTAGTACCATGGCATGCGTGGTTTTGCCTAAGCTATCCTCGTGATCGATCGTATCATGCGCGGGTTTCCTTCCACCGTTTGGAACGAAACGCTGTACGAATCCAATGTGATTTACTACTGCTACTTACGCGCGGTTGATAGTAGCATTGCTCCGTTTCGTTTCCTTCCATGTCATGCACCGCTTGCAGATTAAGGGGCCCCGCTTGTAACGTTCGCCAAATGTAGGTACTGTCCAAGAAAGGAGAAAACGAAAGAACCCTTTCAGCTAATGCTCGTTCGTGTACGATCCAAGATTCAGCCAGTCTGATTTATACCTTATCAATGCATGGTTTCTGAATTTTATACCTTATCAATGCATGGTTTCAGTGTATAAACCAAGCAATCCTCCTCAAAGATTCTTTTCTCTTCACGTAGCCGGCTTGTCACTGAAAGGAAACTGAAAGGAAGAGGCAGTATTCAATATATATTGAAGACTAGTTGAATACCAGCGCGTTGGTATGAATTTTTAAAATTTATCATACTGCATGTTTTAAAACTCACGGGTGGTAAAATTTTTAGAATATACATACAAACATGGTCTAAAATTTTTTAAATCCGTCGAGTAAGTCGAAAGCCGTCGATCACACATCGTGATTATAGGTCGGGAGCCCTCGAGCACACTTCGTCGTCGTAAATCGAAAACCATCGTCCATCGCGCGTGATCGTAGGTCGGGAGCGGTCGACCATCGCTGGTGGTCGTAAGTTGGAAGCAATCGATGATCGATCGTGGTCCTAAATCGGGAGCCTTCGACAATGGCTCGTGATCGTTCGACAATCGGGAGAGGAGACGGCGGGCGAATGCATTGGGGAGACGACGACGGGGATGCGGCTGCTGGGAAGTTGGGGATGCGACCGATCTCGCCACGCTGGAAGGAATTGGTGGCGGCGCTGAGGAGGAAGAGGAGGCACGGCATGAGGGTTCGGGGGAGAGAAGGAGGTGGCGGTTGCGGGAGGCGGAGGATGCGGGGGAAGAGAAGAGGAGGAGCGCGGCCCACACGTCGGCCTGACCTTTTCTATTAGGAGTGGAAGAACTATCTATATACGGATTTGGACGGCTGATCTTTGATCAGACGGCTGAGAAGAGAGGAGTGAGAATAGACCGATGACCACCAATTCATATTTTTAAGAAGTAGACATATTCATTGGTTTGCCTCCGCTGAGGCACTCGAAAAACCAAAAGATATCCATTGGTTTGTTTCTGCCATGATCCATAATAAGAGGAACTGAGCTTGTATGCTTTTGCTACTCGGTGACTTGGGAGTCCAGGAACAGCAAGAGAAACACCGTACCCAGGCCAGGACAGAGAGCAAACACGACACATGACATGGTACAACGAGGAAGGGAAGACCTGCACTTTATTAAGTTTGTCAACAAATGGAGCTACCTCTCGCTTGCAGCTGCAGATCTGACAGCGTGACCAAGGCCAAAATCCCTAAAGATAGCACAACAAATTAAGGAAGGAGGCCATAACAACTTCATCATGCGAGCAATCTGCAGCAATGCCAAGTAGAAGAGCAGAAGTGAACTCGCCACCACCGAAAGAACAGAAAGCAGCAAGCGAAAAAGAAGCATTCAAGGCCATCCGCTATAGTCTATGCAATATCTTTCGCGCATTTAAATTGTTGCACCGTTAAGAAAGTAATTACTTACTGTTAGGAGTACACTGCATAGTTTTCTTTTTCGCTTGGATCCTCTAGTCGATTTTACTTCAGAGTCTGCCATTGCCTGTCTCTATTTGGCACGACAGTATAAGAATGAGTGCATGTTTGTCTGAATTTTTCTTGGTGTGCATCTATCTCAAAAATGTATGGGCAAACAGCTACGAGAAACTAGGTACATGCAACGCCGTGCAGACTGCGGAGAGGTTCCACTAGACATGTCATCGACAGCTTTTGGCACTTGGATATGCAGAAACGATATCATAACCAGTACATGTTTGTATGTAAATATATGGGTCTGGAGTAATTTGTAAGCGACAAGCCTTGAAGAGGCCAGACAGTAGCAAGACTCACAGATGGTTGTCTCCTTTCTGACACTAGAATAGTGCTTGTTAATGTGCTTGCCTTTAAGGCATAAAAAATTACTTCAGAAGGTGGTGGGCATTGGTCATGTGTAAATGTAGGCAGCTCATGATCATGCGTACAACATTATCATTGCAGTGAGCACCAAATGCTCTACCTCTGCCTACCAGCTTGTTGAATCCATAATTCAAGCAAGCCAAAAAAAATAGGGCCTCTTCCTTTTGGCCAAAGGCTATAGTTTAACTAGCCTCTTCAAATTTTTGGCTTCAGCTGTAAAATGGCAATTTTGTTGGAGGGGGTCCTTGTCTCTAGCTAGAGTATGATGGCATACCATCTAAAGATCTCATGTTTGTGTCTCCAGCTCTTATGATGGCGCAAGGCACACAGTGGTCACAGGACAACCCACCTCTTTATCTGATTATCTTTCACACCAACAAATCCCCATGAATCCAAAACTCAAGAAAGAGACCTACATAGGTACATCAGAAGGCTGAGAAATTCAGTTTTCAAAGCAATAAGAAAATGCTTCCAAGACTTGCAAGTTCAGTTCTAGATTTATCTATTTGTTTTTTTTTATCTGCGAACAAGGGGTACAAGTATGTTCTTCCTACAAGGAGAGCACTCACATGCAAACATGCTTAGTTGTATTCCAGTATTCAAGGCGTGCATGTGCTAAATTGGGGCCAGGTCTGTTTGGTCTCCTCGTTATATCTTCCGGTCTCTGATGCTGGCCTCTTTTATTTCGACATCTGCCTCTCATCCGCTCGTGGAGCTGAGCAGCATCCATCGAGGCCTAGAGTCAACAACCAATCGACCATCGCCAACCTCTCTTCCCTTCAGACATCTTGGTGGCTAATAAAAGAATTCAGAGGCTGAGATGCAGTCATATATGCTTTGTTGCGTCCTGTGAGTATGATTAGATTGCACTGGTATTATATTTTATAGAACAAGTGTACTTAGCAATGATCTAGGAAACAGATGCTTGTGGTATATATGGTGGGCTTCGACACGATGCTTTTATAAAGCAGCTGGTAGTTAATGAGAAAGGAAGAGTGAGATGATAAAACAAAGGAAAGAAGGACAATGAAACTTTGATGCTTTGACATTGTCATTATGATAATTGCAACCATTTGGTTCTGACAGGGCTCCAGGTTTCAAGTGTAACAGACAATCATACATAATTCTGGAAAGTTAAAAAAAAATCATATACTGTCTTCTGAAATCAAGCTTATAATCAAATTTGTGTAGTTCTTAGGCAAACTGAAGAAACATCTTTACGTTCCATTCAGCAAACGCTAAAGTTAATCAATATGTACTTACAAAATTTCCAAGTAACATTTGTCAACTAGGTACTCTGTTGCAAATAACGCACAGAAAAATAGAGATGAGAGACACAAATTTTTACGTAAAAATCTCTTGTGGAGAAAAAACACGGGCACTCGAAGACAAATAACTATAATGAGAAGAGATTACAATGGAACACTTATTCTTAAGCACACTTCTTCCTATGAATTACTAGGGTATATATATAGGGTGAGCGAAAAGAGTCCTACACAGAGAGAAAACCGAATCAGAGTCGGTTGCTACAGATTGACATCACGTCTGATACAATCTATGCATGGTCTAAACACCTGTCGTGCGACATCTGCTATGAGATGATGAAGTGTTCTACATGGATACGATATGAATTCAGATCAACTTCAACGTACCCCACTAAAAGGAAATCAGAACGGCACAACTAACAAATTGAACTGAGTTACAGAAAGGCCACTCTTCTCTCATGCCTCAACAGACAAAGAAAGACACGTTTTGTTACTTAATCTTCTCACGGTATGTGTTTGGACCAGTATAAAACAGTGGTGTGAAGCTTAAGCAAGTACACCTTTTGAGATCCTACGCAAGTGGGTTTTTTCAGACATCCAGCAACACCAAACTCCTCTACTCACAGCATTATTCCCACAGTGGACACTGCCACTGGCAATTATTCCCTTCACTTAAAAGTGAAGGCTTTCAAACAACGAAATCATCTGAAGATCCTAGCTAGAAGAAGAACGGCTAGAAGAAGAACGGCTTATTGCACAGGTTGCTGTGGAGTCCAGCTCCTAGAAGGAAGGCTAGAAGAAGAACGCGGTGGCGGTAGATCGTAGCAGGAGTGGGTGGCATGCTATTATTATGTGGCTGGACTTGAGCTAGAAGTCAAGAGTCTACCTTGTTGCTTGCTGTACTACACATTTTTGGCCTTGTGGTCTGTTAGTAGTAGTTGCAGGCTTACCGATGCGTAGGACGGGGAGAGGACTGAAGTGAGGACTAATAAGTTGGCTGTGTTGAGAGGGCCATCGGCCATTGAATGCTACTTAGATCGTACTCATGGACAGATGTAAAGTGCCCAGGCCATACCTGTCCTTGTCTGCACATTTTCATTTGCAACATTATGTTCTTCAGTTCTTCAGTGCAAATTGGGATTATGTGCGTTAAATTTATTCTTGGCAATCAACAATGGCAGGTGCAGATCACTTGTGATAGAACGAAACAGTATATAGGCAAAACAAGACGATCTTCAGACAGTCAGCTGTTCAATCCAAGCCTCTGCTTTTCGCTGCGAATAATTCTCCCTCCCCCAATTCGTAGCACTGACGCGTTTTCTTCTCTCGTAGACTCGCAGTACCACTGACGGATCGCCTTTCTGATTAGTCGTCGCTTGTATCGAAAAAAAGAGGTTTGTTTTGTTTTGTTAGATGCTCGCTCCAGATCAGAGAAGCTAACCCGAACGCATCTTCTAGCAGCTGTGAACTACTAGTGTTGCTCTGCTCTGCTCGAATGAACGATGATTGGATCGATTCAGAAGCCAAGCAATGCAAGCACGAGGAACAGTAGCAGACGCCACGCCGCCTGCGTTGCATCATCCATTGCCTCGCATCATAGCGCGTGTTGGCCTTTGGCACGAGCAGCGTCATCTCGCTGTTCTCGTCACCGCGTGGCAGGCAGCTCATGTGCAATGGGACCGACTCTGCCGACCCACGGGCGGCGGCGATCTGGAAGGTCACTGCGCTGAGGACTAAGGAGTGCAAAGCTGACACCGTCGTTCGTCGGATCGTTGGGACGAGGCGGCTCAGCTGCAGTTTTGCCGTGTGAGCATGTGCCAAAACGCGATGATTTCAGCTTGACTGCCGGTAATAGTAACAAAGAAAACGTGCATGTGCCGAAAAGAAAAGATCAAGAGAATATGCTGGCGACGGCAACTTAGGGCCCGTTGGGCTAGCTTCCATTCGGCCCAGTGCTTTTGGTTTGTGTAATTTGCTACAATAGCTCGCTTTTAAAATAGTGCTCTTTTTAAAACGAGGTCTAAAAGTCGATTGTAACATATATTATACTAACTTTAGCTATACCGGCTAAAATCACATGCGACCGTCTTCCTCTTTATAATCTCTCTCCTGAACCGTCAAAATTCAAAAGCCATAAGCTACAACACAAAAAAAAAAAACCGCCCCATAACTTATGATAGGCTAGGTTCGATTCGGTTTAGCGCTTTTGGCTTATGATTAGCTTTTGGTTTTCACTTATAAATAGTAAAAGTTTATAGAGAAGTTTCTAGAGATAGACTCGCATGTGATTTTGATTCATATAAATAAAGTCGCTATAGTATATACTACAATCAACTAGTAAACCTCACCTTTAAAAAAACACTTGAAAGCTAGGTACTACACGAAAGCAGTTTGAAAAACCAAAATAAACAGAGCATGCAAATACGTGTATGACCGAGGGACACGCTTTGCCAATCGGCTCCGAGGGTCACGGCCCAAATGAGGCCTTTTCTATAGTTGGCCCAAGTGGGGCTTTGGCAGATCTATCATTTTTTCCCCTCACAAATTTGAGCTGGCAGCAAGAGTTACTGCCTGCAGGTTTCTTCAGTTTTTTTTTTGGGTCAGTAACAGCTAAAAAGAGTTAGAATATCATCAGATACACAGTGGATTATCACTACAGACACCTCGTAATGCCAAAAAATCACAGGGCTTTGTAGGTTTGCTACAGCCTACAGCTTGTCCAGGAGTTAAGAGTTGCATAGAAGCATACATGTCCTAACAAGCTGATACGCTTTACAGCTAAAACTCCCGTGCAAAACATAATTCCGAAAAACTGCAAGAACCAACCTTTGGCGTCGAATTGGCATGATAAACTATTACAGACGGTTATTAACTCGTAGAATTAACTATTACAGACGGTTATTAACTCGTCGAATTGGGATGATAAATAGCTAAAGAATATCACAGACGGTTATTAACTCGTAGACGTCTATGATAGTCAACTATCACAGACGGTTTGTAGTAGAAACCGTATGTGATAAACTATAGATCACTGATGGTTTCTAGTACAAACCGGACAGTTCGAAAGCCGCCTGTAATGATTTCGTATTATTACTGACTCATAAACTCAGACGGCTCACGAAACCATCTGTGATGTTTTTGAACCGTCTGTAATGACCTTTTGTGGACTAATGTAAGGGCCTGTTCTTTTTGGCTGCGGCTTGTGGCTTTTATCTTTGTTTGTACGAAGATTACGAATAATGAAACTCACGTGCGGTTTTGCCAATAAAATGAAGTCAGTAAAGTATGTACTACAATTAACTAGTAGACCCTATCTTAAAAAAATACTTCGTTTAAAAGCTAGTTACTGTAGAAAAGCCAAAAAACAGCTTTTATAAGCTGAAAAGAACAGAGCCTAAATAATATAATATGTGCATGCTGCTTGTACTAAGACGATACAATGGAGTAGACTTCGGTAGGCACCCAAAAATATACACATTGAATAAAGCCAACCCCAAACAAATAAGGCGAAAGATGTGAACGACAAGTGCACTAATGCAGCCACAAGCAACACAAAGATGCAAGCAACGACGTCCAAATTTGACCGCACAGTACAAGCGAAAGCTGCCTCTTCAATTCTATATATATACTCGCCTACGTACACTGCCTCAACCATCTCGTATAATCTCTGCGTGTACCAATCCTTGTGAAAGCAGCCGGCCGGGCCCCCTCCATTGCCGGCCTTGGGCAGCGACGCGCCGGTCGCCACGCTCTCCACCTCCTCGCAGAGTCAAACGGCACGCATATAAGATCCATCCTGACCGCCTCCTCCTCTCCTCACCTCTGCACTGTAACTGCACCATCGATCGCATTGGCCATTGGAGGCGATGAGGCAGGCGAGGCCCTACTCGGGGATCTTCTGCGGCGGGGTGTCGGCGCGGACGGGCCCGCACGCGCTCCCGCTGGCGCGCATCAAGAAGATCATGAAGCGCTCGGCGGGGGACAGCAGCGTCGACGGCGGCGGCGCGAGGATGATATCGGGGGAGGCGCCAGTGGTGTTCTCCAAGGCCTGCGAGTTGTTCATCGCCGAGCTGACGCGCAGCGCCTGGGCCGCCACGCTGGAGGGCAAGCGCCGGACGGTGCACAAGGAGGACGTCGCCGCCGCCGTGCAGAACACCGATCTCTTCGACTTCCTCGTCGACGTCGTCATGGCCGACGCCGGCCACGCACCGGGATGCGATGACGATGGCACGCTTGATTAAAAGTGAATGAACTTGCAGGTTATGGTCAAGAAATCTGTACGTAGGTGTCGTGCTTGCACTTACGAAATGACCCAGCTACGTGCTGCTACTTTAACTTTCGGTGTACCTTACCATTTCGTTCCTCTTGTTTTTTTACTCCCTGTACAAGATTGTCAAGAATGATGCAGTAACTTGCTGTAACTTTTTTGGTGGTGTCTAGAGACGACTAAGATGTTTTTTTTGCTAAATGATATTTAAAATTTTGAGCTTTTGATTTAGATCTAATAGGTGAAATTACTTTGCCTCTTCTCCTCCTATTTGAGTACTCCCTTTGTTCTTTTTTACCTAACGTTTTTTATTTTTTATGGTCTTCGAGATATAACTTTGATCGCTATTTTTTATAACTTTATACTAAGATGTATTAGTAAAATTATAATATTATAAAAGTATTTTTGACGACAAATTTAATAATATAACTTTCGTATAATTAATCTAGATAGTTTTGAGTCTATTAACAGTCAAACTTTAAAAAATTTGATGGCACGAATTCTAAAAAATCAAGTTAAAAAGAACAAAGGAAGTACTATTTTGTCAAGGAGTACTCATTTTTTTATGTTGAATGCATATGTAGCTATGTCCACTAATTTACTCATTCATTATTAGTATTAGATGTGATATATTGAGAAATACTCTAATATAAATTATTCTTTTTGTGTACAACCTTCTTACATTAATTATGCTAGTTTTACACAAAATAAATTATGTAAAAAATGACAATTTGTAAAACAGAGGAACAAAACAGACTGTAGGAAACACAACAAACAAAAACTCTACAAAAAAACCCTACTTGTTCATTTATATTACGGCTCCCGATGACCCTAAACAAATTGATTACTTCCATATCATATTATTTCATCGGAGAAAAACCCACAAAGTTAAAATCATAAAGCACAACATAGATCACAACATAGATCACAAAACAATATCTGATAGACAAAAAAATTGAGTACTCACAAACATATAAACACTCATATACCATTTAGCAAATTCCAACTTTTGTTGTGCAACTGCAGCATATCAGTTAACTTCTTACGTTTGAAGGAAACTGTCGATAGCATCGCTAGATTACATATGTAACATGTCTGTCTTGTGCAGTTGAACCTCTTTTTTTAGTGTCTAGTGATAAGTGAGTTTTTTTTGTTAGAGAGCATTTAAATTTTCAGTCGTTGAATTTAGATCTAAAATGTCTACTCTCTCCTCTAATACCATATAAAATCCCCTCCCTTTCCTAAACCCTAGCCGTCTCCCACCTCAGAAGCTACAGCCACTGTCGTTGCACCACCCCCTCGCCCCCTCACCGCCGCGCGCGTCGCCATCCTTGGCGATGCCTGCTAGCGAGCCACCGCCGCCGCCGCCTCCCTCCCCGCTCCAATGAGCTCCACAACACCATCCATCTTCCTTCACTCCGGCGAGCTTCCCCACCACCGCCCTCCTTCCTCATCTTCGGAGACTACCGCCGTTGGATCCACCACCACCTTCTAACCACCCATCCTCGTCGCCCCTCCCAACTTCCACTGCCCACTGCCATCCTTCGTGTCCACGGCTGGCGACTCTACCACTACCTACCGTTAATCAGCCCCACCCCTCCTCTCTCTATACCACGAGTACCCATGGACCCAAACCTTAAATCGGGTGAATCCGAATCGCCGAAGTTCCGCCATTGGTCGCCAGAGGCATGGATCATGATGCAAAATCAGATGGGTCGAGTGCTCTCAAAGTGAAAAAAAATACTAAAGTATTCTTAACGATTTCCTTCTTTTTTTGCAGGACATATGATAGCTCACATTTTTAAGATTACGATGGTTTCGTTCTTTTTATTTTATGGCTTATGACTTCTCGCGAATAAATAAACGGAATGGTTTCCCCACCGTCGTTTCGGGGTGGTATATCAGGACATTCTTTTTGAAACGGCATACCAATATTCGATTTGTTTGCATAAATATTTATGTTATAACTAAAAGTCTTCAGTCACGATCATAAGTTATAAACCGCAGCAGAAATAAATGCACACAATAGCTCAGTTTTTTACTACGTTGCTTGTGGGAGATAGCAATCAATTCAGTCAGTTCTCGATGGCTCACTTTTGGTTTTTGAAATTGAGCAAGTTGGACGTTGACATGGAAAACACAAACATCAAAAAGCGTTCAATTGTCCAAATGTACAGAATCGGGCCATATGCATTGTCCACGTGCTGAAAAGGATTACCAGAACCGCCGGTCCCGGTTCAGCTTCCTTTCGCTGACTACACACACTAGATAGTCCATATACGGAATAAGTGTATTTTATCCTTAACTTACAAAATCGAGTCGATTAACACCTTAAAAAAGTTTTGAAGAGCAGTTTGGCTGAGAGAGATTCAAGTTAGAGTGGTTTTTGTTACATTAGCAGTTATGTTATCGACTTTTACTGATGTAGATCTAAATAAGAGAAGGGACGATGACGAGAAGAAGAAAAGGAATGTATATATAGAGAAAAGAAGTGAGAAAGAGATTGATGTCAATACTTTTCAATTGGTTCTTTATTACCAAAACTCGATGACGTAGCTACCAATATGGCGAAAACCATCTTGAGTGGGATACACATCAGTAAAATCACCATCTAAAATCGTATAGGGTGTAAATTAACCTAATTTTATAAGTTCAGGAGTTAAATACCTAGTTTTGTAGCTAGGAATGTTAAATAGACCTTTTGAAAAGATAAATGGTGTAAAATGAATCTATTCCTTTATATACAGACTTCCAGTTCATGCATATATACACATCAGGTTCATGCATGTATATTGCCGGTCCCGGTTCAGCAAGCACGCCAGTTAACGTCTTGTCCAATTCAATTATTGTCGTTGGCTTTTGGCTAAAATAATATTGTAGCAGCTAAAAGAAATTGTGACTAAAAATAGAGGTGTTTAATTCGTCTTTTGGTTTTTCGTTGAGATGATTTGGAAAAGAAATTGTGACTGAAAATAGCGGAGTTAGCAGCAATACTGTAGCGGTTTTTAAAAACCGTTTCTAACAGTCTATCCATTCACTTCGGTGCCTGTCTTCTGTAGTTAGAAGCCGCTGCCGATTAGAATTTGCAGTTTATGATCAATATAACGTCGTTGAGATGCAGTTTGCAGTTACAGATTCAGTGACCAGTCGTGGAAGAAACAACGTTCCATTCAGAAACTCGTTTCAGTTGAGGCCGGCAACAATGTCACAGTAAAAAAACAGGCACGAATCTTGAAGCGCATAGCATAGGATTACTCGCGCTCTGAAAAAAACGGGCACTGACCACCTCCATCCCTGAAACCGGCGATCTCACCGGAATCCGGCTTTCTTCGCCGCAAGGAAGTGGACCGGCGCGGGCTATGAGCCTCCTCGAAGCCCGCCTCCCGACCCTCCTCAAGAACTGCTCCTACCCGCAGCTCAACCAGATTCATGGCCTCCTCCTCACCTCCTCCCTCCACCGTCTTCCCGGCCTGCCCGCCCTCCTCGTCCGCCGCGCCACCGAGATCGGCGACATGGCCCACGCCGACCTGCTCTTCTCCTCGTTCCGAGGGATGCCTGACGTCGCCCTCTACAACGCCATGATACGGGGCTGCGCCTACCACGGACCCCATGAGCGCGCTCTGGATCTGTTCGACGAAATGCCGCGCTGGAGCCTTGCGCCCGACAGCTTCACGTACCCGTACGTCGTGGACGCGTGCTCGCGCCTCCGGATGTGGCGGCGCGGCAAGGGGCTGCATTGCCGGGTCCTGAAGGTGGGGCTTGACTGCGTGCCAGCCGTCGGGAGCTCGCTGCTCACGTTCTACGTCGCTTGCGGCTCGCTGGGTGATGCACGGAGAGTGTTCAACGGCTTTCTTGTCAAGTCTGTGGGCTTGACGAACCGGATGATGTCGGAGTACATCAAGGTCGGAGACATTAACTCGGCGCGGGGATTGTTTGATGCAATGGTTGATAGGGACGTTGTGTCATGGAACTCAATGCTTGCTGCGTATGTCAAGGCGACGGACATTGTGACAGCAAAGGAGCTTTTTGCGACAATGCCGGTGAAGAACGTTGTGTCATGTACGACGATGCTCAGGGCACTATCTGACGCAGGGGATTTCATCGGCATGAAGAGCCTGTTCGACCGGATGCCTGAAAGGAATTTGGTGTCCTGGAACTGCGTCCTCTCAAGTTACACTCGGCATGGGAAATTCCGGCAGGCCCTTCATCTCTTTCCCCAGATGCTGCTTGAAGGCCTCACCCCAGACAGCTTCACGGTTGTCTCAGTTCTTTCAGCTTGCGAGCACCTCAGGAAGCTGAGGATGGGCAGATGGATTCATGCCAACCTGGTGACGCCGGCACTCCAGGTCCATGCCGAGGTTGGGACTGCACTGGTCGAAATGTACGCCATGTGTGGCGACATTACCCGTGCTCTCGTTGTCTTCACGAAGATGGACAGGAAGGATGTCTTCTCCTGGAACGTGATGATCAGGGCCTTGGCTGTGCATAGACGAGCAGATGACGCCTTCAGGCTGTTTGATCTCATGAAGAAACAAGGCTTCGGCCCCAACCATTTCACCTTCATGGGCATCCTACTGGCATGCGAATATGGAGTTCTCGTCGATGAAGGGCGCAGAATGTTCAACATGATGCAGAAGGACTACGGCATCCGGCCCTCACTGGAGCACTACTGTTGTCTGATCGATTTGCTCTGCCGTGGTGGCCATGTTGACGAGGCAATGACCGTGATGCAGGGGATGCGTTGTCAACCTGACACTGAAGTGTGGAGGGCACTGCTTGGCGGGTGCAAGATTCAAACTGGCCTCGGGTCGGCCGAGGAAGCGACGGTGGGTGTAATTCAGTCAGAGGATGATGAGTGTGTCGTTGAGGACAACCACTGTAAGCGATTGTCTTGAATTTGCTGTGGAATGTGGAATAATATGATTCTTTTGCGGTTTGGTTTTCTTCCGCTAGCTTTTGATTGATAGCTGTACCTACATGTTGGTTATTCAGTGTCCAGAATCTCCAGATCCTGCCATACTAACCGGTAGTTCTTTGTTCTCTTTAAAATTTAAAGCATAACTCCATAACAACTCTGGCATTGTCACCGGCTGATATCAAATTCTGTGATCTGGTAATATGCCATACGGGATCAAGGGAAAAAAAAGAACAAATCAGTAACAGTACAAGAGTGCTGATGAACTCATGATCAGTCAACATGCTAATGTTCCCAGTCGCATCACTGCTTGGCGCTACTGTTCCGCTTGTCGAGAAGAGAAGTGCTAACCTTATTGTACACTCTTTTTTACAAAAGAAAGGGTCGGCCCCAATTTCATTAAGGAAACCGCACAATTCTACAGGTAGCGAAATCTTATTGTTCACTTGACAAAGGGCCAGGTCTCTTGCGTACCACAACCAAAGTTCAATCGTAGATAATTAGAGAAAGGATTAGTGCTGGATCAGATATGTTTTTGTCCGTGCGTACTTTGTATCTCTGACCCAGAGTTGTAACAGCTTCGCGATGGATCGGACGGCAAGTAACAGCTTCACGATGGATCGGACACATATAAAGTCTGTTCTTTTAGATTATGGTTATAGTTTTTTGGCTGCAGTTGATGACTTTTAGTTGTATTTTTTAAGATGATGATAAAATGTGAAGGCATTTATGCGGACAACACGTATAATTTTAAGCTCAAAAAGTTATTTAAAGCTGCTTGAAGGAACTATCCTATTTATTTTAGTTTCTAAAAAAACTAAAACCAAACAGCTGAGAGAAAAAAAAAAAGAACATGCGTGAACACCCAGAACAGACAACCGACCGAGCCCAAACGCGACAGACAGATCTGTCCGGTTGTGATCGAGACCCATCTCAACGCCTCCCCTAACCCGGACCAACCCAAAAGCCCAGCAGCCTCTTCTCCGCCGCCACCCCGCCGCCTCCGGCGACCGCCGGAGCGTGAGAAGGAAGAAGAGAGCTCGCTGAAGCGGAGAAGATGGTGAGCTCTTCGTCGCCGGTGGTGAACGTGTACCCGCTCGCGAACTACACGTTCGGCACCAAGGAGCCCAAGATGGAGAAGGACACCTCCGTCGCCGACCGCCTCGCCCGCATGAAGGTCAAGTAAGTCTCCTCCCACCGGCTCAGCCCCCGTCTCCGCCTCCCCGATCCAAACCCTAGATGTCTTATTCTCGCCGGAACCCTAAACCCAAGAGCTCAGATCATGTCTGCATTTTTTTTTCTGTTTTGGAAATTTGGTCCTTAGTTTTGAGTTCATGCGCGGAGTTGCTTGTATCGGTTTGTGTTACGGATCATTGCTGGGAGTACAGCGTCGAACATTTTAGGCAATTTTTGCAAACTACTTGGCTAAGGCGTTTTATTTAGCTGGGATTTTTATACTGTTGAAATTGCGTTGTGACTGTTCATGAAAACCTAGTGTTCAGCTTGTAATTGTTGACACTTCTTTTGATCTGTAATGTTAATATAGAAAATTGGTTCAGTTGAATGGATTTATACTGGGAGTGGTTCGCTGGGTGTTGGCTTGAAATAGCAGCAGAAATGATGATTGCTGTAGTTTATGAACTCGAATATTTCTCCCCTCCAGCTTTAGGTTTGTGTTACGTTGTGTAGTTCCTTTACTAGATGGTAGTCTGTAGCAGGGGAACTACAATAACAAAAATTGGTAAAACCGGCAACTCTGTACTTATTGGGGCACTGCGTCACAAATTGTTTTACAAGATAAATCATATTTGTAGGAAGAGTGGTCATAAAGGAAACGTATAGAGAAATTTTGCTGTCTCTTCAATTGATTGTAATATATGTATTATTATTTCGAGATAATAAGCTAATATGATTGTTTTACAGAGGTCTATATTAAGTTTAACAGCAGAGATCACTTTATCTATATTATACTTTGTTTCTTCCGTATCTTGTGAACACTTAGGCTCCTTCGCTACTGTTAAGGGTATTTAGGTCATTTCCTATTATCTGGGGTTTGGGTCATTGTTTATCTCATGCATTATATATAGCCCCATGGGTTGCTATTGCAATACAACTTACATCTATTCTCCAAAGATAACATGGTATCAGAGCCTTAGAGCTCGATCGAGATCTTCGCTGCTGCTGCCCCCAGGAGGCTTAATGTCCACTCCTGGGGCGGCCGTCGCCGCGCCCGCCTTTGCACCGCTGCGCGCCCACGCCGTAGGCCACGCCCGCCCGAGCCTGCCGCCGTCGTGCTCGCGCGCTTCGTCCCACCCGCCGCCTTCGTCTCGCCACATGCCATCGCCGCCGCTTGATCGCCGCGCGCCGGATTTGGCCTCTCCCGCCGCCGTCGCCCATGTCGGCGGTGCCGCTAGGCCCTCGCAGATGCACTGGGCGCCGGCCGCGCCATATCCGGTCGGCTCCAACCTCCTCCGCGTCGTTGGCCCCGCGCGCTCGGATCCGGTTGTCTTCGGTCGGATCCGCCTCTCCGCCCCCTTCCGGCCGCCGCCCATGGCGCCGTCGCCGCCTGAGCCCGAGCCGGATCTGGGGCCCTCCCACCTCTTCTCGCCGCCGCCCGCTTCCCGCCCCGCGCTTCCCATCTGGATCCGACCCTCCACCGCGGCGGCTGCCCTCCACCGCCTCCTGCCGGGGCCTTGCTGCCCTGGCCCCCGCGAGCGCGAGCCCTCGGTTCCTCACTGCCGCTGGTGCACGCCCACAGGAAGGGGAGGGGAAGGTGGGAGAGGAAGAGAGATGGGAGGGACTAAATGGCTTGGTTTAGGAGAGTTTTGGATGGACTTAAAGCCGTTGGATCTGTGATTCAATGGCCGTGGTATCTCTAGCCTTCGAGTGTTTTTTTCTTTTGAGTCTTTCGTTGCGTCCGTCCAAGTCCGTTGCCATCTCTCTATCAGTGTTGTCAAAGTCATGCGAGTCCACAAAATCCCTGTCAGTTAGCCGACTGCTTTGCTAGCCACGGTTCCTCCTCTCGGATTGAATGTGGTCATCTCCTTCCTGTTGCATAGCCGCAGCCGTCGTTCTTCTCCTTGAGCTGCTGCAGATCGTAGAAGTCTTTATGATGCCGCAGCTTCTCTTTGAGCCACGCCCCGAGCTTCTAAGGCCGTCGCGCTTCTTCCGCACCGCGCCTCTGTTGCGCTTTTTGTGCACTGCGCCGCCGCCTTCTCGAGCTTCGATCTGTGCCTCTATGCTTCTATCTCTCTCTTCGGCTTGATTTGACAGCTCTCTCTACTTGTGTCACCTTCCGCATCTTCTTCGTCGTGTTCCCGTGGTCGACTTTGCTCCCGCTTACCTCTACCTTTTCGGGCCTTGCGCTTTGTGCTCTATGGGCTGCCGCACGATTTTGGATGGAAGACGATCTTTCTGACACAATTTTCTAAGAGCTGCACGCTATGATAACTTCTTCAAGACATGGATTTTGGATTTTTCTTATTTTAGTATCAACCTTTTTCAAATGTAATGCTATTGCATACGCCTTACATTTGAGGGGTGTGTGAAGGGTGTTTAGGTCATTTCCTATTGTCTAGGATTTGGGTCTTTGTATGTCTCATGTATTATATATATCCCTATGGGCTGCTATTGCAATAGAACTTACATTCATCCATCTCTTCTCCAAAGATAACAGCTACGTATGGTTTTTTAAGCTTGTTCCACCCAATGCATTGTAAGCTAATTACTAATGACTTACGTGAATGGCAGCTACATGAAAGAAGGAATGCGGACAAGTGTTGAAGCAATCCTATTGGTATGTTTCTGTTCTTCATTTCATAATTATTACCATATACATTTTTGTGCTTGAAATATCCAACAGTTGGCAAACTTCCTTTAGTATAGTTAGTCCATATATGTCGTAATTCGACAAACAAACTGAATTCTTCACTTGCACTATCCTGTATAGGTACAAGAGCACAACCACCCTCACATACTGCTGTTGCAAATTGGGAATACATTTTGCAAACTTCCTGGTGGAAGGTTGAAGCCTGGAGAAAATGGTGAGCTGTTTGTTGCTCAACTTTCTGTCAGATCTTTCATAAATGATAATCTTATGTATTTAGCTGTTGGCTCATGTGACTTGAATTTGCAGAAATTGAGGGTCTGAAAAGAAAGTTGTGCAGCAAACTTGCAGTGAACTCACCTTCTTTTCCACCTAACTGGCTGGTAATGAGTTTGAGGGAAATTATGAGCTTTTTTTTGTTAATGGTCAAATCGTATTAATAGTCTGCAACTTTGTTCGAATTTGTTGTATGTGGTCACTTTGTACCTTGCTGAATCATAGTCATTCCAGTAGTACCGAAGGTTATCTGCATGGCAACCGCCAGGTCTCTTGAGCAATTTTTCATCCAGCTGTTTATGATCTGTATAGGGTGCCTTGATATCAATCTAGAAGAAAATAAAACTGAACTGTTGTTTCAGCTTTCCTTATCCCATCTATTTACCATGTTTGTTATGGCCGTTTTTCTTGTTTAAGGCATATAATTAGAACATTAGTTAGCATAATGTGTTGCGATATGCCTAACATGGCTTGGGTGATTACTTGCACAAAATGACAAAATCAAACCACAAGCTGCACGATTTAACCCAAACTCGCCTACCTTCCTACTACTGTGCCAATATCTTTTCGGTGCCTACTTCTTCATATAGAAAAATTCAAGTAGATGTATGTAGGTAGACCTGCTGTGCTGCCCTTGATTCTTTTTAAATAGTGTTGGTGTTGAACTTCCATTAAAATATGAAATGTGTGAATCAGCATGAACTTCAACTCATCTATACCTTCTTGTCTAGCATCGCTTTACAGTAATTTTTTGGATCATGTTTTCTAGTCCATCATGTTGATAATGGTGTTATAGGATGTCTTTAAAGATAGAGATCTTGCATATTGTAAACTATATCCATTCTGATAAAGGTATAATATGCTTACTTGTCACTTCCAGGTTGGAGAGTGTGTTGCTGTGTGGTGGAGGCCAAACTTCGAGACTGTGATGTATCCTTACTGCCCTCCACATATAACCAAGCCTAAGGTACATTCTTTCTTTAAGAGGCTTTTTGTTAGTTTGTTACCTTCTATTACTGAGATCAGATAATACAAATGACCAATGTGATGAACAGGAGTGCAAGAAGCTTTTCATTGTTCACCTATCTGAGAGAGAGTATTTTGCTGTTCCAAGGAACTTGAAGCTGCTTGCTGTTCCACTGTTTGAACTCTATGATAATGTTCAGGTAAAGTAGCACTATGCATGGTGAAAGTTGGCTTTACATGAAGTGTAGGAACATTTTACTCGTCCATTAAGTGTAATGAACTCTGTCTATATGCCTAAAAAAGCCCAGTAACAGTAACACAAGAAGGTATTCCCATATTACAATTTTGTTTGTCTTACCTTTTTTTTCTCTCATCACTTTCTATCCTATATACATGGAACAGAATGATCATAATATTGACTTGATTTCTAAAAGGAAGGATCCATCTCTTTTATTTACAAAAACATCTCCAATCTACATTGCTCTTTGCTGCCATCAACAGAGCCATAGTTGTTACATAACCATTTAGATATGTAGGGCCCGTTCGAAATGCAGTAGGATAGACTAGTTGAAGCCTGCAGTTTTTAATCTTTCAGACCAAACACTTTCTAATAAGCCTGTTCTACCATTACTTCCGTACAGAGTTTGCTTATTTTCATAAGGCCTTATTATTGTCTGCAGTTTTTATTCTTTTATTACGACTTGCTCTTAAGAAATCGTTTTAAAATTTGTTGTTGAAACTTCTCTGTGGATGTAGCGATACGGGCCTGTCATTTCCACCATCCCGCAGCAGCTGTCTAGGTTCCAGTTCAACATGGTCAGCTCTTGAGGGTGATAAGAGATATGAAGACTAGTGTGCGCTAGGCTCTTTGGTCAACACATATCCAGATGGATCTTCGACGTGCTGAATTAGCTGATCAACTTAGCATGACTGGCTTATTTTTATCATACCGAGTTTTCATGAATTATGCATCACTAGACTATAAACTAGAGATGCATTTCGACTGTATCTTGTTGGATTATTCTGTTATTGCAGCACAAGCTGGTGCATGGTGTATTTTTAGATGATCATTTGTTGCTCAGCGCGCTGATTGTTTTTTTTTTTTGTGTATATGGAATTATGGATGCATGTATGCTCCTGACGGTATGTTGTAGTGCTAGCAACTCCTTTAAGGCAGCCATGTTTTTTTTTCGCCGAAGAAACCGAAGTGTTTTTACGAGGAACTCTCCCTTGAGCTGTAAACATACTTTGGATCTTATACAGCGTACAGAAGATTAAATCTCTCTAAATGTTCTTCATACGGAAGCTAGTCTTGTGCGGCTGTATGTATTCATGCCTGGCGCTAACAATGTGTTGTGGATGAGTATGCCTCGACGGGAATGTTTCACGACGTGGCAACAAATTTTTGCAGAATGGGAACTGACTAATAGTGACACACTGACACTGGGTAATTCACTAACCTCGGCAACTACAAACAACACATATCCAACGAAGGCTTCTGAATTTGTGGTAGGCCGGCGATGGCGATTAGGCGGTAATAATTGTTGGTTGGGTTCCCGCAAGAAGAAGGGATTGTTATGCTTTGGTTTAATGGCGTTTGTTGTTAATGCTTGATGATGTCTCACCGACATGTGGGCGCGGACCCGCATGTCGGTGAGACATCATGAAAGATTTAAGAAACGCCATTAAACTTTGCAAGAAGAGAGCAATTTTCCCAAGAAGAAGCCGCCCTCCTGGCTGCCGCCCACGCTCCCATTTCCCGCGCCCACCGCCACCCACCACCACACCGCCATGGGCAAGCCGAAGCAGCAAGTGCTCTCCCGATTCTTCTCCCCAAGCCCCACCCTCCGCCGCCGCCGCCAACCCGCCGCCTCCCCTAAACCCTCCGCGGCAGCGCCCGTCTCCACCGTCGTCTCCTTCTCACCCACCAGCGCGCGCGCGCCTCCTCTCTCCCAAAACCCCGCCAAAGCCCAAGCCCTCCCTCCGCCTCCCGACTCCGTCCGCCGCAGCCTCGAGCCGCTCCGCCCGGCGCCGCCTCCCGGTTCAAACCCTAGCGGCAAAGGCTACACCCCGCTCGAGCAGCAGGTCATCGACCTCAAGGCCCGCCACCCCGACGTCCTCCTCATGGTCGAGGTCGGCTACCGCTTCCGCTTCTTCGGCGAGGACGCCGCCGTCGCCGCCTCCGTCCTCGGCATCATCGCCCACCCCGACCGCAGCTTCCTCACCGCCAGCGTCCCCACCTTCCGCCTCGGCTTCCACGTCCGCCGCCTCGTCGCCGCGGGCCACAAGGTCGGCGTCGTCCGCCAGACCGAGACCGCCGCTATCAAGGCGGCGCACGGCGGTGGCGCCGCGGGCGCGCCGTTCGCGCGCGGGCTCTCGGCGGTGTACACGCGCGCCACGATCGAGGCCGCGGCCGGGGAGCTGGAGGGCGACGGCCCGCCCGAGGAGGGGAACAGGTACCTCTTGTGCGTGGTGGACAAGGACGTGGGGGCCATTGCGAGGGAGGGCTTCGAGGTGAAGGTCGGGGTGGTGGCTATCGAGGTGTCGACCGGCGAGGTCGTGCACGGAGAGTTCATGGACGGCGCCTCGAGGAGCGGGCTTGAGGCGGTGCTGCTTGGCTTGACGCCCGTTGAGGTCATCCTCGGGACTCCACTCTCGTTCGCCACGGAGAAGGTAACTGATGTCTGGTGCTGGTTTTAGCTGTGAGCTCTATGTCTGCTTGTTAATCTGATCGCTAGCTGAATCGTTGTGTGGTGATGTGCAAATTGTACGTGTACGATATTTTGTTTTTTACATGAAAGCTGAAGTTTTACTGATGCATATTGTATAGTGAAACAATTTTTTTTAGAAACATTAACTAACAGATTATAGATTCTGCAAGCTCTTTCAGTTTGCGATTCATAAATTTAGTTTGTTTCGCGGTGGGTATGGTCGTGCTACATGCCAACTTATTTAGGAATGTTGCACGTGTGTCCGCAGGGGTGTTTCTTGAAATACTTTCAAGGCCACAAACAATCATAGTGTTACTGTAGCCAGGCAGTAATAGTTATTCATTTTTTCAGTTTCCACCATAAATAATGACAGCTTGTTTATGCATGCCAACTTAAGCTCAAGCAGATTAATTTTATGATTGATTTTCGAGTGTGTTATCTACAATTACAGTATATTACCTTTTCTTTGGCTATTTTGTTTGCGATTTGAGTTAACGTTCCTCATTCCAGTTTTATAATGCTCGAGATCCTCTTGTTGATGTGTTCCCTCTGCTTGTTGTCTAGCTGATGGTGGCATATGCGGGGCCAACCTCTAATGTCCGGGTTGAGCGCACCTCGCGTGTTTGTTTTAGCGAGGGTGGTGCTATAGCAGAACTGGCATCTTTATTTGAGAAGTCTGGGGGCGATGCTCCAACCGTTGAAAATGACAGGCAGATGGTGGAAATAAGTGAAGAGGACAACAATCTTCGTGGGATTGAGGTACTGTTAGCCCGTGCAATTGTTCTAAATGGAGTTTAGGTAATTAATTGTCATCCCACCATGTGCCGTGCTCTCCATCATGTAGTTTAATAAGTTCCATTTGTTCAAGTAGGGTGTCATGACTATGCCAGAGCTAGTTGTCCAAGCATTGGCATTGAGTGTTCGCTATCTCAAGGATTTCGGCATGGAGAGGTTAATCTGCTTTGGTTCTTCATTCCGTCCGTTTACCGCTAACACTGAAATGTTGCTATCAGCAAATGCTCTTCAACAACTTGAGGTATATTTTTCAATAACACCATCATAGTAAAAATTGTCCTTTTGGATATTTATGACCTTTTGTTTCTCAACTCAGCACTTGCCTTCATGCTGTTTGAATATATTTTGTTGCTGATAGGATATGCTTTCTTACATATAGTCAGAGTAGACTTATAGTTGGTTTTGCTGAACTGTTGCTTCAAAACACATGGAGCACATCCATTTTATGTTTTTGTGATCATGCCATCTCCTTGATATTCTCTTCCATTCCATTTATGAAGTAATACCTGTATCGCTTTCAGGTATTGAAGAACAACTCGGATGGTTCAATAGAAGGGTCTTTGTTCCAAACTATGAACAACACATGTACAGCTTTTGGATCTAGACTGTTTAGGCACTGGGTAAGATTATGTATACCTGGTCATGAAATGAATATCATCATGATGTACCATGTCGGATGTCGCTTAATCAAAAGAAAGTGCAGAGTATTACAACTATGAAAAGTGACAACCCCAATAGCTATTCTATTCGTTACCTCGACTGTTTTCTTATAGGTCTTTGATCATGTGATGTTATTGCAGTTGACTCACCCCTTATGTGATAGAAATCTAATATGCTCTCGTCACGATGCGGTTTCTGAGATTTCTGAATCGATGGGATCACGGCAAGATTCAATTAGCATTCTACAGGTTGAAGAGGATGGGTGCTGCACAGCTTCTGTGCGAAGTGATTTGAGCACCATTCTTTCATCTGTTTTAACAATTCTCGGAAGATCACTTGATATTCAAAGAGGAATAACAAGGATTTTTCACTGCAAAGCCACAGCTAAAGAGGTCAATTTTTTTTGTTCTAATCGAATCTTTTGCCCCAATTATGATGGCTTATTTCAAAAAATGCACATCATGCCGGCTAGTAGTTTTATCTTCTATATACATCTGTTGAAACTTGTGTTACCGCTGTGGTGCTATGAAATAGAGAAGTCTTTTGTTACTGCTGTGGTGCTATGAAATAGAGAAGTCTTTTTTTTCTCTTTCTATGTAACGCTGTACACCACACACTATATGCTTCACCTAAAGGAAGTTTTTGACTTGCACTTTGTTTGTGTTCTATGCCACAAATCATAGCCTTCTGAGAGCAACCCCTTTTATCAGCTTCTCTTTCCAGCATCCAGGGTGTACTTAATTTTGTACTGTTTATTGTCCAAGTATGCCGGTCAAGTTAACACAATGTTCACAAAGTCAGTACATAAAACGGCGAATGTTATGTAAATACAAAATTTTCATTGTGGATTACTTGGTATTTATACAATGGATTGATGCCTAATGCTTATAGTTTTATGTTGCAGTTTGTTGGGGTTATCCAGGCTATCCTGACAGCTGGAAAGCAACTACGGAAACTTGTTCTTGAGGATACTGACATTGTGTCTTCTCAGCATAAAACTGTGCACTCTTCTTTGCTGAAAAGGCTAATAAGTACAGCTGCATCATCCACTGTACTTGCTAATGCTGTGAAACTTCTGTCTTGTCTTAATAAAGATGCTGCTGATCAAGGAGATATGCTAAGCCTATTTGTTGCATCTGTTGATCAGTTTCCTGAGGTAAATCCTTCTCTTTCAATGAAATGAGCTTGTTTTGTTGCTTTCTTTGTCTGATGCATCATACTTGTATATCATTCCATAGGTTGCGGAGGGTCATGTGACTGTTGAAATGGCCAAACAGAAACTGGATTTATTAATTGTTGAGTATCGGAAGCAGCTTGGTATGCGCAACTTGGAGTACAAAACTGTAGCTGGAACAACTCATTTGATCGAAGTTAAGTCGCTTAGTTGAATTCAGTTACCTTCCGATACTGTCGGTCTCAAATAGCAAGAAAAGTTCTTTATAGTTTTTATAAGATTATTAACATTGCCTATTGTGTGCCTGCAGCTACCAGTAGATAGAAGGGTACCTCCAAATTGGATGAAAGTAAATAGCACCAAAAAAACTGTCAGATACCACACTCCTGAAATCTTGAAAAACCTGGACAGTTTATTGCTGGCTAAGGAAGAACTAGCAGTTATCTGCAGGACAGCATGGCATAAATTCCTTTTGGATTTTGGCAAATACTATGCGCAATTTCAAGCAACTGTTGAATGTCTTGCAGCTCTGGACTGCTTATACTCTCTTGCCACTCTTGCAAAGCAGAATGTAATAGACTGTCCTTAACCCTGTGCTCACCTTTTTACATCCACCTTGTTCCTATTTGACGGTGATCACCAACTGTTGTTCCAATGGCAGAGTTATGTGCGACCTAATTTTGTTCATGAGAGTGAAGCAAGTCAGATTCACATCAAAGATGGGCGCCATCCGGTTAGTTGTAGACCACTTCCCATTCCATTGCTAAATTTCAGGAACGAGCCTTCGGAGTTTGATCTGCAAATCAAAATTAGTATAATATATATATTTAATATGTAAAATCTCCAGGTGGAGTCTAGGACTGTTGCAACTTGCAAGTATATTCCTTCCATTAGTAATAGGCTAGTAGCATAGTACTGCACTCTCAAGTTTTTTCACAATTCAAAGTTAAGCAAAAACGAACAGATGAACCTGGAAATTTGAAATTCATCATACTGCATTTGCGGGGCTCAGTTCTATTGGAAGACCAATTTGTAGTTTATTTTCCCCCTAGTTTAAAAGCTTTTACACATGAAAACTCCATGCATGCTTACAAGCTTTAATTCTACCTTTACTTATTTTAGTAGTCAACAAAAGCAAAATTTTAATTTACTGTGTAACATTGACACGATTCCCATTACAACTGACAGATCGCACACTGTTATGTTCATTGCTAATGTTATGTACGTGGTTACTGTAGCAAGTGTGTACTGTTTACCCACGATTAGTTTCCTTTCTTAGGGATTAGATTGATTTGGTTAGTTTGAAAGCTTATATTCGGTTAGTTTGTTTCTTTAAGTTAGAGATAATTTCTTAGGGGCCAAGTCAAATTATCCCTATAGAAGGGATGTCATTGTATCTTCTTTAATAAAGCAAAGATGAATAAACAAGTCATTATTCTCTAAAGTCTAATTGTGGTCGTTCTCTTGATTAGCTATTCTAGATCTATTTCTCCCCCAATCGGTGCCCTCCTTCACCTAGCGCCGTTTTACTTCTAGTTGTCGCTGTCCGACCTCTCTCTGGCGGATGATTACCCTCTTGTTGTACTAGTTCACAACAATTGGTATTAGAGCAAACACTATAGCTTCTGCTGCCGAGTTATCCCAACTAGATAACCTAATGGAGTAGATGACGATGATGTTGAAGATCATGCACTAGCAGATTCACCCACCTCCATCGGAGGAGTTTGTTACCCTATGTTACAGCTCGAGAACGAGCTGTTTCACCGGGAGGGGTGTAATGTTATGTACGTGGTTACTGCAGCACGCGTGTATTGTTCGCTCGCGATTAGTTTCCTTTTTTAAGGATTAGATTGATTTGGTTAGTTTGGAAGCTTATCTTTGGTTGGTTTGTTTATTTAAGTTAGAGATTATTTCTTAGGGGTCAAGTTATCCTTATAAAAGGGATGTCATTGTATCTTCTTTAATAAAGCAAAAATGAATAAACAAGTCTCTAGTCCCTAAAGTCCAGCTGTGGTCGTTCCCTTGACTAGCTATTCTAGATCTATGCCTCCCCTAATCGGTGTTCTGCGTCATCTAGCGTCGTTCTATTTCAAATCGTCATTGTCTGACCTCTCTTTGACTGATGATTACCCTTTTGTTGTGCTAGTTCACAACAGTTAAATTGTGCCCCTCTTTTTCCATCTCACCTTATAATGTGCTATGCTGTGGTGTTTTTAGAGAGGGCTAACGATCATATAGTTACCTAGTTAGGGTCATGCTTTCAGATCTTACAATCCAGCTGGTTTCTTGTTACTAGCAACCTTCTGATCTTTTCTTTGTCATTCTTGGCAGAACATGGTCTTATTTAGTATTTTATTTTTTTTTCTTTCCAGAAACTAGAAGTCCTGTTCAGGAAGGCATAAGTAAATTTATAATATATGTAAAGTGCAATATACATTGCCTTGTTTCATGCAATGCATGCTTGTTGTGAAATATTTCTAGTTTTTCTTCAGTTCTGCAGTTCACATTTTTAGGCATATTGGCGGTGATGGTGATGGTATGCTGCTGGGTTTAGGTTCTGGAGTCCCTGCTTGGAGACAATTTTGTTCCAAATGATACAGAGCTTCATGCAGATGGTGAATACTGCCAGATTGTTACAGGACCAAACATGGGAGGAAAAAGTTGCTATATACGCCAAGTTGCACTAATTACCATTATGGCCCAGGTATAAGTTTTATCTGATGCTTCTAATCCACACATGGGAACACGTTGTGGATGTATAATATAACTAGTACAAACTTTTACCTAGTTGTTGGGCTGAGGTTGATAAAAACAAAGTAAAAGTTCTTTTCTTTTGAGGAGGAAAAGGTTGATGGTTTTTACAGATTACTTCTGTTGAACTTTATCTTGATTCTGAGATGATTTCTAAAATTCGTTGCTCTGCTTTCTTTAGGTTGGTTCCTTTGTACCAGCTTCATCAGCAAGGTTGCATGTCGTTGATGGAATTTATACTCGAATGGGTGCGTCCGACAGTATTCAACAAGGAACAAGTACCTTCTATGAAGAGTTGAATGAAGCTTCCAACATATTGCATAACTGCTCATCTCGATCCTTAGTTATCATTGATGAGCTTGGTCGTGGCACAAGTACACATGACGGTGTTGCTATAGCTTATGCTACATTACACTATCTCCTCAAAGAGAAGAAATGTATTGTCATTTTTGTCACTCACTATCCAAAGATTCTTGATATTCAGAGAGAATTTGAAGGTTCTGTCGGGGCATACCATGTTTCATATCTAGCAACACGGAAGCTGTTGGAAGTCACAGATAAACAGATGGAGACTATCACAGAGACGAAGGATTTTGGAGAAATTACTTTCTTGTATAAACTTGTTGCTGGAGCTTCAGACAGAAGCTTTGGTCTTAATGTTGCGCTGCTTGCACAGGTTAGTTATATGCAAGTTTTCATGTCTGTTCTTTTTCTAGTTCTTTTTTTTTCTCGAACGCGCAGGAGAACTGCGCATCAATATATTAAGAAGAAGAACAAAGGAGTCTAAGAAGACTCTTACAACCCTCACCTAAGGGTGAGGCTAAAAACAAAAGGACAAAAGAACTAGGGCCTAAGGCCAAATGGCACAAAGGCCTTTTTCTAGTTCTGATCCAAGCTTTTATTGTCATGGGTACTCCTAACAGCGGCGGTGTTCTTTTGGTGTCCAACTGAGTCATTTTCCTCGGTTTTCCAAATTGCTAATACTTTATGCTGTCCTCTTTGGTTAGTTTTTAATACATGTGTTTAATGCTTATGACTCACAAGTGCTGGCCTACTGTTATTCCACATATTCTTCATCAGTTATAAAAAACCATATATATGCTTCAGTTTTCATGTTACTATCTCATTTGAGTGATCTATGTGTATATTATAGTGAATAGGTTCACATGCCAGTCGTGGGTTCATTGTTTTAGGGAGAAACTCCCTAATTTCTGCAATGGCAATGTATGTGCCGGTTAATTTTTAAAATATGTACTTTCCTCCTTTTGTTTTTCAAGTTAAGTTTATTGTTTGAATAGTGCACTTAAACCTATAGAAGTGAAAAGCTACCCATTATCTCCTCACTCTTAATCTCCTGGTTGCTGAGGTGTGATCCTGCTTGCAGCTTCCATCTACATGTATTGAGCGGGCTTCGGTCATGGCAGCCAAACTGCAAGAAGAGTTAAGTGTGCGTGAGGAAAATAAGCTAGGGGGGTCTCCAAAAGTTGGTTTGCTTTGTGCACAGCCTTACGAAGGGTTGATGGAAGCATGTCGCAGGATACTATGTAACATGACATCCACTCAAATCAATAAGGACGTAACATACACACTTTCTTGTTTAAAGGATGCGAAGGAGATTGCATTGAAGACAATAAAAGGCTAGCATTTTTCACATATGAAGCAGTGACTCGTCCTACATTTATTTATTTCTTAACTTAAAGGGGAATTATCAGGTATTGTCACTGTCCCATTCCTTTCATTTGTATTGCATCTAGCTAGTTTCCAATATAGCACCTTAGCAGCAGTTTAGTTTGCTTGTGTCATCCATCAAGATTGTTTCAGTGCTAGTGGCAGATTTTTGCAATTTCCTACACGTGTTGTATTGCGTTGCCATTAAAGTTGTGACAGTTATGAAAATGCCGTTGGCATACTTAAAAACAACTTTTAAAAAATGATGTTGGCATATATGGCATTCAATATGTTAAAAACATCAATAACAGCATGCTTCTGATCTGGGGCTAACTTTCCAGAACATGCAGGTAGGATGTAGCTGCAGCCTGCAGAGGATCCGGAGTTCCAGATTGTGGAGATACTTTTTTGTCGTAGCCGTTTTTGGACTGCTACTCTGCTGGGTTGACACGTTAACCATTTTGACCACGAGCTAATGGTGGCAGTAGGTAGTTGTTAGTTCTGAAGCTTGATCTGTGGTACTCTAGTGGATTTGGACGGATGAACCTTGAAATTTGAGCCAACGGTCACCATTAACCTCTAAATATTAGTAACCAACCTGTTATGAATCTGTAATTTCAATATCAGTTCATTATGCATCCGGAGTTTTTGTAAATAAGGTAAGCTTTTGTTTTGGTGAAGTAAATGCAGAAATGAGATGCATCCCCTTGTCTCTGTCTCCCTGATCGAGTGGTCTTTGGAAGGTAGGTACCAAGGACTTTGGTGAGAGTAACGATGAAGCGAGCAGCTCGGGAGATGCTTGCTTCAGAAGGTGAGGAAGGAGCTGGAGGTGGCTAGGTTGAACAGCAGTACTATGTTTGAGGAGAAGGCACAGCGTGTATCGGAGTCGGCAATCGCCCTGAAGGATCGGGCGGACAGTGCTCCGAGGGATGTCTCTTCCGCTGTGGCGACCGTACAGGCCGATGCGAAGGAGGCTACAATGGCGCTAGCCATGGCTGAGGCTCGGTTGCAGCTGGCAACAGAAGCTCTGGACAGGTGGAAGCCGCGCAGCGTGCAAATGTTGCGGAGCTAGCGCTAAAGAAAGCGGAGAAGGCCATCTCCTTGGTTGATGCTGTCTGAGGAGCAAATAACTGGTGAAGAAGATCATGTTTTTGAAGTGTATGACTACAGCAGTGATGGTATAGATGATAAAAATGCTGAGCGTCTAATGGTTGGTGACTTGGCTGTCGAAGGCATACGGACAATTTAGAGAGCCATCACCAGATACAGATCCTAAAACATCTTGATGAAGTAATGAAGATATACGAGAACCATAAAGATGTCCTAAGCGATGATGCCACTGAGCAAATAATGCAATAGAGGCGACAGTTTAGGCCGAATGTTATGTACCTATAGAAAATCAGTTGTTTCAGTTTCGTGGCATTTGAATGACAACCCATTTTCTCCTCTGATTAGAAATCATTTAGAAGATAATTTGCACCTTATCGTACTTTTCAAACTCATCACGTTCTTCTTGACTACAGTTTCTCCCTATAGGGGACACATTAAGCATTCCACTTCTGAATTCTATGAAGCAGAGAAGAGAAGATTTCGTTATTCACACAGCAGCGGGCGCGAGGGACTCGAAAAGATGACTAGTAAATAAAAAAAGGATCCGAACAAGGGAACCTTGCGGGGCGCGGTGAGGGTGCCGTCGACGTCGAAGAGAGCGAGGGCACCCGCATTCTTCCTTGCCGCCGCCATCGCCAACACACTCCTCCTGCTCCCGCCTCTGCTACCAGGAGACGCGCTCCTCGCGATCGTACAGTAGCACCGGGATCGCGGGGTGGAGGAGGAGGGGGATGCGTGGTGGAGAGTCGGCAAGGTCAGCTTCGTGGCGCGGATCGAGATGCGCCCCTCGCTTCGGTTTTCATTGGAGGAAGGAAGGAGGAAGACGATGAGCGGGCGGGTGCTGGGATCTGCGCTCGGGTGACGGGAGGCCAACAACAAGTGGAGGGAGTACTCGTAATAGGGTGGGCCTGTCCAGATACTACTAGTCCCAAAGCAAGCCCAAATCAAGCCCAAAGCAAGCCCATGTCCACAAAATGTGTAATATCAACACTCGCTTAAGCAGTCCAAATCAATGGTTTGGGATACATATAAAAGGGTATTTATCAACACTCGCTTAACCAGTCCAAGGCAACGGTTTGGGAAATACAAATAAATAGGTATTTCAGTTCTCAGGACATGACAATACAAAATAAAGTTGTCTAGCATATTAGTCCTTGAGCACAATCTCTTGTTGTTGCTGACGCACATTTTGCAGACAGATCAGTTCCAGCTGCTGTAACCCTTTTCCTCGTAGTTCGGATGTTGATTTTCCTAGAGAAGAATGCGCAGCAGATTAGCATCATATTATGTTTCGCACAAGGCCGTAGCATGGCAATAATGAGAAGCTACCACTGCTGGAGTGAAGGTGAGTGCAAGCTTGATCTCCCCACAGTACTTCTCCTCTTTGACGACCCGGTGGACGGCAGGAGGAAGGCTTCCTTCCAGAAAAACTGGCTCCAGGGGAATGCTGAAATTTTATATGCCAAAGTCAGACATAGACTTGAAAAATCACCAGCTGAAGCTTCGGAGAAATGGGTATTATGAACCTTTGCAGGAGCTCATGGTACTCAGAATATTCAGTGGTATACTACTGGTATTCAGTGGATGTGTTTGGTACTTACGTTGCTTCGCCAACAAAATCGTCAGCTGAAATGGCATCACTGTCCATGATCTTGACATTGAGCTCCGGAATATCGTCAGAGACAGTGAAAATGAAGCTCTCGTTCCATTCAGGTTCGCTTCCTGCCCCTAGATCAGTTACAGCAAGATTGAAGATCAGGTTAGGATCCGTTCCACTGCATATCAATTGATGCTCCCGAGCAATAGCACTAGACCCTGTTGCTAATACAATGAAATGAGAGCGATTCTTGTCGATGACTGAATACCTTTTGCAACGCTGCTTTTCTGCTCTTGAGTGCGGCAGGTCAGGATCACGTAAGGGTCCATGTTATCTGATCAGCAATTGTGCAGAATAGCATAAAAGAAAATATATGGATTTAGTAATCTAGCGATGAAGATTGAGAAGAGGCTAACGAATTTATATTGGCAGAGAAGAGCACAAGCAAGTTTCCATGACAGATTTATGCTTTTGATGATCCAAATCCTTCCCCCTCCATCCTCTGCTGGATAGTCTTTACACGCGAATTCAGTTTTTTTTTTGTGTGTGTGTGTGTGTGTGTATTTTGGTCATTGTTGACCACGGACTTAGAGAGATCACGATGCTGTAAACTGCCATATGTACCCTCGATCACTACGAACACCACAATTCGTGATATTTTATAGTATCTGGCTCGTGGATCTACCTTAAGCGGTGAAAAATGATGCAGTGAAGAAGAGAAAGAGATCGCACGCGTACGACTTGCAAAGTAACAACCAAGAGAGGAAGAAAGCTTTGATATAAAAAGAAGAAGAAGAAGAAGAAGAAGAAGAAATATTTACTCAAGAAATCGGTGTCCTCGAGGGCCTTGGCGCAGACAAGAAGAACCTCCAGCTTCCCGTGCAGCATCTCCTCTCTCTCCTTCTTGCTCGTTAATCTCCCTGTTGTTGTCTTGTTGGATGTGCTTGCACAGACACTTTCCCCTTGTCAATTCACCAACTCATACAATGGCATGGCACATTATGAGCAAGGGATAAATAAAAACAAAGTCTTTGAAGGTCATGTCTCCAGTGGCCCACCCCAGCTTGATGCCAGGCTGCATCTCGTGTCTATTAGTCATCATCATTATTGAAAGCAAGGAAGGATAGACTATTAGTTGCGCGTTTCTCTATTCGTTTACCTGGCCAATGATCTTGTCGTAAAGCATCAAGATAACTTGTTAGATAAGCTAAAAAATAATAAAGCTATCAAGCACAGAGTTATATCAAGAAATAAGTCTAGCTAAACCTTTCGATACTGATAGGACTCTCATCTAAAAACCATACTACGTATTTATCAAATATGAGAGGCAGTATTAGATGTACTAGAGATTGTGAGTAGAGATACATATCAACTATCAAGTCATGGTGGAGCATATGGATTGATACGGAAAATAGAAAGCTTTGAATTTGTTTTTATCTTGTATTTATTAATAGACTTCCTAAGCATTACAAATGAGTTATCACTTGCTTTGTAAAGAAAGAATCAAGATATTGTTGAAGCTATGGATTTGCTTGTAGATGTGAAAATACGTTTGCAGGACATGAGAGACAATGGATGGGAGCCATTATTCCAGCGAGTAAAAAGTTTTTGTGAATCAAATGAGATTCATGTGACAAATATGGAAGAACTCATTCCAGTTAGTGATATGTCTGCACGTAGGAAGCATACAGTGACTTACCATCATTATTACCATGTTGAGATTTTTATTACTGCTATTGATCCCATGACATTAGAGATGAACCATCGGTTTAATGAAGTTTCTTCAGAGTTACTGGTATGCATGTATTGTCTTGATCCAAGAGACTCTTTCTCCAAGTTTGATGTAGATAAGCTTATTCGACTTGTTGAGATTTATACTGATGACTTTGACATAATTGACCGTTTGTTGTTACGAAATCAGCTTCAAACATTTGTTCTCAATGTCAAAAGAAGTATAGTATTCCATGGATGTGGTGATATTGCAAAGCTAGCTCAAAAGATGGTTGAAACAGAAAAAAATAGAACATTCTCATTTTTAGAAACCTTAATGATGATAGAATTAGAAAACGTTTTGAAAGCATAAAATCTCGTAGACTACTATTGCCTCATACTTGCACTACTATTACTCAATCCTAGTTACTGGTATGTTTCATCCTTTTTTTCAAAAATTATAATTATCCATAAATACAATTTCTGATGTAATCACTAAGTTTGCTAATTTTGGTGTGCAGATAACTGCTTACATATATTTATGTGCATTGGAAGGCACATTATCTATTACTTAGGTATAATCTTTGTTGTATTTTGTATTTTTACTATGTTCATATTCTAATTATATGTAATTTTAGATTGCAAAATATAGTTCGCTTTATGTTTAGTGTGTCTATTTTTATACATTATGTCTCGCTAGTTCCTCTAAAATTTAGCTCTAGATCCGCGACTGCTCGTAGTTGTAGAGAGAGAACTATAGTCTCCGCTCGGCGCCTAGGCTGAGCTGGAACCGGCACATGAGATGAGAACACGCATGCTCGGATGTAAGTAATGTTCCCTAATCGCCAAGTGACGGTGTGGAACGAATAATGCAATGGTTGATTAGTAGCATCTGGTTAACGGCGTGTAATCTGCACAGCCCATCATTTGCGGCCCAAGCCCATGCTGCAATGCCAAGGTTTCTTCTTTCTCATCACCATCAGTATTTGTTGGTTTGCACGTACAATTCTCCGATGATCCTTCGACAATACGATCAAGAAATTGATGTGTAGTCATTAGTTACCAAGAAAAGAATGCACCAGTTATCTAATATGTCCTGCACACCAAGAAAAGCAAAACGGAAGCGCTATCTTATATCGCAAGCAAGTTTACGCGCTAATCTTGTCTGCCAATCTTTGTTTGTGCGGCCTATAATACAAACGAGCCGGCCTTAGCTCTCGCGCTCGGTTGAGCTGAAAAATAGTGGTTTCTAACTAACAATACACTGTAAATAATTGAAATTATACTATAATTAAAGATAGCTTATTTTGGCCAATCACATATAATATAAACGAATACGAAAAAAAAGAATCAGTAAAAGAAGCTCAAAATAGGTTAAAAAATTAGAAAAAATGAAATTTAGAAACGATAAAAAAGTAAATTGAAAATACTAAACCTAAATGAGCAGGGCACCGCATCTAGCATCGACAATAATATCGTGTTGTCTGGGGTCAAATTGGAGCGTGTTGGAGGTCCATTTTTTTAAGCGGCAGATATTCGCACGCACGGCACCAGCAACCCAACGAACGAACACGCTGGATTTGATTTGGCTCTTGGGGTGTCCCACTGGCCTGTGGGGCCAAGCCAGACGCACCCACCCTCCCTTTCCTTGCTCGACCCGATTCGCCGTCCCCATCCCTCCCTCTCCTCTCCTCCCCGCCTCCGCTTCCGCCCCCTGCTCCCCTCTCCCTGCGCGTCCCACGCAGTCGACCTTCCTCTCTCCACGCCTTGGATCTCCGGCGGGTAAGCCAACCTCCCTCCCCCCAACTCCATTGTAACCTCGATCGCCTTGCCCCAATTATAGGTCGTCTTGCTAGTAACGTCTAACTTATGCCCTTTTTTATTTTACCATGATGCGTGTTGATGTTAATCCGCGCCCCGTTCCGTGTGGGGTTTGAATTTTATATTAGCTCTGCCTGCTCCGTCCAAATTCTAAGCGAAAAGGTTACGATTTTGTTTTGATTTTGGGACCTGATGGGTTGTTTGATTGATTTTATAGGATATTGCGGGTGCCGTACGCACTCATGCCGCGTTAGGTAATGACGAGCTTGCCTGAGAGGGGTGCAGCACCGCCATCCGACTCATCGCGCGAGGGAGACGCGCAAGCTCCTCCTTTTTCTCCAGCCTCGGAGCAGAAGAAGGATAGCAGCTCGAAACAATCCAAGACCTCGATCCTGTCGAGCGCTTTCACCATCTTTGAGACGCACCAGGATTCGTTGCTGACGCGTGGGAATAACTCACCAAATTCCTCCTCTGGATCCTATATTTGGTCAAGGGTTTTGAGGATCGTGGGTACTGGCTCGATGTGGCGTTTACTGGGATGCACCAAGGTTCTGACCTCCACCGATGTGTGGTTCCTTGGCAAATGCTACAAGATGTCATCTGGTGAGTCGTCCAGCGACTCGGACTCCGACAGTGGGTATGCTGCGTTTCTAACAGATTTTTCGTCGAGGATATGGATCACTTACCGAAAAGGTTGGTTCTTGTTTGCAGAACCATATGCCTGCTAAACCAATTAATGTGGTTGACATCGGTGATGAGTTGTTGGTATGATCTATTTGTCACAGGTTTCGATGCCATATCTGATTCCAAGTTCACCAGTGATGTGAACTGGGGCTGCATGGTTAGAAGCAGTCAGATGCTGGTTGCTCAGGTGCTTATTCACTTTATTTATTTCAGACCATTGTCTTATGCTAAAGCTGTAACAAATTTGGCCTTTGGACAATTTTTTGCAGGCACTGATTTTCCACCATCTTGGAAGGTCTTGGAGAAAGCCCTCACAGAAGGTGACATACACAACTTGCCTACTCTGATCTGTTAGAGTTGTTCTGTATATGAAGATAGATGACAGATTTCTGTTCAGTTATTGTAGGTGATTTAGCTCTTTTAATTCTTCATGTAGGGTTGCTTATAATGGTCAAATGTTCGTATGCAGCCATATAACCCAGAATATATAGGGATCTTACACCTGTTTGGTGATTCTGAAGCTTGTGCTTTCTCTATTCACAATTTACTTCAAGCTGGAAAGAGTTATGGTCTGGCTGCTGGATCATGGGTGGGTCCATACGCTATGTGCCGGGCTTGGCAAACCCTTATCCGCACAAATAGAGAGCAACCTGAAGTTGTAAACGTGGATGAAAGTTTTCCTATGGCTCTCTATGTTGTCTCGGGTGATGAAGATGGTGAAAGAGGTGGAGCTCCAGTTGTTTGTATTGATATTGCTGCTCAGCTTTGCTATGATGTCAACAAAGGTCAATCAGCATGGTCACCTATTCTTTTGTTGGTTCCTCTGGTTCTTGGCCTTGACAAAATTAATCCAAGGTACTATCAGCAAGCTACTAATGTTCCTGCTTTAAGGGCTTCATATGGATCTATGTTTGATTATCTGATTTAAGAGTCATCCTAAGTTAGTTTTCCCTACTCTTTTGCTATAAACATATAGGGTAGTGAAGGGGCTTGGGATCTACACTTGTACGTAATTCACGTTCTATTATTTTCGAAACACAAGACAAGATCCAATTGTATTATTATACCCCGACATGGTGGGTAGTTTCCTGATCTTTTTCAGAGAGAGGCAAACCAATGTTAAGTCCATGGCAGCCATCAATTTGGCTAATAGGGGTGCCCTTGAATAATTGATGTTTCTGCTGATGGATTGATGTGCCATACATTGCTCTTGAAAGTAGTCTAGGACTATTCGAAGTTTCTAACAGTTCATGGCGTTGGACTTACTATTAGGTACATCCCACTACTGAAGGAGACATTCACATTTCCTCAAAGCTTGGGCATTTTAGGTGGAAAACCTGGAACATCAACTTACATTGCTGGGGTACAGGATGATAGGGCGCTCTACCTAGATCCCCATGATGTTCAGATGGTAAGGCTGCATTCTTACTTTTATTTTTGTAGTGTATACACATCTTTTTTGCAAGTGCTGTGGCTGGGTTCTTTTGGACTTGCTGCTTGTGGCTTTATGTTTTTGCTACAGTAACTAACTTTCAAATGACGTGTCTTTTCGAAGCGGGGTCTACAAGTCGATTGTAGTAGACACTGCACTAACTTCAGCTATACCGGACGAAATCGCATGTGATTGTCTCTCTCTTCGTATTCTTTTTCGCGAACAGTCAAAATTTAAAAGCTATAAGCCACAGCCCCAAAAAAATCCAAGTTTCTAGCTTCAGCAAGTTAAGCAGTCTGCTCCATATGTGCCATCCTGCATGAAATGACCTTTCATATATGTTGATGTAATTAGAGTATTCACTTATCACTCACTGATAGAATTGGTACCTTTCAGCTAAGCTCCATAATCCCATTCAAAGAAAAATAATTGTGTCTGTTATGCAGCCAGTCAGCCACCACTTGCATTTGTATCTCCTTTGTGATTTACTTTACAGACTAGACTAAATATCCTTGTTGGTAGGCATCATGGCTGGTTATGTTGTTGCGTGTCTGTGAACCTGCTGCAAGAACCATTTGTTGATTTTGGGCCTGTTTGGCAACGGCTGCGGCTTATGGCTTTTGGCTGAAATTTTTGAATTTTGGCTGTTTACGGTACAGATTACGGAGAGGGTGATACTCGCTTGCGATTTTGGATGGTACAGATGTTGGGTTTTTAACGTGTACATCGTTTAACTTGTAGACCCCGTCTTGAAAAAATACTCCGTTTGAAAGTTAGGTACTGTAGCAAAAGCCAAAAGCCGTCAGCTTCAGAGAAAAAGAACAGACCCTTTATTTTGGTATGGTCCAGAATTACTTGTGTTGCTTTAGAACTCAAACTGTACAGCAATACCTGTTTTACGTTCAAAATGTCCCAAGAATTCTGCTGGCACAAACAATGGTTGGTTACTTGGTTTCACTGTATGAAAAATTAACTTACTGATCACATCTTTCTCTGTTGGAAAACAGTAAGGCAGGTGTCAAAAAAAGAAAAAAAAAAGAAAAGGGTGCAGCGGTCTGTCTGAGAATTCTTTTCACTGTGTTTCAAACATGTTCTTTTTTTTTTGTTTTGGTCTTACTTCTTAGGCATCTAGTTCATTGTACTCAATGTTGATTTTGCCTGAAGCACCCCAGTTTCATGAGACTAGAAACTATACTTGATAACATATATGACCTGTCTATCCTGTATTCTCGTTTGCTTGGAACTTGTAAATACCATTTTTGGTTATTAGTTATTTAGTTATATCGAAGTACATAGATAATATATATATCAATGCATTGACTGGGAAGCATTTGATTTTTGAACTATGATGGTAATATTGGGGTGCTCTAAATGTCAGGCAGTTAACATAGCATCGGATAGCTTGGAGGCAGACACTTCCTCATACCACTGCAGGTATGTGCACATTGTGATTACAGTCTGGTGAATGGAACCAATTATTCTCTCCTTTTCATGTTGAAATGATTAAACCCTTATTCGTGTATCTGCACTTGGACAGCACTGTCCGTGATTTGGCTCTGGACCTGATAGATCCATCCGTGGCTATTGGTTTTTACTGCCGCGACAAAGGTGAGCTGTTGCTTCTCAGATGCATGCTGGGTTATCATTTTAGTTAACTCTAATCTTGACGCTCTTTTTGTACTTCTATGTAGATGACTTTGATGATTTCTGTTCTCGGGCCTCTGAGTTGGTAGAGAAGGCGAATAGAGCGCCACTCTTTACTGTTGTGCAGTCAATTCAACCATCGAAACAAATGTATAACCAGGACGATGAATTGGGTAGTTCTGGCGATAGCATGGCTGACAATATCAACGTGGAGGATCTTGATGGCTCTGGCGAAACAGGAGAAGAGGAGTGGCAGATTCTTTAAATGCAGGGAAAATTAACTTCATGTTGAGTTGAAAACGCGACATGACATCCACACATTAGTTGATTTCCCTTATTTCTGTGTGAAGACTATAAATTCCTTTGTGAATTTAGGGTCTCTATGGAACAAGCTGGAATGCCGATACCCCATGGAGCTGGGAAATCAGCAAGGTAGGAGCTGTTCACTGTGATCAGCGCGAGTTCATTCGATGGAATCCCTTTGTACATACATACTCTTGTGGATGACCTAATATATTTATTTATCTATACTAGTATGTTACAAGATGCCTTTTCATAACGGCCTTGTTCTTTTTGACTTTTTTTTGTAGCTTTTGATTTTGGTTTCTTTGGAAGCCAAAACAAATGAGACGCCTTCTCTAAGCGTCTTCTTGAAACTACTTCTCTAAATGACTTTTTAAGTTCAAAACAATGTGCACCTCTGTCATTGTGTCAAAAAACATAATCAAAAGTCATCAGCCGTAATCTAAAATAACACGGTCAGCTTGTCAACATCATGCTTGCTAGCGATTTTTTTCCAGTGATAGCCTAGCATTTGTTCTTTTCGGCTTTTAAAGCCGGCTTTTGACTTTTGTTACAGTACCTAATTTTCAAATAAATTATTTTTCAAATAAAGTATGCTTCCTGACGAACGCTCGAGCTCAGGCGAGTTCACCATGGAGTTCAGGAAGTAAAGGAGATCATGTCAGAGTAATGAATCGAAAAATAATTGAAAGAAACTCAAGATTGCCGCTAGGGTTCACCGGGCGCAGGGGAGACAATTGGCGGTGAAGCGACAGACTTGAACTCAAATTGGTGGTTTGGGGAGGTATGAGGGAGTAACAGGAAGCATTCTACAGTGCCATTGGGCTTTATAGGCAGCGAACGTCGGTGGCCACTTGAGGCGGTTCGGGAGTGCGATTCTTGTGCAAGAACGAGGAGATGGGCAGTTATGCGGCTGCTCAGAGCGTGAGAGAGGGAGGTGGCACTGCATCTCTGCAAGAATTGGCTAGGATTTGACATAGGGAGTACGGCACGGCTTGGGTGGTAAGAGAAGGGAGTTGCGGTGAGAAGAACGAGCGCGAAGGCGGTGGCGCGTGGAGCAAGAGAGAGCAGAGGGGTGCGATTGAGCGGTGGGACCATGTTGACAGCAGGGTGTGAACGCATGGGGGGCGCGGCGGCCGCAAACTGGTGGAAGGAGCGGGCGGCACGTGTGCGAGTGAACAGAGAGGCGGTTTGGCGGCGACAGCTTCGCAGGGGAGCGCCAGTGTAAGGAGAAAGCGAAAAGACGAAAGAGGAAAGCACATTTTCACTGGAGCTTGCCAAAGTGGGAAAGAGGAGGAATTCAAGCAAAACCTAAAAAAATTCAAAATTTTTGAATTGTTAGGCTCTTTCAATTTATTAATCTAATAAATAATAATTATTTAAAGAAATCAAAGCTAAAAAAGCTGACTGCTAAACCGAAAGTTGAGCCAAAACAACTCTTATGGTTTAGTAAAGACCCAACCAAAAGGACGGCTGTCTGCCTTCTTTGTTCCGCCGAAACCTTTACGGGACATTCTGCCGAAACGTGTACGATCCGTGTACCTTCCCTGCAACGGCCTTAGGCTAAATTTTCCTGATATCTGTAAAAATCGATATATTTTTATAAAATTTTGGCGTTCCAAATAAGGCCTTAACGTGTAACAACAACACGATAAATCAGTGACATTCTTAAAGCACTGCACGGAGTAAGTGATCCGATACTGTGAAAACTTAATAAAATTCAGGCATAACTTGCACTCAAAATGGCGTAACTTGTTTGTGTGGCTACTTGTGGCGGTGGCACTTTTGGTCTTTTTTGTCTGGTATTTATAAAAATGTTGTAGTCATGCAACAAATATAAAAATAACATTTCTATCATATCGTACGGTGACCGAGCGACGGTCTTGAAAGGGCGACACGTGCCTAGGTCTCACGACCACCATGCGTCCCTCCTCTCTGCCGTCCAGCCACTAAACGACAGCTAGCCGGCTTAATTAGCTGCCTTCATTACTTATTTATGTGTACTGCTCGTTCGATTTTTAAACATAGCAAATAAGCCCAAAAATTATGAAATTTTATATATTTTAAAAATTGAACAAGCAATATGCATAAATGAGTAATTAAATAGCTAATTAAATCGGCTTAATTAGCCACACGGTGGCCGTGCGGCCTTCGCGCGTCGTATGGTGGCCGTGCGGCTCAGGCATGTGTCGATGTGTCAAGCTGCCATCTAGTCACTGTGCAATAAAAAACGATTTTTTTTATATTTGTCACGTCCCCCAACGCAACGCCACCCCGCGTCAAATCGATTCGAAGCAAGAGCCACGCAAGAAGAGAGCATCGGAAGCTAGCACTGCACGCTAGGGGAGGGGAGGGGAGGGGTGGAGGCAAAATGAGAGGCCCCTCGGCGCGATCATTGGGCGGTACCCGTCGGCGGCCGGTGGCGGCGGCGGATGAGCTGGGAGCTGGCGGCGGCGGCGGCGGCGGCATTATCAGGCACAACCGTAGGTGCCGCGATTTGGTGTTCCTGGTGCTCTTCGCGGCGTTCTGGGTCGCCATGATCGTCAACTCCAGCTTCGGATTCAACCAGGGCAACCCGCTCAGGTGACCCACCCAACCACTTTGACATGTTAAGATTCGCCCATCTGTGCTGCGCGTGTTGCTTAATTTTCGGTTTCTTGTAGCTGGGTTTGGACGCCCAATGTGGTAAGATGCCTCAGCAAAGATCTTTGCTGTACATATTTAGCTGTTCTTGAGGTGCTAATCTTTCAAGAATGGTGTTTTCCTAGTGTTTCTTGTGGGATTACTTGGAACCTAACGCATACTCTTGACATTTTCGTTGGCTACTTTTTCGCCTGGATCTTGCTCAACTCTTCTTCTTTTTGTGTTTTCATCTTCACTTTCTACTATCTCCAATTGAACCAAAACAATTGGGGAAAGTGCTTGTTTCTGTTGCTCGTATGGAGCAATCAGTGAACTCCTCTTAAGGAATATTAAGGATTTGCTGAATGGATCTTGCTTATAATGGTATAGTAGAACCTCTAGCTCTCAGCTATGAGCTATGTTATTTGTAATGCGAAGCGAATCTTATTCTTGCTTCGGTCTTCCAACCGATTAGGTAAAGAAAGGAGGACTCTTTTACTTTCCAGTGGGAGAAATGAGCCTTAAGTGGTTATTAATAGAGTTGTGTGGCCCTCGGAGTTGTATCCCATACCTAAAACCCTTGCAACACAGCTAAAGGGATTGTGCTCTCTGGGCTAAAAGCAGATGACACTTTGTGGCTGTATGCTCTTAGAAACCCCAATGCATTCCTGACATTAAAAAAAAAATAAATTGTTTTAAGGGTAAAACTCAGTCTTGTGGATCTTCTTGAGTATTCTTGCAACTTGTACATATCTACCATTTTACTACCACACTGCAATTTTGATCAACCAGCTACATTTGAGGTCCAGAGATGGAATTCTCTGGGTCATCTTAGTGACTTTAGTTTTAAGTGGTCCACAGTTATTTTGCTCTCTGTGGTACCCATTGTTGATTGATGTTGATTTCTCTTTTGTTGCTCTTGAGCTCCAACTAGATTAATTATGAAGACTTGGCTAAAAGCACAATGGTCTGTTAGGTAGTGCTTGGTCAACCAGACCTTATGAGGAATGATCTTACTATTAGCAGATTCTGCATGTAGATTAGATGAACAGAAATGACATCCTGTGCTTAATCATGCAGGCTGACCTACGAACTGGACTACAAAGGAAACACTTGCGGCGACAGGCACGGTGACCCGGATTTGCATGAGCTCGATGTTAGATATTGGATGAACCCGAACCAGGTCTACCAAAGTGGACTTAAGAGCAGCAAGGTTAACCTGGCCGATGCCAAAGCCATCTGCCTGATGGAGTGCCCCACTCCAGCATCAGATGGATTAAACTTTGTTTGTGATTATCCAGAAGGGGACATACGCCTCTCTGTTGATGATTGGATCAACAGGGACTATGATTATTTTGAGTTTCTCACACCAGATATGAGAAACAGTTCTCTTCAGCTGCAGGGTCCGTGCTACCCTGTCATATTTCCAAGTGTAAATGGTAAGTCAGTAATCTTCATTCTGAGCCATTTCATGACACCTTTTTGTAAGCATGGAGTAATAGAATGGTTTTACTTATTCGTGTAGTAAATTTATACAATGATACGACTAATTTAAGATCTTCTTTCTAGTCTATTGGAGCTGCCAATTTATTGCCCGGGCATCCAATATCTCTTTGAAGCATTGGCAGCAGATGGGTGGTGTCAGCATTGACGAAAATATTCTTATAGATAAAACAATCCACAAGGCCATTGACTCTAGATCTACAGTCTTGAAGGTTTGTAAACTTGCTGGTACCGTTTTACTGACTTAGCTGTCACAAAAAAATTATGATTTATACTGAAATTAAGTGACAAATGGCTCTGGTTATTCCCACAGTTAATCCTGAATGTGCATTAAACTGAAATTGTAATATTATTGTTCCTTAAAAAAGAATATTCCTGCACTGATGATTGTTCTGAAAGAGGTTGTTACTTGGTAGCAGCTATTTAGGCTGAGCCTCCACAACATTGATAATTATTTTGTTGTATTTAAAGAAATTCATGTTGCAACTAATACATATAGGATCTGAGACCCATTATGTATTTTAAGATATTAATTTCCTTTTCTTCTGTTTGCAGAGATATGTTGCAGACATTGGGAAGTCCTGGCCTGTGTTAATTGTTTGTGGTGCAATCCTCCCTCTTTTCTTGTCAGTAATCTGGCTGCTTATGATTCGTTATTTTGTTGCTGCCATGACATGGATAACAGTAGTGCTCTTCAATGCCCTTGTAATATCTGTTACTATGTTTTGTTACATCAAAGGTACAGTTTACTATTCCAATTCCTAACTCCTAAGTATGTATGGGCAAAGAAAACTCCATTACATGCCATTTGGCATGTTACATATATCTGATGCATGTGACGTTACTCCTAACCGGCTATATTATACATTCAGCTGGCTGGATAGGCAATGATCCCTTAACGGTTGTTATTGGTGAAAGTGATCCGTATGTCCACATAAGCGGGCGGGTAAGTGCCTCCAATTGAGTCAATTTTCTTACAAGATCCAGCTGCTTGTTGTCTGATCATTCATCGTTTTACCAGGAAATTAGCCACTTTCATGCTGCTACAGTGCTGCTGACAGTAATAATGATCATTGCTTTTCTGTCCTCAATAGCTATTATCCGGCGTATACTGATAGCCACACCTGTCCTGAAGGTAAGCAGATCATTGGATGTTCAAGCTTGACTAGCTCACTATTTATACATTAGATAAGCAGTGGCATGGTTACAAAAGCACGTGGCATCGATGCTACCTGTGTTGTGACATAGCTAATAGTTTCTAATCATTAACCATGATAAATTATTTTCAGGTTGCTGCAAAGGTCATTGGTGAAGTTCAGGCACTAATAATTTTCCCAGTTGTGCCATACTTTATCCTTGCTATCTTTTATATGTTCTGGTTTTCTGCTACACTCCATCTCTTTAGCTCTGGTCAAGTTCTCCGAAATGACTGCAATACAGATTGTTGTTCATATGATCTGAAGTTGGGCAAAGTAAACTGTGACAACTGTTGTGGGTACAGCATCCATTACACCCCTCATATTGGCATTGCCATTCTTTTCCACTTATTTGGCTGTTACTGGGCGACACAATTCTTTATTGCATGCTCTTCAACTGTGATTGCCGGATCAGTTGCTTCATACTACTGGGCTCGTGGTGAAATATCAGTAAGCACTGAAGAGTCAGAAGTTTAACTATAATGGAATAAGACTTAAAATTTACTCCATATTTAATTATTAGTTTATTCCCCCTTCCACTGACAATTCAAGCTATTCCGATGCAGCATGAGATACCATTTGTTACCGTTGTCTCTTCGCTGAAGCGGCTGTTGCGTTACAGCCTGGGATCTGTTGCTCTTGGTTCACTTGTTGTATCTGTTGTTGAATGGGTGCGGTTTATACTAGAATGCCTCCGCCGCAAGTTGAAGCTAGTTGATTCTGCTCGGGAAAGCTGCTTTGGGAAAATGACATCATCCTCATCTCAATGCTGCCTGGGCTGCATAGACTGGACCCTCAAGTCAGTAAATCGAAATGCCTATATAATGGTAAGTATATAGATTTGTTATTCATACCGATTGTTCCTGTCCTGAAACCAATAATTTGGTCCACTTTTTGGTTGTGGTGGAGACACAATGCCATCTGGATTGTGAGGTCCTTATTGTGTACCACTTTGGGCTGGTTCAATCCCCACACTAGACCTGATAATTCTGAATTCAATTGCCTTTGCTTCTCATATACATGATCAATAACTTTTTTTTTTAAAAAAGGGCAGTTGTAGAAACCCATTTGATAGAACATTCTTCTAATATTGTATCATTTGTAAGTTGCTACTTTTGAGCAGCAGTCCTATTCAGGATTGGCATTTCTGGAATGTGAAAACGTATGCTATCCATGTAACTATGTTGCATTGTTCTCCGATAGTCCTATTAAATTGATAAGGCTTTACGATTATACCCTATTTTGCTGTTGCAGATTGCCATCACTGGGAAAGGGTTCTTCAAAGCTTCTGTGCTCGCAACTGGTTTAATAATGAATAACATACTGCGCATTGGAAAAGTTAATGTCATTGGAGATGTTATCCTCTTCCTGGGGAAACTGTGTGTGAGCTTATTCTGTGCGCTTTTTGCATTTCTTATGTTAGACACTCACAAGTACAAGTCCGCACACAACAAGATATCATCTCCACTGGTTCCTGTACTGGTGAGCATTTCATCACTTTGTCATTGTAGTTCTGATCTTGACAAATTTCATTCCCATTGCTAAGACCTAAATTGACTGCATTCTGACTATGCTGTAGGTATCATGGGGCCTTGGTTATATAGTTGCCAAGCTTTTCTTTGCAGTCGTTGAGATGTCAGTCGACACCATAATCCTTTCATTCTGCCAGGATGCTGAGGAGCATCAGGGGAATGCGCAGTATGCACCCCTCTTCTCATGGAAACATTGGATGAGCAGAGTGAGCTGCAAAGACTAACTCAAGGGCCTTGATTTTTTTTTCTTATGGGTTTTCCTTCCCGGAACTAGAGCTAAAATGGTAATGTAGTAGAAGCCTGATAATTTTTTTCTCGTGTTCTTGGCTTGTGGGGTTTCACCATTCTGCTAGTCTACTGTCTTCCTCAAGTATGAATCTGACCGATCCTCCAGGCCGAATTGGCAAGTGTTAGGCACCTTATCTAGTGTATGTACTTTGCAATGTTAGTGAAGAAGTTTGAAATCTATGGTATGTGAGCTTGTCTACTCATTCTCTCAGTTGTGTCTTAAGTCATAAGGCAACATGAGATGTCAAATTATCCATTCAGTAGCGGAGGCGGTACCATCCCTTCTTGCAGGGCGCGCCGATGGCCCTCATGCCGCGCCTGCAGGGCGAGCCGCCATCCTCCTGACCCGGCCGGCCGCATTGCGCTCCCCCTTCACCACGGCCAGCGCCAGGGACGGCTGCTACCCTCCACCAGCCTTCCTCCCGGCTGGGGCTCGCCGGTGACAAGCCATGAAGGCCCACCGTCGCCGCGCAGGACGCAGGCCGCGGGGAGGAGGGCGCCGTGGCTGGGCACAAGAAGGGTCAAGCTGAGCTTCAGTTTGCCCAAGCTCCTTAACTTCGCTGGCTCCGCCACTGCTTATAAGCTTTACTGGGTATGCTTTATACCCCGGATTTGGGCAACCCTCTCAACAATCAAGAGATCCATTCGAAGAACACGGAGACAACGCATGCATCGATCGGCACATCATGTACACTCGTCGCTCATGCGCGTCGGAGTGCCCGTGCCTGTCCTCAGGGACGATATCCCTGGCATTGACGCCGACCTCGTGACACCGCCACCTCGGTTCGACGGCGACGAAGACGAGGCCTGCCGCAGGAGCAGCGCGTGGGAGCTGCCCTGCGTCGAGCTGCTGCTAGACATGACGGGATGATGGCACGCCGTGTTGGGTCTCGGGCTTCGACCGCTAGTGCGCGCCTGCAGCTCAATCTTCAGGTATGGCCTGGCCAGCGTGGCCTCCTGGAACGGGTCCTGGTCCTCCTCATCGTCGTCTTCGTCGTTGTCGAGGGAGCACACGGTGCTCGTCTCCGTTCAGATGGTGGAGTCGTCGCCGCGCCGCTTCCTCCTCCTCCTCGCGGTCTTCCCCCAGCCGTGTGCGGTTTCTCTGATCCTCCGCAGGATGTGGAAAAAATAGCATCTTTAACTGTGGAAACTATACATCCACATATATCTTGCTAATCGAACAAAATTTTAACAATTAGTTCAATGGAATATTGCATATTGCTGGCTTCGTAAATTCATCAACATGTAATGATCAGAAAACAAAATAACGTGTAATCTAAAGCTCTTGGCATATAAATATGTTACATGAGTAACAAGCGCATACACAGGCAATGTACTGTAACTGCACAGGAACTCTCCGGCAAACCTGGAAATGTATATTGGGAGAGTTCTTATTATGGATGAAGCGATAAAATGGGCAATTCAATTTAGTGATTTAAATGAGGAGAAACTAAATAGCCTTCAGAAACTGCATACCCCAATATAAGGCGGCAATATACCAATAGGTGGTTTTTGATGAAGCATGAACTGTAGCCAAATTGCCACTGCAGCAAAATGATACAGCTATGTTAATACCACTTTACAAATGAAAATTGAAGTCATGGGCTCTTATTATGTCATATGAATTTCCCATGAATGTTGTTGTTAATGGAAGCTGAGGCAGAAGTGATACCCAGAACCAGAAGAAAGAAGCCAACTCAAATGCACTCTGCAGCAATTAACAAACTGAAGCATGCGTAAGTTTAGGCTCATTCATAGTCTTTTTACAAATTAACTGGCAACAAATATGTACCTGGAAGAGAATGAAATGAATCAGCCACAGGAGAAAGTCTGGTTTCTTGATCCAGAAGAGATCATCCCGTCGCATTATCTTCGGTCCATATGCATTCATCCTTACACCCTCCGATGTCAAAATTGCTATGACATGCTGCAGCTTCGCACCGACTAGAAGAACAATCTACAGAGCATTTGGATTCCAGTTGAATATCATGTAATTGTGGAAATCATATGTTGGTGAAAGATTGTGGTTCTGCAATCATTTTTAAATCAAACAAGAGTGTACAACTAATAAATAGCAAGGCCAATGTTACTTGAGTATATCTTCTTCCTGAGGTACAAATTTCAACACTCAACAAACCAACATAGAGAGAAAAATCAATAACATAGAGTATTAGCCTATCAGGTAGGGTCCAACAACAATATATGATAATAAGCATATTCAAGGACAAGTAAAAGAACATTTGTACTCAAGATGGCCCGGGAAAGAACTTACCATTATGAAACCCTTGCGGAGGATAAGGTAGTCCGCTCGAACAACAGATTGACCAAATTGTGCTATAAAGCAAAACTGTATGGTAACAGAATAAAAATTTTAAGTGGTGGCTTTAACAGTGAAACAACAATAATATATCTAGGCCCTATACACGAAAGGAGAACATTATGCCTCAGATGAGCAGTAAGAACTATTTCCCTCAACATACCGCCCACATGACCGCATTATTTTGGCTCCAAAAGCGGAATGAATAGGATTTGGTAAGTGCTGGTTGCCTTCTAGTTGCTGATACATATGCAATCTCTGTTAAATGTAAATCAGAAGGGAATGATCAGGTGCGGTTTAACTTTAACATAGTGTGCGTATATATATAGTATAAATAACAGGGACACCATAGTGCCCAAGCTCCATGATTAAGACTTTTCATCCATGATTGAGACCTTCCATTCATAATTAAGACTTTCCATCCTGATATTATATATTATTGCACTTGCACGCATCTAAAAACAATCTAAAGGCAGAGAGGCTTGGTGTCCGGGCACTCTGGTATCCCATTTCAACATCATATATATATATATATATATATATATATATATATATATATATATATATATATATATATATATATATATATATATATATATATATATATATATATATATATATATATATATATATAGTTACCAATAACACCAGGAAATGGCTCCAGTTACAGAAGTAAAAGGACAATAGCTTTGATGCATCAGAAAGCTCTCTAACTAGAGTTGCAAGAGCACCTCTGTTTGGAAAAGAGGATTAAAATGATTGCAAAATCACATTTAGGAAAAAAATACTAAAATGGTTGCAAAAGCCAATAAGGGGAACTGCTAAAGCAAGCATAAACAACGAGGTTACCATCTTTTTGACCAAAATATATTATCCTGGGATGTGTTATTTCATTAGGAACATGTGGAAGCTAATGTTGATTTCCTCATTCTCAATTACTTCTCTTGAAGTGCTAAATTCTCGTGTTTGGAAGCTCTCAGCTCTATATCACATCATTGAGATAAACGACTTTCAACCATGTATCCTATCCTTTTTTCTGAAATCTGAAGTGGTTTAAAAAAAGTACACTTACCGGAAAAAGATTCGTGATTATCCCTGAATGCTTCATCTTCCCATTTTCTCCATGTATGGATCTACAACCATCCAAAGATTAGGCACCACATTTACTAATTCAAGATTATAGGGTGCAAAAAAGGAAGCATCGATTTGACATTCGTGCCAATCAAAATATGAGTACGGTCTAAATAATAGAACACAACTTGTGCACAGGTAACTGTTCCATGAACTAATAAAATGCATCAGTTTGTGCTATGTGCATCTATGCACATTATCAGACGTTTTTTCTATCACATATTCATATATCCTAAATCAATTTTGTCATGGTGCGCCATAACTTGTAGTACAGCAAGTGTACAAATCAATCGACTAACACCAGCTTAACTGACAGTGTTGGATAAAGCTGAGAACACATATAAGTCAGAATGTAGTGGGCAATTACAGCAGCCCTTCTAACACTCCATGGAATTTCATGCGTCGATTTGTCATATAAATTACATAGAATGTATTTTGACAAAATAATTAACTGTGCTTCAAATAGAAGTATATAACAATCAAAGATAGAAATACTAATCCACATGGTAAAGGCAAAAACCTTGAGTATAGCTAGCAACATCGTCAAGCAGCTATATGTCACATGGGTTACTGCCATGACAAAAACAAAGCGGTGCAGCTGCTCCAAACCTTCATGTGAGACAAATGACTCGTAGCCCTGCGCATGAAATGAACTTTCTAAAATACTGAAAGAAGCAAAATAATGATACATATATCCTAGCAGGATACTCGCTTGTAGCCATACTGCAATCCTCAAGTAAGTTCAAGCAATTTTACAAACACACCTCAGGGCAAACTTGACGCTGATGGTAATGACCTTTGAGGTTCCACCTTAGTGAATGGTGCAGAATGGCCTCCATAAGGTGCCTGCCCTCACGAGCTAGGGCATGTTCGGCATTTATAGATTCTTCGACCTCTTGTTTGGTGCATGGAGAGAACTTACCATTGTAGAACTTGGAATCGATGCAGATACCTGAGATAATTCTCGATGTAGCTGCCAGAAGCAGAGATATGAAGCCAAGCAACATCATTTCTACAGCAAAACGTAGCAAAGCATTAGCCCACGCTACACAGCAGTGGAAGAAGACAACTAGATAAGGGAACAAAGAACGGATGGATACCTTCTTTCATCTTCTCCATTGCTTTGTGAAGTGGATTCCGGTGAGTTTCCTTCAACCACTGAACAAGTACAAGATTGCAATGAGTTAGTTTATCCAATTATAATGAGCACATTTCAGCATACTGTATTCACTGATCGAAAAAAAAGAACGTAGACAGTGAATATCTTTGTAATGGAGTGAATGAGAATAGTAGCAACATATTGAGGTCTCAGCGCCGCAATCAGTTACCAGATCTTCCTTTGGCCACTAGGGCCAAGGCAACAAATGGGTTGAATAGAATAGATAAACCAATGATTCAATAACTTCACTCATTTGTTGTGACTATCTACTGTATTTGAACCTCTTCCATTCATTCCATTCTAAATCAACTTGTTGAAGGAGGATCATACAGAAGCCTATCCATGTAAACTATGATATTTAAAATTGAGTCCAAGTGTGTGCCAGCTGCCCAGCTGATTTCAGCATCCCATTCCCATTGCAATGCTGCAGGGAGCAACAGAACTGTCCAGGAAAAGAGTATGAACTGTCGCATCATGTGAAATCGTGTACATTTTTTTTTAGCCCCATTTCCGTTAGAAATTCAGAATGCATACAGTACATTACAAGACTAGGAAAAGTAATGAGGAAGCAGTGGGGAAGCCACATGATTTATTTTCTTTTTAAAAGGACAGTATTTTGTAATAGAATTGTTTGCAATTTGAGCTGTTCGGATGAATTATTGGTGGAAAAACAAGCTCTCATTTCAGTGCAATGTTAAGTTGATTCCTTTAGAGCAAAGAAATAAACTATATATCTGGCATTGTTTCCCGCAAAACAATGGTATGAGACTGAGAAAATTTTATGCCGAGACAAGTTTGTTCTGCTTGCAGTGCAATGTTATGTTAAGTTGATTTCATCGTCTGTTCCAAAACTCCAAAAGATCAAGGACAACAAGCTCTTCTTCGCAAAAAAAAAAAAGAGAGAGAGTACATAAACAAACACGCCATTGAACACGCACCTTGAACAAGTAATGATTAGAAACACACACTGCATTTATCTAAATAGTTATGGAGCACTCACATTGCTGAGGCGGTGGATGGAACGCTCGATGAGCAGCGAGCCGGCGACGAGGAGGGTGAGCACGGTGGCCACCGACCACGTCGGTGTCAGCGCCAGCGACCGCATCTGCCCCTCCCCCGCGACCGCGCCAGCGCCTGCCCCCTCGCCTCCAGCCATCTTTCTCCCTCTGTGCACGAGACGCACACAAAGGAGGCACCTTTTGCTCTTCTTCTCCCTGGGCACCTCCTCCTATTCCTCTCCAATAACCGCCTCTCTAATGCACGCACCACATTGCATTCATTAACTTGCGAGGTGATGCCGGGAGCTCAGCTCAAGGATCAAGAAGAAACCAACAAGAAACAGTGGGAATGCGAAGGGGCTGGGATTTAAAAGGCTCTTTTTCCCTGGTTTCTTGAACTGGAGGAAGCTATGTGCTACATCACATCGCCATTAGCACCAGTCAGGAAGAACTCTGGAAATGAGAAATGAAATAGGGATCTTGGGGGGAGGAGAAAAGGGGCAGCCAACATTTTTTTTCTTCAGTTGGATTGGTTTGTGGTGCCTTTTGCTATATTTAGGCTCCTGCTTCTGGAGCTTGTGGGGAGAGGATGGTGTGGTGAAGGCAGAACCTTGTCGCGAACGCTCCTTGCCACATCAAGATCCTAAGATCACATCACCGCCTTTGCTTTGATATTGGAAACAGGCCAAAGGAGTTGAGAGATCAAGAGGCGAATTTTCTACCTTGGCAATGGGCAGAAAGGAAGAGCAAAAGAGAAGGCCCCCCAACTTTTCCTATTTTCTTGGATGGATTACCCTTTTCGAGAGCGCGTGGCCTAGGAGATCAGGGGAGCAGGAAAAGGACGTTTGCTGCAGCAATAATTTGTACCAGTGCATGACCAGCTCAAGAAAGACGAAGAAGAGTGTTGGAAAAAATGCCAAGGTTACTGGAGACGGGCCCAAGCTGCCAACCAAAAAGAAGATTCCAACCCATAGAACTACAAAAGAACTGCCGTTTGTAATTTCCCAACCCATGATCTGCCGCTCATTTCAGTGTAAACAAGTAGTATGAGCACGCAGCAGCAAGAAGATTCGAGGGTGGCAGTGGCACCACCTCGCTGCTCAGCAAGTACACGAGTCTGACAGCAGCACGAGGGGCACATGAGCTAGAGGCTGACATCCCATTGGGCTGGCAGGTGGGGCCGGGCGAGGGGCGGGCCCAGGGGATCAGCGTCGCTGCATGTGCTGATAGGCGCGTGAAGTGTTCGATGGGGCAGTTGGATGAGCGCCTTGATTAAGAATTTTTTTTTCTTCCACACACCACAGCCTTGCTGTCCGTGCTCCTGGAGTTTGGCCCGGGTTTGGTGCGGACGACGAGAGATAATAGATACATGTGTAATATAATGTGTAATATAAGGTGGTGATCGGTTCGGCTGAAGGCTGAAAGCTGAAAGTTTATGGCTGAAAACACTGTAGCTGGTTGAAAAAAACAGAATGGAGAGAGCTTATTTAACATAATTAAATTTAAAAATTGAAAATATAAAAATATGTTAGCCCATCACAGACAACGCAAACGAATACGAGAAAAAAAAGAACCGACAAAAAAAGTCAAAAATTCAGAAAAAGACGAAATTATGAATAGTGCAAAAATAAGCTTAAGCTTTAAGCCATATTGATCACCCCCTAAATATATCATCAGATCTACGTACAAACCTTATATTTCTCAACAAATCTGCTCAAAACTATAGATCTTATATTTCTCAACAAATCTACTCAATATATTTCTGGACGGAGGGGAGAGTACCAGAGTAGCAGTAGAGGTCCGTGGAGCTACTGCATTGCGTAGATTAGTCTTACCACATAGACCTCACCATATATATAAAACCCCCAAGCCATCGCTCGAAAATGCGTGCATCTACCTTACGATTTGCCCAGCAGTACCACAGCATCATTTAACACCACCTCACCGAACTCCATTCCATGGCATACATACACGGAGATCTGGACAAACCGGACACCAGTCCTTCACAGCCAGCAGCAGAACGGATTCGAGTTTTATGCTTATGCTTATGCACTAGTCCTGCACGATCGACTGCATATCAGCTATGCATTGGGCAAGTCAAAGCTATTATTAATACATGCATGTATCCGTGCTCACAGGCAAACTTGAATGCCACAATCGTATGTCCTGATGCAGACCAGCTCCAGTGCTGCAAGGCACGATTAATTCCTGGGCCGTCCTTGTCCATCTCACTTGCCAGATCATGGCTTCAGATTTCCAGTTGCACACCGTATGCCATGCTGTATAGCGCAAGAATCTGAGTACGAGTAACCAGTACTTTGATACAGATCTTTCAGGCGTGTGTGGTGATCTGTATAAGTTGCTCAAGTACGCAGTGTTTTGTAGGGAGCAGTACAATAATCTGTCTATTCAATGTAGGCGACGGTGCAGCCATAGTTCAGAGGGCTCTCGTCTTCGAACTTGGCAACTCGAGGATGGTTGCGGAGTATATCAAGGGCGCAATCCTTCACAGCTCCGGTGCCCATGCCATGAACGACGAAGAGGACTTGACGAGATCTGCACCCGTCAATTGCCATCTGAAGCTGGTAGGATGCCTCGCTCACTCGCATTCCCCGCAGATCCACCGTGTTCTTCGATGTCTGCACAACTGGGCCAAAAGAAATATTGCCATCTCGGTTTGTCTCTGATGACGATCGCTTCAGTGTTCGTCCCTGACACCAGAGAAAGCAAAACAAAACCAATCAGAACAAGGCCTGGTGCTGTCAAAACTCAAAACAAGATTAAAAACAAACCATAACAATCAACCATATTGACCATACCAATCATAAGCTGCCTAGGTATGAAAGTACATTTTAATTAAGGTGCATGCAACTGTCTTGTGTGGACCAATCTCAGTCCAGCTAGCTTGCTCCAGACTACTGCATCCACCGAACTAAAGTCGAGATCATCAATACTAGCAAGTCAGATTCAATGCACCTTGCAGGCCTCAAGCTAACTTGATTTCCCTGGCTTGCCATAATAATATGCCACGTGTAGGACGGAGACTCGGAGAGAATACCGACAAAACTGGGCCAGTAGGATGGTAGATATGCCACCAGCGCATGATTGTAACGATAATGAACCAATTCCATTTGATTATATTAGAGAAACACACGCTATCAGTCTTAAGGGGGCATGAAGCCCAACTCAATCAAGAGTCACATATATCTGCCTAGTGTTGAGTTCCTATGTCAGCGAAACTGGATGCACTAGCCTAGCACTGGCAGCCTGGATATGCTGGGGCAATCAGAAGGAACCATCAGCCAAGAATACACCCATGTCCATGCTGCACACTGGGGTGAGTGATAACTGATAACCAAGCATGCCTTACTCAATTCAGATAACTGATAACCAAGCATGCCTTACTCAATTCAGCCTGTACACTTACTGGAATAGGCTCTGAGAAGGACCTGTATTCGAGCGAGTGCCTTAGCAAAATACCATTTAATGTATTATAAGTTTATAACAACTACAACAGCAGCCAAGAGACATCAAAATTCTTTCTATCACGGTTATAGTGAAATAAAATTTATCATATTAAGAACATCAGCGGTTACGTTGAAAGGGGTTTCTAACATTCCAAACACATTTGCTCTTCTTATGTTGCATGCTAGAAGATAATTTAAAATAAACTAAATGTAATTAGATAATCTTATGGAGACGATGCAAAGCACACCTTTCCTTTTGCAGAAGAGGAAGCTGCTGTTTCCTGTGTGCATCTTTCAACCAATTTCATCTTGTTACTCTTGACCCGGCCCTTTATTTTTCCATACTGAACCATACAGTTTCCATCTTCACCAAGTTTCTCAACAACAGTAGCCATACTTCCTCCTCCCAGCACTTCAACATACACTTTATCTCCTATTTGTGGAACATATGAGCTCTGGTTTTCTTCGTCATTGGAAGTAAAATCAGTTGGCTGATGAGCAGCAGCCAATGAAGCAGTGCCAGCTTCTGCTTTCCTCATTAGTGAATTGTACTGTTCAAGTTTTGAATTCTTGAGTTGAACTTTGAAGTTATTGATTATCAGATCCATCTGAGACTTCACAAACTTCAGCTCTTGTTGTACCTTCTGAGACTCTCTTGCCCTCAAAGCAGCTACTCGACTATCAAGGTCATCAGCTTCCAGGCGAATCTTCCAAATCAAATTATAACCAAGTAAGATTTCAAGTGCGAATACAAAGAGAATCCTTTTACATCACCACTATGGAATTTTCAGAACAGATAATTAGAATAAAATAGATGTACCTCATTGTACAACCCCTCAATTTCTGAAAGAACAGATGCTGCTTCATTTGTCTGAGACTCCAGAAGGTTTCTTTCATCTAGCAGAGAGTCATAAAGTAAACCTTGGCGTTCCTTTTGTTTGTCAGGCAATAGTTTTGCAACCCATTCTTTAGCATGATCAAGCACTTTCTGATCAAAACCAATTGAGTTTGCAATACTCAATGCATTAGAATCACCAGTACTGCCCCATAAGATTCGATATGTTGGTTGCAGAGTTTCCAAACAAAATTCCATTGCAGCATTCTCAAATCGATCATCAACAGCTTTCAGACGACTTAGATCAGCATAATGAGTTGTCACGATGGCCAAGTTAACTCTGCTAGCAAGATACTTCAAAATGCTGGTTGAAAGGGCTACACCTTCTGATGGGTCAGTACCACTGCCAATCTCATCAATAAGAACCAGAGAATCTTTTGATATAACTTGTACAATCTTGCGGAGACGCGATATGTGCCCACTGAAGGTAGATAGGCTATGCTCCAGCGACTTCAATCCAGAAAACAGTTTGCATCAATAAGCATATTGTTCCAGCAAGTTATTAGAGAAACTCTCTTCAAAAGACAGAGACTACCTGGTGGTCACCAATATCTACAAGAACATGATCAAACCATGGAAGCCTAGGGCTTCCTTTGGCCGGGAAGAACATTCCAGCCTTTGACATCAGAGAGGCCAACCCCAAGGTCTTCATAGTGGCAGTTTTACCTCCAGTGTTGGGTCCGGAGATCACAACTATCCTAGCACCATTCCTCACCCACATGTCCAGTGGAACAGGCATTGCAGAGACAGGGTGTTCTTCAGGAAGCTGTGCTCTTTTCCCTGCTTTAGTTGCTTCTGCAGTTGATACTTTTGCCCCACCAAGAGACTGTTCAAGCAGCAAAGGATGCTGAATGCCCTCAATATAAACTGAACATTCACTGCTTGGATCCGATTGACTACTGCTACTCCTGTCACTGAAGGCTGGTCGCACGCCATTTGTCCATAGGGCATACGATCCTCTAGCACAAGCCAGGTCCAGTTCCAAAATCCTCTCCATCAAATGCCTGATCTTCGTTCGGGAGTCTGCTATTCTTGAAGTAAGTAAGCCCAATATCGCCAATTCCTCAGCTCTCTCATCGCCTGAGAGTTTTACTTCCATGTTGTTCAGCTTGACAGCATCTCTTGGCTCCATAAAGTACGTTGCGCCAGAGCCACTGGAACTCAGAACAATTCCACCAGGTAGCAAATGCTTGTGTGAAGCTTTAACACCAACACACATCCTAGAGCGGCGCTTAGTGACCAGAGGGCTATCAATCCCACCAGCCTGGAAGATCTTTGTGGATGTATCTCTCAGCAGAGATTCTAACATCTCGATGTTGCTCCTCCTTTCCTTGCGGATTGTTTCTAGCTTCTTGCTGGCACGGTCAAGGACCACGGAAAGAGTGGAATCAAGGCAAAACTCTATCCTTTGCACAAGTTCTGTCAAGAAATCGCAATCTTGCAGTATATCCAGAAGAGGAGAAAACCTGCAGGAGCATGAATCAACAAAATATCTTAAGAGTTTATCTCAACTGTGAAAATATGAGAAAGGTAGCCGATTTGGATAATCGGATAGTTGTCCTTAGGATGCACCACATTTGAAATATTAGCCAAAAATTTGCAGCTTACTTGCACAAACGGACATTACAACTTGTGAGTTATAATCACCAGTACACTAAGTCAAATTTATCAATGTTGCATTTATACCAAAGCACTCTTTTTACCTCAATATACCATCCAATAAAGTTCAAGCAGCTCCCTTACCTCCCATCTGGCATCTCCTCGGCGAGCCTCTTCAATTGGTCGAACACCCCGCGTGCGGCCCGGATGCTGCGCCCGAGTCCACAAATCTCCCTCACCGCAAGCAGCCGGCCACCGGCCGCCGCGTCGACGACCGCAGACACGTCGCCCACGCCGCCAAAATCCAGCGGCGCCGACAACAACACCGCAGACGCCGTCTGTTCAAGCAACCGCTCGCTCTCCTCCCGGCTCCGCCCGACGGGGACCCGCCCCTCCCCACAGGCAGCGCGACCGGCGGCGGTGGCGGCGAAGGTGGCCAGTCGCCCGCACACGCTGCTCCATTCTAGGGCGGCCTCCGTCTCCAACTGAATATGCCTGGCCTCCGGAGTTTCCGACGAAAGGGACGATGTTAGGGTTTGGGAAGAGGAGACGGCGGCGGCTCTGAGGCGTTGCGTCGGAGGGTGTGGTTTGCGCAGGAAGCGGACGGGCAAGAAAACCACAGAGGGGAGTGTTATTGGGGGGACAAGTGTAAGGTTCAAGGTGACGGCCATGGCCACTGCCCACGGGAGCTCTCCGCTTCCCGCCGGAAACGGAGGTGGAAGTTGGAATGCCCGCTGCCGCTAGCTTCGCCTTATCCCGTGCATGCCGCTTCTGAGGTGGCCTAACGTATACGCTTCCGTGCTCGGTTTGACGGCCTGACAAGTTCAACTGACACTTGAGCTTCTGCACAGTGGGCCTTCCTTTTTTTTTTTTTTTGAGAGAGAGAGAGAGAGAGAGAGAGAGAGAGAGAGAGAGAGAGGAATAGGCTTGTTGATGGTGGCCCGGCCTGACTTTTCAAGGCTTGGACCGGGACGGGCCCGATCTTATGCCGGGTTTGGGCCTGAGTTTTAAGCCCGTCTAATCTAGGCCCGGTCTGTCCCAACATGAAGGTATAAATTATGCCTTTTATATGCAATTGTGTATACGCTCCATTCAAGAAGATAACTGAATCAATTAATACGTTTATTGGGAAAATAGTTACATCATTAATCATTTCAGAATGTCTGGGGCTTCGGACCTAGTCGGGCTGGACCAGGCTCAGGCCCGGTTCTTGAAGGTTGGGCAGAAGCGTGGCTCGGCCCGGCATTTGAGCATGCCTACTTTCGTTCACTTATTTATGCTAGTTCATCTAGATAAAACCGGTGAGGCAGCCGGCCACAGTGGCGAAGGGCGGCCGCCGGCCCCAAAACCCGGGGCCCCTACGGTGGTACGCCTTGAGGAACTCCACGACCGAGGTGCGTTTCGCCATGAGCGATTGGTAGACACGCTCTCCGTGCTCGCAAGCCGCGCCTCCGGTCCCTCCGCAACAAGCAGTGTGCCGCCTCTGCGTGGCGCCCCGCGGCGAGGAATGCCGCTGATTCGCGCGGCTCGCTTGCGCTCCGCGATCGCCGTAGCCACCGCCGCGCAGCGATGGATGAGCGGTGCGCGGTCGACCGCCTCGCTAGCACTCCGCCTCCCCCGCGCCGCCTTCCCGGTGCCCTTCCTGCTGCTCCTCCTTACCGATCGACCGCCTCGCTAGCACTTCGCTAGCAGACGCCGAGCACGCGCGGTTCGGGCTCCGCCTCGGGAACGCGATGCTCAGCATGCTCGTTAGGTGCGGGGAGACCTGGCACGCGTGGAGGGTGTTCGCCAAAATGCCCGAGCGGGACGTATTCTCCTGGAACGTCATGGTGGGCGGGTACGACAAGGCGGGGTTCCTCGAGGAGGCGCTGGACTTGTACCACAGGATGCTGTGGGCTGGGGTGAGGCCCGATGTCTGCACGTTCCCCTGTGTGCTGCGGAGCGGAACTGCGGGGGCATCCCGGACTGGAGGATGGGGAGGGAGGTGCATGTGTATGTTCTTCGGTTCGGGTCTGGAGACGAGGTCGATGTGTTGAATGCACCCGTGACCATGTATCCAAAGTATGGGGATGTTGTGGCTGCACGGAAGGTGTTTGACAGTATGGCCATGACGGATTGCATCTCATGGAATGCGATGATTGCTGGGCATTTTGAGAATCATGAGTGTGAGGCTGGGCTCGAGTTGTTTCTTACCATGCTGGAGGATGAAGTGGAGCCGAATCTCATGACGATGACCAGTGTGACTGTTGCATCTGGATTGCTGTCTGGCATTGGTTTTGCAAAGGAAATGCACGGGTTTGCAGTAAAGAGAGGTTTTGCCACTGATGTTGCATTCTGTAACTCTTTGATTCAGATGTATGCAAGTCTTGGGAGGATGGGGGAAGCGGGTACTATATTCTCAAGGAGGAGACTAAAGATGCCATGTCATGAACAGCCATGATATCAGGGTATGAGAAATATGGCTTCCCAGATAAAGCTATTGAAGTGTATGCACTGATGGAAGTAAATAATGTGAGTCGTGATGACTTCGCATCTAGAAATGTCAGAAGAAAATTTTAAGGTAATATCTATAAACTCTATAATATGAATTTTTCTTTAATACATAACGTATTTTAAGTGTTTGTTGGTAAAATTAGATATATATATATATATATATATATATATATATATATATATATATATATATATATATATATATATATATATATATATATATATATATATATATGTGTGTGTGTGTGTGTGTGTGTGTATGTAGATTTATATTTAGATATTTATACTAGGGCCTCTATTCCTAGTTTCGCTCCGGGCCTCTAAAATCCCAGGATCGGCCCTGGGCCGCTGGGGAAAAAATAGATAGATTATTCTACCACATCAACTGAGGATGTGTCTGATATCTGAACGACATATAAATAGATACAGAGAAACTACACAGTCCAATTGAGTTCGAATGTGAGGCAACAATGGCTGAGGTGGATTCAATTATACACATGGACACACCACAGCTCTACAAATCAGCTTAACGCACACGATGGTATACGCTACAAATCGACGACGGTAGCTTGGCGTCCACCTGAAAACACAAGAAAACAAACAGTAAGTACAAGAATTACCAGTTTGTCATGCCATGCGATACAAGAATTACCAGTATGCTCAACTAGTCGGTGATGTAAACATGCCATGTCACAACACCTGCATTTTACTTGGCGAGGATCGGAACGCCACAAGCAGCCTTCGCATGCTTGTCCTCGGCGAACACAAGGTTCCCTCTCACAAAAGTCGACAGGACCTTACCGGAAAGTTGTTTTCCTAAGTAGGCTGAAATACCCTACAAAGATACGAAGGGAATGAAATTTCGGTCAATAGGTGTAGGCAACAGCTTTTACAAAGCACGATCTACATGTGTCATACCGGAATACAACAGTTCAGATGGTAATGAGTTGAAATAATCAAGACCATTCAAGGTAGAAAAAGCAAACCGGATGCTTATGGTATACGACATGGTTGTCACCAAGATGGAACTGCGCTTCAGGTTTCCAGACTACAATGTCAGCATGGTATCCTGGTAGAATAGCTCCCTACAAAAAATCAGTGCTACATTTGAGATGTGCTATTTCGATCATGTAATCAGCATTACTTTTGAGTTTCTGTGTTGTATGGTACCAAAGTGATCCACCAGAATGGTGTTTAAAGAAAACGAGAAGAACAAGCAGATATAAACTTAAGCGTACGTAAATGAAAACAGTAGTATCTTGCTTCAAAAAAGAAGATGAAAACATCATCATTATCACTACCTTGTTCTTTTGCCCTGCAAGCTTTGCTGGGTTTTCACTCCACCATGTGGCAAGTTGATTTAAGGTAATGCCGTACTTTTGTCCGTAGGACCATGTTACAGGGAGAACAAACTGCCAAAATTTACACCAAACTAATTATCATATAGGAACTTCTGTAAAAAAAAAGTTAGCAGTGTGCTTTTACAAACTGTTAAGAAAACTAACCTGCAAAGATGATATACCTCCCCATGCCCTTAAGAAGTTGCCTTCCTCCATTAGTTTGAGATCTGGAGCTGACGGTGAATGGTCTGAGCTCAACATGTCTATGTGCCCATCCTAACATCAGTCATGAAATGATTAGCCTAAAACAGTTGATTAGAAGGTTGCAACAAGTCAGAATCGGTAACAAAAGGAAGTAACATACAAGCAGAGCTTCCCAGAGATTTTCCCTGTTAGTGGCATCACGTATAGGAGGAGCACACTTATAGCGAGTGTCCCCATCTGGAACTTCTTCAGCCGAAAATGCAAGGTAATGAGGACATGTTTCTATACTAACTCTTGCACCACTGTGCTTTGCATCCTACAAGAGCAAAGATTTATCACTAAGAAACTGACCATGAAAACAAAAGTTATTTCAAATTAAAGAACTTTCCCACGCCAACAAATGCTCGTTTAAGATAAGCAGTCATCAGTGGTGAATATTAGCATTGCCTTCCATTTGGTCGAAACGCCGCTTCCTTTCTGGACTTATCTCATGTAAAAACGAAGATAAATCATGGAAAAGTGGCACAATGTTCATCATACCTTAATAAGTTCGAGAGTAGTTTTAGCATCTGAGAGATGAACAATGTGAATGTGAGCTCCTTCTGACCGACCCCCCACCTCCGTGTCCTTCATGGCACGTTGCAAATCTCTAATAGCTGCTTCCTCCCTAAGTACAAGCGGCCATAAAGCTAATGAAGTGTGGGCACATAGGGTTAAGCGTATCTTATAATTCTGAACTGCACACTTAAATAACAGATGTGGCATCGCTACTTTTCGTCGTCTTACTGTACCTAGGCCTTCCAGAGAGTCATAACTAATAATGAGAAGTGTTATAGAACATTCGACTATTTTTCAAGGAAAAAATAGTCAGATGATCTAGAGACGATGGATCTCTATCCAACGGATCCACTCATATAAGCACCCCTCCAAAAAATATCTTATATAAGCACCCCTCCAAAAAAAAAGATCTGCAGCGTTGGATCACCATCCAACATCCTAAAATCTGACTATTTTTGCTTTGAAAAATAGTCGAATGTTGTATAGACAGTCTCATTAATAATTCAGAAATTTGTACTACAATTTTTTCCAAAAAGAAAAAAAAAGGAGATACAAAAGCCTAGCTCTCCAGCTCACAGAGTAGCATCCAATTCCATTTTGGCATAAGTAGTGCATAATTTAGATTACCATGTTGGTGGTCTAGACTTCAGATATGTTGTGTAAGATCGTGGATCTAGTTCACCATCGAGCCCCTCTTCATTCTCAACATCGGGTATGCGTTCTGCGTGGATAAGTAAGGGCCTCTTGTACTTCGCCAATGTAACCAAACCCTCCTGCGTTGTAGTACAGGAAGAGAACTCATTAGGGAATCCAAAAGCAGAATTACGAAAATCTTGTGAATCCAAAGTAAAACATAACAGAATTGACAAGGCAGCACACCTCAATATGAGTTGAATTTGTCATGGGAAAGTCGTTGATGCCGGAGGGGCACATAAAAGACTAGAATCAAGAAAAATGGGAGCGGTCAGTTTCTCCTACTAGCGTCTGCTTGTTTCAACAAAGGAGATGGAACAGAACGAGACAACAATGCAAAGCTGAAGCGATGAAACCAGTGGCATGGGGTCCTAATACAGTTTATCCCGAGCTGCTTCCAGCTGATAATCAAGCACGTAATGGCAGTGTTAATGACAGAGAAATTAAACCTGGTGGCAATCATGTATGCGTTATGTAATGATACGGCCAAGAAACTTCGACCTTCATTTTGAGGGTTTCTTCAGAAACCGTTGAAGGAAAGCTATTGAGAGGCATGTCCACTAATGTTGTTATGCCACCTGAAATGAATGAATTTGCAGAATTATGGAACAAGAATTTAGGTGGCATCCAGTATTAGAATGCAACAGTAACTTGAGGGGAGAATAGTGTTTATCAGCTTGCTCTTGATTGACACAGACACAGGCTATATATACAGGCCACATAAAGATTTGAGCTAACTACTTAGACGTGTGACTGAACTGAACTGAAGTTGCACCTGCAGCAGCCGCTCTTGTACCAGTGGAGAACCCCTCCCATTCGACCCGTCCAGGCTCATCCAGATGCGCGTGCCTGAAGAGATAAGACAAGACCACCAAAGAGTTAGTAAATCCGAGACAATTATCACATCCGTAATTATTTTAAGAGCAAATTAACCTCACTAGTTACCACCACGCAATTGATCGGCAGGCTAGTAGAGGCTTACACATCGATCAATCCGGGCATGATAACCGCGTCCCCGTAATCCACGAGTGCTCGCCGGAGCACGAAGTTCCGGTAATCCCCTACGGCGATCGCATTGATCACTCCTCCCTTCACCTCCACTGCACACACCAATTGCACAAGAACCATCACGGATTCTGAAAACCGAACCTTTCCGCGGCCGTATCAGCCTACTTTTCATTTTATCTCTCTTTTTAACAGCAGTAACAGTGTACATGGCGAGGAGGAGGACAACGCGCGCGAGGAGGTGAAGATGGCAACCTGCGGCGGGGCCGACTCGTCCGAGCGTGACGACGCGCTCGCTGGCGATCCAGAAGTGGTCGTGGGGGAGAAGGCTGCACCCTTCGCCACCCAAACTCTGCAAAAAAGAAGGCGGCACGAACGAGATGCGTACGTACTCTTCAGTTCTTCGCACATCCGCCACAGATTCGATATTGGATACCGAGCAGGAGAGAAGTGGCATCGTTTGTCGGGACCTTGGAGAAAGGCGCGCTGTAGAGGAGGACGGCCGCGAGCGCCGCCGCCACGGCGAGCAGCGGCAGGAGCCGACCCTTGGCCGCCGCAGCCATGGACTCTCTCCTCTCCTACGAGCGCTGACCCTTTATGCTCTGTGCATGCATCTGATCTGCGCAGCGCCTCTGCCGCCCTGGCGACTTGTGCGCTGCTGAGGTGGATCTGTTGGACGCGGGCGCACTGCACTCGACAGACGGGAGATTCGTGTGGGGCCGGGTGGTCGGTGACGTGCGGTCCACCGGACCGGGCGCACCTGGGCGATGGTCCGGTGTCCCACGTTTGTTTTGTTTCGTCGTGGGCTGGCTGGCGGCTGATCCAAGTGGCCTGGACCTTTTGGAATCCTTCCCTTTCGTTTTCAGAAAATTCGAGATTCCTTTTTAATTTCTGAGCAATAAATAAATCCGAGATTCTCGTCCCAGTCGTGGGTGTGACGCGGCTGGGCGGAGCGCGATTGGCTGCCCCGGGGTTCGAAACGCCATTCGATCGATGGTAGAAGCATAGGAGAGGTCCAATTGTATAATAATTTTTACCACGAGAAAAATCACAGACATTCTCACCGGTCAAAGTATAATAATAGGTAAAGCCGCCCTAAGAAAAAAAAAAGATAGCACCACCAAGAAAAAGGCGCCGGTACAACCCCAAGAATATGGTATCCCAATCGAAGATTTTGAGCTAGAGAAAGAGAGAGAGGAGGCAACAAAGACACGGCCGACCTGCCTCATCACGCCATCGTCTCTAGAATTTTCATTCTACATGTGCTCACCGCAAGAAGAAAGAGGCAGCACGGCAAAGAAAGAGCCTCCCAGTGGCCGGTGGTGTGGCAGAGAAGACGGGCAGTGACAGACCAGAGAAGAGCCTCTCCACAGCCAACGGCATGTGGAGGAAAGGCGAGGCAGTGGCGACAATAGCGCTATTGCGTGCAGGACTTATTTGAGCTGGATATCTGAATTGCAAATACGAAAGCTATCCGATATAATATGAAAAAAATCCTAGACCCGCTGAATAGCAATCACTCTATAGGTGGGTCTTTTTTGGACTCTGGTATTTGTCTGTTGAATTTTGATTGTTCATCAGAGATAATACAAAAAGAGACAGACACATATAATTTTAGCCGATATAACTTATAATGTCTGCTATAATTAATTTATAGATTCTATCTTAAAAAGATAAATATTTGAGGAATAATTACTACAGCTAAAGCTAGTCAGTATAGCGGGTCCTGCGGCCTATCTTAGCTTTAGGAACCGGAAATATCCCACCCGTTTTCACCGCTAGTGCAGGCGGCCCTCCCCCCGATTCCTCCGAACCAAACGGACTGCACAGAAACCGAACCAAACGCCGCCGCCTCCGCTCCCTCTCCACCTCCGGTTCCCCTTGCTTTCCGCCTCCCCGGCGGTGCCACCTGCATCCTCCACCTCGCCTTCCCCGGCTCCTCTGTCTACCGTACAACACGCCAGAGGAGTTGCCGTCGAGAGATGTTCTCCGGCGACTGGACGCCGCCGTGCGGCAGCTGCTGCACCAAGAAGTACGCCAGCCTCTTCCAAATCCCATGTCAGTGGCACCGCCCACCCTCCATTACCCCCGCGTCCCGCAAATGGATTTGGTTTGGTTGATCAAAACTAACGAATGGGTTTTTTCTTCTGCCATTTTGGTTCTGGCGCGATTGGGGCTGGCTTCGCAGGGAGGGTGTTCTGCAAGAAGGGGTGCAACGCTGACGGTGACACCTGGGACGAGTGTGAGTCTATCAACTGTGAAATTTCTATTGTCGCAGTTGCTTGATCAGCTGGTTTCGATTTGTTTAAGTTAAAATGTTTCATTTGGGTTCTAGTCATGATTTAGTTCCTAGTCAATTCAAATCTGATCCATAGGATGGTATGGAAATACATCCCCTGCAAATAGAGTAAATAAGGTGGTTAATTAAGATGGGGGCGTGTATGTTTGGCAATTGGCATTGCTCATGGAAATTGTGGTTCAGAGTTTAGCAGTATTTGATAATTGTTACCACAATTCTCACAACAGTCATGATGAGCGGCAGACTGATGGAGGACACACTTCATGCAATACAATGTAACGGCAGTTTAATTGTAGTGATACTCAGTGGAGTTACAGTGGATTTTTTTTTCCATTTCTGGTCCTTCTCTTGCTCGGTAAATTGCATTTTCTTCATTCTTTCGATGTCCTAGGAGAGCTTGATTTCTGTTATTGATATAAGTCTCTGTGAATTAGGACCATAAAAACCGTTCTGTTTTGAATTTTGACTCATATATGCAAAATATCGATACTATATGACTGTAAAACAGCAGATTATTGTGCCTTCAAGCTAGTGTATTGTCAATGTGCAAGCTAACTTACTGTAAAATCTTCAGGCATAGGTAAATGCACTGAAATATGCTACAAAGATCCTGTGTTAGAAGATCACCAGTGGAGTGCTTATATCGATCGGTCTCCAGGACAGGACAGTTACTCCTTGGTAAGTTTTTGATCTGTTAATAATATCTTCTAAATGTTTCACATGTCTTCTCATCACCAAAATCCTTTTTTGCTGAAAAAGACTATGTTATGGGATAACCCGTTAAATGACATTTTGTCTGTACTGATGTTAGCTTAGATTCTTCTGCTGGCCCTTAGTCCTACCCACTGCAGAATGGTTAAAAAATGCACATACTCATATTAGTTAGGACCCCAGACCTACAAAGTTTAAGCTGCACTATGTTGACAGCAGTTGTAAGACCGCTTCACATAATTAACTTGACCATAATCAGGAAGTAGTGTAAATCTTACGTATCTTTATCATCAGTTGCATAGAATTGTATATAATGTGCTGTGAAAGTTGATTTTAAATCAAGGCCATGAAGTCATTAACAGGTGTTTTGATAAAATTGCACATATCTCACATGATATGACCATAAACAGGATTCTACAGTAGGTGTTATACAGCTGAGGTTTTTTTTTTGCTGCTGTGTCATACTACTGCTTTTTTGCTTACGGTTTCTCCTTGGCAAGATACATTCTAAATCATGGTTTGATCACTTAGATGTATTCTTTGAAGATTACTATGCATTTTCTCTTAGTTTTTGGGCTTTTAGTTGGGATTGCTGAATCCTTCTTTTGCTCAATATTTAAAACCTACTGAGTTTTTGGATGATACAAAACTTGTGCTGAGTGAAGAGCTGAAAGCATGAACTCTCGATTTTCTTTATTAAATAGAAGAGACGAAGTTTTACTTCCAATATTTTAACAGGCACAATGCAAGTCAGCCAGTATGTAGCTCCAAATTGTTACTTACAATCAAACCAGAATGCCCTGGTGGTTTTTGTTGGTTATTTAGGGAAAACCAGTGCTCTTAACATATTAGATAGTTTGCTGCCAGCATCAGCTTGTTGCCTAGGTTACTTATGGGGATGGTTATATACATAGTTTGTTGTCAGTTTATTCATTTATTGTTAGTCTACTTGTAATGTTCAAGCTAATTTACTGTAAATTCCCGGAGAGGGGGTAGTTTCCATATTTTGAGTTTTTGTATGATTTTTTTTTTTTGCTGAACACATGGAGTGGCGTATTAAGCTTTCTCTAGGTTAAATTGTTTGACAAACAACAAACCATGCTTGTCTCAGACAATTGCTATTGTGATCTAAGATATACTTTAGTTTTTTTTCTAATAAATTCGAATTTTTTTTCCAGGAGTGCTTCAATGCTTGTGTTTCTGGATGTGGATTTAGGGTACGTAATGGATTTCTTTGGTACTCATTCTACAATCCTTGGTTTTTACATTTATCAGTTTGTTTTCTTTGGGGATATGCCCACCAAAAATCTCATAAGCCACATTGTCTTGCTGTATGATAGTTTGATATACCAGCAGAGGAAGTCAAACAAATCAAGCCAAACAGGCCGTCCAAGCCGCCACCTCCTGTAGTAGATCGGACTACGAATTCGGAATCTGCTGTGAATGGTGAAGACGTGCCTTGCACATCAGCGTAGTTTATGCGTCTCCAAATTTTGTAGAACTATTCATTGTTCTTTTCCTCCTCAGATTGCCCCCCTTTTTTCTTTATTTGCTTGAACTGTATGCCTGAGATTTTTTTGTCCACCTCAGTCTGGACTAGATGCTAACAAGAGCTTAAAAATATATGAAAATATTGGTTTTGTTCTGACTGCAATCTTGTTAGCTAATCTCTACTATCGGAGTAGCTCTTTTCCAATTTTCGTTACGCGTGTATGTGTATCCATGCGGTAATATATGCTGGCCAGGTGCGGTGGCAGCGGCTGGCCAGGCTCGCGGTGAGCACCCCATCGAGCCCTGCTAATATGCAGGGACATCTATTTCTTGATTACTTGGTCACCTCACATGAAGTTGACCAATAAATTTCATCAAACATACAAAAAACAAACAACCACTTCACACATTCAATTTCAATATTCCAAGTTGACAACAATGCAATGATGCAAATATATCATGAACTCCAAAAGCACTCTGGAATAGTCATATAACTTTCTCACTAACCTGTTCCTAGGCAATCCGGATTAGTTAATAAGTTTCTCACTGATCTAACTCAAATGCACTTTGTGTACCAGTACAACCTTTTTCTCCATATGTATACATATTCAACCATATGAATGCAATTCATGATGCAACATCCTCCGTAGTCAACACACTCCATAAGTAAATACTTGCACCAAATAGACATTCACCACTCAAAACATAATCGCCAATTTATCACACATAGAGCGTGCGCAAAATAAACATCCAACATCAACATATAATCATCGAGGTATCAACATGCAACTGTCATACATAAAATGTAAGCGCCATAATTCATTATGATTCACATAAATAAAATTCGGTAAAACTTAATGTTTGTAGTAAAACAACTTTTAATTAAGAAAGTGACTATAAAGCACGATTGTTTTATAACAAATTGCAACCATTGTAATGTTACTTGGCTTAACCGGTAATGGAAAACTTGAACCTCGACGACCAGCGAATTTTTTGTACTAATAATCTATTTTTTATTCGAAATTACAGAAATATATCCACGGTCAAATTTTTTACACAAATAAACTCCAGTCGTCCAATAGAGGGCGACTGGAGCCAATCGCCCAACGGGGGGGAGGGGCGTGGCTCCAGTCGCCCCCCCACCCCCCATTGGGCGACTTCATGTCCAGTCGCCTACCCAGAGGGCGACTGGTTTCAGTTCCCTATGGATTTCATACAATTTATCATTTTTGTAGATTGTAACTGAAAATTAATCTGCTAGATTTATAATAAAAGTTTATGGTCATTGTTTGTTGTAGGTGCGTAAAAAAAATTGAATTTTTTTTAAGAGCGATTGACCTTAGAATGATCGGTAAATATGATGTAAGTGATATTGTGATGTTACTGGGAATTCAAATACGGAGAAAACCGGTATGTTAATATTGTTAGATGACGTGCTATGTGGATAATGGAATACAAAAAGACGAGATAATAAGCTTGTTTGAATTTAAATAAACTGCATAATACAGCTGTCAGCTGGGAGTAATATGTCGCGTACTTTTTGATTACATGCAAAACATATAGCATCATGTACGACTAACCCAGCCAACTGCTCGTACGACCTACTGTGTGGACCGGGGCTATTTTCCTTTTCTTGCCAGCTCGGTGTTGAACTCCTCGACGGCCCCTTTTGTCTTGGTCGCAATTTCTCGCTTTCTCTCACGCTTCCTCTCGCTAGCCTCCCGCTCCCTACGCGTGCACGCCTCGATATGAGCTTTCGTCTCGCGTTGTATATGCAGGGTTTGCTCGTTCTTGCGGCGCTCCTCCTCCCGGATCGCCGATGACCTTGCAACATTCCATTCGTCGAAGTCGAGGGCCCACTGGTCCTCCAGGTGGATCTCAAGATTGATCCATTTGCGGTAGCGATATAGGGGTTCCGGGGGACTGTGAATACAGGGGAGAGGTTGTTAGTGCATACTCTGAAGGAGAAAAAGTAGGGGGAATGTCCTTACCAGCTGCCGATAGGTTACGGTGTCTAGACAGCGGTCGGGGTAGTCACTAGAGTAGTTTGTGCAACCCCAGTAACGTATATCTAGGCTGAGGCAGTGCTTAGACTTGAAGAACTTGCATGTGCCCCGGCACCAACAAAGGGGGCATCTAACTAAATATATACAAATGTATTATATTTTATATATATTAGTTTTTTGCCAAAATTTTTGGTTGTTCGGCTAAATACCCATAAACCATACCAAGTCCACTCGGGGCCGCGGTGACAAGTTCGTATGGATGACAGCAGTTACATGTATACAGACTTTGGGCCTATGAGCACGAAGGCGACACCGGTGCCAATCTCGAGAGTGACGAACGTAGGGTGACGATGCATGCTGAAGCCGACAACGGACGAGATAGTATTGTAGGAGAACATAGAGTTTGGCTTCTTTTTTTCATCTTATGGCGTATGATTCCTCCCTAACAAACAAACAAGATGTTTTCTTCATCGCCTTTTCAAAGGGCCTTCTTGATGAGGACATCCCAAAGATACCAACTGGACCGATTACACGAGTACGAGCTAAACAAATTAATCAACAGGTGAATTTGCTCATAATTGAATTTGGTTATAATTTACGTGAGAATTGGTTACTACCTCATTCCAATGTGTTGTCTGTTTGAATTTGGTTATAATTTACGTGAGAATTGGTTACTACCTCATTTCAATGTGTTGTCTGTTCTCAAGTTTAAACAATGTGAAACGTTTTAGAATTGAATCCATGGAGAAGAAGTTGATGGAGAAGAAATACTTGAGTCAAGCAAGAAAAGACATGTTCAAGTCCGCATTATCATATCGGATCAACCTTAGATATATTTAGAACCGTTCGATCCACATCAAACACTCGCAAAACCTTCAGAACGCTCAGACCAGTTAAATGATTATCTGCTTGCATAATCACGATGTTCTTTATTTCTTCAACATCGAGGTAGAACGCTGACCTCTTCAAATTTAGGATTCTAACCTTTTATTTTCGTCTTTTTTCTGGCAATATAGTTTTTTTAGATTTTTTTTGCCTTTTCATTTCCCCCTTTATTTGTTCCTTTGTCTGTGATGACATATACTATTTTTTAAAATTTAATTACGCCAAAAAAAAATACCAGCCACTTCAGTGCACAATACACCATAAGCCAAGGTTTTTAGGCCCCACTCCATACGGCTTCGACTTTTAGCCTTTTTTTCTTTCGGCTTTTTTGGGGCACTTCTGCCTTTTCTATCGCTTTATTCATTTGTATTGCCCATGACAATATAATGTTTTTTCTTATTTTTAATTTTCTTTTGATTAAATGACTTAGAAAAAACTAACCGTTGTTACATTACAATTGCAGCCAACAAATAAAGCCATAAGCCAGAAACTTAAGTTCTTTGTAGCGGACCCTTAAAGCCCGAATAAGACACGTTGCCAGTGCAGAGTTGTATAGTGAAGGCTTTCACATGGAGGAGCATTGTTGTACACACAAGTTGCCTGTTTTCTCCAAATGGTCGTTTTCCTTGAATCAAGATCACACAAGAAATTCAACCTTATCTTTATCTTTGCCTACGGAGGAACTCCCGCATTTCTGGATGGAACTCTCCTCGTACTATTAATCTCATCTTCTTTACGTCCTCCCAGAGCAAGCATCCATTGTCCCTTGCATGATCACAGCATTGCTCAAACAGTTCCTGCACAAAGAAGCGATAGTTGAATATATTTTTACTCTTTATACTACAAAAGCATATGAAGGGACGAGAGAACCAAGCCTTGCTTGGGTGGCTAGTGGAGGTAGTTGTACCCCTAACCCACCAGGGTTCAAACCCTAGGTTTAGCCCTGCGTGTCTTATTTAGGAGGATTTTCTTTCAATGAGAGGCCACGTGCCCGTCAAGCTCCGCTCATCCAGTCTTCCGTAGGCGTTGTGTGTGTGAGTGCGTGCGTGTGGTGGTGTGTGTCTGTGTGGACATCTATGTTTTGTACTGGGTGTGTTGTGTTCGCTAAAAAGAAAAGCGCGAAAGGACATGATATAATCAAACTCCAAATTTGCCCTAGTAGCCTCCAAAAAAGAATCGCAAAGTTAGATTAATGGTGGGTTTACCTTGTTCGGAAAATCTTCATATAAATGTGACGGGACCATGTCAACCCTATTACGGTCGGTTTCCCACAGCCTAATCTGCACGGAAGAATTAGCAACTTTCTATATTATTTCTGTATAGCAGATGATGGCTAGTCTGCAGGGAGGGGGGAATTGCTTCTTACCTGATCTGCAACATTCTCAGGGACTACAGGTATCTTGTCGGCAACACGAGGGTGGGCATTTTGCTGAAGGAATGAAATTATCTGGAAAACAAGAAAAGAAACACAATTATATGAATCTATGTAATGAATCCTGTAGAAGAAATTTATAATTCAAATGATACCTGTTCAGCAGTGATGCCATTCTCAAAAGCACCATAGAGACTTTCTTTTGTAATGGCTCCCACAATGAGATTTGGAAGTTGATACTCCACCCTGCAAAAACATCCTTGTTAAAACATTCAACAAAAATTGGAAAACTGACAGCACACATGGTAAAGGGCCTGTTCTTTGCGGCTTTTAAAAACGACTTTTGACTTTTGCTACAGTACCTAATTTTCAAACGAAGTATTTTTTCAAAATGGTGTCTACAAGTTAATTATAGTACACGTTAAAAGCACAACATCTGTATCAGCCAAAATCGCAAGTGAGTATCTCTCTCTCTGTGATCTCTCTTATGAACAGGCCAAAATTCAAAATTTTCAGCAATAAACCACAACCATAAGCCAAAAAAAGAACAGACCCAAAATCTAGAATTGCAAGTAACCACAGAACTACTGCTCTTATTATGATCAAGCCTTAAGAAGGTATCCTATTGGACCTTCAACACTATCTTTCCCATTTATAAATGTGGAGCTTCAAATCAATGCTTAGTGTTGGGTGCAAACGATGATTCGACCTTGCCACCTACAGAGCTCTCCCATTAGCATGTGGCACAATATGAAGGACTGACAAAATACAGCTAGCAGTAGGCGACTGAAAACAATCATTTCAGATGTGAATGGTTAAAATAGCTAGATTTACAAGCAGGCTACAGTTGACAGTTCCATAACTCTGAAGGGCTTTGCATCCTCAAGGGATGTCCATAGATAGCTTAGGGCTTAGGTTAATGAATTATAATAGGCAATCTTGCTTATAGCATCCTAATCATCAGTCGCACAATGTTTGGTCATTTTCACTGCATTATTATCGTGTTTTGTATTGCCTAGAGTTAGTACTGGACTCCGGTAGGAAGATTGCCATTGCTTAAGGCATTCAGTCAGGGGCTAGACTAGGACACCAGGTTAGGCATTCAAAATTGTGCGAAGCAGTATAGAGCACCTACAGTGCAAAAAAAATAGTTGCTTTTTTTTGCATACCAAACATAAAACACATTGATAAACAAAAGTAAGTAGTTCAAGGATGCAATAGGAGTTATGAAACAGTAGCCAAAATGTAAAAATGGCTGAAGGGTGAGCTAGGTTATGTCACTCATCTGACACCCCATGTACCTTGAAAAAAGACGTAAAATTTCACAATGCAATCTGGAAGTAGAGTATGCATACATCCTAAAGTTTGTCTCCACAACCACAAAACCCTGAAACAACAATATCACACAGTATCAACTCTTAAGTGAAAAGCACTTCATCACAATGTTGCTTAGGTGACAAGTAGGTGAAAGCCAAGAAGATTTGAACAACATATAAAACTGCAATAGCAAAGGACATAGGATGTTACGAAACCTCTTTGCTGGAAGATGAATCCGACAAGCTTGCTGAGAGGTTTGTGGCCAATTTTGTAGGTATGAACCAGCTGTCCTTTCGACCCTGTTATTAATTTACTCTTGAAATTCTTATTCATCTAAATGATTAGGGAAAAAAACTAAATCAAAAGTTTTACCTGCTGTAGTTTGACTAATCCCAACTCCGCCAGATCCCTAATAGCAATTCTTTGGACATCGGTCAGAGTATTCAAGCTATAAGCCTGAAACATGAACAAGACAGACAGAAAGTATGGCGGTGAATTTACAGCCAATGTACCAGGCAGCAAAGCTTGAACACAAAAGAACAGATGCAGGATAAATTTCATCTGATTATATTAATCCTACAGTCCCTTAACTTCTTTTTAAGCACTGCCATTATGATATTTTCTTAAACATTCTTACTTGTTAGTCGGGCATGTAAGGTTGATGTCCCTGTCCTGTTAGATAGACCAGAACAAACACAACAGCACTTGATATATTTGAGATGCTCCCCTTCATATCGGCTATAATTTATCTCACCCTTGCACAAACCCCAAACTAATATCTTTTCCCACTTGATGTGGGCACACCGCACACTTCTTTTCATATTGATATAGCCTACTGTTACTGAAGAAAATGGCGCTGTGAAAATAGGATTTTTAAAGGTGAACAAAAGTTGGGCAACTGTTGACTTTTGAATGGTTCTTGCAGATGCTTAACATGACCTTGTAAAAAAAACGTTTTACGTTACCTCTCCCAATGTATGAAAACTAAGTTCCAAGAGAAATGATATCAACTCCGTGGGGTCCACTCCACGTTCCTATTCAATAATAATAAAACAATCATCAAAAAAAGAAAACAACAAACATATAACTCATGTCGAATCAAAAGGCAATCTAAAAAGAACATGCCACCAATACCTCTGCTGATGAAATGTATTCTCGCATTATGTACCAAAGTTGTGCATTTGTCTCCATCAGCTGGTTAAATAGAAAAAGAGTGAGAACAAAAGATGAAAGTCTGTCAGATAGTCAGATCAACTGAGAGCCAAATGCATACTAGAAACTGGAAGCCATTCTCAGTTAACTTTGGAGCTTCACCATCCCTGAAAAATATATTAATTCAGGAACTCATGATGTTGAAATTATTGCTTGTAGATCCAGTGAAGTGAACATATATACAGTAAAGCTAGACACTACATAGCAGAAAACAGAAAATTAGCTTTTAAATATTCCACATGGGTATGAAGACACCAAACATGATTTGCAAATATATAAGTTCAAAAATCTCAAGCTGCTAAACTGAACAAGTCGTTAGGATGACCAGTTAATCCCATTTTACAACCAGAAAAATTGAACACAACCAAACTAACCAAAAACAATTTGCCATCAGCCTGTCAGCCCACAACATCGTGAATTTACATATAACTAATTTCTGTTAGTGTATTACTATGTAGATACTACCACTAGATACACTATATCTAATTGTACTAGCAAGAGAAAGAACTGCAGCAATCTGTCCATTTTTTGTTACTGAAATGAAATTTGGTTGTCACAAGTTTATATGTAATTCATTGTCAAAGCAAAGGAGGTAATTAGATGGAACCGTGAACTCAGAAGACCTCGCTGGAATGTTCTCATCATAGACGAGCTGAAACTTGTTCCTCTCTCAACTTGAGATGAGTTGATTAATTGCAGCAAGAAGCACTATTTTCCCATAAAAAAACACAATAACAAGTATAAGCATTCACTAGGAAAATAAACACAGGAACTCAGGAAGTATTCCAAATGTTTAAAGAGTAGGATTCAATGGGCAAAAAAGATAGTAACAACAATATAAAAGAAGACATACATGGAAAACATAATCTTGAGTTAAGCTTTCTCAACCTAACCTCCCATTGCTCAAGAGCATAGTCTTCGAGTTCTGCTAATGTAGGCAATCTGGCAGTGACACTTGATGGTATTGGTTCCCTTGGTAAACTTCCACTACAGCAAAAAATAAAACTGGAATTTGACCAACTAGTGCGTATGCCCTACAAGAAAAACTTACATAACAAAAGCTAAAGGCCTAAAGCAGTAAAGCTTAAGCAGCATCACTAGCTTGAGATATATCATTTTTTTTCTGAATAAACAAACAACCATGTAGCATACAGCAATTTCCTTTTCATACAAAGTATTAGATTTAATTTAGCACTTCTTCCATGCAATCATCCGTAAGTTTTGTGAACTATTTTCCACCATAAAACACCACATGCACCCTTTTCAAATTTTCCCCTGTGATGTCAGCAGGGCACATGGGCGCATGGTAATTCTGTAAGATAGTAATAATTACTCCACAATCGTAAGAGTGGTACATATTCTATAAGATGAAGAAAGCACATGCCGACACCATCATAACAGTTTTGAGAAAAGAAGCAATTAGCTCAAAATACGAGAAAGGATCACAGTTGATACATACTTACCCATCAACTAAATACTTTTGCATGTTACCCTGGAACTTCTGATTCATCTTGTAGCTCACCTCCTTTTTTCTGTATACACAGCATAACCAAGTGAGCTAGAAAGTATATAGTTAACTTTGCACCATACAAACAATACAAAAGCAGGTGAAATAGAAAATTCATAGTTCAATTTGCATCATGCAGGTAATGCAGAACCAACTAAACTACAAAATTCATATCAGCTATGCCTATGCACATGCAAGAAATAACAACAGTAACAGGAGGCTTTAAAGTTCAGATACCCAGGGAAAAGACTTGCCACTAAAAATAAAGGAGACGATACTGTTTACTAACTCAATTTGGATTTTAGTTTCAGCTGATGAGGTAAATGAAGAATTGATATTCTGATAGTACAACACGTCTGTAAACATTTTACTACCACCAGAAGACCATGAGTCCACGCACTGGTTAGATTCACACTGCCACACACAGTGCAGTCTTGAAAAAGTATACTTGACTTCGATCCATTAATTTTGTCTGCCATGGTGGTACGTATCACAGTGGCAGTGTTAAGCAGTCACTACCAGTGCAGCGAATAAGCTAATAATAAGCAAGCCATATTCCAAACAAACTCTGTGATTGAAGTATAAGTTGCTATGACTCATCACAAATCCTTGTTTCTCCACCTTAAACTGAAATCATATGCATTTCTTCAAAAACCAAGGAAAGATGACAAGCCATCACTGGAGATATAAAGATTGCAGCATATATTCAAGCGTACCATTCTCCCCATCGTGTTCAATGCATCATAAAATAATTGCCAACCAAACTAACCAACCATTCAAACCTATAAGGGGGAATGCTTAACAACCCTAATCAGTGCCCATGTCAAAATGTTTGCATCCAAGGGCATAGTCACGTCTAGATGACAATTAAACAACGAAACAATCAAGATGGCCACTGCCCATGCCAATAGACTTTGTGACCCAAAAAGGGAGGCCTTTCTCTCTTTTTTAGGCCTCCAAGTTTAACTCTTCTCCTGTGGCCTTTTTTTTTCCTGGTTCTGTATAGGTGTTTAGCTGTTTTGTTTTCTCCTCCTTTAATATAAAGCTCTACAGTGGGGGCCTCCCCTGCTGTATTTATGGTTCAAAAAATATTGGTGCATATTTCCTATGGTCACCTCATGAGCTTGTAAAAAGCTGACTGAAAAGCAAAATTTCAGCCACTTGATACCCATAATAAATCAAATTGCCCTTGTGTGCCAAAGGCATAACACATGTTATTATTTGGTTCACTGATGGTTGATCTAATCCAGGAAAGTTACAAGTCTGATTGCACTTCAAGATATAAATACCCAGTGACTGATGGAGATGGGTGAGGTCTTACCTATCGCGTACTTCGACAAATACCCTTAGTTGGAGCAGCCTATCAATGGCGACCCTGTGCTTGGCGGCATACTCATCAAGCACCCACTCCTCCATAGCCGCAGCAGCCACCGGTGCTGGCACGTACAGCATCTGCAGTGCGTATTTCTTCGCTAGCGGCGGGAGCGACCTGCAAAATAACAGGAATATCACAACGACAGCACCAAGAAATCATAATGCATTGCAGAGCTGGTAGATTGGGGACCTGAGTACGGCCTCGCAGATGAAGGCGGAGTCGTAGAGCATGTCGAGCTTGGCGGCAGGCAGTGCAGCCACCATGTCCATGAAGTTCCGTGCTACCACCATAACCTGCGGCATCTTCGAGGTGCCTGTGGAAAACAAAGGGGGCAGAAACTAAATCTAGGTTACTTTGCACTCGAATTGGACAATAGTGAAAGCATTCAACAGATGCCATAGTATTCATGTTCCCAAATTGGAAGTATGCGGCAAAGTTGCATACTGGATAAGCTGGATTGAGCATGTCGATGACACATGAGGTTAGGCCCCGTTGTCACACCCCAATGGTATTTTATCAACATGCAGCTTTTCTGACACTCGTGGTTTCCTTAATTTTTTGTTCCACTGACACTCGTTAGCCACGGTCAGCGATGGACCAGGAATTTCAGGATAGATATTCAAAGTTACATAAAACAGGAGGCTTCGGCCTGGGGTACCAGCCTAGCGCCGTGGTAGCGGGATGAGGAAGCGCAGGGAGATGTGCACAGGGGCGGACCTAACGTGGGACATGGGGGTTCAGTTGAACCCCCAAAAATATGGAAAAATAAACTGCTACTGGTACTCCACAACGCAGCAAGCAAATCCACCACAAACTCCATTGGACTGGACTATCCATCCCAGAAAGGAAGATTTGGGTGAGATTGCTCACGGAAAAGAAAAGATCCTCGGGACAAAGCTCACTTAAACAATCCAAGCAAGCTAGGGTTTCCTTACCAGCGAAAGAAGAAATCAATCCGGCAGAGCGGAGGACGACGACGACGCCTACGAGACAAGAGTTCCTTCGCTTCGAGGGTTAGACAGACGGCGAAGCAATAGCCGCCGCCGCCGCCGCCGTCGCGACGAGATATGGAGAAGAGTTAGGAAGAGGACGGGCTGGAGACGAGAGAGGTTTGGGATCAGGCCGCGAGGATTGCGGATTTGGGGGGAGGAGGAGGATAGAAATCTTTGACAATGGCCTGTCTCTTGTGCTGGACATCGGAGATCTATTCTAGGGTTCGTGTGGAAGAAAGGAGAGGCGATTAAAGGTCCATATATCATATATATTGCACTGCACTTGACACCGACTCGCTCGAGCTCGACACGGGTTCGCCACTGCGTCTCACGCACGCGTGGTCCAGCTGCTCACTATTGGCGTAAGGCAGCAGCGAGCAGATCGGCGAAAATCGGTGTCAATCAACGGTAGAAAAGGAGAGTAGCAACGCCAGGAAAAAAGTCGGAAAAGAGTGAAGGATATAGTGGCTTTCTCGCTTCTCGTTTGGGTAATGATTTGATTTTCTCTGATGATTGTTAATTTAATTAGATATTAGAGTTAAGATGAGACAGAAGTGGCAAGTATTCGTTACTGAAAAAACTAACATATCGATTAATCTACTATATTGTTCTTCTATAATTTTAGATATTGTATGAGAGTAATTTAGGAATGCCATCTACTAGATAATTGTAGAGAAATTGATAGCTTTCTGTACAATATTTATTTATATTGATCGGATAAATAGATTTTAAGCTATGAATTTTGTAATCATGCTATCTGGTAAATTTATCATTTTCTAGTAGCACATATCAATCTGTCAATTAAAATTACTAGATGGAACAATTTGGATGATTTATCAACATGAAAGATGTAGATAATTAAGGATTCTAGAGATCCCATGAACATGATTTTCAACGAGTAAGACGAAGTTATGAATCTTGGAAGATTCTTTGTCCCAGACTGGTCACGGTGGTTTGGTGGATGTGAATAAGTACATATGGTCGGGATTTGTGATACTGATCAAATGTTTTAAGATGTATCTCTCAAAATATACTCCCTTCAGTTACAAACACTAACCATTTTGGACATCGATACGGTCTCTAAATATAACTTTAACCACTAAGTTGTATTCTAATATGTTTGTAAAACCCAATAAAATGATAATATTATAACAGTACATTTCAAGATAAATCTATACATATGATTTTCTTGTATTCAATGTAAATTTATAAAAAATATATCGATAGTTAAAGTTTCAAAAGTTTGACTACAAACATCTCAAAACGACATGTATTTGTGACTAAAGGAAGTATTTATTTAATTAATACTCAATTCAGAAAAAATGTGATTATCAAAGTGCAATACTAGCTTATTTTATCAAGCACATGCACTCAACTAATTTATCATAAATGATAGAGATATTTTTCCTCAAAAGGGTCCAATTAAAATATTTGAAAATCTTTCTAAAATCCAGATATTTTCTTAGAAATATCTAGATATTTGAGATATTTTATTCGAAGGAATTTTATGGTGCCAATTGTCATAAATCTAGTGGTCATAAAATTTATATAATCCTTTCAATCCAAAATATACATCATTTGGGAGAGTTGGTTTTGGTTTATAAATAGGAAGCAATATGTTCGTCAAAATGCCCATGTTAATTATTAGTCTTAGAGAGAGGTAAATCATAAATAGAGATAACATATGTCAAAAACAAAAACATTTACTACTTCTTTTTCTATGTGTGTGAAAAAACACCATTTTATATGCTAACACGGAAAATAAGAAAAGAGAAATGGGTTAAAGTTAAAATCTATTTAAAAACAAAGTGTACATTTGTGTTGTCAACTAAAGTTGTAATAGTTTTACTATAAAAAGTTGTAATTATACTGCCACCAAATAAAGGGTTAGTATTAGTTTATTATTTTAAATTTTTTAGTGTTATTGACTTTTAATAGACTTAGAAATATGACTTTTATCTTCAATTTTTATAAACCAATATAAGTATATATTAAAAAAATGTAACACAATGTAATTAGCGAACACCCATTCATAAAATCCTAAATCCGCCATTGGATGTGCAAGGGGTAGAGAGGGAGAAACAGGGGAAGGGAAGATAATAGATTGGTTATTCCTTCCTTACATTGATAACTCATGATTCGCCTTATGTGGCCGGCGTAAGCAGTAGTTTTGGAAACAATAACTAATTCCATCTATAAGAGATTGGAATTTGACCAAATATTCTTAATGGATTTACTTCTAATCAAATCCTAGCCGGGCACTGCCTAAGCAGCCGGTGTCCTAGATGCCCTGCGGACGTAGTGCTTGCCCCACATGACATCGCTTCCCCTGTCGACAAGCAGCTCATCCACGAGCTGAAATGCTGGGAACTGACGTTGGAAGTCATCGAGAGGAACCCATGAAGTTTCGGAGTCTGGTAGGCCTTGCCATTGGACGAGGAGCTCCTTGACGCCGCGAGCCACCCTTGCATGGACAACGGCCCTGGGAGACGGGCAGACCCGCCCATGTTGCATATCCGGCAATGGTGAAGGGCTGCTGGGTGTCGATTGGGGCTGGAGGCTTACCAGTCGTGAGGAGGGGCGGCGGCCGGGAGGAGGATGGGGGCGATGGTCGGCGACCGGGATCTGGATCTGCCGATGAGGAGTGGCGGCAGGGCGGGTAGGCGGCGGCCGGGTGGGAGGATGGGTTTAGGGTTAGGGGGGCAGGGGCGGAGGCGGGCTGGTGGTAGCCGGTCGGTAGACCGGGAGGAGGATGCAGAGGGCAGACGGCTGGGAGGATGAGCCCGATGCGGAGATTTCTGGAGGTGGCGGCTGCGGGCTGTGAGTGCGGAGGGGAACCGACTCACTGCAGCGGCTAGTTGGGACTAGGGTTTGTGTGGAGATTCGCGTGAGGAGGTTCGTGCGCTTGACGTGGAGGCCAACCAAACGCAGTCCCTATTTCCTTTCAATGGGATCAAACCATAGAGAAGTTCTCTTTTTTATTATAGTGATTTGCCTTCGAACACCTATATTTTTTTTTCGTAAGGGTTTTTCACGTAAAAACTTTCATGTCTCTTGTTTCTATATTTCTGTGCATTATTTGCAACAACAATATTTACAACACATAGAACACCCCAAAATTTGCTTGAAAAATCATTTATCATCCTAAACTATAAAATTAGACATTTAACACCGCAAACTTTACAATCCGATTCAAAAAGAAATAAAAAAATTTCTCTCATGACGGACAATGCAAAGGAATACAGAGAGAAAAAGAAAAGAAAAGGCAAAAAAGCATTCAGCAGATGTCACAGTATTTATGTTCCCAAATTGGAAGTATCCGATATGCTCTCTCATCTTCGAGGTGCCTGTGGAGAACAAAGGAGGCAGAAGCTAAATCTAGGTTACTTTGCACTCGAATCGGCCAATAGTGAAAGCATTCAGCAGATGTCACAGTATTTATGTTCCCAAATTGGAAGTATCCGATATGCTCTCTCATCTTCAAGGTGCCTGTGGAGAACAAAGGAGGCAGAAGCTAAATCTAGGTTACTTTGCACTCGAATCGGTCAATAGTGAAAGCATTCAGCAGATGTCACATTATTCATGTTCTCAAATTGGAAGTATCCGACAAAGTCGCATACTGGATAAGCTGGTGGCTAACTTGACTCATAAATTTTGGAAAACTTGGATTCCTACAAATAGCCATACAAATCGTAACTAATTTGATATCATTTGTAGAATTGAATTGGAAGATTCAATTGTTTTTAAAGGGAAAAAACAATGAAATAGATTTGGACCTCACTAATGTTCCATCGCTTTCCATTTAGCGAGTGCTCCGTCGTTCCTCACAGCACAAAGCAAAGCTCCATGCCATGTAGGTTTCTCTCTCTTTTCCATGGAAATGGTCAGACGAAATAAACTTCTGGCCTGTCGCCGAATAAAAGCGCCTAGGATTTTTCGCATGTAGCACCATGTGGAGCCTTTCGTATTCACGGAAAATAATAATGATTACGCTACTCTGTATCCAGGGAACAAAATGATGGTTGCGTCTTAAGGTGGGTTGCGTCAGATGTTTTGTGTACGAGCTGTAGCTTTTCGCCGATTAAATTTCGTCTCCTCCGTGCTCCATGGGTGAAGATTGTTGAAAAAATTTCTTACCCTTAACGCCGCTCCTGTCTGCGTTGAACCAGCTAGAATACCGCTGTCGTGATGAACCTGCTAGAGAGATACCGTAATCGCCGAGATAGCAAAGAAGAAATCAAACTAGAAAATACGAACACTCTCAACACACAACTCTAAGTGTTGTGATAATAGATATGTACTTCTTCAGAAACACGCGCAGATACTTTTTCACTGTCACAGATTCATCCATCTTATTGCCAAGAGAGTTAATATGATTGTACAACAAACTCAGCTTGTCAGCGAACTCGTCCACCGACTGAGTCTCTTCTATCTTCAAGTTCTCAAACTCGCTCCGCAAATTCCGAAAAAAATCAACTTTTCGGACAAAAGCAGCCTAGTGAAAAAATCAACACACGGGTCCTTATTTCTTTTTCCTTCTCTAACCTTCTGCTTGCTTGCAGCTTCTTCGTACCTCCCCCGACTTGCTCTACTTTCTATTGCTCCTGCTGAGCACCTCGTCTCTTCTTACATTGCTTCGTATAATGTCCATACATATATACATCCACATCAGCAACTTAAGAAACGGACACGGACTAGAAACCGGAGGTCGCACGGACTCACTCGTATACGGATACGATGACCCATACGGCATACTCGAATACGACAAATCAACTCGTAAACGGACTAGATTTCTATGTATACAACAAGTATATATACACGTATACAGTTTAAATACGTCTAAAAATAAGATTATTCTCTAATAAAGACTAAGCTTAGGTGGTTATGCAAGGATAGGACTGTTGAGTGAGGAGTTACCAATGGCTTCTTCTAAAATAAGTTTGATACTATTCATTGGTTGGAGTAAATATGTCTTCTAAAATAAGCTACCATGGACTGAAAATCTCACGCAGTACCGCGTTGGCTGCTCTAGAGATGTGGCATAGCGATTCTTAGGTGATGATCATTTTGGCTTATTTTTGATGGTTTATGGTTGAAAAGTACTATAACCGATCGAAAAACATCAGAATGACAGAGCTTATTTAACATAATTAAATTTAAAAATTAAAAATATAAAAATATGTTAGCCCATCACAAACAATGCAAACGAATACTGAAAAAAAGAACCGCAAAAAGCTCAAAAATCAAAAATTCAGAAAAGATGAAATTATGAATAGAAAAATAAATTCAAAACTGTGTTCGTTCAAACGAGTGAGCCTTAGCCAAGTTACCCCTTGTTACACATCATAGCACATCATTGCCGAAGTATCACGTAGATGACGTGCTACACTCCAAATCTAAATCTAAAATTGACCAAATAAGTAACAATTGAGTAGAACCACCTCTAGACATTTACTCAGTCCCAAAAATCCAATCCGCATGTCTATTTCCCTGTGATTTGCTCATCCCAACGACCGGCCAGGGCAGGCTCACCTGTGTTTCCCTCCCTCCTCACTCCACCGTTTGTTTCCCCAAAAATCCCACGCCACCGTCGTCAAACTCCGCCGCGGAAGCGAAGAAGCAGCAGTCGTCTCCCATTCCCCCACACAACCTCCTAGGCTTCACATAATAATAAAAAAAAGCAAACCAAACCAGCCACCGACGAAGAGCGGCGAGACCCGGAGGGAGCGAGGAGGCAAAGCGCGGCGAGTCGTCGAAGTTGGTCGGCGGCATGGCCGGGCGCGTGGTGCGGTGCTGCGTGCAGACGGCGCTCAAGATGGTGAACTCCGTCCTGGGGCTCGCCGGCATGGCCGTCATCCTCTACGCCCTCTGGATGCTCCGGGCCTGGTCCAGGCAGGTCTCCGAGCTCCACCAGCACCTCCCGGTCCCCTGGTCCGTACGCCTTCTCTTCTTGCTTCTCCTCCTCTTCCTTGAACAGATCTCGTCTAGTGTCTCGCAAGCCGCAATCTTTGCTTTGTTTTCGTGCGCTCGCTACAAGTTTTTGCTGTTGCTAATCCGTTCTTTGCTCGGCTAAATGCGTTTAGCTAGTTTTGAGCGATTTTTTTGCGAAATGTATCAAACGTACTGTTTCATTGGAATATTTTTTTTAGAAGTAGTAATTGCGGATTCCGTGCAAGAATGAGAGACTAGGAAATGGCGTAGAAACTGAACCCATCTCACCAAAATCGCCTCCTTTTTCTTCTATGGCAGTTAAAGGTTAGTCTTTTTTTGATTGGTGATGGGCAGGAGATCCTGATCCGCTCGTTTCGGCTTCCACTTAGGTTCTGATTTATTTTTCATTATTTATAAATTTTGTGTTTTTGAATTTTTAGTTTTTTAAGCTTTTTCGCTGTTTTTTTGTATTTGTTTGCCTTGTTCTTGATGAACTAGTATATTTTTTCTATTTTTAAATTTTAATTACGCTAAATAAGTCATCTTCAGCTACATTAAAATTTCAGCTGCTACAGTGTAATTTTAGTCATAAGTCGTAGCTTTTCAGCCCATCCGAGCTGAGCTGGTTCAGCATACCACTGTTGCAGCAAATTTTTATACAGTGACTTACAGGTATAGCAGTACTATCCGTTCTAGTGGATGCTAGTGCCATTCGGTTGATGAGGTGATCAGCTTTCGCGGTATTGTTTTGGAATTGGGCTCTAGAAATTTAGGTGGCGGCTGTAATGTGGCGTCGTATTGGAACACGATGTGATGCGATGGATGGCCCAACTGAAAAGGAGATGTGCAGTTGATTGGTGGGACCAGAGCACTTGTGAAGCGTATAGAAAGAATAGCGCTTATGCTAAACAATCGCTTTCCTCAGTAATAATAATTAAATCGGTCTATTGCTGATGCTTTTCTTGCTGTTAGAACGTCAGAGGTGGCGTGTACTAGATGATTTAAACAAGATTTGAGGATAAATCTGGCTAATGAAGAATGCATATTTATACCATGAAAAACCTTATCTAGGCATTTTAAGTGCCTTGCATCTATGTGATACTGATTGAATGTTTTAACGGAAACAAATTCACTTGCTGTGCAGGTTTATTTACACTTTCCTTGCTCTGGGAATCTTTCTGTGCTTGCTGACTTGCTCTGGTCATATTGCTGCTGAAACTGCAAATGGTCACTGCCTCTCTTGTGTATCCTTGAAATTGCCTGATATATGGAGTTACATTTGATGCATGGCTTTTGAATTTGATGTTCTTAGCTTAGTTTGTTGCTTGTCCATGGCTAGATTTGTTCTTTCTCTCAGCAACACAAGCTTTTCACTTGCTGACTACCTGTACTGTATTCGTATGTTAAATTATGCTGGCATGGCCCCTGCTGCTAGTTTATCGAAGTGGCTCACAGCCACGCATAGGGGCATAAGCAACAACGTTCTTCTGGATATATCCAGTTTTTCTAAAATAAATAAATGAGATGTCACCAAAAAGAATGCTATATTCCATCTCTAGCAAATAAGTTCTGAAATGAAAGTGCAGGCTCCTACTAACTAATCACTGAAGCCTGCAAATTGCAGTTATGTTCTTTGAGCTCTCTAACCATACATGTACTGCAAGGTGATGTAAGGACTGTTTTACCTTAACCTGACATGTAGTACATGATCTTCATATTTTTGCTTGTTATATTGGAAGGTGCAATCACCACTGATGTATTTCTGAATAGCAACTGGGAGGAGGTAAGGAGCACTTCAGCTGTTCTACTGTATGCTATTTCCCGTGTATCTGTTATTTCAGTGGGGTAGCCAGCCTATTTCTGTGGGGTCAATTGACCCCATAGGTTTTTGCAAATATGCCTAATTAGTATTAATATTTACACACAAGTGCGTACAAGTCTAAATATTTTATAATAGTTGACCCCACACGCCACTATTTTATTTGATTGGTGATGGTTTGATAATTTCCAAACCTTTAGGATTTTCCGGATGACCCATCTGGGAAGTTTGATGAATTCAAGGATTTCGTGAGATCAAATTTTGAGATATGTGAATGGGTAGGCCTCTCAGTGGTGGCTGCTCAGGTGAGATTCTCTGCACCTTCTCTGCACTGAAACTCAGTCTTCATTTTTTTGTTCTTTCTTACATCTCTTATGTTGTAACCAAACAACTATGTAATTGTACATGAACAGAGTTGCGATCTTTCGATATGCCTTAAATTAGATACTGGCCTAATGAGTCTTTACTGAAACATCTACCTTATATAACTACAATACAACTTTGTAGAAGCTCTGCTAAATGAAATTTGAGGAGCACTTGTCTGCCTAGTTAAGTATTGTAACAACATGTAGTTGCTACCAGCTTAAAATGAAATGCAGACTGCTTCGCAAAAACAACAAAACAGGAACTTCACAGCAACCTTATAATCATCTATTTCAATTCACTTTACTGGATTTGACTAACTGTCACTGAACTTTTTAGAGAGAACTAACTCTTGAGCCTCACTGATTTCCTCTACAAACATAAATTAGTCGATTATTTGCAGGTGGTATCAATTATTCTTGCAATGGTACTTAGGGCTCTCGGGCCTGACCGTGAAAGTGACTATGATAGCGATGATGACACCACCGTGCCTGCAAGGCTGCCTCTCCTAAGAAACCAGGCCCAGCCTGCTCCAAGCTATGTTGAACATAACTTACCTCGTAGGAGTGATTCATGGAGTGTGCGAATTTTGGACAAGGTGAAATACTTTCTGACAAGTACTTTCTTCTGTACATTGATTCGTTCTCAATTTGTTCACTGTTAGTAAAGCCTTGCTATTGGTTCCTTTCAGGCTAACAAATAAGATTTTTTTCTTACCTTATATGACGAACCCTTTGGAAGGAGCACCGACATGTTTTGCCCCCAAGGGTTTATGGCCAACCTGAGGAAATTATACCTTTTTTTGGTTAAGTAGAGATGATTCATAAGATGGTGTAGAACTGAATGTCTACTTTGATTGCCTTTCAACATGCACAAATATTTGAGCAGCATGTAACTAACCCTTACAGCCCCCTTTATGTATGGGAAGAATGTTGTATAATGTTTCACAAAGAGATGATGGCGTGATGCCTTCGCTGACAAAAATCCTGATTGTTTCGCTGTCATGTATTCTCTGTTTCTGTTGCTGATAAAACAACCTGCCAATGCCAAAGAATGAGAATCCGAGATCATGAGATACTGAAGGTAAGATGAACTCTACATGGTACGGCCGTACGGTGTGACTAATTTATATAGCCCGCCGAAGGCACTCACCAGCCATGTTTGGTCCATCAAATCCTGCACGGAGTGGGCTGGCTTCCATGTTGTTAATACACTGTACTGTAAAATCTGTAGCAATCGTCGACAGATACAGGTCCAGTAGTTGCTAGTCGATACGCTTTATTGATGCCATTGAGTCGTCACCAGTCAGGCTATGTACTACTGCAAAACTTTTTTAAAAAAAAGAAACACCGGTTAAGTGTACTCGTCCTCATCAGTAATTTTTTAGGTAAACCTGTTAGGTTATCTTTTAAATTGGTGTGAGGTCCACGGCATTGCACATCTTGCATCATATCTTTGCACCAACAGAAAGACTAGAATAAGCTAACATATGTTCAGTAGTAATCACAAAAAAAAAACTGCAATGCCAATGTATTCAGTTGAAAGTAGAAATCATATCAGCATTAAAATGAGCCCATGAATAATACATGCACTAAGTAACTCATCAGAGCTTGCATACCGTGGAACATAAGGTTCTTCCTTCCCTTAAAATTTTCCATGGAAATTATAAATCTGTACAAGCATTTACAACACCTGAGCACATACTACACCTCAGTCAGAGCTCACAAGGTCTCGTCAAAGTTCACAAGCTGCTCCATGATCAACCACATCCTAGGACAAGGAACATCTTCTGCATGAATCAATAAACCATGCGTCACTCTCAGAAAACAATTGTGAACAAGTCATTATCAACAGCTGAAAGTTATTTTACATGAGAATCATAAGCATAGAAGATGTTATCCCGTGTAACAAGAGGCAGCTTCTCGATGTACATAAACAAGCGCCTGAGGCTATCTCTAGTCACTGTTGCCATGTCAATTACATCTCGGTAATCAGTGAACATCCACAGATCACCAGAATTTACTCTCTTGAGGCTGTCACGGCAGAAGGGGCAGGATTCAGATCTTGATCGCCTGCAACCAGGATAACGCATGTTTTCAATGAATGCAACAATATTCATCATTCATATAGCAGAGAAAGTTGTTTTGAAGTTCATGGAATGAAGGTAGCATTCCTTCTGCTCAGGTAATGGTATTTTCTGCATTCATTCTATTCATCATTCATTCTTTTTTTCATATTCGTTTGCGTTGTTCGTGATAAGTTAACATGTTTTTTCTATTTTTAAATTTTTTAAAATCTAGTTACGTAAAATAAACTACTATCAATTATAGTATAATTTCAGTCAGCTATAGTACAATTTCAGTTATAAACCGATTCGTTTTAGTCCAATCGAGTGGCACATAGATCAGCAGCCCTGATAATAAATTTGGTGAGGTATAATAACTCAAAAAAACACTTTCATAATCCGTCCGGTATCTACTCCTTAGCTAGCTAGCGTCCTCTTCATATTTGCCCCTTTTTAATAGCGTTCTATCTATGATTTCCTAAAAGTTAACAGTGGTTTATGGTGCTTTCAGGTATCTGATCCAAGTCAAAAGGTTTTGCGTTGCAGTTGAATCAAGAGATGGCACCTCGGTTTGCAATTTGCAAAGCTAAACAAGTCCTTAGCTGGAACTGGTATGTCTATGTTATGAACTTGTATGTCTTAGCGTAGATTCATGTCTCCTGTTCAATAAAATTCCTGTCAAAGTGAAGTTTTGCCTGTTGACAATCGCGCAGCCGCCTTCAGTCTAAGAACATTCAATCTCAATCTGTTCTGGCGGGCATTCTCGGTCGATCTACATGTTCCTATTTTTCTGGTGGTGATTAATTAAGCACCAAATTAAAGCTCTGGAACAATGCCTTCCTGCTGGAGCTATCACTCGATTCCAGAGATTGATTCGTGTGTTAGGCAGTGGTCTGGGATCGGCACCACCCTTTCTTCTTTTCAAGCGAAGAAAACTCAGGTCACATTGCATGGTTGGACAGAGGGCACGCGTAAATTAAATATGTATGAGCTAGTAGGGTGGTCCGTGTATTTGTAAAGCTAGATTTATTTTAAAGTTTTAGAACTAAACAATATAACTTAGATATTTAAAAATATGCTTACGTATCTCGTAGGTTATTTAGAATTTTTAAGATGTCATAGACATCAGAAATGACAATAGAAGTTTGAAATATAATGTAACTTATGAAATGTAATTAAAGTATGAGTTTGATGGAAGAAATCAATAAGTGTACTAAGTTGTTGAGGTTCTTAAAAATGTAAGCACTCACCATTATGCATGGATCATGTAGTTGCATGCCATTATTCTTCCTCCATTAGTTACTCTTTTTTGAACAATAGTATGTATCTTTATCTTTTTTTTCTTCTTCCATTAATATGTGAGTTTCTACTTTTAAAAGTTTTTACCTTTACTTTTAAAAACATAATAGATTGGTCGTGCATGGCATGTGTGAGCATCCTATCCTATCGGCCGGACATGGATATAGTTGCATGCACAGATGCGCGCACTTGGCACGTGTGTATCAGATTCGACTTCTTGACCTGCTTGTGCTCTAGAATTAAGTACGTTTATATATGCTTGACTCATGTGGCACACTTGATCGAACAACGCAAACTGAGCCTGCATGAGTTGGTTTGAAGAAGAAATAAAATTAGCAAGTGAGCCGCTGAAGAACGAACAGCACAAACACCAAAGAGAATAAAATGCTAATTAGGGCGTGTTCTTTATGACTGTGGCTTATGACTTATAGTCTTAGTTGTGGCTTTTGGTTTTTGGCTGTTCGTGTGAGAGATTACAGAGTAACTGAAATTCACGTGTAGTTTTGCTGATATAAATGAAGTCGATACAATATGTACTACAATTAACTAGTAGATTTTATCTTAAAAAGATACTTCGTTTAAAAACTAGTTACTGTAAAAAAACAACAAACTAAAGCCAAAATCTACAAAAGAACAAACCCATAATCTGGAGGAGCAACTATATATCACGTAAACAAATTGAAACCACAAAAAAGTAGGAGTAAGAGCTAAACAACAATATCTTGTCTAAACAAATTGCACAGTTCGTTGGGATCAACCATGCAGATATATGAAGCTTCAAAAAGATTATCTGGGGGCGGGGAGGCAATTAACAAGCAAAAGCTGCAACACAAACCTTTGATCGTGTTGCCACGTCACGTCCCCTCTCACCCAGATGTGGCCAGTGTCACGGCGCACGTCCTGTATGTATATATGTAGAGAAGTGCTGTAGAATATTTGGTTATTTTTTAAGATAAAAATAGTCAGATGATCTGAGAACGTTGGATCTCTATCCAACGGATCCACTCATATAAGCACTCCTTTCAAAAAAATCTCATATAAACACCCTCTCAAAAAAAAGATCTGAATCGTTGGATCACCATCCAACGTCTTAAAATCTGACTGTTTCGAATATTATATAGACGCTCTCATATATGTATGTAGCCGTGCTTGCATTTCTCCCATCTCTTTTAGCCCAACTCTTTCGCTGCTGCTGCTGCGTTAGTGCCGTCGTGTGCTGTTGCATGGCAGTAAGGTTGCTCCAACCGCATGTCGTGTCGGACCTCTGCATCGGCAAGCCGGCGCTCAGGTGGCTGCCGCCGTCCTCCACCGTCGCCGAAGCCATCGCCGAGCTCGAGGGCGGCGGCAGCCGCGGACGGGACGCCGCCGTCGCGGTGTGGGACGGCAAGGGCGCCGTGCAAGGCAGGGTGTGCATGGCCGATGTGCTCCTCTTCCTCTGCTCCGACGGCAATTTGGCCTCCCCTGCAGCCGCACTCCAGGCCACGCTCTCCGACCTGCTGGCCGCCGGCGCACCGCCCGTCCGCCGCATCGAGCCCGACACAAGGTCGCGCGTGTAACCTTTCTTGGACCGCCCCGTGCGCTGTATCAGATTAAATTATACTGATCCAGCTCTTAGTTTCTTTAATTAATTAATTAATCTGGACAGTGTGCTGGAAGCGGTGGATGCCTTGTTGGACGGCGCGCACAGCCTCGTCGTGCCGATTCGGGCGCGGTGGCGCGCGGCGGCCGGCGAGCTGTGCTGGCTCACGGTGGAGGACCTGGTGCGCTTCTTCCTGAGCTCCATCGCGCTCTTCTCCCCGACCGCCTCCCTCTGCGTCTCCGAGCTGGGCGTCGTCCGCCCGGCCACCCTCGCCGTCACCGCCGGCGACAACGCCCTCTCCGCCGTGCCGCTCCTTCGCACCGCTCTGGCGTCTCACACCTCCGTTGCTGTCGTCTCCGGCGGGTTCCCCCGCCGCCTCGCCGGCGAGATTTCGCCATCGACTCTCTGCTCCTGCGACCTGCCCGTCGCGCCGGCCATCGCCGCGCTCTCGGCCAGCGACCTGATGGCCTTCGTTGACTGGAGCGGCGGCCCGCCCGACGCTACCCTCCACGCCGTCCGGTCCCGGCTCCGCCGCCGCAACCTGCTCGGCATGCTGGACCTCCTTGACGGAGGCGACCCGTCGTCCCCGTCCTCTTCCGCCTCGTCCGCTTCCTCCTCGTGTTCTTCATCCGAGGACGAGGAGGAGGACGGCAGGAAATATACGGCATCGTCCTGCACGAGGCAGGGCAAGCACAGGTTAATCAAGGGGAGGCGGCCGGCGGAGGAAGCGATCGTGTGCCACCGGGGCAGCTCGCTGGTGGCGGTGATGGTGCAGGCGATCGCGCACCGCGTGACGCAGGTGTGGGTGGTGGAGGAGGAGGAGGAGGAGCTGGTGGGCATCGTCGGCTTCCTGGACGTGCTCCGGGTGCTCCGCCATGCACCAGCAGCCAACAGCTAGATCGACAAGAGTCGGCGCTTGTTTATCTTAGCAATTGACTTTGCTAATTTACGATCGGACTACACTCGTCAGTGACGATTTCTTATGAAAGAGAAAATAATAAAGAAAAGATCAGGAGTTCTGTTATATCTCTGTTTTGCATGGAAGAGGAATCGATCGGATTAGACTCGTCAGCGACGGTTTCTCAATGGTGTAGACCCGTACTATTATTAGCTTCGATGATAGCTAGTTTCGTGGATCATTACCCGATAAACTCGTATCTTGTCGAATAATCATCCATGGTTATAACAGAAAAATAGCTAGAGAGTTCCAATTGTCTCATAATACCATGTCACACAAGCTTAATGTCTCAAATAGGGCTTAACAAGGTTTGCCTTCTCACTTCATCTTCCTTACGAAAAAGTTTCACCTGACATTACTAGGTAAAGGGGTGACACACATCCCCTAATTTACGTAGCTTAACTAGTAGATGTTTTAATCATCCCAATCTCCGTAAGAGGTATTAAGGTAACATAAGGTGTTCTTTGGATCCACCTTCTCCGAGATCATAATAGTAGTCCTCCCCAGGATGTCCTTCATAAGACTCGAGGGGATTCTCGTATTGACTTGGTTCTAACCAGAAGTATAATAGCAAGAGTAAGTATAAAGTACTCAGCAAGTATTAAATTAGTAAAATGCATTCTTATGAAGCTATATCATCCCATCCTCATTCCTAACTCAATTCTCCACTTTTTGAAAATAAACTTAATTGTGAGAAGTTATCCATTTAAATTCCAAAAATCTATTAATCACTTGTATCGTGAGAAAGAACCACTAATAGGTTCCTATATCCTTCAATCCAGGAGACAGACGTGAATCATGTTTTACACGTGTTGTGCCACTTTACCCACAACAACACGAAACCTTGATAACAGATCTGTTATTTCGCAATTCCTTAGATGCGAGGCCAGTTCGGATTCAAAGTATGTTCCCTCCATTTTGATTTATTAGACCTCCATCCAGCTAGCACTTCACTAGCCGTTGTGTCGAGCTTCCAAACACACGATACTCCACCTGAATCCGGATGTTAAATTGACGAAAACCCGGATGTCAGATGCAAATTCGATATGGCCTGACAAAGATTCAGAACTAGATATCCGAATAAGATCCATATTCGGAGTCGGATATCCGAATTCGGCAGATATAATAGTAGCAGCTAGCTAATACACATCTTTTGCATTTGATCTCCAAATTGGACATATTATATATGCATTTCAATCATCTTGATGAACCCGTCGTCAGGACGGACTCTAATTTGGCATTTTATATTTTTTTATTATTTTTGCACATCCCCCAATAATACTTTTGCATGTTCTTTTTAGCCAAACTTGATATGTTTATAACCGATTTATTTATAATATATCTACAATTAGTTAGGATTAGTAGCAAAATGACATCAATGATCAATGATTACATGATAAACTAGAGAAAAAAGGGTATAAATATTACTATAAAATCGGTGATAATTTGCTAAACTTCATTGTACCATAGGATATGAAGCTGTCCTCCGAAGTTGTATTATACAAATACGTGATATGAATGACTCACTTGTTGCTGTCAACATTTGATGCTCAGTTACATGTTAGAGTCAGTTGTTTATTAATTTAAAATATTAAAATAATTCGATGTCATGTTTTAAATAGGAGAGGCCACGAATAATTATTGTAATCTAAAAAATAGTCAAATTCGATCCGATTTTGAGTATAATTCGATCCAAATTCGTATCCGACATTTGTCCGGTCTGTATTCGTATCCAATGTTTGTCCAATTCGTATTCGAATTCGAGGAAAAATATGGATACAAATATGGTTTAGACACTATCCGATTCGTTTTCTCCTCACTACTCTTGGTCGGCTCTCCATCTTCCACCCAGGTGTTATTGGTGGACTAGGTCACCATGTTGGCTGTGGGGTAAGGGCCACCCATCTTTGGTGATCGGTGGATGGTGATGCTTCTAACTGGCTGGAGATTCCTAGTATTAGTACTTTCTACTTCACTTCCGGGTTCTTCCGGATATAGCTTTTACTATGTCTCCTTTAGGTTCTCATGTTTTATACCCTTTTCTCCTTTCTCTGCTCTACTATCTCTTGTTGCTGTCAATTTCTCATTGGCTCTTAGCCTGACATGAATGTGTTATTGGCTCTCATTGGCTGGATGGAGAAAGGAGGGTCCCTAGGTAATAATCCTCTTGTACTTGTTTGGGTAGGCTAAGGCTGTGGGCTTTTCAAGTGTGCCCTATGTGTGGCTCCTGGATATAGCCTATGTTTTATTGTCAAATAAGGAATACTAGCCTCGTAAGCGCGGCGCCACGCCGCGCCAGGCACCGTAATCGTGAGGAATTATTTAAAAAAATTTAAAGGTATATGCGTATTTTCAAAAAAGGTAAAGAGTTTTTTTGCAAAAAAGCGAGGACCTGTACGTAAGTAAAAAAACCGCGGAGGGACCTGTACGTAAATAAACAAGGACCCGTGCGTAATTTAAAAAACCGCGGGGGGCCATCACGCAAAAGGGAGGGGCCAAAAAAATCCAGGAACTTTTTCGCGAGAACCAGGGACCTATACGTAATTTTAAAAAAACACAGGAAATTACCACCGCCGACCGTCCCAAAAACTCACCGCCACGCACGGCCTGCTGCACAGAGGCGATGATGGCGAACGCCGCGGCGCTTCCGGAGTATTGGCTTTAGATATCTTGAATGTCCTTCTTACCTAACCTTGTGGCCTCGCGTGGTTTGTTGCAAATGGGTCAGCTTCTCCAAAAGGCATGGCGTTGGGTTTAATTGTCTGATGATGGTTTGAGGTTGGTTTGTTTGTGATTATCTGGATGACGATCCCAATATTAGTGAGAGGTGACGGTTGGCCCCTAGACAGTCCTGCTACCTCAGTGAACTAAAAAGCAGATACTAAATGGTATCTTGGGTCTGACGGCACTTATACGTAACACTTAAATTCTATTTGTTTTGTTTTTTCTTTTATAGACGGTCAAGGTGTACCGCGCCTTTTGTATTTTACTATTGATGTATTTTTATCAGTGATGTACTTATATATGTACTATGAGTAGTAATCTGAGTATTTTTCTTTATTTAATTCAGTTGTATTTGTGTTATCAAAGGACACTAGACTGTGTAGTAATTTGTATAACAGGGACTCTTTATGAGTTTTATTAATTCTTTTTGTGATTTTGGCTATGATTTGTTTTTAGGTGCCAATGTAGTTAAGTACCTAATTAGTGATGATTAACAATCATAATTGATACTTAAAATTTAACTAAAACCCGGGTTGTTTCAGGACTCTGGCTCGTGGGTTGTCATCATCTTTCGCGTTAGTTTCAGTGAACTCGATCTCGATCTCCAGGCACGCAGGCAGGTAAGTGTGATCAAATCAGCATGATAAACACGCTCATTTAACGGTATTCGTGGGCCTCCCTCCCGGCGGGCCTTTCGTTAGCCTTGTCCACCATATCATGGGCCGCCCAAACATGGGCTCCAGGCCGCAAGGGAACAGCTAAGTAGCCTTTTGGCATAATTAAAATTTAAAAAAATAAAAATAGAAAAAATATGTTATCCTATTACGGACAATGCAAAGAAACACAAGAAAAAAGAAAAGGCAAAAAAAGCTAAAAAAACAAAAAAAAAGATAAAATTAAGAAATAGTGAACTAGAAACTAAAAGCTAGAAACTGAAATCGAAACGAGCAGGTTGACGCTTTGAAGTGTATCCCTATGTGTAGATGAGAAATCAGAAGCTGCTTGGTGTAGAACCTAATTTGTGGATTGACAAGTCTCAGCAGCTTTCACCGTCTCTCTGGTCGCAACGATTTATTTTCAAACAATTAAAGGTGAGTTCAGATTAAAAACGTAGCACGCGGAAGGCGGTCTCACTCTGGATCACCTCGGACAATTTCACAGAGCACTCTGCGGCGGTTACAAGAGGATAACATGCTGACTCATTTCCCCGTCGACTCGAGCTAGCTACTCGGATCTTCTGAGTCGGCTACACCAACTATCGCTACCTGCTTCCTCCATACATGCATACCGTTAATTCAATCCTTTGTATATACGATCAGGATAACCTCGAAATGACGACAAATAATAATCCTATTGTGAGCATGTCCCAATACTGTTTGTATATACGAACAGTATTGCTAAGTATATTTTTTGAGAGAAAGGATGGTCATTCCTTTGTTTGGACCGTTGAATCAAATCAAGATCAAGATCCAACGACCAACATTCCCCCACTAACTTTGTACAAATCCAACCCTCCCGCCATTCATCTCCTCCTCCTCCTGATTCCACCATTGTCACGACTCTACCCACCCCTACTGTCACCACGCACGCCATAGCCCCATTGCTCGATGAGGCCTGCCCCTCAACCACCCCTCGCTGTCCACCACCTCCTTCTCCGACCCGCTTCCACCTCACCTTTCTCTTCTTCTCTAACGGCTCACCATTGTCGGATTCTTTGTCCCGACCACCCTACACCATGCACATCCGCCCACCGACCTCATCCAACACCGGCCACCACTGCTGGCTGCCCATCGTTGGTCTTCCGCATCCTCTGCATCTTGTAAATTCAGGCCTTAGTGAGCCATAAACTCTAACACAGTGAACTTCGACTCTAAAGATGCTCGCCAGAGACAAAGGTGGGCGAGCACATGAGTCATGATGCAAATTAAAATGCTAAAGATTTGACTGATGTAAATAAAAATCATCCCTCTGGTTCTTAGCAATTTCCAATATGGAATTGACAAACCTGCTGAAACCTGAAAGCGATCATGGTGGCTTGATGCGAGGAATTCAAGCTGTGTTCTCGCTTTCTCCTGACCGACATCTCCAAACAAAAGAGAACACGTGTGAGGCTGAAGATACATTAGAAAATTATAACACCAGCAATAGTTAGTAGATGACAACTGACAAGTGGTGTCATATGATATGATGAATATTAACCTGTCGGTCCGCTGGTCTCGCACCCAGCCGATGATATCTAAGGATCTATTGACCGCTTATATCTTATATTATAGGAATTCATTTCTAAACAGTATATTTTTATAAAATAAGGTTAATAAAAATATTACAGTATAAAGTGTACTGAGTTTAACTGTATCGGTTAAAATTATATATAACTATTTTTTTCTATATACTATCTTTTATAAACAGTTAAAATTAAAAAATCTAAATCATAAACTATAAACCACAACTTAAAAAAAAACCCACCGATTGGCATCTCCCATTTTGAGTAGGAAACATACGATAACAGCGGTATTAATTTTCTGTCAAAATTGGAGCCACCGTCCAGCTGAGTCATGCATGCTTCGTGGTCCAGTATCTCAGCGCACCGTATTTTTAATCAATCTAGCAGGTGTACGCGAACAGATGGTGTAGCCTGAAAAACAAATGGAAAAGCTGACTTGGGGTCGAGCAGCGAGCACGCAGTTCGAGCAAGCAATGACGTGTCAGGCTGGTGCCTGTAATAAACCGCTCTACCAAACTGACGGCGACTGCCCACGGACAAGCCCCCTTGCTGGCAGCTGTTTCTTCAGTTTTGGCTACTCCCTAGATCTCATTTTATCATTTATCCTCCAAAAACAGGGTTTTAAATTTTAATTCATGGTCTTTTTGTAATATGCTCTCTCTCTCTCTCAAAAAAACGTGGAGAAGCTCTGCTAAGAAAAGAACGACAAACCCATGGCGAAACAATTGCCCAGCTGCTGATTTCGACTTTAGCTTTTAGTTTTTAACTTATTTTTTATTATCTTAAAATTTCTTTTTTTTTCTAGCTTTTTTTTCAGTTTTTTTCCGTATTCGTTTGTATTGTCTATAATAGCATAACATGTTTTTCTATTTTTATTTTTTAAAATTTAATTAAGTCAAAAAATCATTATTAATTATAATATAATTTCATTTAACTATAGTATAATATAAGTCATAGTTTTTTTAGCCTAAATGAGCGGCTCAAAAGCAAGCAAGGGCACAGCCCAACAAATTTCGAGAAAACAGTAGGACGATTAAGTTGTGATTATAAGAAACAAATAGTGTGGAAAATTAGCAAGCCGTCGGGTGCACGACACCCGGCAGGTGAGACCACTTCCCCACCGCCACCGGAGGTCACGTTTGGAAGTAGCCGTTTAATACCGGTGCCACATCACCGGCAGCTACTGGGACGAGTACGACGATATGACGTGATGATCTTATCCTCCTCGTCTTTATCCAACCCATTCCTTCACATCAGCAATGACTCCCACACTGCACTAGCACGCTTCAAAGACACGATTTTTTCGCTTCGTTTCGCTTGGCTTGGCTTGGCTTTGTGCCACCCTGAAGTTAAAACTCTGATCTCCATCTATAAAATCCGCGGCCATCTCTATCCGAAGCTCCATTCCAATCCCCAACCCATCTCATCTCCACAGTCCACAATAGGTGCAGCAGCTCACGAGATCTTCCATCCGGTGCAAGAAAGAACTGGATTTTGGCGAGACCTTGTAGCTAGCTAGTACGATCCAGTCGTAGGATTGTTGGATCGAGGATGCTGGCCATTTTCCAGAAGCACGTCGCGCACGCTCCCCAGGAGCTGAGCAGCCCCCGGGGCAGCGCGGCGAAGCCCAAGAACCCCGACGAGATCCTCAGGGACTTCCACGCCGCGTACCCCACCGACGCCTTCTGCACGTCCTTCGGCGGTGGCGCCGCGCTCGCCTGCGTCGGCGCGCACGCTCGCGGGCTCTCCGGCTACCAGAGGTAATTAAAACCACAGCCTAAATATTCCAATTGCATGGACTGTTTGTGTGCCAAACGAATGGAAGGAAATCTGGGGATGGTAGTTAAGATTGTTGAGACGGATGGTTTCTTGAAAAAAAATCAATCAATTCGTGCAGGATGTTCTGTGGGCTTGACGACATCTACTGCGTCTTCATGGGGAGCCTGGACAACCTGAGCAGCCTGATCCGGCAGTACGGGCTGTGCAGCAGGTCCACCAACGAGGCGCTGCTCGTCATCGAGGCGTACCGCACCCTGCGCGACCGCGGCCCCTACCCCGCCGACCAGGTCGTCAAGGACCTCTCCGGCTCCTTCGCCTTCGTCGTCTTCGACAACAAGTCCGGCGCGGTCTTCGCAGCGCTGGTACCTATACCCGCACGAAGCCTTAATTATGAATTGCTCTGGTAGCAGTCGTGACACAGACTACTCAATGGATTCTTGTTTGTTTTTCTCTCTCTTCTTCTGCCGCAGAGCGCGGACGGCGGTACGCCGCTGTACTGGGGCATCGCGGCGGACGGGTCGGTGGTGATCTGCGACGACCGGGACGTCGTGAAGGCCGGGTGCGGCAAGTCGCACGCGCCCTTTCCCGTGGGCTGCATGTTCCACAGCGAGGGCGGGCTCAAGAGCTTCGAGCACCCGATGAACCAGCTCAAGGCGATGCCACGCGTGGACAGCGAGGGCGTCATGTGCGGCGCCACGTTCAAGGTGGACACCTTCACCAAGATCAACTCCATGCCGCGCGTCGGCAGCGCCACCAACTGGGCAGCCTGGGACGACGCCATCTAATACCATCATCATAGTATACATGCACCATGTCCTCACGCCATCGCCGGCCGTCTGCCTGTGCTGATCTCTCTCGCCTCTCCTCGGAAACCATGTGCTTCTCCGTTCTAAACCAGGACTCCAAATTTGGACTTGTTGCTTCTCGTTTTTACTATTGGCAATGTACATTCTCTTCTCTGGTGCGTGAGGCATGTGGACTTGGCTGTGAGGTATGATGAATGAATAAGATCGAGTTTCTTGCCAGCATTTGGTCTTGCAAGCATCCTACCATTTAGGAAGGAGGATGAATGGGTATGGCTAGGCTCGTGGAACGAACCTTATTTTTACTGGACCTAACCCTCGTATTTATATTTAATCAAGAATTAATTAAGTAAAATGATGCATTTACAACTAATTCAATTGCTGCATGAATGGCCAAGCGTCGGGAAAAATCTCACAGCATTTGAATACTAGGAAAACACAGTGATAAGGTTAAACAATAATACAGGGGTATCGTGTACATCAAAATAATAAATCACTGAAGAGAGCTTGAAGCTATCCATCTCACAATCTCGTCCCTTTTATTACCCCCAAATCTCACCAAAAACCATCTCACCTTGTGGGTGACCTCAGCAAATTGAGTAAAGAAAATAGCAAAGGGAACGAGATTAGAGTTTTTACCTTGGCCTGATAGAGCCACGACGAGTAGCATCGATGGCTAAACCGCAGATGGCCACCTGTGCACGCCCAGTGGGTTAATTAATCGTGTACACGAATGAACTTGGATTGGATTATGTGCATTCTGGGGAAGTTGGTTTGTACTTGGTTTACATTTCTCAGCTAGGGCTTGAAACTTCAAAGATCAACGTTTCTTGTGTCTGATTGTGATTGATGCTTACGGAGTAGTGTCTCACTAATACTATTCCATTTGTTGACCTGTCCAACCAGATCTTTTTGCAGGTGCTTCTCGCCTGTTTCAGCTCTAATTTGTAAACTGGGCAGGCTTGACGAAGATGATTATTCTACTGTCTCTGGAAGGCCAGGACTGAATCTAGTGATTAAAATGGTGTCACTTCTGTCTTGTGTTATGACTAAGGTGGTGATAGAAAGATGGATGGGCAACAACACCTGCAATTTTCCAAGGGTAAACCGACCGCTTCGATGGCCAGACTGTCATGATATCTCTTGCGAGCTTTTCCATGGATTCCTGTGGGCTAGCTGTTGTTTTGCGTGGAGATTTCCGACCTCCAAGGAAACCTGATGGGTTTGTTAGATTAACGTTTTCCTGCTTAGATTACTAGACCACCACCGACGCAAACCCTAGTTGCCGATAGTGGCGGAGCCAGGGTTTAATTATGTTTCGGACTTAGTGATGGAATGATCTAGACTATCTGAACTGGACTGTAAAAATATTACTCAGACTGGACTGAATTTACCCAAACTGTACACTAGATATTTTTTTACACCCCGAACTAAAGTCTACCATATCCGAGATGTGGCTCCGCCCCTGATTGCGGATGCTCCCTCATGTCTCCACCTCTCCCCCCTTCCCCCTCATGTCTTCTACCCAAAGCATCCGTTTTTTCCAGTGTCAATATTTCAATGAATCTACTTGGTTCAACAGTGTAAAGTTTTGATAGGCCACTTTGCTATTATTGTTTGTCAAGACAGATGCATGAGAATTTTGTTTGGTTACAGATCATGTATGGATGGGAAATATACAAACATTTTCTTGTGAATTACGATTGTGTATGGATTAGTTACAGGTTGTGTGTCGATTGGTTACGGATGGAATAATTAATTTGCACAGTTTGTTTGCATTGCTTTTAGCAATAATATTTCGTCACAAGTTTGATTGTAGAGATAGGGCAGCCTGGCCACCAGCCGTGACGACGCACTAAAGAATCGTCATAACGTACTTTCTGTGACGCACGTTACGTGACGGTCGTCTCGACTAGAACTGTGCATTTTTACATCGAACCGAACAAACCGAACTAAAAAAACTGAACCGAACCGGTCAACTCGGTTTGACCGGTATTCGGTATTCGGTTTGGTATGTGAAAAATTGGCATGTCAGTGATTCGGTATTTACGGTATATACCGACTGAAAACCGGTTGTACCGAAATAACCGAACAGCCAGTGGCGCCTGTGGCGGTGCGACTGGCGGACTGCTGTCTGCTAGTGCCGATATGCATATGATTCCTTGTATTCACATTTTAGGCTCCGTGATTTTTGCAGTGTATGAGAAATGCTTGGTTTCCTGTGTTCTGAAGTTCTAGTCTTCAAGGTGACCTACTAATGCAGAAGCAATATCTATTCTCTTCTGAGACATGCTAGATTGCTAGTCCATAGTCCAGACTCCAGACGATGATGGTAACCAGCAACTTCCTAGAAATGTTGTTCCTTACTCCTTCCAAAATCCCCAGATGATTCCTGTAGGCTATAGGCCAAGGTAGACAGCGCGCTACACAATCAAATGTGCCGGAATGGAGAATTGGAGTGTTGGAGATGAGATTAACGTTTAGCAATTCGCGCAAACTTTGGTAAAATTGGTATTAACTGATACCGTACCGAAATAAGATGGTATTTACCGATACCACACCGTATTCTATAAAATACCGTATTTCCCGAATTACTAAAATCGTATTTACCGATCAAACCGTATTTATCGAACCATATAAACCGAAAAAATCGAACGAACAGTCCTAGTCTCGACGCCAAAATTTTGTCACAAAAAGATCTTTTTTTTGACAAAGATGCATTCTTTACGGACGTTTTGGCTTCATCATAGAATGTCAGATTTGTTGCAGCCATGGCAACACCAACATTCTTGCACATCCAATTAAAATTCGACGGTGTAATCATAATCTGATGATAAAAGTACCGAACGTATATACGATTTGCGGAATTACACGAGATACTAATCCGGGCTGGGAATGAAGTACGAAGGGTGTCATAATGTCTTTTCCACCTGGGTACATCTGTACATCTCAGTCTGTATCTGCGTCAATTTTCTAGAGAGATGTAGAAGAATCTCATTTTATAAAAAACAGAAATCAGAATTTCATTTTAAGAAATGATGTGGAGGCAGCCGCTCCAAACGATTTCAACGTCTGACTTATTTGGCTTTTGGTTTAATTAGCTATAAGCTATTTGAAATATGTTGGCTTTTAATTTTGGTTTAATTTAATTTTTTTATTTTTTGGTCTTTTCTTCTATTTCTTTGTATTATCCGTAATAATATTATAATTTTACTCCTTTTTTTTCATTTTCACTGTTTTCTTAATTTTTTCTAAAAAAACTAACATCCAAAACAGTGTAATTTTAATCTTAAATCAAAAGTTACGACTAGAACTTAAACCATGAACCCGATGGGGTGGGGCCCTCAGGAAGGAAATGAATGCCAACCACCCAGGACAGACGTGAACCATCGAGTCATCGGATGAAGGTAGGATTGGGTTGGGTCACATCACAGCGGCTCTGTTTCTGTGGAACTGGAGCATCAAATTAACACATCAATGTGCCAGCTAGCTATTCTGTGAAGTACGGATCATATGTCGTCCGTGCATGTAGGCAAACCAAACTGCATCCGCACGTCAAGAGGAATAATAACTGTCCGATTTATCCCAACGAGTTTGTAGTTACTGCAGGGAATGTTCGTTGTTTTCAACTTAAGGTTTATAGTTTATGATTTATGTTTTTTTTAATAAACAATAGAGACGATTTCTTTGCCGTCGTTTCGAAACGGTTTATTAGAATGGCTTTTTTAAATAGTTTATTGGCATTCGGTTCATTCATACAAATACTCGTGCTAGGATAAAAACAATCAACCCTAGTAAAAAAAAGAATGCCCTCTAAGCTCTCCCAAACATTTAGCCTGTTTTTTTGGCTGAAGCTTATGGCTTTTGGCTGCGGCTTTTGGCTTTTGGGCTATTTGTGTGAGAGATTACAGAGTAACAGTAAACACATGTGCGATTTTTATCGATATAAATAAAATCGGTACAATATGTACTACAATTAACTAGTAGATCGTATTTTAAAAAGATTCTTCGTTTAAAAGCTAGTTACTGTAGAAAAAAAACGAAAATCAGCTTTTAAAAATTGAAAAGAATACACCCAAATGTTTGGTGTGACTTCTCGGGCTTCTGACTTCTAAAAAAATCAAAATTAAGAAGCCGAGATGTTCTAAATAGCTTCTGACTTCTGAAAGTTGAAAACCAGAAGAAATCCGAAGCCGAAACCACTCAGAGAGCAGGGCCTTAGATCTTCACTAGCTTTTCAGAAAAATCTATAAGTACAAGGTAACAGTGCCATAACATGTCCGTACATGTCTATCTTTGTTACGAAAAGGGCTCTTTTACATTCCTAAAATGATGAGCCGTATATTCTTTTTAATTTAATGAATTAGGTTAGTTAGAATTTAGTTATACTATCACCGTTAGTATTAGTAGAAGAATTCTGAGAGTAGTAAAATTATGAAGGGAATATGTGATGTAAGAGTAATTTTCACAAGCACTGCTGCGACAGCGCGCGTACGAGAGACGACAGCGATGAACCAGGGAATGAGTGAGAGGTGATGGCGACGGCGACGAAAAAGATTTATAATAGGTTCAACGGAAAAGTCCATAATACTTTTTTAAAAAATTAGTCCGTAATACTTTCTGGCTTGGACGAGTGGAGGCAGGACAGGACAGGACCGGGAGAATTATACGTTCAGGTTCCTGTTGGCTTGGTCATTGGCGCCTGGACACGCCCACGGCGACCCGCCGCTGTCGCACTACGGATAGTTCTACTTTTATTTAGGTGCATTTAACGCCATGGTCGACGAAGCAAGCAACAACGAAACGATCAAACTCGTCCATGCATGTTTCTAATTTACTCCTGATCCTATGTGAAGTGAAGGCGGCTACGTAACCGGCCACAAGCCCATATAGAGCTTATCCAGCTATTCGATCGGCTGCGTGTGGTTGGTTGACTAAGACCATATTCTTTTGGTTCGTGGTTAATAATTTTTTTATTATTTCTAATGGTTTTTTATTGTGTTTTTTAATAGAGTAGTCGTCATTCTTCATTAGCACGGGTGCATGACGCAGGGGTTAGGTCACGTTGAAAATCAGTGAGAACCACAAGATATGATGTGCCGTCAAAGCTATAGAACTCGATCGACGATCCCCCACGATCACCCGTACCAACAGTAACATGCATCGCATGGACTTTTCAGTCGGCCAAGGGGGACGCTTACAGTATGAACGCTTACAGTAAAAAAAGAATACTAGGGAATAAAGAGTTGACTGACCAGCGGAGGCACAAAAAAAATGGAACCATGGCGGCATGAGTTGACTGACCGTTTGCCCTGACAAACCATACGAGCTCAGCAAATAATGATTTTTAGACTATGATTTATAGTTTTTTACTAGGATTTATTAGTATAATGGATAGTCACACTGAAAAAGCGACCGAAAAGCAGTCATATCGCCGAACGTTCACTGAGAACACGCAAGGAAGCTTCAAACAAGTGTCCCAATCATGTCAGTGGTCTATCTATCTGCATGCTATGGACAAGCTTTGTACACCGATATTTCTCTCTCCTTTTTTTCACAAAGAAAGACCATTGTTAAGCGTGCGTTAGACTGGTAGTACCGAGGCTGGAAGTTTCCACCGGACCGGAGCAGATATCTCTCGAGAGCTAGTGCCGCACTACCACGCAGCACACAGGTGCCCCAAGTGTCAGATGCCTCGTGGACCCTCGTTATCCGGCTTTTTAACAATTTTTTTCCATCCATCGTCGGCGTCCGTAAAGAAATTGCCTGGCGCCGAGTGTGGAACGACCGGCCGGCGCGCGCACGAAAACGGCGAGAAGTAGGCAGCTCGGCCGTCCGCGCACGCGACGACCGGCGCCAACACAACGAGCCCCGGTTGCTGCTGGTGTTTCGTTAGTGGCGGCGTCACAAGGAGACCCCTTTCTTCCCGGCCGCTCTGCCTCAGTGCCTCCGCTTCCATATCTCTTTCTTTTAAGAGGATTTCTGCCGTGCTGATCTGCTCTCCTCCCTCTCCCTCGTACCGACCTTTTTGCTGTTGGTCTTTATTGCTGCTCCCGAGCGAGCAGCGCCGAGCCGACCGGGGAGCCAATTCGCTAGCTCAACCGGCCTGCCAACTACAGAAATCTACTTATAGGTGCCGCGCATTTGGATCGGAAAAAATGATTTTTTGGCTAAAATCTCGTCGTAGCTGATTGAAATCAAATCTACTTATAATTGAGCCCCAACCACCTTCTTTCCCCTTCCCTTCCCTGCCCTTAAGCTCCCCTGACCTCCTCTTCCCTTGTACTACTACTCGCCATCGATCTGATCCGGGATCTGATCCGGGACGAGCAGAGAGCAAGCGCCGGTTGCTTCCTTGTCAGGTACGTTACGTGCGTGCCCAAGTGTCTCCTCGTGTTAATCCCTCTTTTTTTTTTTTGGCCGGTTTTCTCCGAGCATTTCTTGGCTTGTTTCTTTTCCTCCTTGTTCCTCTCTCCCATGTGTTGTGGACAAGCCGTTGGTGTCTGCATCTCTTCTGTCTGCATGGTGTTTTAGCTGCTTCTTTGTTTCTGCGCTTCGGGGTAGACTGTTGTAGAGTTTGTTCCTCGATTTCTCTTATGCCTGCGTGCCCATGCCGGCTTGTTGATTTGGATAAGGGAACCCTGCTAGCTGAAGACGAGCTCCCTTCGGTGTACCAAGCGCTCAACAACATACTGGTTGTAAGATTTGTCAGAGTCTTTGTCGATCAGGATTTCGATCTGTATGCAGTTCTTGAGAGACCATGTAGAGGTGGTCCTACAGTTCTAATGGTAGGTTTGATTGGGGCGGGAAACCAAGGTGGATAATTTAGATTAGAAGATGTTGATATTGGCATGACGACATACACACACACACAGATACAGGTGACTAGGTGAGTGGAGGCTTGTGTAGGAACAAATCCACCACAGCTTCGGTTAGTGCTTTGCTGCTCCTTGTTGGCAACAATAACATTTGCTGATTTGCGTTGCAAGACATGTTCCTTCACAAGGCTATATGTTCATGCTCATGCTTCCATTAAGGCCCCGTTTGGAACGTTGGAAAAATTCCCAATTCCTGCAGGAATCGAACCGATTCCTGTAAAATTTCTGCATTCCAAGCAGGGCCTAGGCATCAACCAAGTAGTACGTGCCATGCGAGAGTATTGGCTCCAGTGGAACGTTTGGTATATTCACCTGAGGTTGATGTGGTAGGAGAGTGACCCTGTGTCATGTGGTTCTAATGCGCCCTGGCGTGCCCCATACTCTGGGTCATATCTTCGGATTCATCATACGAATCGCCATCATGCTACGCTTTGCCAGCATAATGTTCTTTTGTGCTTTATCTCGACGAATCATGAGGTTCCATGATAGATTTAACATTTAAGATTTGATGGTAGTCTCTTACCTGCTCCAAAACAGTATATGTGGATTAGCATATCAGTTGTAAGAACTGCGTTGTGATGAATTTCACTCAGACTTGGTGTCTAATGGACTGCCATGTCCTGCTACCATCATTTGCCGTGATATCTCAAGTTTTAAAATGCTCGAATAATCTATGTTTCCAACTCTCTAAGTAGTTATCTTGCAATGAATTCGTGCAGAGTACAGTGTTCCTGAAGATTCCTGTGCTGCATGAGAATTTTACAAGGCTACCATAACAAGTGAGGATATGAGGTGGTGTTGCTTTCCAAAATCCAAGAAAGAAGATAATCCTTCCTCTAGTTCCATAGGCGGTAAGAGTTGTATTTGCATTGCAAAATTTACTACATTGGCATGCCAGCCAACAAAGTTCCCTAGTTATGAATTACGATGCCTTTAGCCAACATTTAGTAGTCTACAATCAATATTTGTTTTTTTTTTCCCACCACTGCTCCCAAGCAATAATCCAATGTGAAATAGAAGCATATGTTCCCTAGCCGAAGTAAACCAGATCTGGCTGTATACCAGAGTGAAGGCTAAATACACTTCTGGAGTATGCTAGAACTAAAAGACCATTTTACATTTCATGTTTCATCCTTATCAAATGTTACTGCTTTCAGGTATTTCATCTGAGAAGAACATAAGGTTCTTCTCTTATTCTGAGTTGAGATCAGCAACAGCCAACTTCAACCGCAACAATAAAGTTGGCGGAGGTGGCTTTGGGACAGTATATAAGGTAATGTATCCATTTCTTCATGTGTGGAAATCGAGTGGAGGAGCCGTGGAGGGATCTGATCTCTCAATGTTCGCTCTAAGCTGTCAGTCCCTGCTCTTTTTTTTTTTTGATAAAAGATTCTCCTATTTCCATTAGAGAAACCAACCATTACAAGGTAACAGAATTACACCGATAGCTAAGAGCAACCTGTTGCCAAAGAGCAGGTGCTACCACACAGTTCAAGCTTTTGACCCAAGAACCAAAAACGCACAGTCACAACACAAGGATTGAGAGAGTAACTAGACTATAAGATCTACCAGCAAAACCAAAACTCCATCGCCACCTTCAGCATCTTCAGGCCATTTCCTTCAGTATCTTCAGGCTTTCACAGCAGTAACATCTTCTCTTCTTCCCATCTGGATTCTATTTGCTCCCAGCGTCCAACCTCGCCTTGCGTTGTACACCTCAGCAGCCACTTGCTCGAGCAGCCTGGCTCCCCACTGTAACGCTTCGTGATCTTCCGGCTTTTTCTGCAATATTGCCCAGTGTTTCAACTAGTGACAATCCATATGAACAATAGACAGGGTCAGCAGGCATTGAATCCCTAAAATTTGCAGCATTTCGAGTCTTCCAAATTGCCCAGAAAACCACTGCAACCCCCACCATGACAAGTTTCTGCCGTTTCTTATCAAATTTTGACAGCCAAATTGAGCACAAATCATTCACAGAGGTAGGTATATGACTGAAACCAAATGAGCTCTTGATAACATTCCACAAGAACCTAGCAATTGGGCACAAGAAAAAGAGATGAGTGATGCTCTCCTCTGCCCCACAGAATTGACAATTAGTAGATTTCTTCCAACCCCTTCTCTTCTGTTACATCTTTGGCCCCAGGAGAAAACGAGCACATCGCAAATAATCTGAGAGAACACGGAATAAATTTCTGAATTTCTTTATTCTCTTATTTGCTCCCCTCTTTCTTTGCTTTTTCTCTCGCTTTGCAAAATTGGGTACAAGCCCCCCTAATATATAGGGATAAAAAAATCCTACTTGCATATCTTTTCGGACTCCAAGTTGGACTCAACTTCAACTTGAGTTATACTCAGAAACGGACTCTACTACGACATGGACTCTAAGTCAAGATTATTTGTAACAATCTCCCCCTTAATCTTGACTTGACTCAACATCCTCTAGTTTTAATCTCAATACATTATGAACTACCAGCCACGCCTCCACATGAAGCGTTCTACATGCAAGCTACATGTAGGAACTCAACTCAACTGGTACAGGTCCATCCAGATGCAAAGATTCTAAAATATTGAGATAGTCAAACTCAACTACGACTTACTAAACTCATACTTTGACACAGAACGGTGACACATCTCCTCAACGTTCCGATTTATTTCCATCTTACTTGAGTTTGGACGGCGACCCATCTTCTCAACGTCCTTGACTCAACTCATCATCAGAGCACTGTTGATTCATCATCGCTGAGCGCTTCATCGTCTCGGAGATGGACAAACGGATGGAGACTTCGCTTTTCCACTGTCGCCGCACGGACGGTTAAATATTTTTAAAATGAGAATCACCATTTTTAAAATGAGATTGAGACAGAGTTTCTTTACTTAAATATTTTTTTCCAAATCATGTTTTGCCACATTACTTCCTCAGTCTCTAATCTCCAAATCCATTTGCCTAAGAGAGCTGTATTCCTGTCAGTCCTTGCATGGCTTACCAGTATTTTTTTTGTTCCAGGGAACGATTAGAAATGGGCAAGAGGTTGCGGTTAAAGTTCTCTCTGCTGAATCTAGGCAGGGCACTAGAGAATTTTTGACAGAAATTGATGTTATTAGCAATGTGAAGCATCCCAACCTTGTTGAATTAATTGGTTGTTGTGTTGAAGCAAATAACCGAATTTTGGTGTATGAGTATCTAGAAAACAGCAGTCTTGACCGTGCATTGTTGGGTATGAATATATTCTTATGTCATTATGTTAAAATGATTATTTTCTATACGATTGCATATCAGTATTATTTTTTTGTTACTGCTTAACAATTCACCGTGTGCTTCTGTAGGTTCTAAAAGTGAACCTGCTAATTTTACTTGGAGCATAAGATCTGCTTTATGCGTTGGTGTTGCTAGTGGTCTTGCGTACCTGCATGAAGAGATTGCATCGCCAATTGTACACAGAGATATCAAGGCTAGCAATATACTTCTTGACAGAAATTACATCCCCAAGATTGGGGACTTCGGTCTGGCCAAGTTATTTCCTGATAATATCACGCACATCAGTACCCGTGTAGCTGGAACAACGTGAGTACTGAGCGATTAGCAGTTCGGTTAACCAGAAAGTTAGTTTCTGGCTTACTATTTGCTTCCATTGTCAGCTTCATTTTTGTCTATCCTACTCTCTGTTTGCTCCTGAATTCTATTTATTCTCATGTTACCTTGGAGTAACTTCATTGTTTGGTTGCATGCAGAGGTTACCTTGCACCTGAATATGCCTGGCATGGTCAATTAACTAAGAAAGCAGATATATACAGCTTCGGGGTCCTTGTACTTGAGATAGTAAGCGGCAAGAGTAGTTCAAGGAGCCTACTGGCTGATGATAAGCTTCTTCTAGAGAAGGTCGGTCTTACTGCTATGTGCTTCTGATATGCTTGTCTGCTTTCCGCAAATGATTTGTCATCTACAAGGACATATAACACAACTTCAGAACAATAATATCCTGTGAAAAATTACTACACTTGTATAGTAAACTGAGCCTGCAGCGTCTCTGTGACTATGGTAGTAAAAACTAAAAAGATTCACAAGCACATATCACCCTTCATCCTGGTCTAACTCTAAACATGCACAACAGACATGGGAGCTATATGAAGCAGGGAAGCTCAAGGAACTGGTTGATCCGGACCTTGGAGATCACCCCGAAGAGGAGGCCCTCCGGTACATCAAGGTAGCCCTCTTCTGCACGCAAGCAGCAGCAGCGCGGCGCCCGTCGATGCTTGACGTAGTGACGATGCTGTCCAAGCCCATTCGGATCAACGAGTGAGCTGACGGCCCCGGGATACATCCACGACTACAAGAGCACGGTCTCCAAGGCGACAACCTCCAGCAATTCAAGGTTGAAGAACTCATCTTCAGAGGCTTCCGACATGTCCAGCACGGTAGTGCCACCGACGGTGTCTGAGATGAGCCCAAGGTGAAGCGGCACCAGGCGCGTACGTGCGTCGTTGACTGGTGCCATGTACAATGAGTGACAGAACATAGAGGGCACACGCTTAGATGTGCATCGTCTTTCCTCTCGAGTGTGCTATTGTTTCCTTCCTTTTGCAAATGCGGCAGCTAGATCTTCGTAAATGATAGACTAGAGATTCATGCCAGAGCAAAGCAAGATTGCTGCTTGTTTGGACAGTTTTGAGGCAATCCAACGGCTTTTGCGGACGTCGTACAAGAGCAGTAGCGTATCATATCATCCTTCAGTTAAGCTCTCAGTTCTGAACTTAAGATCACAAAGTATCCGGTGAAAACAGTATAGTACAATTTCTGTGATACTAAGCTGAATGTTCTGAGCTGATACATAGCTATCCTGATGCAAATCTCTACAAAAGATCACTACAGGATAGACTCCGGAAATTAGAAATAAAAGCGTTTCCGTCTAGGCATAGTCAAGGTTCTGGTGTTTCTGTAAAGCAACCCTTCAAGTTACTCCGATGCTGCAGGCTGCTGCTCCGCCGCCTCTGCGGGGCCATTGGCGGGGTTTTCTTTGCTCTCTGCAGGCTGCTTGGTTCCATTTTCTGGGGCTGGCGCGCCGTCTTTGGTGCCATCCTTTGCGCCTTCTTTCGCGGCAGGCGCTGGTGGAGGTTGCATCATGTGAGGTGGTGGAGCATGCTTCAGCTTCACTAAGACCTGGCGCATCCGAGAGAGGTCAGTGGGCTTGCCAGGCTTAGGGCCCTGAATGACTGTGATGCCTGGCTTCTTGTCCTTATCTTTCTTGCCCCGCTTCTCAATGGCAGCTATTTCATGTGGGATGAGCTCCGATATCGATTTCCAGTACTGCTTGTCTGCGTCAGCATGGAATTTCTCCTGGCTGGCTACGAATATCTGCAGCGCACCATTAGTCTTCAGTAATCTTGATTTGCTTACAGACAGAAAATACACTAATAACTCAGAAGTGCTCCCTCACGTACCTTCTCTCTTTCTCTACTATGAACTTTATTTGTCTCACAGTTCTGTATCCTCTTCTCGTAGAAAGCAATCTTGAATTCTTCAGCTTCAGCAATTATTTGGGCGCGTAGCTCCTTCTCCTTCCGTTCTTTTTCCTCAAGAACTAAAGCATTTTGCCTGAAAACACAATGATGCTGTTCAAACTCCAGCTCATGGACAGAACAGAATTTCACATAGTACAAGGGAAACTAGCAAAAGATAATCAAAGGAAAAAAAATAGCAACATCATTCAATTTTAGGGCGAGCAAAAGTAACAGTCAGCTATCAGGTTCACAACATGTCACATGACCATTATCTAAACACCTTATAAAATGTTTACAAACTCCTTGTAAAATTAGTTTATTGGATTTTCCAGAATACAATCAGCACAGCCAAAACAAAGGCACTCCAGATATAGACAAAACATACTACTGCTATCACAATGTCCAGATCATACCAAGCACACCATAAATCAGGGCAGAATCACACAAAACAATTCCATTTATTCTAGAACTGTTAACAAGCAATGATGTACAGAACATAGGATTATGCCAGGCAAAAGGCACATTTCAGAAGCGCAAATAATGCATGGTCGCAAATAAGCAGCCTAGCTTTGCTCCTACTGACACACACCTTTACCGAACCTGTTCCTTGACCATTTGCCATGAAGCTTATTTGGTAATTTGTGTTCTGGCACATCAAACTGATCTTTTAGGCAAGTAAAGCATAAGATATATTACAGGAGTAACAGGACATGAGCATCCAAAAAAAGTAATGATATGTACACCTCATCCTCATGAGGGACTGGCAGCGACATCACCAAAACATCCAACTGGGACAGTAACATATAAGATAGCTCTAGATGAGACTAGCTTCACAAGCCTACCATATTCATGATTATGTGTAGATAGTGCAATTGCATCTATGCCAACGAAAAGTTAATCCACTAGTTACTCTTAAGGAACCGAACGAGTGACCATACAAAAAGATAGAAGGCAGTCAGGCACAGCCAGCAGTTTGTTACGGAACCTAACACAACCAATGTGGTCATTTAATCAGCAGACTGTTGGTCTACCACCTAAGGTTAACCTAAATATGTAATGGATTGCAAATGGATTGCAAAATGAGAATGGCCTTAACAGTTTTCACTTCAGACCCGGCAACCACCAACCTTTCCTGAGAAGCAAAGGAAGTTACCAGAAAGGCAGCAAGTGTAATTGGACATTCCCATGGTTCTATTTTACACATGCTCATCTTGGAAAAGGGAAAAGATGTACTATCTCTCCATCCTCCCACCTTCCCATCAACTGTACCATCGTATATATAGCATCTAAACCATACAGTCGTACACATATGGCTAATTACAATATTACACCCTGCAATTAACAGCTACATCCTGGCAAAGCATGGACTAACTATTGCAGAGCAAAACTGTAGATGGCATATAACAACCAGATTCAGTTTTACGAGCTACAAAGTCATAAATCCACACGCTGCAGCTTCCAAACAAATCCACCACTCAGCATTTCCATAACGATAATTTCTAGTTTCATCCTAATCACATCGAGCTAATAGAAGATACAAGTGTCCATAAAAAAAATTGTTCCTGCGTTTACCACCTCTATGTTGCTGAATTAACCGAAAATTAGGCTTACGTAGCAGAGCAAAGCGTTAGATCTAACTCGAAGCGCCGGAACCCTAGCTCCCGCAGAAGCAAGCAGTTAGGAGCACAAAAGGCATAATCGCCAACAGATCGGAGGCGGTGCTCACCTACGCCACTCGCGGAGGAGGACCCCCTCCTCCGGCCCCATCTCGGTCGGCGGCGGCAGGATGGGGCCGTCGCCGCCGTTGGACTCCGACTCGGGGGAGAACGGCGAGGGCGAGTACCCTCCGGAGACGTGGCGGATCGGGACCCCGTCGGACTCCACGGCGATTTCCTCCTCCACCTCCTCCTCGACGCCGGCGTCGGTGAAGGAGGTGTAGCCGCTGTACCCAGCGTCGCCGCCGGCCGCGGCGGAGGGGGCGTCGTCTTCCTCGCCGTCGAAGTGGTGGGAGGTGGTGCGCGGGAGCTCGTCGGCGCCGTCGTCGGCGAAGAAGGAGGCCATGGTGGTGGTGGGAAAGGCGGAGATTTTGGTCGGCGCGTGGACTGGTGTTTGTGTGCGTCCGTGTGTGTGTGGTGCTATTTGGGTGGTGCGCTTCGCTTGCTCCGCCACGCCACGCTGCTTAATAATGGCTTGCTTATTAATGCGTTTTTAATTGGCTTGGCCGGCCTAATAAAGGCTCTGTTATGACCGGCTTACGATTTAAACCCACTAGGTTGAGCTGAAAAGCTGTGTCATACTGTAGCTGAAGATGGTTTATTTAGTGTAATTAAATTTAAAAAAAATTTAAAAATAGAAAAAATATGCTAGCTCATCACGGACAACACAAACGAATACGAAAAAAAGAACCGACAAAAAAACTCAAAAAAGCTAAAAGTTCAGAAAAAACACGAAATTTATGAATAGTGAAAAATAAACTAGAAACTGAAGCCGAAACGAGCGGGACCATATATAGTAATTATTACATCGTTTTTGTTTGTGACTTTTAATTTAGATATGAAATTACACTATAGTAATTATTAATTTTTTAAAAATAAAAAATCGTTATATCATCACACACAATAAAAAAATAAGAGAAAAAAGACAAAAAAACAAAAGACCAAAATAAGCTAGAATTATAAGCCGACATGTTTCTAATGGCTTTTGCCTTAAACTAGAAGTTGAAGTCATTTTAAGCAGCGATGCTTTCTGTTTTTTTACTTTTAGAAGTTAAAAGCTGTTTAGAACGTGTTGATGTGGATTTTTTTTTGCATTATCCGAGAATATACAATGGTGTTTTTATTTTCTCTATTTTTTTATTTTTTAATTGAATGTATAAAAAACAACAGTCATTATAATGTCATTTTAATCAAAAAATTAAAATCGACAGCACTCTGAAACAGGGTGCCGATTATGGGCTTCTGTTATCGTTAGTACTAGGCCCAATATCGTTTGTATTATTTTTGTCATTCCGGTGCTACATACATGCTAGTCGAACAAGAATGTCGTTTTAAATATCAAGAAAGTCCTTATAATGCAAATTTGAACATTAATTTCTAATGTAATATAATTATGAAAGATAATAAAGTTACAATATTAGTTTCTATGGTAATATAGCTACCAAACCCAATAAAATTACAATACTATGAGAGTATTTTTGAGACAAATATATACATATAATTTTAATATATGGAATCAAAACATTTAGAAAGATATTGGTAGCCAAAATTTAGAAAGATAGAATGCATGTATCTAAAGACCACATTCTTATTAGCTAATGAACCATTTAACCTCTACAATTTAGCAAAAGATTGCCATGTTGCCATAGTTAACGACTGTGCATGCCTGCCACCATCCGCTCGCTAGCCGGAAGAAAGCCTTTACAGCCTCTTTCGAAGGCAGGAATCCAAAATTTTGGAGAGAGATAAAATTGGGGTGGTATATCTAGTGGAATACTTTGCAATTCTATAACGCTAGAATTGTTCAACTGTGCCGTTTAGATGCTTCCTAGGAAAAGAGTACATTTTCAGATAGAGATAGACATAAAGGAAATTTTCAATGAGATTGTGCCTCATGTTAGATTTCCTCTAAAATTTCTATGAATTGGGTCATTCCATAGAAATTTTAGGAGCTCATTCCTTTGTTCCAAATGGGCTTGTAGAAAAAAAATTGCATAGGATTTCAATCATACCAAATTCATCCATTTTTTTCCTGTGTTCAGAAAAGATCCTTAATGCTGCTGCAATTTCAAAGCATGTGTTACACAGCGTTTGAATTTGGAAGTGTGCTGTTGTGTACACTAGTAGGAAAAAGAATGGTATGGGACTTCATTCGCATGTAGAAGTGTAAGTGTAGGCTTTGCCTTTTGTAACTGTTGGGTTTTCTCTAACCCTAGATTAATTATGTGAAGGCTTTCAGTCTACCTTCTATTTCTCGCCTTTTCCGTGGTGCCCTCACAATCTATAATAAGACTAGATGGTAGGAACCTATTTATAGACTCCACTTCTAGGTGTCATAAAGTGATTTACCTGTTTCCGATATCTCGTGACCGTGAGACTACTGAACCATGTCACCAACCACAATCAGACATGCCAGTTTTATGAGTCTAAAATATATTAGTCATGTGTCATGATCAGATTGTTTATGAGATCAATTTCAATCTGATCATGTGGGTTAACAGCTTGCAAAGCCGATCCTGCAAAATAAATCCAGCTATCCCACCATGTGTTGTGTCCGGGTTAAACAAATACATGCATATCAAATTCCAGTAAACTTGATTTCAATAAATATTTCTACCATATTCCAGCACAGCCGTCCTCGGCACCTCGAGTTAAATTCCACATCAAATATTTCCTATCACTTGCATCAATAATATGAATAATTTCACACCGAGTAAAATAGACAATAACCATAATAAATATTGAAAGCTACATAAAATTCCCAACATCTTCCACTTAGTTGAAATATTTCAATCAATAAACTGAAGTCCGACGGCTTAATCATTCTTAAAAAATAATTCTTGACTAACTGACTTAGGCAGTGGATCTTCTTCCAATATGTTTACTTTTACTTTAAAATAAGTGATATGTTGTGATGCACTTTCCACGACATTAAATGATGCAAGATATTCCCTTAGTCATGCAACTTTTTTTTGCTACTTCAGATGCAGCAGTGTATTCAACTTATATAGTAGAATGAGCAATTGTATCATGTTTCCTGTTGTAATAAAAAATAACACATCCTACCAAAGTAAATAGATAACCAGAAGCTATTTGCTAATCAGCATCAAAATAACATTGCAGTTGAAGATTATGGCCATTAAAACATAATGAATAATTCATATATTCCTTTGACATATGCAGTACATATTTGATTTGTTTCCAGTGCTCTTCTCCACGTTTCTTTTGATATCCACTAAGGATTCCAACGGCATGGCTAAAATCAGATCGTGTGAATAACATAGTATACATAAGACATTCCAAAGCCTTCTTCATGTTCTGCGACCTTCATGGAACTCACTCTCGTCGTCTCTTTTCCCTCGCTCCGACTCTTTCTGACTTTAGGCATATTCGATGCCATCCGGGCTAGTAATCTCTCTCGCTTATTGTGTTTTTCTTGGTGGTTCTAATTGCTTGGAAGATTAAGAAGCGATAGCAATTTCTTGTTCGAGTGTTGAGGTGAGTTGAGGTATGGTTTTGTTGATCATGGAGGTTACTTGGCTACGGTCATTACTTGGGATTTTGGTGTTTACATTTCGATTGACTCCTCTTTTCTCGACAATACAGTGCTATTAGCATTTATAAGATAGCTCTAGATGAGACTAGCTTCACAAGCCTACCATATTCATGATTATGTGTAGATAGTGCAATTGCATCTATGCCAACGAAAAGTTAATCCACTAGTTACTCTTAAGGAACCGAACGAGTGACCATACAAAAAGATAGAAGGCAGTCAGGCACAGCCAGCAGTTTGTTACGGAACCTAACACAACCAATGTGGTCATTTAATCAGCAGACTGTTGGTCTACCACCTAAGGTTAACCTAAATATGTAATGGATTGCAAATGGATTGCAAAATGAGAATGGCCTTAACAGTTTTCACTTCAGACCCGGCAACCACCAACCTTTCCTGAGAAGCAAAGGAAGTTACCAGAAAGGCAGCAAGTATAATTGGACATTCCCAAGGTTCTATTTTACACATGCTTATCGTGTTAAAGGGAAAAGATGTATTATCTCCACATCCTCCCACACTCCTATCAACTGTACCGTCGCATATGTAGCCTCTAAACCATACACAGATCGCTAATTACAGTATTACACCCTACAATTAACAGCTACATCCTGGCAAAGCATGGACTAACTATTGCAGAACAAAATTGTAGATGTCATATTATAATAACAAGATTCAGTTCTACGAGCTAAAAAGCCATAAATCCACACGCTGGAGCTTCCAAACTAATCCACTACTCGCCGTTCCCTTAACGAGAATTTCTAGTTTCATCCTAATCAAATCGAGCTGATAGAAAATACAGCTTTCCGTACAACAATTGATCCTTCGTTTACAACCTATGTGTTTCTGAATTAACTGAAAATTTGGCTTACATAGCAGAACAAAGCGTTAGATCTAACTCGAAGCGCCGGAATCCTAGCTCCCGCAGAAGCAAGCAGGCAGGAGCCGAAACGGCATAATCCCAAACAGATCGGAGGCGGTGATCACCTGCGCCACTCACGGAGGAGGACCCCCTCCTCCGGCCCCATCTCGGTCGGCGGCGGCAGGATGGGGCCGTCGCCGCCGTTGGACTCCGACTCGGGGGAGAACGGCGAGGGCGAGTACCCTCCGGAGACGTGGCGGATCGGGACCCCGTCGGACTCCACGGCGATTTCCTCCTCCACCTCCTCCTCGACGCCGGCGTCGGTGAAGGAGGTGTAGCCGCTGTACCCAGCGTCGCCGCCGGCCGCGGCGGAGGGGGCGTCGTCTTCCTCGCCGTCGAAGTGGTGGGAGGTGGTGCGCGGGAGCTCGTCGGCGCCGTCGTCGGCGAAGAAGGAGGCCATGGTGGTGGTGGGAAAGGCGGAGATTTTGGTCGGCGCGTGGACTGGTGTTTGTGTGCGTCCGTGTGTGTGTGGTGCTATTTGGGTGGTGCGCTTCGCTTGCTCCGCCACGCCACGCTGCTTAATAATGGCTTGCTTATTAATGCGTTTTTAATTGGCTTGGCCGGCCTAATAAAGGCTCTGTTATGACCGGCTTACGATTTAAACCCACTAGGTTGAGCTGAAAAGCTGTGTCATATCTGTAATGAAGATGGTTTATTTAGTGTAATTAAATTTAAAAAATTTAAAATAGAAAAATATGCTAGCTCATCACGGACAACACAAACGAATCGAAAAAAAAAGAACCGACAAAAAACTCAAAAAGCTAAAAGTTCGAAAAACACGAAATTTATGAATAGTGAAAATAAACTAAACCGAAGTCAAAGCGAAAGGGACCATATATAGTAATTATTACATCGTTTTGTTTGTGACTTTTAATTTAGATATGAAATTACACTATAGTAATTATTAATTTTTAAAATAAAAATCGTTATATCATCACACACAATAAAAAAATAAGAGAAAAAAGACAAAAAAACAAAAGACCAAAATAAGCTAGAATTATAAGCCGACATGTTTCTAATGGCTTTTGCCTTAAACTAGAAGTTGAAGTCATTTTAAGCAATGATGCTTTCTGTTTTTACTTTAGAAGTTAAAAGCTGTTTAGAACGTGTTGATGTGGATTTTTTTGCATTATCCGAGAATATACAATGGTGTTTTTATTTTCTATTTTTTTATTTTTTAATTGAATGTATAAAAAACAACAGTCATTATAATGTCATTTTAATCAAAAAATTAAAATCGACAGCACTCTGAAACAGGGTGCCGATTATGGGCTTCTGTTATCGTTAGTACTAGGCCCAATATCGTTTGTATTATTTTTGTCATTCCGGTGCTACATACATGCTAGTCGAACAAGAATGTCGTTTTAAATATCAAGAAAGTCCTTATAATGCAAATTTGAACATTAATTTCTAATGTAATATAATTATGAAAGATAATAAAGTTACAATATTAGTTTCTATGGTAATATAGCTACCAAACCCAATAAAATTACAATACTATGAGTATTTTTGAGACAAATATATACATATAATTTTAATATATGGAATCAAAACATTTAGAAAGATATTGGTAGCCAAAATTTAGAAAGATAGAATGCATGTATCTAAAGACCACATTCTTATTAGCTAATGAACCATTTAACCTCTACAATTTAGCAAAAGATTGCCATGTTGCCATAGTTAACGACTGTGCATGCCTGCCACCATCCGCTCGCTAGCCGGAAGAAAGCCTTTACAGCCTCTTTCGAAGGCAGGAATCCAAAATTTTGAGAGAGATAAAATTGGGGTGGTATATCTAGTGGAATACTTTGCAATTCTATAACGCTAGAATTGTTCAACTGTGCCGTTTAGATGCTTCCTAGGAAAAGAGTACATTTTCAGATAGAGATAGACATAAAGGAAATTTTCAATGAGATTGTGCCTCATGTTAGATTTCCTCTAAAATTTCTATGAATTGGGTCATTCCATAGAAATTTTAGGAGCTCATTCCTTTGTTCCAAATGGGCTTGTAGAAAAAAATTGCATAGGATTTCAATCATACCAAATTCATCCATTTTTTTCCTGTGTTCAGAAAAGATCCTTAATGCTGCTGCAATTTCAAAGCATGTGTTACACAGCGTTTGAATTTGGAAGTGTGCTGTTGTGTACACTAGTAGGAAAAAGAATGGTATGGGACTTCATTCGCATGTAGAAGTGTAAGTGTAGGCTTTGCCTTTTGTAACTGTTGGGTTTTCTCTAACCCTAGATTAATTATGTGAAGGCTTTCAGTCTACCTTCTATTTCTCTGCCTTTTCCGTGGTGCCCCTCACAATCTATAATAAGACTAGATGGTAGGAACCTATTTATAGACTCCACTTCTAGGTGTCATAAAGTGATTTACCTGTTTCCGATATCTCGTGACCGTGAGACTACTGAACCATGTCACCAACCACAATCAGACATGCCAGTTTTATGAGTCTAAAATATATTAGTCATGTGTCATGATCAGATTGTTTATGAGATCAATTTCAATCGATCATGTGGGTTAACTGACTTGCAAAGCCGATCCGCAAAATAAATCCACCTATCCCACCATGTGTTGTGTCCGGTTAAACAAATACATGCATATCAAATTCCAGTAAACTTGATTTCAATAAATATTTCTACCATATTCCAGCACAGCCGTCCTCGGCACCTCGAGTTAAATTCCACATCAAATATTTCCTATCACTTGCATCAATAATATGAATAATTTCACACGAGTAAAATAGACAATAACCATAATAAATATTGAAAGCTACATAAAATTCCCAACATCTTCCACTTAGTTGAAATATTTCAATCAATAAACCAAGTCCAACGGCTTAATCATTCTTAAAAATAATTCTTGACTAACCGACTTAGGCGTGGATCTTCTTCAATATGTTTACTTTTACTTTAAAATAAGTGATATGTTGTGATGCACTTTCCACGACATTAAATGATGCAAGATATTCCCTTAGTCATGCAACTTTTTTTTGCTACTTCAGATGCAGCAGTGTATTCAACTTATATAGTAGAATGAGCAATTGTATCATGTTTCCTGTTGTAATAAAAAATAACACATCCTACCAAAGTAAATAGATAACCAGAAGCTATTTGCTAATCAGCATCAAAATAACATTGCAGTTGAAGATTATGGCCATTAAAACATAATGAATAATTCATATATTCCTTTGACATATGCAGTACATATTTGATTTGTTTCCAGTGCTCTTCTCCACGTTTCTTTTGATATCCACTAAGGATTCCAACGGCATGGCTAAAATCAGATCGTGTGAATAACATAGTATACATAAGACATTCCAAAGCCTTCTTCATGTTCTGCGACCTTCATGGAACTCACTCTCGTCGTCTCTTTTTCCCTCGCTCCAGCTCTTTACAGCTTTAGGCATATTCTGATGCCATCTGGGCTAGTAATCTCTCTCTGCTTATTGTGTTTTTCTTGGTGGTTCTAATTGCTTGGAAGATTAAGAAGCAGATAGCAATTTCTTGTTCGAGTGTTGAGGCTGAGTTGCGAGGTATGGTTTTGTTGACTGCGGAGGTTACTTGGCTACGGTCATTACTTGGGGATTTTTGGTGTTTCTGTTTCTGTATTGACTCCTCTTTTCTCTGACAATACAGGTGCTATTAGCATTGTTAAAGATCCGGTGAAGCATGAGCTCACAAAATATATTGGTGTTGATGTTTCCTACATGCGGACACAAGTGCAGGACCAGATTGTTGCTCTTTAGTATGTGCCTTCAGACATTCAGTTAGCAGACTTCTTCACAAAGACACAGAGCAGAGCCTAGCACACCTTCCACCTCTCCAAACTTCATGTTGTTGATCCACCATAAGTTTGAGGGGGTGTTGGATATGTATTATATAGCTGTGTATTTACCATGTTGTGTGAGTGGTTTCCTGCATACATGCCATACCTGTACGTGGATATATATTGACCCATTGGCATCATGATGAATACAAGCGATATTCATAACAACAATAACTTCTCAACCATTTCTTATATTTCATATAATATAGATCAGCCCATTTGCATATTCCTATTCCTTCAGTGTGATGGTATCAAATATGGTCAGAACTGGCAAAATCAAGACAAAACATAACAATACAAATGAGTACTGCAGCTGGTAACAATAATGAAAAAAAGTGCATTATGTTTGGGAGTTTATATGAGGACTGAGATGAAGTCATTACCGTGTCAATATCCCACAGTTGGATCTGCTCCATGGTAAGTTCCGCTAATAGTCCATTATCCCATGTCTCATGAAATCCGTCCTACAATATACATTGGGTAAGCTTAGCTATGTGTTTGGAATAATAATGTTGTGGCACGCTCCACAGTAGTGGGTAGTTGCTACCCTTTCTCCATAGGATACACAGGAAAAGGGAGAGCTGAAGACCACCAACTATGTGAGAGAGAGCTAGTGAGGAAAAACTAGGTGAGTCTACCCCTCCCTCGTACCCCCTGAGGCTTTATATAAATGAATGGAGCAGAATGAGAATTGCTCATCCTGCTCCTCAATAATTACAATGGATGAGAGTATATCGATACATTCTTTTATACATACAACACTATACTATATGGCTTACTATAAAGCCCTATAAAGCCCGCTAGGCACTCCTGATGCCCAAGGGGTTGGATACCCCCCACAACAAGTACCAAGAGGTATACAAAAATGAGTTCAAAACAAAGTACCTGCAATTTTTGGTGGTCCAAGACTTCAATTTGCTCAGCTGGAATCTGTAATTATGGGAGCCATTTCAGGAGCTGAACAAAACTTTCTCTCCAAAGGGCACAATGGAGCAGTGTAGGACCTGAGTACCTTAAGAGTAGCACAGGCATTGTATAGTTCTTTTTTGCGAATATTTCCAAGACCATCAACATTACCTTTAAAAGCAACCACTCAGAAAGATTAGTTCAGCACAGGTTTCTTATCCATAAGAGCTTAGGGCACGGTGCTTTATTATGCAAACAAGTACATCTGTATTTGCATTATAAGCTAGAGAATTCGATTTCTAGTGGTAAAACATGCAGCACGTGGTTTATCATTTTAGCTAGTCAAGCAGAAGATTAACTGTTTGATACCAAAACATAGCCTATTCTGGTGATCTATTCTTAAAAAGGACCTGCCGAGCATATATTAGCAAATTGCATTCCCAACGTTTTGAGATATGTTGTTTGTAATTTGCCAATTATCGCTGTTGGTAATCAGCAACCATCATCATGTCTATACAGTGTCGTCCATGCATAACACAGATGCATATTACTTTGAACATGTGATGCAGGTGATGCAAATGTGTTCCTTCTCTAAGTGTTGCAGCATACAGAGAATGGATCACAGTTTCCTATATATTCTTGGATGATAAAAAAAATGGATGTGTCCTTGCAGTCAGTACCAATGCCAGTAATGGGTCAAAGTACATTTGCATAAAAAATAGTCCTTGGATGTGTATGCTGTATTGTGGTTGAAAGAATGGAGACATGATTGCTCCTAGACACACAGAAAGATGCATAGAGCATCAGAGGATATGGACATACAGGACCATAGTGAAGCCATCTTTACCTGAAGACATGCACAAAATGTGGATGTTGTGACCTTTCGACTTGAGGAAAAGAATAGTTGGAGCAAAGAACCTGCATTGGTAACGCCGTGACACCCAATAAGAAGAAATCAACATAAGCAGAAAACTAGAACTAAGACAAACACTACACCACAAAGAAGTCCAGTCAGAACATGGATTGGATTGACATCGCTTTTTCTTTGTCCAAATCGAACAATAGGACACATCAACAAAGGATCACTCTATTTTCCTCGAGTTACTCAATTTCAGCAAATGCGCACTGTTTAATAGGATCTATGCAAATGCCAGATCAGTCCTATTCGATATGAATTTTGTCGAGCACCTGGCGTGCAGAAGATACACGAAGGTAATTGGTAAACCAAAACACTGCACGCGCCGCCCTCGCAGAGAGAGGGAGAGGGGGAAGGGAGGTAGAAGTTGACATACATGGACTCGTCGTCGGGGTGGGCGAGAACCAGAAGCACGTTCCTGGTCGTCCTGTCGCCGTGATGAGGGGGGAGGAAGTGAGGGCTCGGAGGCAGGCAGGACGGCGAGGGAAATGACAGGGTCCGCCCTAGAGAAATCGCCCATACGAGACGACTCCAGCCCCCGAGACCATCCAGATCCACACAATGGACTACGGCGGCCCGCCGGAGAATGACCCCAATGACCGGCGCCTCAGTTGGGGAGGCGAGGCGAGCGCCGGGTAGGCGGCGAAAGCGAAGCAGAGCAGTAGCAATGCGGCGCGGGGTCGGGAACTGAGCGGACGGGTCGCGCTGCCGGGCGACGGCCTCGATGAGGAGCTCGGGGATGAAGCGGCGAGGGCCGCACGGGGCGGGTCAGGTGGCCGCCGGCGAGCTGTGGACGAGCGGCGGATTCCAGACCCGACGGGCTTGGTGATTCCGTGTGGTTCTCGTTCCGCCCAAAGAATTGTATTGGGCTTTGTATGGTTTTCCTTGGTGCGGCCCACAGTGGATGAGCGGAACCAGACATGTGTTTGGTCCGGATCTAAATTAAATTATAACTGGATCGCAAATTTTATCCGCGATCCAAATTGTGATGGGCCTTCTTGGGTCCTGGAGTTTGTCCGCGAGGGCACCATAACCCAATAACTTGAGCGAACCATCAATCATCTGCCCATGTCGGAAAGCAAAGGCTTACTTGTCAGTTGCCACGTCCCTCCACAAGAGATATGTTTTCGCAGGTGGGCGGCGTACGGCTTACGGCTTAGGGCTGTGATTGATTTTTTCCGCTTTAACTGCGAGTGTTTGTGCAAACGAATCAAATACTGATAAGTCACTTTGAAAAAACTGTTCCGACAAGCTTCTTAAAAAAACAGTGGATAAAACGTTCTATTCGTTTATTTGAGAGAAACCATAAAGTATAAACTATAAGCTAAAAAGAATAGACCAGTAAACTAACTCGGACCTGTCCCTGTAGCATTCATAAAGGGTACAGTAACCAAGATAATCAATCTGCTAGGTTTGAGCATTCATAAAGGAGATCTTGCGTGCTGTGCTAGCTGCTTTGAACAGTCTGCTAATAAGAGGCAAAAAGAGAGCAGAACAGCGATGCCAGAATCTTCCTCACTTAAGCCTGCGGTTTTATTCCATGGTTTGCCGAAAATTGTACAGCAGCTAGCACAGCACGCAAGATCTCCTTCTACTCTCGTGGACACTGACAGGCGGGCCTCTCCCTAAAGCGTAAAGACGGTTACTACCGACACACAACGAACGACACATTTAGCAGATGGAACGAACGCATGAACCTAGCTCAGCTCAGGCGAGGCCGACGAGCTTCTCACTCATGTCCCAGAGCTTCCTCGCCTTCTCCGGGTCGCTGGCCTCCTGCGAGAGCTGGTTCTCGAAGGACGCCGAGTCCTTGTTCCAGCTCCAGTAGACGCCCGACTTGGTCAGGCTCGGGTCGCTCACCACCTGCGCCAGCCTCTTGCCGGACTCCTCCTCCGACACGAACCCCTTGGTCACGAACCTCTGGAACGGCGGGAACAGCAGGCGGAACAGCGGGATGTGCTCGCGGAAGAGCCCCGTCGTGGCGATGCATCCCGGGTAGAGCGACGCGAACGTGATGCCCGTCTCCTCGTGGAACCGCCGGTGGAACTCCTGCATCGTCAGCAGCGTGTGCGAGAGTTTTTGGCACATATGGCTTTGTTTAAACCCGTATTTATGAAAATACCAGTATGTACATGATATTAGCAAAAATACTATTTTTGTCACCCGGCCATCGAGCGGCGATGCAAGCGGGCGCCTACCACCCTCCACCATACGGCAGGTGATTAAACCAGCTTAATTACCTGCCTAAATTAGTATTTTATATGATATATTTGTGTCAAAATTTTAAATATAGCAAATGAGCTTGAACAATTATAAAATTTTATGTGCAGCTTTCCGACACAACGTATTTCATTGTGTAATTTTTTGATAATTTTATCCACTCTGAATGTTGCTCAAAATTTTGTGCAATTATGATATATGTAGGAGTTGTTACATATAGCAAACGAGCTCCAAAAATTACGAAATTTTATGTACAGTCTCCTGACATAGTCATCCTAATTATCTATTTTTTTAGAAATTTTATGCATTATGAAATTTACTCGACTGATGCTGGTGCGCTTGGGCCCGTGCAGGTGGAGTGCCATAACACGTTTTTCAAAATTCCCCCGGGTGGTGCGGCGTGATGCGTGTCGACCATAGCTCGGCCCTGTCCCACACAGAGATGGCCTGGCACGCAAGGACTCAGTCGTTGCTCGGGCCTCGTGCGCAGCTGCCGTAGTGCCACGTGTCAGGTCGCGTGTCGTGGCCCTCCACGAGCTGTGGCCATTGTACGCGTTAAAATGCTCCTGGCGAGGGCCTTTCACTAGACAAGCTCATTTGTTAATCTGAAGCCAGGAGAAACCGAGAGAGGGAAATAAGAGAGGTCGTGAGAGGAACTATTTTTCATACCGGAAAACCTCACACGAAATCCTTCCGATACCTCACTGACATATGGTTCAACACTTAAAGGAAACACATGTCAGCCAAATACTTAACGTTTTCTAAATATCTTTGTCCGTAACACAACAGAGTGGTGGTTCAACTTCGAATACCCACCTTCGTTTCCTCTGCTTCCTTTTCTTGTACACCACTCCCAAATTTCTCTGACTCCTCCCTTCCCACCCACCACTATCCCCCTCGGTGACCCCATTCGCCTCAGTTCCCCCTGTTCAAAAACCTAGGGCTCGAGGGGGATAGAATTTGGATCACGATGGTAGCGGCGGAGGCGGAGGGCCACGGTGAGGAGCCGATGACGTCGGTGCCCATGCTGGACGGGAGCCAGCCGGTGGAGGAGTGCAGATTTGGTCAAGTTTTAGTCCATCTTCACACAGGTGGAGAATCTATACCAGCTTGGTATGGATGATCACCCATGCCCGGGAGTGCGATTTTCAATTTTTGGTTGGTGAATTAAATGAGCATCGCATATCGCTAATTACGATTAAATTAACATGAATTAACATAACAAATTCAAAGCACATAAAATTCCAAAAAATTAGACAATTAGGATGACTATATCGGAAAGCTGCATATAAAATTTTGTAATTTGTGGAGCTCGTTTGCTATACGTAACAACTCCTATATAGGCAAGTAATTAAGTCGACTAATTAGGTGGCTTAATTAACTGCCATATGGTGGAGGGGGCGGCAACCTGCAGCCTAGTGACTGGGTGGCAGGGAGCACATGTCGGCTCTACGGCGTCGCCACCCGGTGGCCGGGCGGCAAAAATACCATTTTTGCTAATATCGCGTGTATACTGATATTTTTGTAAAAACAAATTCAAATAGTGTCATATGTGTCAAAAATTCCTGCCAACCTCTACACAGCTACTTCCTCTTTCCCTTTTATTTTTTTTTTCAAATAAAGGAATGTGCATGATGTTCGTAGTCGAGCCATTAATTAACACTCGTGCAGTGTTTTCCCACGTCTTGCTTGTTAACATGGCAGGTGATAGATTAGGTAACTCGGAAGCGAACGAATTATGAAACAATTGCTCCAGTTTCTTCTCTAGTTAGTTTTTTTTTTCGATTACAAGTTAGACACATATACACACAAAAGTACGCCTTCTTAGCACATATCTTAAAATACAATACCTAAGAATAAATAAAGTTCCTATTAAGACGTACTTACATATTCATAAAAGTGGACACTAGATTTTAAACACTGATCGGTAGAGTAATACTCGTACATCTACAACTCCATCACTCACTGAGACGTAGGTCCCTCCGGTTAGATTAATGAGGTAGTAATTCTGGATTCTATCAACCGACTTAATGTTAGGAGACGAGGAGAAGTGCTACTAGACAATGTTATCAGATCCCTCTACCCAATTTTTTTCGATATGCTACGGCTTTAATATTCACGTGGTTGTAAACATCTAAAGGTAATTGCCCAAGTACTTTTGGTCGGAGGCTCATTGTACATTTTACCTGACTACAGATAAGGTACATGCTTTATCTGCTCCCAACCGCACGATGATTCGGTCTTATGTCTCTGACAACAACCGTCTTGCAATTATCTCTGTGATTCTCCCCCACTGATAATAATTGAAGATCAGTTACTGATAGATCTCTCTCTTACTGACAGCAATCACCTGCTTCACTAGACAGGACGATTCAGCAAGACGCTCGCTCACATGGATAACTGACACCCCTTCGACGCTATTTAATAGTTGACGAGAGAAGACACAGAGAATCAGAATGAGAACTCAAAGAATAACGGACAAAACAATCGTAATATTTCGACCAGTGGGAAGATTATAAAGATTATGGCTAGTTACATCCTTTTTGTATTATCTTTATAAGAGTATCGTGTAACCAATTCATAGTAATAAAGATCATCATCATTCTCCTCCTAAATACTTCTAAGAGACTTAGCCTTTTTCGTCATAATTCGTAAAATCGGCGACTTGATCATTGACAACTGCTAATCATGAACTCAACAAGCTGGGTCGTCCCTATTAAAATATACTACTAATTTTTTGGGAGTTTTTTTTTAAGAAAACAGTTGGACCAAGGAAGTCTAACTGTACTATATATTAATAAATAATAAAGAAACAAACAATTACAAGGACAGGGGTGAAGGAATATACATAAAGAGAAAAATTAAAGGTTTCTATCTAGCCACTCCTGAATTAATGGGGAATATATTTTCTTTGCCTCATGGATAACCATGACAAACTCAAATTTGAAATTTTCCTTCCAGCTCTGAAGAGATGGATTAATATGCTCGAAGACTTTGTTGTTTCTCATAATCCAGATGCTCTAGCAGACAAGAATGATTATTTCCATGGAAAATTGATAATTGATTGAGGCCTTGTTATTTTCCAGAGAATCTAGTAATGAATCTCCTACTCATGGCTTCATTTAGAGTGGACTGAAGCAGATCAACTGCTAAGACAAAGAGTAATAGTGATAAAGGATCCCCTTGCCTAACACCTCTTTTGCAATGAAATTTCTTGCATGGCACCCCATTCAAAAGAATTGATGAGGTACAAGAAGTTAAGATTGAGGATATCCAAAGTATCCACTTTTCTTCAAATCCCCTGTGCTTCATGATGTCCTAAATAACTTAATGCTCAATTTTATCAAAAGCCTTCTCAAGATCGAGCTTAAGTACAATGATCTTATATTTTTACTGCTGACATTGATAAAGATATTCAAATGTCTATGCAAGGCAGTCCTAGATTGTTCTTGTTTTAATGAAGCCATATTAATTAGCATGTACCAACCAGAGAATGATACTTTGAAGCATGTTTGCCAGTATCTTTGTCTGAATCTTGAGCGAGCAGTTAAGTAGGGAGATTGGCCGAAAATCATTTACTGGTACTGGACCATCCATTATTGGGACTAAAGTGATATAAGAGTTGTTGATGCTTTGAAGTGAAGGTTGTCTTATTTGTTGGCAAACTGTATAAACAATAGCATCTATTTTTTTCTTTAGTGAAGGGTACCTCAAGAGTACCAAGATGATTACTATGATGAATCAGGTCTGAAAGATTGAAAAACATTTTCTTGAAAGCAGAGGTTCCAAGCCTGTCTTTGTAAGCCTCCCATAATAAATCAGCTTTTTCAAAATGCCCATATTTTTCCTCGCCAGACTGAATTTTGATCATCTGAATGTGATTTTTCCTGTACTTGATGGTGGCATTTGCATGAAAATATTTTTTATGTTCTCATCACCAAATTCAACCCATTTAATTACTCCCCTTTGTGTCCAGTAAATGCGTTGAGTCTTCAGTAAGTCCGTAAGGTATTCTCGTAAAATTTGCCTCAAATTATATTCCTGGACAGTTAAATCCCTATGTTCCTCAATGATGTCCATGAAATTAATTACTAACTTTGTATTTGCAATTGTGGCTATCAACTTTGAGAGTCTTCGACCAGAATTTAAGCACCCTTCGAAGATTTTTTTTAACTTGGATGTAAGTTTCTTTGCACTGTCACCTAGTACTGAAGGCAGATTCCAAGCATTTAAGACCTTTTCTATTTGTCTAAACCAAGTAAACAATACATAAGCTTAAATCAATTTGGTTTGGCACAAATAGCGCTTAGATCGAATAAGTTCACCTAACTGCACCAACAATATAAGGCTATGACAAGGTTTTGCAATCCTAAGAAAACAAGCAATCAATTTAATTCTATATGTGTAAATTGTTTGAATATAAATTAAGCACAAGAAGACAAACCACAAATGATACGATCTCTTTTTACCGTGGTGTTCGGAGATTTACCGGTCTCACCTAGTCTACATTGAGGTAAGCCTAAACTAATTGGACCAGCTCCACGAATTAAGCCTTCCACCTCAAATCCACTAGTGGCAGCTCTTTCCTGCTCTGATTAGGTGAGCTCCAACCTTCACACTTCGTCGGGTCTTCTCACAATCTTTTTTGAGAAGATCATTGTGTACGACGCCTCCAACGCCGTCTAGTAGTCGGAAAACTCTAAGAGTAACAAGTCAAGCCCCTAACTTGACTCTCACCATGTGCAACGAATGCATAAGCTCAAATGGACACTAAGTCTACCTCTAGATGCAACATATGCAATCTAGATCCACTCTCCTTGCTCACAAAGTGCAATACATGCACTATTGAGTGGAGAGCCACACACTAGCTCAAGAGAAAATAAATGGGTCAAGCAATAACATCTTCAACCGACCACGAGGGGGTATTTATACCCCACACAAGAAAATTAGCCGTTGGAGCTAAATCCCTGAAAAAATCGAGGCGGCGAAGTCTTAGTGGTGCAATGGCGGTACTTCGCACTGTTCGACATAGCGATGCGGCTATTTCAGAGCTTCTGAACTAGCCGTTAGAAGTTGACGCGGAACTATCACTGTTGAAAATCCAGTAGTTCCAATCTTCGGAAGTTTCGAAAACTCGGCGCGGTACATCCGTTTGATTTGAGGCCAAGAGTTGGCGCTCTCTGGAAAAAACGTTCCGCCCGATCTTTTGGAGCTTCCGTGCTCCGGAAGTACCGTTAAAGGCTGCGGTACTATCGCTCTACGGTAGTTCCGCTGTTGAAACTCTGGTACTTCCGTTTCCCGCTGAGAAAATGTGAGTCCGAGGGTACTCTGTGGAAAAAAGTTTTGCTCGATTTTGACGGAGCTTTCGGAAAGTGGAAGTACCGCGGTTTGCACGTCGGTACTTCCGGTTGTCCAGATAGAGCACAGATTGACTCCGATGGTGCTCTCTGGAAAAAATATTTCGCTTGACTTTTTGGAGCTTCCTTGCTCCGGAAGTACCGCTCAAGGTTGCAGTACTACCGCTCTACGGTAGTTCCACCATTGAAACTCTGGTACATCCGTTTTTCCTGACAGGTGCAGATATCTCAACAGATTTTGTAAAATATATTTGCAAACAATAATATCATGCACACAAGGATCAAACATGATTATCAACCAGTTGCAAAACACATTTGCAAATAATAGTATCATACACACAATGATCAAACATGATTCCTAACCAGTTGTAAAACACATTTGTATAATTTTGAAATCATGACACAAATAATAGGTACATAGGCTCCTCATTTTTGCAAAACACATTTGCAAACCTGAGTCACATGCTACAAGGAGTGACAGGGGAGGGAAGGGAGAGCTCGCCGTGGGGAAACTACGTCGGTTTCGGAGAAGATAGAGAGGGGAGGGAGAGCGGAGGGGAGGAGAAGAGAGGAGGAGCGGTGGGGAAGGGGAATGAGAGCAATGACCAACAGGAGAGAGAAGGAAGGGGGAGGCTATACAGTGTTCCCTAGTTGCTCACTAAAAATTACAGGCCAGGAAGACCATGTTCATCTCCATCCACATTCCTTGACACTTTTCAAATATAAAGATGGATAACAAATATAATAAGCTACACAAATTTCGAAGAAAGGTAAACGATACAGATATCAGATGCATATGAACTCATGGTCATAATCTTCTAATTACTCAAGTTTACCCTTACAAAAATGTTCTTGGTGAAAGAAGAGCAACATTGGTAGGATTTTAAAAGCAAAATTAAAAAATAGTGAACCAAGAAGAAAAGATCCAGGGCTTCTGCTTTTGGCTTTTAGGCTTTTTTGACACTGTTTGAGGCTTTTTTCACTGTACCTGCTGTAAGTTTTTCTGGTGTAATTAAATTTAAAAATAGAAAAAAATATGTTCTCTTATCACGAACAATGCAAAAGAATGCGGGGGAAAAACGAAAAGACAAAAAAACCTTGAGTTTTTTTAAACAATCTATTTTTTATTCCGAATTACAGTAATATATCTATGTTTTTTTATCTTACACTAATAATTCTCTGTCGCTTCACCGTTGAACGACTTGAGTTAGTCACCCAACGGTTGGGCGACAAGTGTCCAAGTAGCTCAACGGTTGAGCGACAAGTGTCCAAGTAGCTCAACGGTTGAGCGACTATTATTAGTAGCTCAATCATTGTGCGACTTAGATACTTGTCGCCCAATCGTTGGGTGACTAGACCTTAGTCGCTCAACCCACATACACTGTACTACTCAAATATTTCAGGGAAAGACATGCAAATACACCAAGTGTCCAAGTCGCCAACCGGTTGAGCAACCGTTGAGCGATCTAGTTTCTATCGCTCAACTGTTGGGTGACTAGTCCAAATCGCTTAATGGTACAGTGACAGAGAATTATTAGTGTAAAATAAAAAAATATACTATACTTCAAAATAAAAAATAGATTATTTAATTTTTTTTAAAAGCCCTCCAACCCCAACCTTTTTAATTCAAAATTTTCGAACCAAACCATCCTCTTCATCCTCCTTCCCCACCCCACCCGGCCCCAACCAGAGCTCCATTTCCTCCTCCATCTCCTCCACCTCCACCTCAACAGCATACCAAACCCGAAATCACCACCGCATTTCCTCCACCTTCCACTCGCTCGCCTCACTCCGCATCTCTCGGAGCGGCGGCGGCGGCGCCTCGCGCGGACGGCGCCGGCTGCGGCGCGGTGGTGGGTCCACCGGGCAGTGACGGCGGCGGGGTTTCTCCCTCCGGCAGGAAGAGACTGAGGTGCGCGTGTGGATGGTAGAGTTGGGTTGGGGACAGGCGGCGACGCGAGATCCGGGGGTGGGGGTTGCCGGGTGGCGACCTGGCGGCGGTGTGATCTGAGATGATATTAGAGCCGGCGGCGCGGTATTCGGAGCGGAGGTGACGGCGATGACGACCAACACGAAGCGCGCCTACAAGCTCCGTATCCTCGTGAATTTGTTTCGATTGTTTCGCCAACTTTTTCATTTTTTTTGTTGGGGAGGTGCATTGTGTGATTTGTGTCTGGCTGACCGATCCATCGCTACTGTCGCGTTCGTTCTGCTAGCTGAGCGATGTAATTCTGCAAATTCCAGGGGGAGCTTCCGACTCTAAATTTTTTGTTGCCTTTTATTTTGCTTGCTCCTCGTTAAAATAATTGGGGATTTTGTGGTTGCGTGATTGTGTTAAATTGAGCTGTGGGTGATTACTGATTAGTCGTTAGTGAGTTATGTTTGATTGTCTCAGAAGTGCAATTGCTGCCACTCTGTGTTATGAAATGTTGAAGTGGTACACTGGTGTGCTGTGATTTTTTTTGGGTGATTTGGTTGCCAAAGTAGCGACATTGGAATGCCTTGACTTACATTTGGCTTAGAGGAGTTTGTGGCGCACTCATCCAATGTTAACTGCCTCAAGATTGGGAGGAAGACTTCACGTGTTCTCATCACAGGAGGAGAGGATCATAAGGTTAATCTTTGGGCTATTGGGAAGCCCAATTCGATACTGGTAATATTTATTTGTCTTGTGCTGAATCTAAGTACGGCCTACTATGTCAAATGTGGTTCCACAGTTAAGTAGGCAAACGAAACACCTAACTCAACCCAACAAAACTCTTGCCTGATGAAAATTTCACAATTTTAGCTGTTGATGGCCTCTCCAGCATAGTTCCCTTTATGTTGGTCTTCAATTAATATGGAGATACTTAATACTTCTATGTTAACTATCAACCTATTACACATTTATGTGTTTGATCATGGTGGTTACAGTTATCGGAGGTGTTATACGAGATGTTTTTGGTTGCTGGAATATTATTTGATACGCACTTTTTTTGTCTTGTGGTGGTCATACAGAGTTTATCAGGGCATACAAGTGCTGTGGAGTCGGTTAGTTTTGATTCCACAGAAGTGTTTGTGGCTGCAGGAGCAGCCAGTGGAACAATAAAACTATGGGATTTAGAGGAGGCGAAGAGTACGTAAATAATGGATGCTTGACTTACCATTACATGTATTTATGAACACTCATGATGTGTAACTGTATATTATTAATTGCATCACTTGGCTTGTCGTATGCAGTTGTCCGCACTCTTACTGGACATAGGTCAAACTGTATGTCTGTTGATTTCCATCCTTTTGGGGAATTCTTTGCCTCTGGGTCATTGGACACTAATCTGAAGATATGGGATATAAGAAGGAAGGGGTGTATCCACACGTACAAAGGCCACACACGAGGGGTGAATGCTATTAGATTCACACCTGATGGCCGGTGGGTTGTGTCTGGTGGTGAAGATAATATAGTGAAGGTATCATTTGCCAACAAGTCAATGCTGTGTATACTTCATTTTCAGTTGCTAATTCTGGTCACAAAGTTTCATTTTTTCATAATTCTTCTAAGCACATAATATATCCTTGTGCTGATAATTTAGTATCAATTAACTTTAAGGCTTTAAAAAACAGCTTGGTGATTATTTTCATTTTAGTGAAACTCAACATGATAATCATATCTCCTACTTTATTGAACTTATAATCAGTTTTGCCTTGTCAGCTCTGGGATCTGACAGCTGGAAAATTGTTACATGATTTCAAGTGCCATGAGGGTCAGATTCAGTGCATAGATTTCCATCCCCATGAGTTCCTTCTGGCAACAGGTTAGGTTCAGATGTTGTAATGCTGATCTGCCATTTAATTATTAACTTTTCTTTGTCCCTTTGGGTTTCACTCTGTACTTATTTATGCTTAACTCTTGGACTTATGTCTTCGCATTTGGTTGGACTTTGGAGAAAAGACTCATTTGTTATTGAGTGGCCAGATTAATATAAGCATGCACATGCTATTTAAAAATAAGACTATATGCTTTAACGGTAAAGTGAAATTTTCCATATTATGGTTGTAAATGATATTTACTTGTCCATCTATATTGTAAATGTCCTGGCAATTTAATGAACTGTCCTTCATTTGCTGTCTAACAAAGCGAAATGTCAAATTGTCTTATTATGGCATATTTTTACTTGTCGCATGTAAGTAAATCAGTCATGCATTTCAATCTTAATGTCGTTGCGGGATATCTTGCTTGTTTCCACATATAAGTGGCTTATTGTTCATTACTTCATTCGGTGACACGTCTGTGAGGAGTTTCAAAGTGTTGATAGATTCTAATCCTTTACTTTGTTGAAATTCTGTAGAATATGCTTAATAGAAGTTTTTGATTTAGTGGCATAGAATAAAAATTCTATTTCGGTTCTAGTGGAGGACTGGAGGTGCATATTGTTTTCTTACAGGCTGTGAACAGTATTTCAAATAAAACTGTTTCTGTCAGAAGCTGTCTTTACCTATTTTCTGTCTGCTTTGCAACTAAAGAGTCATTACATAACATCGTTTCTTCACTCAGGTTCAGCTGACAAAACTGTCAAGTTCTGGGATTTGGAGACCTTTGAGTTGATTGGTTCTACTGGAGCTGAGGTATATCAATATCTTGGATTTTCTTGTGAGGATTATCCACCCTATTCAGATCAATTTTTGGCATCTGTTTTGTTGTAATGGGGAGGGCGTACTTCAAATTTGATGGCATTGACTTCTGAACCACAATGTAGGAGGATGAATACTGGAAATTGATTGTCTAGGGCAACAAGTAATATCTGAAAGAACAAACATTGGGAAAAAACATTTGGAGGTCTTTTTTGAGTGTTCAAAGAAAAATAAAACTAAACAGCGCACCACATAGTGATCATGACATCATTCAATATCTTTTAACTTTTCTGATATTTTATGCACCCATTGCACTGCCATGTGTTGTGGTTAGCAGCATGTCTTTATCTTATTAGCCCTGCAAAATAAACAACTAGTGGGCTGTTATAGCACATAACATTTGGGGCTCACAGTTGATGTCTGTAGATGGAAAACTGTATTAACCTTAATTCTATGTTATAATTGGTTATGGCACAACAGTCAAGACACAGGCAATGCTTTATGTGCTCTCTGCGGTGACAGGTGCCATATATGGGTGACAACGGCTAGCACAGGCTGCCAGAAGTTGATTAAAATTAGGCATATAACTACATAGCCATCTGCAACATATGCTTTCTTTTGTTTTCTGTAGTTTATTTTCTTCACCTTTTGTAATGCAACAGCACGTAAACATTATTTCCTTAATGAGTGGCATTAGTAGGGACTAGGGGTATCCCCTACTGTCTCATCAAAATAAAAAAGGGTGGGAGACACTCACCTTGGTTGATGCTATATTTTCTTCACTTACTGCTTAAAGGGGGTGCGATCCATATAGAAGCTAACTACGAAGGGTCATATATGAACGTACAGTTTAGTTCAATATAATCATTTATTAGGTTCATTTTAATTACTTGCCGATGTTTCTATTTGAATATCAGACAACAGGTGTTCGATCCATGACATTCAATCCTGATGGAAGATCTCTGTTATGTGGGTTGCATGAAAGTTTGAAGGTTGTGCTTTTAATTTCTCATGTGACCATGTGACCACATCACGACAGACATCTTGTTCTCCATGTCTTCCAGAGTTAAACTTCTCTTAAATTGCGCAGGTTTTCTCTTGGGAACCAATAAGGTGCCATGATACAGTCGACGTGGGATGGTCTAGACTGTCTGATCTAAATGTCCATGAGGGAAAACTTCTTGGTTGTTCTTTTAATCAAAGTTGTGTTGGAATATGGGTTGTTGATCTAGCGGTATGTTATTGGCTTCTCTGCTACATTTCTAACACTAATCTGTTATTCTCAGCTGGAGTCTTCCTTTTGTTGTTAGTTGAATGTACTAACCAAGCAATCAATTGGCAGCGCCTTGAGCCATATGCAACAGGCACTTCCACAAAACTAAATGGTCATTCTGAATTGAAGACTTCGTCAAGTAGCACTATGCCATTACAAAACGACAGTGGTTCATGGGCTAACATAGGGCGATCATCAGTTCTACAAAATTCAGAGAATAACTTAAAGGCTTCTACAGGAAGACTCTCAGTTTCTCAAATTTCAGATTCTGCACCCAAAGAGACAAAATCAACAGCTTGTATGTCGCCAATCTTCTCTATCTGTACTTTTTTATATTTAACATTGAAACCCTTCATATGCCTGATATGTCCTTTATCTGTGCTTCTTACCATACCGAAGCAAGTGGGTTGGTCCCAAGCACACCTCAAAGAGCTGGGACTGGCCCCAGTACTAAAACAGTTGGAAATTCAACATTTGCATCTGGTGGCACCACCTTGAAGAGAAGTTCACTGAAGAGCAACAATGCTTCTAATCTTCAGAATTTCAGTAAAGTTGATGTGGTGCCTGTGATCATCCCAAGAACTAGCTCAGGAGCAGAGCTGGCTACCGAATCTAGAAGTGATTCTGCTGATGCACCTGTTCTTCTTTCTAAGGCAAGCAGAAGGGTAGAGCCTGCTACTGATTCTAGGAAAGAAAGTACTGATGTGGCACCTGTTGTTGTTCCCAGAACAAGCTCAAGAATGGAAATAGCCTCTGAGTCAGCACCTGTTGTTTCTAAGGCAGGCAGAAGGTTGGATTCTGCTGCTGATTCTAGGAAAGAAAGTGCTGATGCAGCACCTGCTGCTGTTGTTCCAAGGACAACTTCAAGAATGGAAATGGCCTCTGATTCTGCACGTGTTCTTTCTAAGGCAAGCAGAAGGGTAGAGTCTGCTACTGATTCAAGGAAAGAAAGTGATGATACAGCACCAGTCATTGTTCCCAGAACAACTTCAAGAATGGAGATGGCCTCTGATTCTAGGAGTGAACCATCTGCGGAAGGGTGTTGTCACCATTCAGAGTCCAATCAACTGAATCAAGATATACTTGTCAAATATTTCTTCCTCAGGGAATGGTGTTATTCAAACAGAAAATTCTGAAGAAACCCGTGAAGATGTAAAACACGGCAGAGTTGACAGGCTGGAATTTTCAAGTTCAGCAGAGCCAAATATAAGTCACCGCAGTGAGAATTGTATGGCCTGTGCCCTTAACTTATCTGTTTTATGTGCTGCTGCTACATTTTGATTTAAATGCTGTTTCATGACTGTTCCTTGTGCTTGATTTCCTTCATCATGTTTCTAATAGACATGTACTCACAAGTCACAACCCTTGGAATCGTGGATTTCAAAACTCACATAAAAGCAGTGATTCATATGATTTTAATGAATTTTCCATTCTCCTACACTGAATCAAAAAATTTATGAGCAACTAAATTTATTTGTTCGAGGTGTTCAATTATTTCTACAGCTAGCTATTTTGCATGGGTTGTAGTTGTCAGCTGAATTTGATTAATTAATGCCATCTTTGTTCAGTATTAACTGGACCAAGCATGGTTTGCTGGAGTTATGTTCTGAATCTTTTGAGAACATGTTCTATTGTTCTCTTGTTGAGTTATTAATTATCCCACTGTTTTGGCAAGAAAATTTTCTTTTGGGTAATCATGTGTCACCATTTGAAAATTCCTGGTAATTTTCATTTATTGTAACTAAGTTGTATCTGTTTTGAGAATTTGTTACTCTTTTACAGAATTTGTTACTCTTTTACAGATGTTTCTAGAATACGTAAGCCAAGAGATAACTGCTATACTGAAGTTTCAAGAGCAGGTATATATTTTGATGTCCTTTGGTACTTGCTGTAATATGTTCTGTGAGTCTGAATCTTAAAGTATCGTGTAGGAAGAGCAAGATCAGTTGTTTCTAACTGGGAGGGCAGGGATCAGTCCCCTAGCTATGAAGAACCAACAACAAGCAATTCTGCTTCGGTGGCTCCTAGAGGCCGGTTGTATTCATCTGTATGTCTAAGACAACCCATAAGCTTTTATAGCATTCTGTTCCTTTCCTGTTCTTTCTGTGAAATTTATTATTCACATCACTTCTGTTTAGTAGTTGTTACTTGATGGTATTGTTATATTGTCTTTAACCAATATGGAATCTGGATATGTTATATAAATAAAATAAGGAAAAATGATGCTGTAAGGTACAACTTGTAACATGTAGTTAATTTAAGAGATGCCCTGTTACTCGAGTGGTTATGTCAACGTTCATTATGTGGATAGATGGTTCTGTTTTTTTTCTTGGTTCCAAATATTTGAATTAGCACATCATGTGCTTGTTCTGTAGTAATGTGATATCATTTCTCCTGATGGCTTCTATTGTCCAATTCATGCGCATTGATGTTATGGACCAGAGATAGAGCCTGACTTAACCCATTCTACCCCTTAAAAATTAAACCAAAGATAAACTCAATGGATCATCATTCATCAATGTTACTCCTGCTGGACGAATACCTATTGAAATGAAGAGTTGAGGACCTTAACTTGATTTGGCAGCGTAGCTTATTCCTGGGAAGTTATGGTAGAATTCACTCAATTGAATGTTTGGCTATCTCTTCCTTTTACGTGGAGAATTAATTTCTGCAACCTCCCCTCTCTTTTTTTTTACAGAGAGGAAGCAATCAAGCTGCTGAAACTCCAACCATAGTGAGTGATGAGGATGTTCTATCTGTTCTAATGGAACAACATGACCTATTTCTAAGCTTAACACGATCTCGGCTGACAAAATTGCAGGTTCGTAGAGTGCTCGGCCTTTTATTTTGTCGTGTGATCTGTGTAATTATAAAGTCAACTATTCTCCAACCATCTGTGTTACATTTATGTTGACTAATCAGATATACGTTCCAAGTTATTATTGATAAAAGGGATAGAAGATCATATGTATGTTATGTCCTATGTCATGGTGTTCCAGATTGTAATAGGCTTCATTTGATACTCCATTTCATACTGAAATATGGTTAGTTGAATTAGCTACATAGTTGCCTATTGCAATCTCAGCCCTGTGTTGCTCAGTAAACTGATAGGTTTTCAATTTGCAATTGCTCAAAGCTCAAAGGCTGTACCTTACTGTTTTAAATAACTTGCAGATTGTCCATCAAATGTGGGAAAGAAATGACGTCAAGGGTGTTATCGCAGCGATGGACAAGATGTCTGATCATGCTGTCAGTACTTTGCAACTTTTGTCTTCTGCATACCATAATTGGTGTATTGATGATTAACGATTTCTGGTAACTGCAGGTGTCGGCTGATATGGCAAGTGTTCTGATGGAGAAAAGTGAAACAATCACACTAGATTTATGTACCTCTCTCCTTCCTGTCCTCACCGACCTTCTGGAGAGTAAAACCGACAGGTAACTTCTCACCGCTGCTTTTGTGAGTGATTATGATTGCATTCTGGGATTATGTAGAAATGATCATTATTAGCACCAAAGTTTTGATTGATTAATATATGTGTTGTGCTGTGCCAAGTGCCATGTCGTCTTACTTGTCATCCATTTATTTATTACATTACATTGCAATCCACATTATTTCTCATGAATTAAATCTATGCAGGCATCTAGGCGTTTCATTGGAATTGTTGGTGAAGTTTGTCAGAACTTTTGGGCCAGTAATACATTCAACAGTATCAGCTGGTCCATCTTCTGTGGGTGTAGATCTTCAAGCAGAGCAAAGGTATTGGTTCAGTCAACTGCTCTCCTAATTAGCCATTGCTAGATTATGTAATGTGATTTTACTTGTTTGTTCGTCTTAGGCGGGAGCGGTGCAACCTATGCTTCATTGAATTGGAGAAAGTAAAAAATAAGCTTCCGTTTCTTACAAGGTATTGTATGATCTAAATATGATACATTATTGAAATTGTCCTTTTCACCTGCACTAGCTCTGTGACTTGACTGCAATAGTAACCTGCATTTACTGCTTGAGTAGTACGTTTCAATAATAGACATGTACTCACAAGTCACAACCCTTGGAATCGTGGTTTCAAAACTCACATAAAAGCAGTGATTCATATGATTTTAATGAAATTTCCATTCTTCTACACTGAATCAAGAAATTTATGAGCAACTAAATTTATTTGTTTGAGGTGTTCAATTATTTGTAGAGCTAGATATTTTGCATGTGTTGTAGTTGTCAGCTGAATTTGATTAATTAATGCCATCTTTGTTCAGTATTAACTGGACCAAGCATGGTTTGCCAGACTTACGTTCTGAATCTTTTGAGAACATGTTCTCTGTTCTCTTGTTGAGTTATTAGTTATCCCAGTGTTTTGGCAAGAGAATTTTCTTTTGGGTAATCATGTGTCACCATTTTAAATTTCCTGGCAAATTTCATTTATTGTAACTAAGTTGTAACTGTTTTGAGCATTTGTTACTCTTTCACAGATGTTTCTAGAATACGTAAGCCAAGAGATAACTGCTATATTGAAGTTTCAAGAGCAGGTATATTTTGATATCCTTTGGTGCTTGCTATAATATGTTCTGTGGGTCTGAATCTTAAAGTATCATGTAGGAAGAGCAAGATCAGTTGTTTCTAATTGGGAAGGCAGGGATCAGTCCCCTAGCCATGAAGAACCAACAACAAGCAATTCTGCTTCAGTGGCTCCTAGAGGCCGGTTGTATTCATCTGTATGTCTGAGACAACCCATAAGCTTTTATAGCATTCTGTTCCTTTCCTGTTCTTTCTGTTAAATTCATTATCCACACCACTTCTGTTTTGTAGTTGTTACTTGATGGTATTGTTATATCGTCTTTAACCAATATGGAATTTTGGATATGTTATATAAATGAAATAAGGAAAATGATGCTGTAAGGTTGTAACTTGTAACCTGTAGTTAATTTAAGAGATGCCCTGTTACTGAGTGGTTATGTCAACGTTCATCATATGGATAGATGGTTCAGTTTTTTCTTTTTTGGTTCCAAGTATTTGAATTAGCACATACTGTGCTTGTAGTAATCTGATATCATCTTTCCTGATGGCTTCTGTTGTCCAATTCATGTCCATGGATGTCATGGACCAGAGATAGAGCCTCAATTATCCCATTCTATCCCTTGAAAATTAAACCAAAGATAAACTCAATGGATCATCATTCATCAATGTTACTCTTACCCCTTTACTGGACCAATACCTGTTCAAATTAAGAGTTGAGGATCTTACCTTGTTTTGGCAGTGCAGCTTATTCCTGGAAATTTATAGTAGAATTCACTCACTTGGATGTTTGACTATCTCTTCCTTTTGCGTAGAGAATTAATTTCTGCAACCTTTTTTCCTTCTTTTTTTGCAGAGAGGAAGCAATCAAGCTGCTGAAACTCCCACCATATTGAGTGATGAGGATGTTCTATCTGTTCTAATGGAACAGCATGACCTATTTCTAAGCTCAACACGATCTCGGCTGACAAAATTGCAGGTTCGTGAGAGTGCTCGGCCTTTTATTTTGTCGTGTGATCTGTGTAATTATAATGTCAACTATTCTCCAACCATCTGTGTTACATTTATGTTGACTAATCAGATATATGTTCCAAGTTATTATTGATAAAAGGGATAGAAGATCATATGTATGTTATGTCCTATGTCATGGTGTTCCAGATTGTAATAGGCTTCATTTGATACTCCATTTCATACTGAAATATGGTTAGTTGAATTAGCTACATAGTTGCCTATTGCAATCTCAGCCCCTGTGTTGCTCAGTAAACTGATAGGTTTTCAATTTGCAATTGCTCAAAGCTCAAAGGCTGTACCTTACTGTTTTAAGTAACTTGCAGATTGTGCATCAAATGTGGGAAAGAAATGACATCAAGGGTGTTATCGCAGCGATGGAGAAGATGTCTGATCATGCTGTCAGTACTTTGCAACTTTTGTCTTCTGCATGCCATAATCGGTATATTGATGATAACGATTTCTGGTAACTGCAGGTTTCAGCTGATATGGCAAGTGTTCGAGTTTATTGCTCAGTAAAACCAGCTGTGCAAAAGAATGCGCAATCTGTATACCAGACCCTATTGCTTCTAACTGCTAGAATTGACACTTTCTGAACCTTATAAGCGATTAGAAGAATGTTACAACCTACTGACTTGGTTTAGTTGAGTAATCATCAATGGCCCCCACCAATCATTATTACTATTGGAATTTTCAACCCACGTTTTTCTGAACTAAATTCGTAGCTTTCAGTAATTTTGTAAGCCTGTCGAGCTTTATGGTTTGCATTTTCGTGATGTTCACATCTTGTTCCTTTTCATTTAACAGAAGAAAAGGGGCAGTTGCAAACACAGCACAGGAGCTCAGTCTTGCCTTCCAGGAAGTTATGTAGTTGACCGACCACACATTCTCATACATATACACAGTTATATGGGAAATGTTTTGCCTCCGGTGTCTCCATGATTGGAAACCAGTTGCCATGGAGCGCTGCTCGTTTTAGGGCTATCATCAAGCTCCAAGGACACACCAGCAGTAGATAACATTTTGTCGCTACTGTTCATGCCTTCTGTACACATACTAACCCTCGTTGATTGGCATCCTTGTCATTTGGGAAATGGGAAGAGAAGCCCTCAGAACAGTTGGCTTCAGCCGCAGTGTTCCTCGAATGATGTTTCACCAGCTTCTGAAGATACTGCTTGGCCTCGATGGAATGATGACCGTGAGATCGAAGGCGTTTGTGCCGGCTTGTAATGCTTCGCTGGGTAGCCTCTCCTTTCTCTGTGTATCACCTATGTGAATGTGCGGTAGTTCGGCAGCTTGCATTTGGTAGTTTATTAGTTGGGTTGTATTATCTGGTCGAGTCACTGACAAGATTGACGACTAAATCGACTTCATGTACAGTTGTACATCATTTTTGAAGAATTGAGATCTATACTCTTGATCCATACCGTCTGTCTCCTGGAAGTGCGGAATGACATCACTCGGTTCTGATTTAATGAAAGTTTGCAATGGACATTTTATTTTATTTTCTTTTATGAAGCGTGTGGAATGGTATCAGTTTGCTAGACAACCAGTTGGGTCGTCACGTCGTACAACAATCAATGCTTGAGTTTTGGACTTTTGGTAAAATATTTCGCTGTAACAAGTCACGCGATGCAAAGAGCACAGATCGATCGAACTGAAGGACTCGATCCGCCGCCATGAGTTGCCGCGCGCTGCACGGGTAAGGCTCCTAGCAGGTGGGGACGCAGGCCTTGGAGCACTTGGCGGCGCACCTGGCGTGCGCCGAGAGCGTGCAGCCCTTGCCGCAGAGCAGCCGCTTCTTGTGGCACTCCTCCTTGCTCAGGCAGCTCTTCGCCTGCTTCTCGCCCCCCTTGTTGCTCCCCTCCTCCTTCCCGTGCTCGCCGCCGGTGCTGCTGCCGCCGCCCGACGACGACCTCTGGCCGTCCCCCTGCGTCGCCACGCCGCCGTCGACCTTCTTCTCGGCCTCCCGGGCGGACGCCAGCTTCACGCCCGCTGCGGCGAGGCGCGTCGTGGCCTCCTCCTGCAGGTGGGCGTCTCCCATGAGGATGCGCTTGTCCTGCGGCTCCTCACCCGTGGGCGCGATGGCGCTCGCCGTCACGGCGAGCATGAGGAGCACCGACACCACGAAGCAGGAGCGAGACATGGCTGGCTGCTTAATTTGGTTTCTTGATGTCTAGGTCTGCAACTTCGTCTGCACTTTGGCTGGTGTGAATTGCGAGATGGTTTGCTCTTGCGCGCGCGTATTTATAGTGTGCGCTGGTGAGTAAGAGCAGCGGCTAAGGCGTGGAGCAACTAACTACTTCGGTAAGAAGTGCGAGAAGCATGCGTGGTCGTGATCGAGTGAGCACGACAAGCATGAACTGTTACAGTTCACTCACTGCAGGACACACACTGTTACAGACTATCACCTAATATATTAGGAAAATGGTTTAGGTATATTAGATCCGGGTGTAATTACACCGGATGTAAAAGGTATTTTCCTATACACACACACACACACACACATATATATATATATATATATATATATATATATATATATATATATATATATATATATATATATACATCTTTACACCGTGTAATTACACCCACCTCTAAAATACCATCTAAATAAATTTGAAACTTGGACTATCACCTAATATATTAGGAAAATGGTTTAGGTTGGGTTGGGTTGGGTTAGGTTCTAGGGGATGTGAAGTGGACTGCTCTGGGTTGGGAAAATGCAGTGTAGTGTTGTAAGCTGGGTTGAGAGTGGGTGGGGGTTTTATACCATTAGCAGGCCTAGGTGTATGGTATATGGCATAACACTACATGTTTGCATTCTATTCAAAATTTAAATTTCAAATGAGTGGAGAGAAGTACATTCAGTTTTATACTACTAATTGAAATCAGTGGTCCTACACATGTCAAATCAGTTTGTAAGCACTTTAAATAAAACAAATACAAAAACTATACATTCACGAATACAATGCCAGCACGGATCTCGACGCATGGCCAACGGGTGTGATTACGGTTGTAGATACAACGGGTTTCTCCAGTTTTCTTTTAACACTATCCTACACATGTCAAATCAGTTTTCTTGAGTTTTCTTTTAACCGGAGTTTCCTTTTCCCTTCCAAAACCGTAGAAATTCCTAAAAATTTATCTGGACTAGAAATTCAAGACAATCCCTCTCAGCTGCTGACGCCAAACTCTTTCTTTCCCCCTCTCTAAAAATCTGAAAGTCCCAAAAAACCTCAAAAGAAAACTCTCCTTTTCCTATTTCTGAAACCCCTGAAAAATCCTAAATCATCTTTTGGGCCATCTCTGAGTTTCTCCCATCCATGTTCAGTCAACCCGACCTGCAGCCGCGCTAGCCCAGCCACTCGCTACCACTCCGTGGGCCGCTCCTCTGCGCTGGCCTGCTTCTCGGCCCATTTGCCCACGCTAGCCCTGTAGCCTGCGTCGTCTCCGACGAAGACGACGGCTTTGCTCCAGTTGGGAGGCTTGGCGTACAAGAGCATGGCGGACCCCTCGTGCCAGGTACACCCCCTCCCCTTGCATGGCTTCCTGTGGTGTATCTCCAAAATTTGTCTACTCACCTGGTACTCCAGCGTACGGACGCGATGCATATGAGGTGTTGTAGCACCCTGATATTTTAATTTGTTAGTGCCTCACGTTATAAAAGCTGGCCACTATGTCAATTAGCATTTAAATAAATAGATTACTTTCCTAATCTTTCTCCCTTTCATCTCTATCTTTATCTCTCTCTCCTATGCGTTTCTCTCTCCCATCTCTAATCTCTATCTCTCCCGTGTGGCCGGGGCGGTTGGCAAGCGCGGCCGGGGCAAGTGGTGGTGGGCGTGTCGGCTGCGGTGCGTGCAGACGACGGCGTGGCCGGGGCAAGATCGAGCGGAGGCTCGGCCAAGCAGTGACGCGAGCGCAGCGCGCGCAGGCGGCTGCAGCCAAAGGCGACGCGCGGGCCAACTGCGACGGCGACGGGCGGCGAGGAGGCTGGATGCGACGGCGGCGTGAGGTGCGCAGGCTGTGCAGATCAAGCAGCATTTGGGCAGCGGCTGCCATGGCGGAGGCGGCTCGAGGCGGTGCAGCGCTTGGTGGCAAGGGCGCCAAAGGCAGGCGGCAGCTGCTCGGCCGACTGAGCCAAGCAGGCGGTGTGAACTTTGGCCGAACTGGGTTTCACGTAAGGATTTTGATAACTTCTGCAGCATGACATCCTTCGCTTGGCCGAATGATGCTCGCTCAACCGAACGACGCTTCACACGGTGAATCTTTACGAACGCAATCTTTTTCGGTCGAACTATCTCCTGCAGCCTTTCCATAATTTTATCATAACCCCCATCTGATTCACTTTCGTTCCACCATGTAGGTTCATATGCAGCTGTTGAGAGAGTGTTCGTGCAGTTAGCCATTTCGAATCCTTTGTGTAGCGGTTCCGCCGAGCATGCTCAAGGCAAGTATTTCGCAGCCATAACCTTTCCGTTTCACATACCACATGTTTTCAGTTTACTTGTCACCTTGTAATTGAGTACAATTAACATATCACTAAAGTTACCTGGCTATTATCATATCACTAAAATTACCCGACTATTATCATATCACAAAAGTTAACTGGCTAATATCACATCACTAAATCTTACCTGGTTATTATCATATCACTAAATCTTACCTGATTGTTATCATATTACTAATGCTTGCCTGGTTCTAGATTTGTAATAATGTATTCATTCTATGATGTTCTAGATTATCTTGTTCCACATGTTTTTAGGTTTATTAGAATACTCAGTTAATAATGTTCTAGAATTTATGCTTTTAATTATTGTTTTAGAATTCATGCTTATATCATTAATAGGGGTAGCATATGAACATGTTCCAAATTTAGATTTAAATCACTAGCAATCTTTTAACATTATTCTGTTGTGTTTGCATTACCCTGTTTCCATGATCCATTATTTGTATATGTTGCTTGTGAGTCATGATTGATATATGTATGATAACTGTTAATCTGACTAATAACCACTTATCACATAATAAAACCTGGATGATTCCCAACCCTTATATGAGCTATGTATAACATCTATTTAGAATAATTCTTATATCACTATCACTATAGTATCATCTCTCATTGACTCATATCGGAAATTATGCTTTCCTATTCTCAACCCTTGCAACATTTTCACTCATCGTATTCTTATCCGGATCTAGCTCAGTTACTCTAATCTCTAATCACAATGTCTGTTAATAACTTAATGGTTACATGGCTTAGGGTTACCCATATATAGGGGAGAGTGCTACCCCACATAGTAACGTACGGGGAGCCGTACACTTTCGTTACTCAGGATATTACACCACGTCTACGGTTATACAGTCGAGGACAGCGTTGTGGCTGACTATTCTCGTATAACTGGGTATGTGGGAGTAATCGCCGGTGCCATTGCCATAACTTGCTATATAACAATTAACCTTATTTCCATGGTTCCTGTTACGTATATCTTCGATCGGTATCAGTGGTTCCAATTACCTAGTTTCGTTGCAATTAACCTATGTCAATTACTTGTTTGCTTTACTTGTCCTTTACTCACCGTACTGTTATCGTTGTTGAGTACTTGCTAAGATTTCTAAATCTCACATTTGTTTTTTCTATTCTCAGGTAAAAGGCCAGTGGAATGATAGTATCATGCATGGATGGGAGTGATTGAGTTTTCAGTATAATGGCTTGCGACTATTTTGTTATTTCATTTGTTATTTGTTTGTTTAGAAATAGATCACTCCTATATTTGAAACATCTATTTCAGTTTCCGTTGGTTCTCTATTAAAGTACTTTTAAGGTTTTAATTTCTTACGATTTCTAGTATTGTTTTATTCTTTATTTTAATAATAACGTTTTATAGTAATATCTCATATTGATATGTAAACTGCTACAGAAGTGCGCCCACACCCGCACAACTCTGCTTTCCAAAGCCCAGCTACAAGTTGTCACTTGTCTTTCGTTGGATGGAGCTCCAACTGCCTGCCTTTTCCTCCTTTTCGTAAATTAATTCCATGAGCAGCTCAAATGTTCACAAACTTCAGCCACGTAAAGTAGTATTGCTATTTTGTTTTGTTGTATTCCAAGGTTTTGTCTAGGTCAAGGAATGTTATATATAGTTCTACCACGTACGCAATATATACACGCTCGTCAAACGGATTGAGAATTCCAAGTAGAACCTTCTTCCTTGGAAAAGGAAAGGGGGCAAAAGAGACCACGGCTTACTCTAATCTGTCGTGCGCATGGGAGACCACCGCTGCTATAAGTTGACCGCCCACGATGAAACGTCGGTCGTCGCAGGAAAAAGGACGAGGCGACGAAGGAAAACGGCGGGCAGAGAAACAGAGGCCCGGGTCGTGGTTTCTGACGTACGACGTCGCCGGTTGGCGCCGCCCGCGCCGACGCCCGCCGTGCCGCGGGGGCAGATGCCTCTGCGCGCCCAGGGATGATCCACCCGCGCCCTCTCCTTCAGAAGAAATTTTATTGTGGCTTTTGTGTCAAGATCGAATCGAAAAGCAACGTACAGAAACATGAAACTCTAGCAGTGATGTAGGTTATACAGAAATATAATTTTTAATACATGTCGCAAACCGTGGTTATAAGTCGGTATACGATCACGGCTTATGACCACGCTCACAACCACGACTTACGACTTATGACTACACTCTCGACCACGGTTTACGATCATGCTCACGACCACGGCTTACGACCAGTAAGTAGCTATTAAAAATTATTTTCCGTACAACTGCATTGTAGTATGTTTTAAAAATTATATTCTCATACAATCTACAGTACTGTACGCTCATGACCATAATTTATGACTTACGACCACGACTTGCAACCAGTAAGCATTCATTAAAAATTATTTTCAGGTATTTAGAAAACCTTCTCGTGTTGGTGATGGGGCCTGACCTTTTTTCGCCCTAAAACTTCTTCCCCGAGAAGAAGAATATGGAATTAACGCAAGGCAGAAATCAGAAATGACTCGCGCATCACAACTAACGCAAGGCAGACCGGGGGCCTGCACTTGGAAGCAAAGCTGTCCCACAATTCAGTGGTCACCTCTCCCTATCAAAAAAAAAGGGAAAAGAATTGAGTGGTGCCACGTGTCCTCCACTCACTCCCTTCGTCGCCCACCGAATCGCAGGAATTGCCCACTCCCCGCTATAAAATCCGCGACCAAAGTCTCCTGTCACTATAAACACAACACAAACAATCCCCCTCTCGTTTCTCTCTCCAAACTTCCATTTCGGATCGCGGCCACCACCGGAAGCCATGGCGAACATCGACATGGCGGCGATCCTGGCCGACCTGGAGCGCGGCGGCCCCGGCGCGCGGGTGCCCAAGACCAAACTGGTGTGCACGCTCGGCCCCGCCTCCCGCTCCGTGCCCATGCTCGAGAAGCTGCTCCGCGCCGGCATGAACGTCGCGCGCTTCAACTTCTCCCATGGCACGCACCAGTACCACCAGGAGACCCTCGACAACCTCCGCCAGGCCATGCACAACACCGGCATCCTCTGCGCCGTCATGCTCGACACCAAGGTAAGCCTCTCTCTCTCTCTCTCTCTCTAGCCGCTTGCTCCGCTCTACCTAGCTTAGTTGGTTGGATCAGGCCATCTGGTGGCGGTGGTTCGGTTTTGGGGGAGTTGCTTGGGGTGGTTTAGGTCCGAGGGAGGAGGATTTGCACAGGGATCTACTGATCTGTTGATCGGGAGTAGCTTGTCCTGATTTGGAGGTACCATGGTTGAATTAGGATTCGAGCTGTGGTGGTTTTGACTTTTGAGGGCTCGACAAAATGGTACGAGGGGTTAAATTGGCCTGCGCCTGCCTTCGCCTTGCTGCAGAAGATTGGATCTTGGATTGGGCTCACGCTTGTGCCCCCATGTAGGTAAATTTGGATCTCATGAGGGTCATGGATTCTGAAGTAGTCTGGCTTGCCGTGGCTGCCGGTTAAGATAATGTTGGTGAAATGGAAGCAGTGCATCTTGTTGGGTATAGTTAGTTTGGATTTTGTCTGTATGTTGTTCAAGTTACTTTGTCCATTAGTAGTTTTGGTTGTGTGTTTAGTTGGCGAGAGATTACTTGAATGTTGGTCTATTTGAAGGATGTACTGGCTGCTTCTTAGGTTATAATATCAAACCATTCTGTCTCTCCTTATGTTGGGGATTGGTGGCGGTTTGAAGTGAAATGTTCAGGCCATGGAGGTCGGTGTTTTGGTATTGATGGCTTTGGTAGGAGCTTTTAGATGTTCTTAATTTCGTCAATGCATGCAGTATAGGAGGATACGATTAACACAAACACACAAAGTCTTATTTGGCATAACACTGCATGCCAACCTAACGTATAAAGAATGAATATTTATCGGTAATGCTCAGGAAGAAAGAAGGGGTCATCTTTTTCTTTTTTATTCCACCCTTTTGTACCCTTCTTTGCATTTTTTCTAAAGCCTGTTCAACCTCATATCACCTAGAACAAGTCATGGACTTCTTCAATGAAAGAAAGTCTCATGGAAACGTTTTCAACGAAATAAGAACCATACAAAATAGATTTCTTTAGGAAAACGATTTTTTTCGCTGTTTTTTCTTTTATCCTAAAGATATGCAGAACGAGTGTATTATGAAATGTTCGTTGTCTAGCTTTGCATACATCGCTACTTAATCGTTTAGTGGTTATCGATGAAATTACTTCACCATAGAGAAAATATTATGGAAGTTTATATATATTCGATGGGAAAATGAAACCATTAGATTAGTGGAAAGAAGAAAGAGTGAGAAGAAAGCAGCCATGGGAAAGCTTTACTTAATATAAATAATTAGGAGTTACAGCCTTTGATGTAGTCAGAAATTCGATTGCCCTTTCACCATTATTATTGTTGTTGTTGTTGTGGTGGTTGTTCTAGGTGATATCAAAGGTCAGGTAGTTGTTTAATATATATAACAGCTTAATGTTTCATCACATACATAACTAGTCCTTCATTTTATTTTGCTTATCTTCATGGTTCGCATGGTCTTATTTGATGGTTTTCTTTGTTATTCAAATAGGCTACAAATACACTGGTGACTAGTCCTGCAGTCAGTTGCCTTTTTTTTTCGAACAACGCAGGAGAACTGCGTGTCATTTCATTAAGAAGAAAAAAGAAATACAAAGGAGGGTCGAGAGTCCACTCCTAGAATGGAGAGAGGCTCCCGGACACCCAACACACCCACAGCACAAGAAAAAACCGATAACACTAAAAAATTAGAGTTAGAGACTGAAGGAGCAGCTCATGAAGAGCAGAGGCTCCAGCCAAACACCAAAAAGAACCTTCAATCGCTACTGCCTGTAAGACCTCTTGGACACTAGGAGAAGCTCCTTCACTCCAGTCAGTTGCCTTTATTGCAGTGTTTTCTCCTGTTGATCATTCCATAATGTGTAGTGTGTATTCTGATTGGATTTTTTGTAGTAGGATATGTTAGGTCATTATATGACGACTGTTTTGAATATTTCTTTCATTGCTGCAGGGTCCTGAGATTCGTACTGGATTTCTGAAGGATGGTAAACCAATCAAGCTAACAAAGGGTCAAGAACTCATTGTTACCACTGATTATGATATCAAGGGTGACTCGCATACGATCGCTATGAGTTACAAGAAACTCCCTGTAGATGTGAAGCCTGGAAATGTCATACTATGTGCAGATGGTACCATCTCCTTGACTGTTCTGTCTTGTGATCCAGATGCTGGAACTGTGAGATGTAGATGTGAGAACACTGCAATGCTTGGCGAGAGAAAGAATTGCAATTTGCCAGGAATTGTTGTGGATCTTCCTACACTGACTGATAAGGATAGAGAAGATATTTTGGGATGGGGTGTGCCAAATGACATTGACATGATTGCTTTGTCGTTTGTCCGTAAAGGATCAGATTTGGTGACCGTCAGACAGGTTCTTGGAAAGCATGCAAAGCGCATAAAGTTAATGTCAAAGGTTTGTATGTTGTCACTGTCAGCTATTCTACTGGTTCTGTTTGTTTCTCTCTCTCCCTATTTCACTCAAATCTCTGGTTTTCTGTGCAATAAAACCAGCACAACTGAGAGATAATTCGTCTTTCAGTGAGCTGCTTTAGTGCTTTACACTTCAGTCCTTTGCTGATACATATTGGAACCCATGAATTCATTATCTTTCTCTTACGATCCATTTCACAACTGTTCCTGGTTGTAAACATCATTATTCCCCAATTTATGCTATATTAGGCAAAATGCAAAATTGGTTCTCTTTTGTGTGCTTTCCAATAGGATAATACTTGTTTGAACTACATTGTTGTCTTCACTAGAACCTTTTGCACAATTGGTTGAGCAAAGGCTCTGCCTCTTTTTCCATGTATTCCCCCCTGATAAGGTTTATTCTACTTCCTGGTACCCATAACATTACTGCAGATTATACTGAACTTCTTTGCTTCTATGTATGGTTTCATTCTATTACTCCTGCGACGTTCAGAAAATCATTGCTATAAGACGATAAAATCTAACTGCCATGATGATAAAATCTACTTGGTTGATGATGATATAAGGCAGCATGTGCTTGCTTTTCACCATGTTGGTTATGGTGTTGTGGATCTGATTTCTTTCTTAATTATGTAGGTTGAAAACCAAGAGGGTGTTGTAAACTTCGATGAGATCTTGAGGGAAACTGATGCCTTTATGGTTGCTAGAGGTGATCTTGGAATGGAAATTCCAGTTGAGAAGATATTCCTTGCACAGAAGATGATGATTTACAAGTGCAACCTTGCTGGCAAGCCTGTTGTTACTGCTACTCAGATGCTCGAATCAATGATCAAATCCCCCAGGCCGACTCGCGCTGAGGCCACTGACGTTGCAAATGCTGTTCTTGATGGAACCGACTGCGTCATGCTTAGCGGTGAGAGTGCAGCTGGAGCATACCCTGAGTTGGCCGTGAAGATCATGTCTCGTATCTGCATTGAGGCAGAGTCTTCCCTGGACTACGAGGCTGTCTTCAAGAATATGATCAGGTCTGCGCCCCTTCCGATGAGCCCATTGGAGTCTCTTGCATCCTCTGCTGTACGAACTGCCAACAAGGCCAAGGCTACGCTGATTGTCGTCTTGACTCGGGGTGGCACGACGGCCAAGCTGGTCGCCAAGTACCGGCCCAGGGTTCCGATCCTCTCCGTGGTTGTCCCGGTGCTGACAACCGACTCGTTCGACTGGACCATCAGCTCCGAGGGCCCGGCGAGGCACAGCCTAATCTACAGGGGTCTCGTTCCCCTCCTTGCCGAGGGCTCTGCTAAGGCCACCGATTCAGAGTCTACAGAGGTCATCCTGGGGGCTGCGCTCAAGTCGGCTGTGCAGAGGCAGCTGTGCAAGGCCGGTGACGCCGTTGTTGCTCTGCACCGTATCGGCCTGGCTTCTGTCATCAAGATCTGCATTGTGAAGGGATCATCAGACACCGTCAATTGAGTGCCGGTAAATGAGGAGAGAGAGAGAGAGGGAGAGAGAGGACTCCATTACGTAGAGCTCTATTGGTGTCCATGATAGAGCTCCAAATGGCTTAAAAGATATAGCTTTTACTCCTGCTATAACTTTTTGGTTGCAATTGTACTGTAACGGTTGTTAGCTTTTTTTAAATCAAAAAATGGGAAAAAAAATTTGAATCAAACTATGAGAAAAAATTGAAAAACACCACTATATTTTTTGAGACAATGCAAAGGGATAAGAAGGAAAAGAAAAACAAAAAAGAAAGCCAAAAACTAAAAAAAAGCCTGAAATTAATAAGTCGATAGGTTTGCCATCCATGCGCTGGCGGGGCAGAAAAAGGGTGCTCGCGCGCGCCTAAACCAACCGCGCGTCCACGAGAAGGGCAAGAAAGGCAAGCATCCGTCAAGAGCACGGCACAACCTTGCTTGCCTCATCCGGGCGGGCGTGAAGGAGCTGGACACGGACAATGTGGCCTTCCTCCTGCCCGGCCGCCACAGATGGGTCTCTTTGAGGGCCTCTTCGGCCGGCACATCGACGGCGACGACAGCAGGAGGAAGGACAACCAGGCGGCCATGGCGGCGGCCGACGCGCCGCCGCACTACGCCATCCCTCCCTCTCGCCCACCGCCGCCTCTGTCGTCCACCGATGCGCCCGGTCCGTCCATCTCATCATTATCCCAACCTTTCAGGGATATATTGTCTTGGGAGTCTTGACTCCAACTAAATGAACGGCGTGGCAGGATCGCGGGCGTCCCGGTGGAGCAGCTGCTGTGGCGGTTCGAGCCAGAGCAGGCGGAGGAGCAGCCGCTCATCTACGCCAGGAGCCTCGTGGAGTACAGCTCCTACATTGCCCTTCGCGTCGAGACCAAGCGCCACGATCACCTCGGCGACAGGGCATTCCACTCGCTCACCTACGACATGATGCTCGCCTGGGAGGCGCCCGATGAGGAGACCGACGCTGAGTTTCAGGTGGGTGCGATTGATTTTCTCTCTCTCTCTCTCTCTCTCTCTCTCTCTCTCTCTCTCTCTCTCTCTCTCTCTCTCATCGTGAAAACAAACGGCGACACAATGAAATTCATATGGGACCCTGATCGTCTGATCAAGATTGATGTTTCATTATGACAGAAAACGGCATTTAGCATTCTCCATGACGAAACGGATGACGACGACGGTGGATCCATATTCTATTCGAGTCCCACACAGATGGCCATTCAGGTTAATTATATGTTCTTTCCAAGAAATTCGACCATATGCTTGCTTTGCATTGCTTGATTTCTTGATTTGTATGGAATGAATGTCTAGGTTGATGGGAGGAGAACAGTTGGACCAGAGGCATTCGCCAAGATCGCTCCTGCCTGCCCTGCTGTGGCCCACCCAATCACCGTTCGTAACCTGTTCGACGCACTCACCAATTCTACCGGAGGCCGGTTGCATTTTCTCATCTACCACAAGTACCTCGAAAGCTTAGACAAGTACGTATGAATAATATGCATCCATCTTTATCTTCCCCTCATTTTTCTAGTATGATACTCTCTGAATTATGATCATTACAATGACACGTCTTGGATATGTAAGCAATTCAATCACTTCCATTGCATTTGCGTGATTGCCTTAATGTGGCGTCTCTAATGTCAGGGTGCACGGTTCTGCAAAACGTATATCAGGTGGACACAAAGCTCCTGCCCTTCAGCTCTCCGGCGGAGAAGTATTCCTCGACATCTATGGTGCCGCGACGACCAGGCCGGTTCTTCAGCGCATTGGGACGTCCACATGGCCTGGTTAAGCATCTTCCCTATGGTAATTTTGTTGAGTGCTGCTGAGTTGTGCTTCTTCACAAGGGATCTTAAGGTGTATGAGCTGCACATTTTTCAGGGAGGCTCACACTGACCAACCATGCACTGTACTTTGAGGCAATCGGTGTCGATTTTTCGTACAGCGAGGCTGTTGTGTACGATCTGGCAAAAGACTTGAAGCAGTCTGTAAAACGTGAGTCCACTGGCCCATGGGGTGCTCCCCTCTTTGACAAAGCCATCATGTATGAGTCTAGCTCTACCTCTACGTGAGTACTCGATTCCTGCACTGCTTCGTTTCCGCTCAACTTATTGATTTACAAGTTGAATTCAGCGATCTTAGAGTACGATGATTAACATATGTTTACTACCGACAGCACAGGTGAACCGGTTTTCTTTGAATTTCCTCAATTTAGAGGACACACTCGCCGAGACTACTGGTTTGCAGTCATCAAAGAGGTGTTGCACGCTCACAAGTTCATCAGGAAGTATAGGCTTGTAAATTTTCAGAAGGCGGAGGCGCTTTCAGTTACGACATTAGGAATTCTCCGGTACCGCGCCATGAAAGAGGGATTTCACATGCTACCTGCACATTTCAAGACCACCCTCGCCTTCAACTTAGCAGAGAAACTGCCCAAAGGGGACAAGATATTGGAGGCACTGTACGAGCAGCTGCAGCAGCATTGCTCAAGATTCATAGGAAATGAGGATTTTGCTCAGAGCAGTTCGGATGACTTGGTGCTTGCTGATCCGTTCCCGCTTTCTGCGTATACTCTGGTGAGAATGGGTTTGCTGACACTGAAGGAGGAGGACAATCCTGAGGAAAGGGATTTTACTTTCAGAGATGTGCAAATAGGAGGAACTAGCTCAGTGCAAATGGCTCTGGAGCGATCTGTAGGTTATTCTGGCAGAGTGGAGGCGGCACGGGCGACGCTCGATCAGGTCAAAGTGGAGGACATAGACACTAACGTAGCTGTCCTGAAGGTCAGTCATTTGTGAGAACTTCATAGCTTTAGACAATATCTGAATTAGGATAATCAAACAACCACTGAAGCTTTAAGTAAACTGTAAACATCTCACCTGAATTTTCATCGATAATCGCAAATTGCGGCATGACCTTACAGTATGTGTCGTAGAGATTGGTCATAATTCGAGCTTTTGTTAAGATGATTAATGTTGGTTGATTCCCAAGTAATATGCAGGAACTTCTGCTTCCTTTGATTGAAATGGGCACAAGGCTTCTCTCTTTGGCCGAGTGGGAAGATCCACTTAAATCATACGTCTTCTTACTATGCTTCCTCTACATAGTTTACAGGTAATATTCATGGTCTATGAGCATATCATACGAGATAGCTGAAAAACATTGCTGCCAGTAGTTGCAACATTTTCTCCCCTTTTTGAGGAATTGTTACGGCCTTTTGTATGCTGAGACCTGCAGAGGCTGGATCTGGTACATGTTTCCTGGCTTTTTGCTCGGCTCTACTCTCTTCATGCTATGGCAAAAGCATAGCGGGAACGGGCAGTTGATAGGTGCATTTGAAGTCACGACTCCTCCTCGGAGACGAACCGTGGAACAGCTCCTGGCTCTGCAAGAAGCCATCTCGCAGCTGGAGGCACACGTGCAGGCTGGGAACATTTTTCTCCTCAAGCTTCGGTCCCTCATGCTTGCAGCATCCCCTCAGGTTCTGCTCCTTGATCGCTCCCAAGTCCTAAATATGACCTTTTGATCTTGCATCTTAGCCAATCTGACAAATGTTACTTTGTCTCAGAGCACGAACAAAGTTGCAGCGGCGCTGCTCGTTGCGGCTGCGGCATTTGCGTTCCTGCCTTTGAGAAGCATAGTTCTGGTGACTCTGCTGGAGGCGTACACAAGGCATATGCCGGTGAGGAGGAAGAGCAGTGAGAAGCTGGCGAGGAGGTTAAGGGAGTGGTGGCTCCGGATTCCGGCCGCTCCTGTACAGCTCTTGAGGCCTCAGGGCGCGAGGAGATGGAGCACGAGGCTGGGATCGAGATGAGCAGATCGGATATGTTGAGATTTGTTGAGGCAACCATTGATCACGTCACGCCTGAAGCTTTCCGGATCCACACAGAAACAGCCGGTCAATTGAAGCATGCTTACCTGCAGGGAATGGGCTAGAGGCATCTTCCGGGCAATTATCCGACTAGCTCTTTCCTGACGGGCCGGGCACGCACAATTCTATTCTGGAATTTTTTCTGATCCACGACGGGGCTGAGCTAGGCACGACATGATCGAGGTTGCTCTGACACAGACCGTCGTTTCAGGGGCTGCTACGGATCGTATATGCGTTGCGTGCCCCCGATCTCGTCAGTAATTCTCTACGCTGTTACAACACGACGTACGAATCATGATCTCAGCTACAGCCTGCCTACTCAACTCACGCTATTCTCCGCGACTGAGCCGAAATATGTGACAATGTGCACGGCTCCTAATTTCACCACTGAAAAAGTTATTTTGGTTTATTTACCATATAAAACGTTACTGAGGTATGTTGTAGGCTGAAATTAGAATTACCTATAGTATTTAACAATCTTTGGAGCTTTTCTGTATATCTGCTATTTTAAGTCCTCTCCAACCTGAACCAGAGGAGCGAGTCCTTGTTTTTGGCTTGAGAGAGCTAAAGGTCAAGGAGAAAAGAGGAGAGTCTTTGTTGCCACCAAATCCACAAAATTGAGCGAGAAAATTAGGGATTTAGAATCTCGCCACCTTGTTTGTTCTAATTTTCGTACTCATTTCATCTTTATAGTGAAGAACCGCCTCGCCGTCACTCGTGGTTTTCCCGTTTGGGTTTTCATGTAAATCTTGGTGTCTTCCCTTTATTTTTTTAATATATGTGTTGATTTGAGTCATTATCTTGTTTGATTAAATGATTAATCAATCTATGATCCTGTTCTTTTCAGCTTTTAAAGTTGTTTTTCGGCTTTTCTACAGTAACTAACTTTTAAACAGAGTATTTTTCAAGATAGTGTCTACTAGTTAATTGTAGTACATACTTTATTGACTTCATTTATATTTTCAAAAACCGCATATGAGTTTCTGTTACTCTGTAATCACTCGTACAAACAACTTAAAAACCACAAGCCACAACTAAAAGTCATAAGCCGTAGCTAAAAAGAACATGCGATCTTGGTGCAAAGTAAATAGCATAACGCGTGGTACAGGGAGTCAAACTTTTTTTAAGACTACATCAGAGGACGCATACCATACTCTACACGTACACATGCGTGTCCACCGGTGACCGTTGAGTCAGCAGCCATGGCCAGCAGCTGCTGCCGATCACCGCCCCACCGCCGTATGTGCGCCGCGCCAGTGCCCCCGCCGCGTCGCAAGAGGCACAGACGGTGCCTGTGCTGCACCCTGCTCGCCGTCCTCGTCCTTGTCGTCGCGCTGGGCTCCACGGCGGGGATCATGTACCTTGTGTTCAAGCCTAAGGTCTCTGTTAGATTAATCTTATTGTATGTATATTTTGCTCGAACGTATATATGAGTACTCTATATCTATGGTCGATACAATCAGTCGTTGTGTTGTTGTTACAATCAGTACTAAAACTACACCGAGTATTGTAACTCCGAGTACTCCGTGGTCGTAATGCCGTGGTTGATAGTCGATGGTCGTAGTTGAATGTCGATGATCGTAGTTGATAGTCAATAGTCGTAGTCGATACTCGATGGTTGTGGTCGATAATCGATAGTCCATAGTCAATGGTCGTGGTCGATATTGATGTCGTGATCGATAGTCGATAGTCGTGGTCGGTAGTCGTCAGTGTATACTCAGAGGAGTACTGTGGGCGTCATACTCGGAAGAGTACTGTGGACGTCATACTCAGAGGAGTACAGTGGACGCCATACTCGTATGAGTACCGAAGCACCCGGAGGACTCGAAGTCTGTGTGTGGTCGTAGCGCTGTGGTCGTGGCGTCTATGTATGTGGTCGATTACGAGTTACGACCACATTGTGTGTGGTCGTAATGACCAACGTCGTAGTACCCGTGTGCGTTGTTGATTACGACCACGCTGTGTGTGGTCGTAACGATCAGAGTGGTAGTCGTTGGAGTTGTGGTCGTAGCACCTGCGTTTTCGTGGTCGAAACTCCAGTGCAGTGGTCGAAGACAAGCCGAGAATGAAGCAGTGATCGTGGTTGTGCGGCGATCACTGTAGCAGGCGTCAGCACGGGTGATCGTGGATGACGCAGGCCATACCTTGGTCGGTGAACTGCCCGGTATGGCTGGACAGCGACGTGGTTGGGCAGCTGGTGCTGCAGGAGCAGGCCGGGTTTGTGTCGCTGACGGTGCGGACGTGCGTGCCGATCCGTATAAAGTTAAATTAAAAAAATAAAAAATAAAAAATATATTAACCTATCACAGACAATATAAACGAATTCAGAGAAAAAAAGAAAAGACAAACTTAAGAAACTAGAACCAAAAGTCGAACAGAAAAAGCCAAAAGTCTCACCACCATCCGTTTGAACAATGTTCTCCCTGTAAAAAAAGGGTGTGTCTAGCCATCATCTGAATGTTTTCTTCTTGCCAATCATCTAAATTTGAGATGCCTCCTTTTTTGGAAGGGGTTTTTTTTTGGAGGAGAGAGATATTTTTTTTGGAGGAGGTAGAGGAGAATTCATGGCCATTGGATATCTAATCTAATGATCATAAATTTGAATGATAGTTAGAAGAAAAACATCCAGGTGATGTTTATCAACATAAAAAAAAGGTTTGGACAGCTCATTCATGGTCATGGTTAGCCGGTTGATGAATGCCATTTCTAACCGGCCATGAAACTCGGCAAAAAACCAGATAGAAAAAAGAGAACCTGGAAGGATACGGCCGGCGCGGCGGAAGCACAATGTCTACGGCTGCTGCTGTCTCCATCGTCTCCGGTCAGTCCCAGAGAGAAGGCCCGACACTGCACTCGGCCCCGCCACTCTCGCACCCGCACCGCAGCTGAATCCTCGCGGTAACAAGCCTTCCGGCGCGGCGGTAGATCTCCTCCTCCTCTCCCCTCTGGAAACCCCGAAATTACTTCCCCCAAACCCGCAGCCTTCCCAACACCAAATCGAATCCTCTCTCGCCCTGCCATCTCCTTATCTCGCCGCCCCAATCCCCAAACCACTTCCTACTCCCGAATTCAGCGGAGTTATTCAGCTAGGGTTTTCTCGGGCTCTGTCAGCCGGCCATGGCCGCGGAGGAGGCGAGCAGCAGCGGCGGCGAGGAGGGGCCCGGGGGGTGGACCCGCGAGCAGGAGAAGGCGTTCGAGAACGCGCTCGCCACCACGGAGGAGGAGGGGGAGGCCATGTGGGACAAGATAGCGGAGGCCGTCGAGGGGAAGACGGCCGACGAGGTCAGGCGGCACTACGAGCTGCTCGTGGAGGACGTCGACGGCATCGAGTCGGGGCGGGTGCCGCTGCCGGTCTACACCGGCGATGGGGGCGCCGAGGAAGGCTCTGCTGGGGGTGGGAAGAAGGGCGGGGGAGTAGGCGGCCATGGGGAGAAGGGGTCGGCTAAGTCCGCCGAGCAGGAGCGCCGGAAGGGTATTGCCTGGACCGAGGATGAGCACAGGTTGGTGGCTTCAGCTTCGTTTCTGTTGAGCGAAATTGCAGTGCTGCTCTAGATTTTTGACTGATTGCTCAATTGTCTGGGCTAGGAGGTAGCAGAACGCTACTATTTTTATCGGGGATTTTGATGATTAATTCGTGTAGTTGTCGTAACGTGTTGGGGATTTCGGAAATTTGTTGTTTACATAGTTTAGCTGCTGCTCCTGGTGAGAAAACTGGGTACGAGTAGGCGTGTCAGTTCACGGCTTTGGAATTAGGCTATGTCCTGCGTGATTTTTTGTTGCCTGGACAGGGGACAAGCACAGGTCGGCTCCATTTTTATTCCGTTCATTGAGCAATTTGCAGTTCTATTTTAGATATTTCATCGATTGGTGAATTGGGGTTTCTGTTGTTTCATTCGTGTAGTTGTTGTAATGTGTTGAGGATTTTGGAAATTTGTTGTTTAGATGGCTTAGCTGCTGCCGGTTCATTGGAAAACAGGTTGCAAGTAGGATTGTCGGTTTGCGTGTATTGGCGATTAGGTTATGCCTGCATGGTTCTTTTCAGATGGAGTTCACCTATTGGCGGATTAGATAGAAATTGTTGCATGTTTGTTTTGAACTGGAATCGATGCATTTGAGCTGTTGTTGTTTTGTTAGTTTGGCCAAGTCTTATAACTATTCTATTTCTACGCAATCCATTTATGAATTATAAACAGCTTTCTAACAGTCACACACATACTATGAGATGGTCTTATGGTGAAATGGGTGGATCATTGGATGTGGGGTGTACATCCGCAAGCTGTACTGGGTGTAGGTGTGGGTACTCATGTGCTGTGGGACTAAGGCTGGTTTAATTGGTTTAGGTTGGCACATGTTACCTTCTGCATGAAAATCCTTACTCAGAACTGTGGTCACTTATGATGAATTTCTAGTTGTCCTAAATGCATTTTAGATAAGATAAACATCATGGTTGCACCAAAAGGAACATTTTGAATGCATTTCTTCACATTCCATGTTGTGTTCTCCTTTTGTGATGGACTAATTTTAGTAGATTTTCCCCTTGCTAGCTCTTTCATTCCAAAATCGATAAAATGTATCTCTTAATAACTAGACCACCTGTGTGATAGCTTATAATGCCAGCAGAAGGACAAGTCAAATTCCCTGTAGTTGAGTGAATATAATTCGAATGTGAAAATCTCTTGTGTTCTTACTAAATCCAACTTCAAGTACTACATGATTAGCATTTTCTCAATATCTGTAGCACTACGTAATAGGTATTTCTATTATATATATTTAACTTTATGCTTGTTGGCGCACCCTCTCTGTCCCTTGTTCTTCATTGGCTACACATTGCATCATCTCATCATTTGGTGTATGGCACCAGTTGGACAATGCATTATTAATCAGTGCTTTGTGTTAAAGTATTCAATCCTGAACAAGTTAGCATATGTTCATATGTGCATGTAGGACGTGTACCTTTTCGAAGTAGTCCTCTTTTCCTTTGCAACCTATTTATGCCATTTTAGCCATCTTTTGCACATTTTTTTTATTGTAAAAGGTGATAAATTTGCAATATCTTATTAGGACATATACCTTTTTGGAAGTAATCCTCTTTTCATTTGCAACTTATTTCTGCCATGTCTAGCAATCTTGTGCACATTATTTCTAGTAAAGGTGATGAATTTGCAATATTATGAGCACATTGGTAAATTCTGAATGAGTTTTGTGTGATCGATAAGATGACATGCTTGTGAGTTTACAATGAAAAAAGGGGATCATAATTAACTTACCAAAGCAATGCCAGAAAATCATAATAAATATAAATATTTAATGAGGAGCAATTGAATGCAAGAAGTGATGGATGCTAACAAGAATGCCTTGAGAATGGCCCTGCTAAGTGACGTGCATTTGATAGCCTAAAGGGTGTTCTATGTTAAGGGTATTAGAGATAGAATAGGAATCGGTATATTCGCCTGTAATATCCCTTTGTACTCTCTCTATATATTGCCCATTGGGTTTCTTTAATATACACACAATATTCATAACATGGTATCAGAGTTTAGGTTAAAACCCTAACCTCGATCTACTTCCGCTCCAGCCGCCACCGGACACCGCCGGCCGCCCCCGCCCCCGGGAGGAATGTGTTCCACTCCCGGGGGCGGCAACCTTCTTCCGCCTCTCGCCGGCGAGCCCACGCCGCGTCTCCGGCCGCCTCCTCCCGGCCAGATCCGTGCGGATCCGCGTCCGTGTCGGCGCCCGCGTCCGCCTCGGCGACCATCTCCCGCCGGTAGTCTCGCATCGATCATCATCACCTCTTGGTGGGATCGCGCCAGCCACCGGTTCTCCACCTCGCCCGGCCTCTCGCCGCCGGATCTGAAACCCGCGCGATCCGCCACCTCCGCTTACATCCGGTGGCGTGCTCGTCACCCCGGATCCGTCGCCACCGGTCGGCGCCGCACGGATCCGGTCGCCTTCGGGCCGGATCCGGCCGTCTTCGTCGCCCCCGAGCTCGGATCTGGCCTGTCTCCCGCCCACGTCGGCCCTCTCCGCTCCGACACCGCTCCATCCCGCCGACGACCTCTTCACGCGGATCTGGCCTCGCCCTGCCTGGATCCGGCCCTCTCCGTCGACTCACGGCCGCCCTGCCGTCGGCTTCATCCGATTGCCGCTGGCAACCGACGCCACCTCTTCTCCGGCCGCCTCTCCTAGATCCAGCTACCGCCGGATCCGGTATTGCCGGCGCTCACTGTGGCCCTGCCACGGATCTCTCGAGTGAGGAGAGGCGGGAGGGGAGTGGCCGGGTGAGCGTGGAGAGACGGGAGAGGGGAGACGTTTTGAGGGAGGGGGACGGCCGGGTGGGAAGAGAGAGAGGGGAGAGGGGGTTTTGAGGGAGTAGGATTTTTTTTCTGCTGCTAGTATCTGTGTTCTTTTGATTCAGTCTTCGAGTTATTTTTCTCGCGAGTCTTTCGTTGGGTTCATCCAAATCCGTAGTCTCTAATTTTTAGTTCGTCTAAGCCGTGCGAGTCCACAAATTTATTGTCAGTCATAGAAATATAGTAATTTTCTTTTGCATGGCAGCAGCCGCCGCTCTACTCTTTGAGCCGCGTGCAGATCGTAGAAATCGTTTTGATGCCGCCGCTTCTCTAGCCGCCGCCCCGAGCTTCTAAGGCCGCCGCGCGTCTTTTGCACCTTGTGCACTGCGCCGCCACCGTCTTGGGCTTTGATCTGCGCCGTCATGCTTCTATCTATTCCTCTTCGGCTTGATTTGACAGTTTATTCAAAAAAACTGCACGCAACGACGACATTATCAAGACTCGGACGTCGGATATTGCTTATTTTAGTATTAACCCTTTTTCAAATGCAATGCTATTGTATACGCCTTGCATTCGAGGGGGGTGTTAAGGGTATTAGAGATAGAATAGGAATCGGTATATTCCCCTGTAATATCCTTTTGTACTCTCTATATATATTGTCCATTGGGTTTCTTCAATATACACACAATATTCATAACATGGATTAAGGGTATTAGAGATAGAATATGAATCGGCATATTCCTCTGTAATATCCCTTTATACTCTTAACATTCTAATCATTGCCACGAGTGCACACAGATGGGTTAATTCAGTATGATTTGAGGACAACTCAAGTGGAAACATGACTGTAGGAATGATGCATTCAGTCTTCTTTATGCTTCTGAAAATAGTCATAATATGGAAATAGTAACTCTCATGCACAGAATCCAACCATCTGTTTTAATCATTGCTCCTTTCTTCACGATGTTATATAATCGGATTAATGTATTACTGATATTCATGCAGGTTATCTTTATGGTTATTGATGTGCCCTGCCACGTGCTTTTGAATTTGCAGACTGTTCATTCTTGGACTTGAGAAGTATGGCAAAGGTGACTGGAGGAGCATCTCAAGAAACTTTGTGATCTCCAGGACACCCACTCAAGTAGCTAGTCATGCACAGAAGTATTTTATCCGCCTGAACTCAATGAACAGAGAGAGGCGGCGATCAAGTATACATGACATCACCAGTGTGAACAACGGAGATGCATCAGCTGCTCAGGAGCCAATCTCAGGTCAAGCAAATGGGCAGGCTGCCAATCCTGGGAAATCCCCTAAGCAATCTACACAGCTAGCAAGTACGCCCCCAGGCGTCGATGCTTATGGTACCACAATCGGACAGCCAGTTGGTCCCCTTGTGTCCGCGGTTGGCACCCCTGTCACCCTTTCTGTTCCTGCTGCACCTCATTTGGCCTATGGCATGCATGCCCCAGTCCCAGGAGCTGTAGTACCTGGTGCCCCAATAAACATGCCTCCGACACCCTATCCGATGCCGCCCCCATCATCTCATGGATGAGGGCCTGCTGCCGAATGTCGAGTGCTACAGGGCTTTTTAGACAAACTCATAATCTCTATGTTGTTTAGCCTTTCAGTGGATGCTCTATTGTGTCTCAGCTCTCAATAAAGCCATATCAACACTCTTGCACACTACAAATGATTATCGAATGTAGCATTCTGTGGGCATTGCAGATTATGTATTTATCATTTGTGTTCCATCATTCGATGTACACCTGCTCGAAGTGTTTCAGGATGGATGCTGCGTCTCAATATGGCGGCCTTCAGGCAAGACGTTGTGGTTCAGTCAGTATCTGTGATTTGTAACTACATACCTGCTTCAGATACAAGAGCAACCCAAGCACCTTGCCCTGTTGCCTGTCTATTTTGCCAAATTGTCTTGGCCAGTTAGCCGGCAGTGGACATGAGTTAACCTTTTCGCAACCTTAGAGATTTCGTCTATCATCGTAGCTGTGATGTTTCTGGATCAGTCCATTCTCCATTCTTCTAGTAATTGCACATCCCACTGCAATCGTGGTTGTCACACCGTGACGTTTTCCTTTTATTTTGTCCTTGCTACCAGACATGTATCCCAGACCAGAAGTTACGGGGAAGGAAGAGTCTCATAGCACGAGTAGTTTTTTAGAAGCAATCCAGTAGTTTCCCCGCTCGTATTAGCTTCAGCTTCTGACTTCTGACTTTTTTTTCACTATTTATAAATTTCGTCTTTTTCTGAACTTTTATCTTTTTTTGAGATTTTTTGTCAGTTCTTTTTTTCCCGTATTCGTTTGCGTTGTCCGTGATGAGCTAGCATATTTTTCCTATTTTTTTTAAATTTAATTACGTCAAATAAGTTACCTTTTGAAATTTCAGCCGCTACAGTGCAATTTCAGCTATAAGCCACAGCTTTTCAGTCCAACCGAGCTTTGAACGTGGCAGTTAAAACTGGGGATGGATCTGAAAGATACACAAAGATACGGTGCTTTAACAACGATCACAGCTGCTTTCTTTTTTTAGAGAGAAACGATTACAGCTTGGAAACAGTAACATCTAACATTCTGCATCATCATATCCAGCCGCCTTAATTCTTGCCGTTTGTCACCCTAAATTCCTAAGCACATTTACATTCAAATCTTCAATCATTAATCATGTGAAATCAATCGTAAAAGCCGATATGGTAAGCACTAAGCATGGAGCCAAAATCCGGTGGTCTTGTGAGCAAGCAATGCTATGCATGCAACGCTTCAACGGGAGCTGTAATGTGAAACAGCCCTGTGCCCGAAACCGTGTGCCGATACGATCTTTTCTTCCCATCTTCAATGCAGAAAACTGCCGTCGCTACTTGCTACGCCGAATTCGTGAAGCCGCACCAGGACAACGAAAGAAGAAAGTCCCACGTTGAAAGGCACGCTCCAGCCAAGAAGGAAACAAAAAAAAAAACGTCATGAGCAGCGGGTCCACATGTCATGCCAGTGATCACGGCTGACAGCTGCGATACAATACAACCCACGTACCAGCATACTCTACTGGTACAAAGCGAGGAGCTGTTTGAAGGAGCTGCCACTTTTATCATATTTTTTTTGTCCCCAAAGTATCATACAATTTTTGCAATTGTTGAACCAAGAATTTTTATGGTTATTTTGAAATATTACATTGCAAACAGTTTTCTATGGACCAAGAATAATTTTTTTCTATACCCGTAGTTGACACAAGGACTGAACCCGGGCAGCTGCGTTATATTGCGACATTTGTATATAACAACCTTAATTTTCTATATGAAATGAGGCACGAAAAAAGATTTTGTTAATCGGACATCCAATCGACAGTTGCCTCCTAAGGAAGAATCAAATTAGAGATGAACGCGCGCGAGTTCTTTAGGATCACAAAGTTCCAACTAGAATAACAATAGGTATATTTTTCTCAAGTAGAAACTGTTAAGTATAGAAATAATACAATTCCTATTCTTGTTAAGGGTATTAGAGATAGAATAGAAATTGTATTATTAATTATATTTTTTTTTTCTTATATACCTCGCTTTCCTTATCTGTATATGGTATATTTCTCTGTAATATCCCCTTGTACTCCCTATATATATTGCTTATTGGGCCTCTTCAATATACACATAATATTCATAACATGGTATCAAAGCTTACGTTCAAACCTTAACCTCGATCTGCTTCCGTTGTTGCTGCCCTCGGGAGGATCGATCTCTGCTTCCAGAGGTGGCCAGCTTGTTGGGCTGCGTCGACCCGCCGCCTTGTCTCTGGCCGCTGTCGTTCGCCTCTTCTTGGTCGCCGTCGCACGGATCCTCGGGTCGTTGATCCCCTCACCGCCTTGATGCCCGCGTTTGCTGGCCGCCGCAATCGGATCTCGTCGGGCCGTCGCTGGACCGCCGTCGGATATCGCGGGGCCTAGATCCCAGTGAGCCACCGCGGCCGACCATCTCTTGAACCGCCACCGCCGCTCACCTCTTTTGGATCTTGTCACCGCCGTCACTCGCGCCCCTCTTGTCCAAGATCTGGGCTGCCGCCGCGGCTTGCCTCTTCTTGGTCGCCGTCGCGCGGACCCTCGTTGTCCCACCCGAAGGCGGCCGGATCCACCGTCGCCCGCGCCCGGATCTGGCCACCTCTGACGCCGCCAAGTTTGGATCCGGCCGCCTTCGGGCCGGATCCGGCCGTCTTTACCGTCGCCGAGCTCGAATCTGGCCCATCTCTCGCCGACGTCGGCCCTCTCGCTGCCGCGCGGCTGGGCCACTGCGCCTCCGGCGGCCCGGCTCAGCGACGCCTCCTCCCCGCAGTCGTCGCCGCCACCGGATACCGCCACTCTGGATCTGACCACCGCCGCCTGGATCCGGCCGTGCCTCCTTGGTACTGCCCCGGATTCGGCCACCGCTGCATCGGATCTGGCCGCACCTTCTTCATTGCTACACCGAGGGAGCCAATGTCGCCTTCATCCGACCACTGCTGGCAATCGGCGCTGCTTCTTCTCCGGCCGCCTCTCCAAGATCCAACTGTCGTCGGATCCGGCCACCTTCTCCCGGCAGCCGCCTCCCGCTGGAGCCCGCCGCTCCCCTTCTCTCTGAGTGAGGGAGGGAGCGCGGGCGCCGAGCACGAGGAGAGTGAGGTAGGGGGTGTGAAGAGAGAGAGAGGGGAGGCGCGAGGAAAGTGAGGGGAGAAGGTGAAGAAGCCGAGCGCCCTGGATGGGATACTAGTATTAGTGAGGATGAGGAGTTAGCTACTGCTAGTATTAGTTATTGGCTGCTAGTATCTGCTATTTTTTGCATTTTTTTCTCGTAAGTCTTCCGTTGTGTCCATCCAGATCCGTAGTTTCTAATTTTCAGTTCGTCCAAACCGTATGAATCCACAAATTTATTGTTAGTCATAGAAGAATAGGAATTTTCTTTCGCATGGCAGCATTCGCCACTCTACTCTCTGAGCCACACGCAGATCGTAGAAGTCGTTATGATGCCGCCACTTCTCTAGCCACCGCCCCGAGCTTCTAAGGCCGCCGCGCGTATTTTGCACCTTGTGCACTGCGCCGCCGCCATCTTGGGCTTTGATCTGCGTCGTCACGCTTCTATCTATTCCTCTTCGGCTTGGTTTGACAATTTATTCAAAAGCTGTACGCAACGACGATATTATCAACACTCGGACTTCTGATTTTTCTTGTTTTAGTGTTAACCCTTTTTCTAATACAATGTTGTTGTATACGCCTTACATTTGAGGAGGGTATTAAAGGTATTAGAGATATAATAAGAATTGTATTATTCCTTTCGTAATGTGCCTCGCTTTCCTTATCTGCATATGGTATATTCCTCTGTAATATCCTCTTATACTCCTTATATATATTGTCCATTGGATCTCTTCAATATACACATAATATTCATAACAGAAACCTCATTAGAATATTCATCTCAAACGAAATTGTGACTAATTTTTAGACTAGACCTTCGGAATACAATCCCTGCGTCCACCACTAGATCAAACTCATCGTGTAACCTTATCACCCTGAGCCTTGATTTTTACCGTTTAGAATCTTTTTTTCCCCCAAAGGCACCCAAATCTCGAAATTAAAACAACAGGGAGGCGCCCACCACACACACTTCAGGCCCTCCGCTCTAAATAGCTTCGATTTCTGGGTTTTTTTAAAACAAGAAACTATTTGGAACGGCTTCTCATTTTGTTTTTTTGTTTTCTTTGGGTTTTTTGCTTTTACTTTTTTTTTCTTTTTTGCATTGTTTATAGAGATATAACAATTTTTTTCTTATTTTTTAATTAAACGACTAAAAAAAACTACAGTCCAATTACAGGCTGAACCGATTAGCCCACGGCCACGGCCGCCACCTCCTCTTTCTCTCTCTCTCTCGCACAATGCCCATCCATACACAACACACAGACAAAGCTGCTCCACATGGCCGACGCGAAGGGCTCCTCCTCCCCCGGCGGTGGCAGCGTCGGCCGCGGCGACTTCGTGGGGGCCGCCCCGCACGGGTACCAGGCGCTCCTTGCGGCCGTGCACACGCCCGCCCCCGGCGCCCCAAACTTGCACCAGTACCCCGCCGGCCTGATCCACCCGCCCGTGGCAATGCCGGTGCCTGTGCCGCCGCCGTACGTGCCGCCCCACCTCACCGTGCCCCCGTCGCTCGTGCCACATCCGCAGCACCGCGCCCAGTCGTCCCAGATTCCCCCTGGTTAGTGCCGCCATACATCGTTGCACCATCATCGTCCGCGCTTGCGTAATTCTGCACGAACTTCTCCGTGATCTTCCCCCTCTAGGGTTTCTTCTCGGCCGTTCTAGGGTTTTGATGCGTGCGCGGATCTGTGTTGGCTCGCGGTGCCCCTTCAGCGCCTAGATGTGAGATCCGGTGTCGTCGTCGTCGTTGCTTGCCCTTCATCTAGGGTTTCTGTTTTCATTAGGTTTGTGTGTGTTCTCTCGTGTGCGTAAAAATTGGTTGTAAGGTTTCGGAGCTACTGATACACATTGTAACGGATCTTCTTTGCGATGTTGATCACTTCGGGAGGCGAGGATCACTGAAGAAGAATATAGGAAGTGGAATTCATAATATACTTGCTACATCGATCATATCAGATTATCAGGGCTTCCTATTTGTCGCCAAGTAAATCCTTTTACTGGGGGATAGATAACCATATATAGCATTTATGTTATGCATCGTCATCTTGTTTTTTTTTTTTGAGAAACAACAACATCATCTTGTTATGGTACTATTATTCATGCAGATTCTTAACGCTTCATATTGCTTGTTCTTTCCTTCCTGTACTTCTGTTTCATCCATGTGACCTCAGTTTTGCTTGCCTGTTCTTCAGGAAGCTACCAAGACTGGATTGCCTCCAACAACGTTGCAGCACATGTACAGCAGGTTCCAAGCAGAGGTTTTGTGGATTGGACAACGTACAGCAGAGCATTCATGTCTCTTGCTCAGGCCGCTGCCTATAGCGACAACAGCTACAATGGCTTTCATCAGAATTTAACGCCATGCTCCACCACTACATGGCCTAATTACATGCTGAGGAACCCTTGCTACAGTACTTACCCTCCTGCGGCAGAGGATCATCAAGCTTCTTCCTTCCACAGCAACAATCATGAGAAAGATTCAGGTACATGCATGTGTATATAAATGGCTTTAACCAGATAGAATATGTACATGCATAGATGGAATGGATACTTTGTGTTTATGGAGATAGAGCTCTCAAGAACCCGCCCGAACGAGCGATATTGAGTGCATAGAGAAGGGGCCTGGAATAGAAATTTGTAGAAAAGATTCAGGTACATGTGTATAAATGGCTTTAATCAAATAGAATATGTACATGCATGGATGGAATGGATACTTTGGTTATGGAGAGCTCGCAAGAACCAGCCGGAACGAGCAACATTGAGTGTGGAAAAGGGGCCCGAAGTAGAAATATATTAGCTTGTGAAGTGGTTACAAATGGTTTGTCTAGCTCATAACTACCATCTCTATTTGTATATGTAGAAGGGAGACATCAAGATTACACGCTACATAAGGGCATATGGGTCTAGTTTACTTTTTTAAAAATGAGAATGCTGGGAGCTATGTATCTTTTTTCTTTAAAAAAAAAGGCGAATGGCGCTTTGAACCCACTACGTAATCACCACAACATTGTGTTTTATCACTAGGCTACATGGATGGCCTGTCTTTTTTAAATTTTACAAATCTAGTAGAGCTACGTTGAATTCTGAAGCTTAGTTTTTCTAGTAGAATTTGTTTGATATGCAAGGTTTTTACCATCAAGTTCAGCCAGGACTTGAATCAATAGTTACTGCCTAAAGGCTTTAGCAGTGTACAGAATACTTGGAGAGTGATTGATATGAAGACTCCAAAAGCAAATAAATTGTGCGGATACCAATGGTTCACAACTTCATTCCCAAAATTCTTAATCGTATTACCATAGTGTATATTATCATTTATTTGTGATATCATAATACGTTAGGTTATGAACTTGGCCTCTCTCAGTTGGTGGGAGGTGTGGGTATACACCCCCACCACCCAGGTTCAAAATTCTCTTCTGCTTAAATCTGGGTATCTATTTTTCTTAATTAAAAAGATACCTAGATCTTCCTAGGTATTCTCGTTTTTTTATAATACGTTAGGTTACTCTCTTAAATTCCATTGACTAAAATGCCATGCATGTCATGCAGCTATATATGGCTGTGTTTGGAGCAACCACGCACTTGTGCATTGCCTCACTCTGTGAACATCTTATGGTGCAGGTTTTGCAACCAGCTTTAGGGTGGATCCATCATTAGTGCCTGCTTCACCTTTTCCGCCAATGTCTCCGGCATCGAACAATGGTTCTTCCACGCAAATCTTCAATGAAGCCACATACACCCAGGAAGTCAGGAATTTAGAGGTGAACAGTAGGACTCTTTCAGAGTATGCTGATATATGTCGACTTAACATGAGTAGTCCTAATATCAGATTTCTCCAGGATGCACCTAGGGTCTTTGGAAGCAGTGGCATGGAAAGCGAAAACAGTGATGACCTAGATCACACTCCGGTTGGTGAGCTTCCAAGCTTGAATGAGAGCCCTGAAAGTTGGACTGCTGTAAGTAACACGATGCGTTGATGCATGACATAGTTCCTGAACTGAATCCTATTTACTGCACTGTACATGATGTTTTCTGATGTTCATGATTGGCATTGCATAGCTTGATAAAGCTATCGCATTATACTTTAAGAGGAATGGCAAAACCATTCCATTGATTTTTTAAGAATTATTCCATAATTTGTTCAACTAATTGATTCTACTTGTAGCCTCTTCTTGTGCAAACAACTGAAACCTGATGACCTTATGACATGGAGTAGCAAAAAAAGCTCTTTTAGTATTTTTTAGGTGTCTTTCAATTCCAAAAATGAAGAAGATACCACTCTCTAGTAGTTCAAACTTCAAACTAGGGCCTGTTCTTTGTGGCTTTTAAAAGCGACTTTTGGCTTTTGCTACAGTACTTAGCTTTCAACCGAAGTATTTTCTCAAGACGTGGTCTAAAAGTTAATTGTAGTATATGTTAAAAGCCTAACATATGTACCAGTCAAAATCACAAATGAGTATCTCTCTGTAATCTATGTCGCGAACAGCCCAAACTTCAAAATTTTCAGTTAAAAGTCATCAGTCACAGCCATATGCCAAAAAAGAACAGGCCCTAGTATGCTAACATTCATGGCTTACATATACGGTCATCAATTGTTGTTGTTTGCAATGTCTCCCCTCTAAACTAACTCTGAATTTCTTCCTGCAAATCTGTTTCAACAGAGGTTCAACTGTAGAGAATACTGTGTTGTCTTGCGCAAGGATTTGACAAAGAGTGATGTTGGAAATATTGGAAGAATTGTGCTGCCAAAGGTAGAGCCTAGTATATTCTCTTAATGAATCGACCTTAAAGTTATCTATGATTGATATATTGTATTCGGAAACAACCATAGTTCCAGCCCGGTCACAACTATGAGCTACGTTTATGATGTGTAATTTCACTATCTTTCGAATTTGTGTAGAGAGATGCAGAGGCTGGTCTTCCAGCTTTGCTTGATAGGGAAGGTGTGATACTGAAGATGGATGACTTCAAGCTTCCAGCTACATGGAACTTTAAGTACAGGTGATCTTATCGTATTATTGCATATTACTAGGCTTGGGGAGGTTGTGCAGATCACTAGTTCAGGGTTAAATATGTTGTCTGCAATAAGCTCGTAAAATGAAATTTTCACAGTGTTAGAGAGTTGATATATCTGCCTGTTGTTCACTAATTTGGCTATATCACACTGATGCAAGACACTTTTCAGGTTCTGGCCTAATAACAAGAGCAGAATGTATATCTTGGAAACTACTGGTATGTTTGAACATTGAAGCAAACATTTCTAAATTTTCAAGTTTCTAGGTATGTTGATGAATTGCACTGTCTTATTCTCAGGAGAATTTGTGAAGTCTCATGGTCTCCAGAGGGGGGACATCCTCATTATCTACAAAAGCTCAGAGTCTGGCAGATTGGTATGTCAAAATTCCATTCTCCACTTCCTTTTGTTAGTAACTACTAACCATCTATTCAGCATATGATTTTCTCAGTTGGCAACTTTCTTGATAGTATTTGTTGAGAAACAATACCTGTTGGCAACTTTCTTGATACTATTAGTCAAGAACCAATACCTGTCCTAAAGTTGCACTTTTTTCTTCCTTCTGTCAGTAACTACGAACAATCTATTCAGCATCTGATTTCCTCAGTTGGCAATTTTCTTGATACTATTAGTCGAGAACCAATACTTGTCCTAAAGTTGCACCTTTGTTTGAAAGTTACTTTCGTGGTAATACTATGTTGCCTTATGCTAATATTCTTTTGTGCTGTCTTGAAGGTTGTCCGTGGGGAGAAGGCCATTCAGCAAAATGCTACCGCGCCTTGTCTAGAATGCAGCTGCAAGGAGGAAGGCAAGAACAGCGAAGAATGCAGGTTCGCCATGAGCTTGCAGACCAAGAGAACCTGATCGATGGTAGTAAGGCAGCTTCATGTCTTAAGCTCAGCACCAAAAAGGGATCAGAAGGGGGGGTGCATGTTTGGTCTTATTCGAGAAAATTGAAAACCGTCAAGAGCGTATTGCCTAAACTATGAACTATTGTCATGTTGTAGCATTGGAACTGAATTCAGACAGAACTCCCGTAGGCCTCTAGCAAGTGATAGCTCTGGCCCAAAGAATACCTATTTCCAGTTTGTTGGTAACTATGTCGTGCCATGTAGCTTGTGTTTTTTTCTATCTAGGATGTCCCTCTACACGATACGGTTACGACAATACCGTAATTTGATATTTTTCAAAAATAAGGATACGGCAATACAACAAGTATATATGTATTTGAAAATAAAAAATTATAAATAGGCGGCGAGAGAGGAAGAAAATAAAAAACTTACTAGTTGATAGCATGAGAATAGAGATGCTAAGCATAGCTGTATAGCATGCAAAGCATATTCTCCTTCAAAGAATTTCTCTCAAATCCTAAGTCCTCGCTAAAAGAAGTACTGCAGCTACTGCTATCCCTAGAGTAGAATATAACGAATGTATTTTTGGCAATCTGCATTGTCATATAACATGTGGCAAATAAATGTTTGCTTGAAGTAAATAATAAACTTAACTTCAGATCTAAACAGCCATTGGTGTATTTTACTCTAGGGTTAAGGGTTAAGGGTTGGCAACGGGACTTGTACTCACGAGTGGGCCGGTTCAAATAGTTGGGCCAAATGTATCGGAGAAGTATTGGTGTATTTTTAATTTTTTTAGAGTCTGATATTCACCGATACTCTATCGATACCGTATCGTGGTGTCGGACTGTGCAGTGACGTATCAATGCTTCTTAGTTTTTTTTTTGTATTTGTACATACTTGGATCATTCCGCATACAACAAAAATAAGGTGACCTATCGTGTTGTACTTCATTCGGATAATTCTCATTTTCGTAGCGAAGAGGCCGATAGGTTTGCCTGTAGTGCCGCTGCAGATTTTATCATTTTACAGCAGTTGGAAGTCTTAATTTTCATCTCTGAAGTTGCTGAAGTTTTCTGAAGAAAGAAGGGAAATTTTTACAATTGCCCTTGTAAAACGAGCAGGCAACAGCACAGTTGGGAGAAGGCAATCACATCAAGGTCGACTCACTATTCCAGAGAATCCAGATAGCTAATGTTGCGATTGGGCTTGGTCGTAGTGTGTTAGATCTTTTCGGTTCAACAGGAAGGCTTAAGGTTTTAGTGAGATAAGAGTTGGTGTGTCGACCTAAACACCCTATTTGAACACAAGCCACATAGGTGCAGTTGCATGGAATTAAAATTTCTTCAGACCTGTAATATCTATGAGCATAGAACCTAGGGGCTGGCTATGGTGGAATCGTACTGCATCTTTTTGTCATCTTTATAAGAAGGTGCTCTGCCTAGCCGTCGCTACTTGCTTTGCTCCTCTGAGCTGCCATCTGCTGCTGCTGCCTGGCTCCTTGCTCTGCTGGTTCTTACCGCCACCGTCCAAGAAGCTGTGCAACCGCTACGCCGCTCTGCTCATCGCCAGTGGAGGAGAGGGAGGGGAGAGAAGAGGAGAGGAAGAAGATAGCAGGAGAGAGAGAGGGAGAGGGAGAAATGTGCCATATCATCTTTATTTGTTGCTTGGTGACATGTGGGGCCATATCACCAGCTTTTCTATCATAATTATGGCCACATGAGCATCATATCATTCTAAACAGGGGTGGTTTAGAACGATGGAGGTGATTTTATCTGATTTCGATAGTTGAAAAGTGTAAAATGAGCGATTTTATAGTTGAAGGTATAAATCGGACTTCTGGCATAAGTTAAGATAGGTAAAGTGGGCCTTTTTTCTTCTAGTAACAGAAATATAGACATATTTTCAAGTTCGCATCAATCTCTGTAAAATTGCAATGCGATTAACCTGATCATACTTGTCTTGTCACAGTCTCTTTTTTAAAATCCACTTTCATTTGACAATTGGGGGACTGGTGGAGTGATATTTCAGCTTGGCAAACGGCAGTTCCATGCTCTACAGGTAACACAGCTGACACAGGTACAGGTATCAAGGCAAGATGCATGGGGCCCTGAAGTGCAGTCAAAGTTCACGTAAAACGCTGACCTCTTACTGTATATAGTAGCATCTCAGCGTCCCATACGCTGAAATCGGATCCATTATGAAAGGCAGAGGTGCACAGTTCCTGGCCTGAAAACGACTATGGCTGCCAAACGTACGACACACCCTCCAATCTTGACCATTTTAACAGTTTTCTGTCTCTGAAAATTTGTTTCAGACTGTCTTTGATAGCTGGATGATGGGGTCTTTTTCCTTTGAGCTATGACATGATCACATGAACACGTACGGGGCTCATGAGGAGCTCTGCCGGAGACACCGGCAAGCCTAGGTAGGCCGGCGGCGGTGGGGACCACGACGGCGCTTTAGCTGATGCTTCTCAGCGACCTCGCATGAGTGGCAATCCCCCAATGGCCCTGCCTGACGCATCACATTCACGCCGAGGCCTTTGCGGATGTACTTATCTTGCGCCCTGCCTTGTTCGCTGCACTTTGCTCCCGGCATCGCTTTCTAGTTTCAAATCTATCTGCATTGCATTGCACAACAAAAGAGGATATACCATATAGAGATAAGAAAGGAGATAGAATAACAATCCTACTCTATCTCTGATATCTTATCTCTAATACCTAATAATATATATATATATATATATATATATATATATATATATATATATATATATATATATATATATATATATATATATATATATATATATATATATATACGTACGTACACTTGAGGTGATGAGGACCACTCTAAGCTATTCATGCAGAAATATAGTATATTTTGTGAAAAGATGCAGGTGGTTGTGTTGTCACCGTAGCACTGCTCTAATGTTGTTGCAGGGTTAGTGAAGTGCTAAGCCCTGTTCTAGCATAGTTAGGTGGTCATAATTGAAGCCTAGGGCAAGTCCCTATTAGCCTCAAGCAAAGAACAGCCACAAACAAAGACTACTTCTTCCATGGCACATCCACAGATGTCACTACCGGAGAGGATGTGTCTGTTTTTTTTTTGGCTTTTGGCTTCGATTTCTTTCAGCAATCAGCAATTACTATTTATTAGAATAATAAGTCACAGTCGGAAGCTATAACCTGCAGCCCCAGAGAACGTCCCCGTGTCTGAAGTTGCATAGCCATTAGGATCTGTAGCATCGTGTCCAGCTAGGGTAGTAGGAAGTCAGGGTGTAGCCTTCACAAATTCAGGTGCATGTGTTCAGACCTTCCCATGTTGGGATAAATGCAGCCCATGAAATTGTCCAGGCTAGGGATAATGCAGGGGAAGGACTTCAGGTCTGATAGGCGAGTTGACTGTGCATGACAATGACAAATGCGCAACGCGCTTTCGAGACGACGGTAAAGGGAGATTTGGAACTTGTTGCTGCTGCCTTTCACGCGAAGCAATATAATGTTCTGCTTCACCAAATCTCAGTCACGCAGTTGTGCTTGTAGCAGGGATGGTTCAGTTCATGGGCCTTCTTGCAGTGCGATGCGCGGAGCCATGCCGATGATGCGGTTCAGATGCCACTTTCAGTGGCACTAGGGCGCAGTCCTCTCAGCCTCATCTCAAGAAAAAGTAGTAACTAGTTAGGACATGGACAGAAATGGTTAAACAACAATACTAACACAAGAGGGCATCAGCTGATTAGAAGCATCCTATACAAATAGATATATACTCCTATTATCTTCAAGGGAAATTGTCAGAAAGCAAGTAACTTGTTGCCTTGTCAAGTTATAATCATAGCCTTTAATAGGGTAATCAGTTTATGAGTAATCCTTGAAGATGATTTTTAGTACCAAGCTGACTAGTATGACTTCTACTCATCAGGAATCGATTCTGCTTATGTCATACTGAAAGCAATACTGCTGAGTTTTCAGAGCAAAGTACGCATCTACTAGTACTGCGTTCTAGATAGCAACAGAATATCTGTAGAAGCTGAAACTGTTCTCTGGGCATCATGTCAGAAACAACAGAGATTTTCCATTGGTGTCATACAAGAGTTGCAGCCTTTACATTTCAAGAAATAGTCTCTGGTTCTCTGAAGTTCAATGATTTCCATCACTGAAAATTTCTTTGCCGTTACATATGGGAAGGCAGAAAAGGAGTAGTGTGTGTGTGAGAGAGAGAGGAACAGCAGGACAAAATCAATCCTTTCCTGACCATTATGACTTATCTATATGCAAACAGTGTACCGTTTATTTGCGATCTTTTTCCTCATTAGTCGTTTAGTACTCTATGCATCATGATTTGTTGTCCAAATGAATTTCTGATTATTCGCTTCAAACAGCGAGTAAATACATAGCAGCATAGAACAGGATGCATCTAAATAACCATACCATGACAACAGCAAAAGAAGCATGGAACAAGATTGTGGCATGGTCGCTGGCCATTTAGACCACACACACCCCGTGTAGCACCAACAGTTTATAATCACAAGACCACCCACTACCCACCAGTATTAACACCAAGGAGCTTGGGACAATTAGCACTGTTATAATCAAATGAAAAGAGCTGCAGGAAAAGGAAATGAAAAGAGAGGGAAAGCTAAGAACAAATGCCAGGCCACCAAGGGGAACAACTAAAAAGGAGAACCTAACAACGAAGTACCAACTCAAACCATCATTTCAGCACATTAAGGTCATCTCTAGCTAGTACTAGCATAGCACCACCATCCATCCAGAACCTTCATAACCTGCAAATTCCAGAAGGGATGGAAACAAACTCGTCAATTTCTGGTTCTTGCCCACTTGTCAATAATACATTGCACTATACACATCATGTTTAGTAAGAAAAAGCGCATCTTTTACGCTCCATTGAAATGAAAATCATACTGATTCTAAAGCTATCTACATCCAGGCATCAGTAACTACATTTGGTTTATGATCAGTACAGTTTCCTATTGTCAAAGCAAAGAAGCACCTGTAAGAATGTAAAATGTTTATAATTCATGGCAGTTTTTTTTAAGTTGCTGTTATCCTATATGCACTGAAGATTCAGAGATTCAGAAACAGAATTTACCAACAATATATTTTGACTATAGTTCTTTTGGATAGAGGAAAAAGAAGACACCACACGTAGAAATATCCAACTTTAGAAGTAAGCATGCATCTGCTAGATCCTAATGGCACCGAAAGGGATATAAGTGGACCGGACGGCGAGCGCAGAGGCCGATCAACCAAATTTTTTGCTTTCTTACCGGAAGTAACAACGCGAACAGCTTCTGGCTTTTTTTCTTTTGGCTTTTGGTTTACTCAGAATAGAAGACACTTGAAATACATCGGTTTCTTATTTTAGCTTTTTTGGTTTTTTTCTTTATTAATTTGCATTGTCTATGACGATATAACGATTTTTTTCAATTTTTCTCAAAATTTTCTATTTTTCTCTTTTTTTTGTAAAAAGCTAAAAGCCGCTGCAACCTGGCTCAGCTCCGGACGCGCAAACGACAACTCATCCCTCTTAAGCAGTAACGAGCAGTTCAAGTAAGCAAGGAGGAGTTAATTATATTACTGCTCTCTCTCTGTTTTAGTTTTCACAAGCACAAAATCGTACTGCGAGTAATTAGTCGCGGTTAAAAAACTAGAAGCAGAGCCCGCGCAATGAGATTTAGTTACCTAAAGATGATGATTCGATTAACCCGCCTCCGCTCCGGCGATCCATCTCTTCGGCACACCAAGAGTAACCAAAGATGTATTTATGATATGTATGATACGGTTGCGATGCTAGATGAGTTTAGGTTGGATTGGATTGAATCGGAGGGAGCTTATTGTCGCCGGAAGGAGTGGTGGTTCTTCTTGATGAAGTCGTCGAACCGCTTGTTCATCTCCTCCGCGCCAACCGACGGGTCGCGCGCTTTCGGCGGCGGCGGCGGCGACGGCGAAGTCTGCGCCGGAGGGGCAGCAGGTGCCGCCGCGGCCGCAGGACGTGTCTTCTTCATGATGGCCTTCCACGTGGCGTCCAAGTCGTCGTCGTCGTCCACGTTGCAGTCCACGGCCGTGGCTGCCACGGCTGGGGGCGACGGCGAGAGCTCCCGCTCAAGAAGGGCGTGTTCCTGCGCCGGCGCCAGGCTCCACCTTGCCTCGGCGAGGTAGGAGGATGCGGCGGAGGAAGAGTCCTCGCCAGACTCCGTCGTGACGCAGGACTCGCCGCCGCCTGAGTCCCGGGAGAACTCCGGCGAGGCTTCGGGCTCCAGCGGCTCGCCGTAGTCGGCGGCGGCGACGAGCTCCTCCTTGGGCTTGACGGCCGAGACAGCCTCCTCGGCGGCCGGAGGCGGGTGGTGAGGCCACGGGTCCTTGTGCTGCTGCGCCTGGGAGTACTTGTGGCCGGAGAGTTTCCAGATGACGAGGATGATGAGGTGGACGGTGACGAAGAGGTAGGGCGGGACGAGCCAGACGCGCGCGGCGGCCCACGCGCGCGGAAAGAAGGCGCCGGACACGGACACGAGCTGCGGCACGGTGAGACGCGCGAAGGAGGCGGCCGCGGCGAGCGCAGCGGACGCAAAGGCCACCTTGGCCGCGAGCAACGTCGTGGCCAGGCCGCCGCCTCCAGGGCGCCGCGAGGCGTACCTGTATGTCATGGCTGCCGTGCTGGGTCGGGAGGCGGAGAGGAGAGCGAGGTGTCGGCGTGCGAGGGCGTGGCAGAGGGGGGGCAGTGGGGCGGGTGCGCTGCTATTTATGGGGGAGAGGAGTGGCAGAGGTAATTTGAAGTTTCGATGGAAATGGAGCAGGCTTGCGTTTTTGTGACGGTGAGATGAAGGAAAGGGATCCATCGGCCGGTGGCGAGGGCATGTCTGTGCGCTGTACTAGTACTACCACCTCAGCTTCATTGTCTGTTCTCAATAATCGTTTTTGTTTTATGATAATCTACCTGGATAATGGAATGCTTGCTTTGGTGTAAAAAAAGAGAGAGGAAAAACTGATTGTTTGCCACATCGAAGAATGACCTTCTAGGATTTGTCGCTCTTAAGATTGTAATCCAAATATTTATCACTTCATAATATTTACCACTTCATAATATGCTATTTTGGCTATTTTTCCATTTTTTTTTCCCATGCAGAATGACCTTATTACCCCCATATAGTAGTCATATTTACATAATGTACCGTAGCTAATAATTATATGGAAATATATGGGTTTTAGAAGTAGACCATGCATTTTAATTATGCTATTGTGTACATGCTATTTATTTATGCAAGTTAAACATATGTATCAAATGAAAAAAAAAGCTGCTACAGCTATATAAGAACATGCATGTAAATATGTCTACTGCACCAGGGTAATAAAGTCATTTCGCATGTAAAAAATGGTGAAAAGAGGGAAAAATGGCCAAAATGGCATATTATAAAGTGATAAATGTTTGGAGTGGCAAATTCTAGAAGGCTATTATTTGGTGTGGCAAATTATCAATTTTCCCTTTTTGGCATGGCAAAACAACATTGCCACACGAGTCAACGTGGAGTGGCAAGACTTCTCACACCAGGATGACTGACTGGTATGGCAGCGTTGTTTCTTCACGTCACAACCAATAACGTGGCAAAAAGGATTAAATTTAAAAAATAAGTTGAACGATGGATCGGCAATAAAAAATCTGTGTTAGGAGAGAAGGAAAAAAAAAGCAAAATAATTGATGAGCATTGAGCCAGGAAATTGGAATAAGGAAAAACCAGCAGATACTACTAAACAAATCAGTTCAGACCATCAAACGTCGGCACTGATCTGTTCTGTTCTGACGGTAGCAACCTCATGATTCGACGTCGGTGGTTGAGAAATGTCTAAACCCGATGCCACAGAAGCATCAGTCCCCTGATTTGAGTGCAGGAGTGTGTAGTGTACACACCGCTCAGGCTCAGGCAAGTCAACAATGCTTTTCTTGGATCACCGCGTTGATCGATCCAGATCAGCCTAACATGTATTAATGTATAGTCAAAATAGATGAATGGTGGATATTTAGTAAACTTTTCAGGACGTAACAAGCAGAGCAGTAGGAAAAGCACTCAGTTGGAAAACACCAAAATAGATGAATGGTGGATATTTAGTAAACTTTTCTCTTTTGCTTTTTTTTTTTTTGGAAAAAGCGCAGCGCAGCAGAGATTCGTTGGGTAGCAGCGGCAGGCGTTTTAGATGCTTCCTGCCTCAAGGCCACCCATAGAATGATCAACGCCCGCATAGATCCCTCCAACCACAAAGGGATGATGATCCATGCGTCGAGCCAGATATCACCGTCTTAGGTGGCCCTTAACATAGCTTCTACCTGAAAAAAGTACTTAGAAGCTGTTTGTTTTTTTCTAAATGATTATATTTTTAAAATATAAAAGTTATATCATCACAAATAATGTAAAGAAAAAAAAAGAAAAAACAAAGAAAAAACAAAGAAGCTAAAAAGTAAAAAAAACAAAATTAAAAGGCTAACATGCACTAAAAACTAGAAACAAGTCATTTGGAGCGAGTCTTTAATTAAATTGTTGCGTTCGTCGCCGTCGCCGTTGGAGCAGTGGATTGCATTGCATCAGTCGGCCGTCACCGCGAGCGACGGATCATTCAGGATCACGTCCCCGTTTTGGACGGACGCCCACGCCTGCAGGCTCAACGAACGAACCGCTTTTTCTGCAGCATTTCAACGTCACAATCTCCGCCAACGACGAGATGCACCGATCCGCCGACCGACGAGGATGGCGGCTGGCAGACCGGCACGTACGGTTGATTTGCACGTTAAGGTGGCGCTCAGTTTGGCCTCTTTTTTACTGTTGAGTACTGTGCAGCACTGTTTTAAGACTTATTTTACTGTAGCTATTGGTATCTTTTTTTAAGTATAATTAAATTTAAAAATAAAAAATAAGTTATTTTATCATGGATAATATAAAAAAGCTGAAAAATTAGAGAAATATGAAATTAAGAAATTAGAAGGTAGAAACCAAACTACATGTAACTTTGTCAGCGACGCATTTGAGAAGTTCCGGTCAACTCCAAAAACCACGTCTTCCGTGACAGTCGGGATTTTTTCTAGCGGGCCCGCAATTCATCCTCAGACAAACGGAATCTCCACCGTCTCTACGCCTGTGGGTTATTATTGTTCGACGGGTGGCCGTTAGGGAAATCTTGCTGACGCTTTTCTCCGTTTTTCCTAACGGCAATGTAGATTGACCACGACCTAGCTGTGTGCCTGTCGGCCTGCATTCACCGCCGGAAAACGAGACCTGTCGATGCCATGATCCAAACACGCATGGATCGATCGATGTCAAAGGGCGGCTTCCGTTTCTGACGCGACGAATTCATCACGCTCTGCACAGTCGAAATCGCATCAGAAGCAAGTGCGTATGTACCTGCTACATTTTTAAGGGGAAAAAAGGTGATGTGTTTATGCATTTGTTAAACTAAAGTACTGTCGCTAAGCGGTTTGTTTAGCCTAAACAACGATTAGTTCCAGGTTTGGTTCCTTCCGTACGTCCCAGTTCAACAGGGGTAGCTTTCTTTAATCTGATGCTCTCTTTAGTTGGAGCGTACGTAGCTTTATTCCTTGCTTCTCCTAAAATAAATACTACCCGATGCAACAGCAAGTAATGATCATACCTGCTGTCCATGCATGGCGTTGGAGCAGAGAGTATTATTCAGTTGGAACCAACCAAGAATAAAGATTGGTCCAAACGTATCCGATGAGCTCAATTAGGGGTGTGGAACTCGGTCCATTTGCAATTCAGTAAGGTTAACTTAAAAGATTGGTCAGAGAGCAACTAATGTTTCAGGCAATTAATTGTGATGCTTGATTAATTAGCACTTATGCAGGGGAGGCATTTCCTATGCTTGATTACTTAGCACTTATGAAATATGTCGAATAAGCTACAGTGCTTACTAACACAATTCAGAGAACTCAGTCAGTGGTGGTATATCACATGGCCTGATCTTGATCTTTAAGGAGTCGTTCACTTCAAATTTTCTTTTGGCGAGGAATGGGAATTGCTTCGATTTTGAACACACATCATTTTCCAATTCAAATTTGAAAGGATTTTGGAGGGTGCTTGTGAGTCGTGAGATGGGTCCCAGGCAGGCATCCCCATCACTCAAGGCAGGCAGGCAGACTAGCAACTAAAACCAATTGTAGAGTGGGTGCATGGTGGGGTTCTTATCTTCCCATGGCCGGTGCAATCGTGCATGGCCTGGCCCTTCTCTTTCCATCCTCTTCTCCTTCTTTAGACTATTATCACCATGACATCATCATCATCATTCATTAATCCAGACCCACATTGCCTATGATGATGCCTAACCGCGTTTTGGATATACCACGTACACGTAGCAACCCGCTTGCACTTTCATCCTAGCCTTATATGTAAGTGTTTTTTAAGTAAGCTAGCAAGGTGGAACTAACCTAAAAATTCAAGGAATAGCTAGGAAGGTTGTAAAGTGGCACTGTGCAAGTGTGGGTGTGATGTGTTCAGCCTTGCCTTTTTGTTTGTAGCTGTGAACGCGCCTGATTTTTTTTTAAGGGAACTGTTCTGACGAAGGAAATCGCAGCGAAAGTGATCGGCATACGGACGGGTTTTTCTCATATCAAAGTCTCACGACAAGCGCGGCGCTGAGTGCTGACAAAGCGGCACGCGATTCACAGGTCCATGCAACGAAATTTCTCCGAACTAGACTTAATACTTCTGCCTTCGATAGTCAAAGTCTCGCGAATGCGAATATATATACGAGCCGGGCCCTTGATGATTTGCCGGTTTTTTTTTTAAGAAAAATATTTGCCTTACAGAGAGGATGGTAAATATTCGCAAATAGCTCGCTTCCATGACCGAATCTGATTCTGCAGAAGGATGGTATAATTAGGAGGGAAATATGGGAGGCTTAGATGTCAAGAAATTGCAAGGTTAGTAGTGCCATCATCATGTGTGTTCGATTCCTTGCCCCAAACCGCACGTTTGCGCTTGCGTTTGCATGTGGGGTTGCCTTTGGCTAAGCTAATCATCAACCCCCACCACCTACTACCATACTACATAGTAGCAGTATCTACTAGAATGGCGTCGGATTGTGAGCATTAGCTAGCTTACGGTGATGCCTAGTAGAGTTTGGGTGAAGCAAACCTTACAGAGGCAGAGGCAGAGGCTGATCCCACGAGGTAAGAAATGACATTACGAAAAAAATCAACTTTTCGGACAAAAGCAGCCTAGTGAAATCTCAACGGTGGGCGCCATCCTTTCCACCAGTGCCGTTCGCTCCAGTGCTTGGTACAGGATCGATGCTGCTGCTGCAGTTAGAAGCCATACGGTCTATCTAATTACTGTACTACACACTAGTACGTGTTTCAGAACTAGCTGAATGTCCGTACGTTGCTACGGATTTTTAAAATTTATCATACTATATGCATACAAACATACTCTAAAAGTTTTTAAATCCGTCAAGTAAGTCGGAAGCCGTCCATCACAACATGTGGTCATAAGTCGGAAGACATCGACCACACCTCGTGGTCGTAGGTCGGGAGCCCTCGAGCACACGTCGTCGTCGTAAGTCAGAAACCATCGACTATCGTGCGTGATCGTAGGTCGAGAGCGATCAACCACACCTCGTGGTCGTAAGTCGGAACACATTGACCAGTGCTCGTCGTAAATCGGAAACCGTCGATCACACCTCGTGGTCGTAAATCGGAAGCCGTCGACCATCGCGCATGATCATAGGTCGGGAGCATTCGACCATGGCTGGTGGTCGTACGTTGGTAGGCCTCCGGTGCGCTTGTGCCCTATCGCTCGACTACTGGCGCCAGCCTGCTAGGCTCGCCCGACCTACTCGGTCTCGACTTCGACCATAGCCCTTCGACGTCGACCATGCCCTTTCGACCACAGCCCCCTTTGACCTCGATCACTGCCCTCTTTAGCCACTGTCCCCTTCGACCACGACCCTTCGACGTCGACCACTTCTCCCTTCGACCACGGCCCCCTTCGACCACAGACCCAACTTCGACACTGCGTCGACTTCGACCACAGCCCTGACTTCGATCACGCCCCCAACTTCGACCACTGCCCCCTTCAACCACTGACCCCTTCGATCACTGTCTCCTTCGACCACGACACTATTGGGGGAAGTTGGGGGACTACGACCAGACACTGCCGCGCGGGGAAGGAATTGATGGCAACGTTGAGGAGGAGGAGGTGTGGCACGAGGGTTCAGGTGAGAGAAGGAGGCGACGGTTACAGGAGGTGGAGTGGTTGCAGGAGGAAGAGGATGCGGGGGAAGAGAATAGGAGGAACGCGGCCCACGCGTCGGTCCGACCTTTTCTACGAGGAGCGGAAGAACTACCTACCTACGAATCTAAACGGTTGATCTTTGATCGGACGGCTGAGGAGAGAGAAGGGAGAACGGACCGACGACCACCAATTTATATGTTTAAAGAGTAGAGATATATGGTATCACGCAGTCAACAGTTTACTACTACTGGAGAGAGAACATTACTAGATAGGATGTACTACTCCTCACTACACTAGCATGTGTGATGTGTCGTCACACACGACACGTCTTGTAGACTGTAGAGTAAGTCTACTGCATGGAAAATCCCAACAAGCTAGCAGATGCAACGAATGGGCCCGGCCGGCCGGCGATTCGCAGCAGCGAAGTCAATAATTTTGGCGCGTGACTGACTGACTGCTCGATGTGGCAACGACACGAGATTTTACGGGCGGATTCCGCGCGCCAAAAACGGCTGCGAAACAGTGCCTGCACTGCACGCCGCTTTGGACCGGCTTGAGAGGCGCACCGGCCGGCGACCTGGGTGGATTCGCGTACGCTGCGGTCGGGGAGGCAGCGTTATCATTTCGGCAGGGGAACCGGCCCGCGACAGACATGGCGTCACTCGACATGCATATGAAGTCCGACGCCAGGCAGGAGGCATGCATGCATATCAAGTCCGACGCCAGGCAGGCAGACAAGTTGGCCACTTACTCGTGGAATAGGCGCCGGTGATTAAGCGGCATTTCAATACAGAAATTTCTTTTTTGCCTTTCCTTGTTCCACATGGGTCCTAGGTGCATATAGACAAGTCATCGGCAAGCTGGGGCATGGAGGCACCCTGCATTTTCTTGGAGATTTGCGTTGAGGAGGTTGCCGCACATAACTAGCCGTTTGGTTGTCTGATAGGAAAGGTTATGACAACCTATGCCAGAAATTTGCGAAACAGTGTCCGCAAGCAAATGAAGAATAAGTGAGATAGATTCAAACGGGAATATGCAGCTTGGAAGACCATGAAATAGTGTGCCGCCGGACTTGGCGTTGATCTAGACACGGGCTCCATCGTCGCCGCTGACCTGTGGTGGGCACAAGCATCAGCGGTAAGTGTGCTTGGTTCTTTTTGCTCGGTTTAGTTTGTTTTGTTCTTTCATGCTGTCTCTGGATGACGACCATCGCTAAGTTGTTGTTTGCTTTGTTTTCAGTTTTTGCAGAGCAAGACCTCTGTGCTGAAGTTCAAGAATGCTTCCCTTCAAAACAAGGAGATGATGGACGTCGTGTTCGGCATTGCGACTTGTACAAAGAAGCACTCGTTTGTGGTCGGTGTCGACATGTTGGAGTCCTACAATGAGGACGATGTTCACCTCGAAGTGCGCAGTGGCAGCTCTGGATTGTTCAAGGCTTCTAGAGCCAAGCACTCATGGCTGTCAGCACAAGCTTCCTCTGACAGCATGAAGAAAGCAAGTCCATCAGCAAGGACACCAAGCTAAAGTGTCTCATGGATCTCTACAAGAAGACACACACCATTGATACATGTGCCTCTGGTGTGTGCGTGCCACTTCACCCATGCGTGATCCAGCTACGAAATAAATGGCACGACTAATGAACATGGGCGAGGAGACGGGAGCTAGCAAGGACACGACGAGCACTACTACGCAAGCAAGCTCTTCATGAAGAAAGAGTGTCGCGAGACATTCCTCACCATGAAAATGGATGAGGAATGATGTTTTTAGATCAGGAGAACTGAGGACTGAATGAAGAACCAACCTTGACCAAACTTCTTGTTGTGTTTCAATTGTTATGTTATGTTGCGATTTGAGTTTTGGCTATTGATTTGAGTTGTTTTCTTGCACTCATGAACTACATTGGTTTCTAATGGCATAAACTCTGTAATGTTATGCACTTTATTTGGTTATGTCGTTTGATCGATTTGCAAACTACATGAATGTCATTAACTGACATGGGTGCATTTGGCTGAGTAGTACGATTCGAGAACTGAATGACAACGAGTTAATGATTTCTAGTAGTGCTTATGAGCTAGAGAGGTGATGCAGCTGGACACGACGACGACAAAGTTTCCGGTGGCTCCATCGCGTTGCTGGCATATGCCAGCTTCGCCTGCCTCGATTATGACGTCTCATCGTCGTCTGGAGTGATGCCTAGAATTCATGTGATGACGGGAATTCAATGGGTGCAAGAGCAATTCGCCCACAATCAGCGATGCTATGATATGTTCACAATGCGCAGGTCAGTGTTTGATAAGCTGCACGATACTCTTGTTAACAATTATGGACTGCAGTCTAGTTTAGAGGTTTGCTCCAAAGTAGCCTCGGCATTATTCTTGTGGACATATGGAGCTTCGTAGTCTAATAGGCATGTTGTTAACCGCTTCGAACACTCAGCATGAACTATCGATAGAAAATTCTCACGTGTCCTCAAGTGCATTTACAAGCTGGTTGGTGCGAATATTACACCTACGGATCCATCATTCTAGAGTATACATCCCAGCCTACTGCAATGTAGATTCTATCTACACTTCTGTAACTGCATCAAGGCGCTTGATGGGACCAATATACAAGCGATGGTTCCATTTGAGAAGCGCACTAGGTATTTCAGTAGGCATGGGTACGTCAATTAGAATGTGCTTGCAGTGTGTGATTTCGATGCAATGTTCACTTTTGTGTGTGCGGGGTGGCCTAGATCTGTGCATGACACACGTGTACTAAAATAAACTCTGATGAAATACGAAGACTAGTTCTCGCATCCACCTACATGTACGGTCATTGTATATACAATCTTTTCTTGTACTATTGTACCTATATACCAACATAAGTGATATTTCTTATATGGTAGGCAAGCACTACATTATAGACTCGGTGTATGCAAACAGGCTAGGGTACCTAGCTCCGTAGTAGAACCAGATGTGCCATCTGACAGAGTTTCAAAATAGCAGTCACCCCGCTGGATGTAGGAGGTCTTCAACTTCCATTACTCGTCTCTTCGCAATGTCGTCGAGCGCGCATTTGTCATGTGGAAGATGAACATGCCTATACTAGACAACATTCATAGCTACGACGCCCGAAAGTAGAAAGCAATAATTGTTGCGATGATGACATTGCATAACTTTATTTTGGACAACGATTTGTCAGACATAGATTTTGCTAATGTAGGAGGTCAAGATGCAGAAAATGCAGGTCATGGAGAAAACGTTGTAGCACACGATGCAGATGATGCAGACTCCGTCCATATGGCATGGTACGTGATCATATTGCGGTGTCTTTAGTGGCTTGACGTAGGTAGCGTTCTGGTAATTTCAATTATTATACTCTGTATATTATAAATGTCAACGAATTACCCATAATGTTTGTAATACAATTTATATGTCAAATTTGGGCCAGTGTAATTCAATGGTTTCGTTCTATACCGTTTGCTAAAGTGACAAATACAACACTTCTCAAATCAGCTAAACAAAAAACCAAAAGCTAACAACCGAATTGAATACCCCTAATTTCAGACACGGCTTCTTTCATACGCTACCTACCGCATTATTTTAGCTGAACACTAAAAGCCGTCGGCCATGACCGAGTTGGATGGGACTTTCTTGGCCAGTAGAGTAGCGACGAAGCACCACTGTCGAGCAGTCGAGTGTGTGTAGGTTGCTTTCATGGGCTCGACTGTGCCGTGCGGCGAGGCGACCTGTGGCTACGATCCAGCCACTCCACTTGGGATCTACCCGAGTTGGATCTGTGCGCGCGCGTGTTGGGCGATCGCTGTCCGCGGCGGCGACCAAATACGACCTTATCCGAGCTGTCCGCCGCCTCGCCACAAAGCACAGCCGCTGTCGCCATTAGCGACCGACCGACCGGCGCTGTGATCAGGTCAAGCCCAAGGGCATGTTTGCTTCGCTCGCACGTGTCATGCTGCAGTCTACACTCTCTAATTTGTTCTAGCCATGCATGCTTGTTCGATCGCCTCGTGCTGGCAATTGGCACTGTGCCACAACACGATGGCTTTGCATCGTAGCAACACGATGGGTTGACAGTTACCTCTCACCGAAGTACAATAACGAAAGAATGAAAGAAAAGGCTTACGTGAGAGTGAGACTCCCATCAGCTTTGGACAATGCTGTCTCGAAGAATCCTGTGCTAAAAATCAACTTCTTTATGGTTTGTTTGGTTAAGTAATGCTAACTACTCGAGGAACGTACCAGTGCTCCAACAAACGCCTTTTACAAGAGTCGAGGGCCCCCGCCACCATCAGCGCATCGCATTGCAACAACTGGCAATTAACGAGCGAAAGGGACCCGAGAAAGCAGAATGGTCCAGATTTATTAGCCAAGCAATGGAAAGTTCGTTGACAAAAATGAGATCATTGCAAAAAGATGGCAGCATTGCTCTAGGTAAAATGTTTGGGTTAGTTACATTAAACTTGATAGATCATTGCACTTAGTTACATTATGTTATCAGCCTGAAGGATCACCACTACAAAACTGCTAAAGGACCCAAGTAACAACGTTGTTGACGCTGATGCGCACCAGCTCCAGATTAACAAGCAGCATCAATCATACAACGACAAATGAATGGTGACTAGTGGAAAGTTCAAGCCCATTCTTGTGGGGCTCGAGGACACATTCAGTAAACTATAACATGAGTACATGAGAAGTAGTCATAAACAACCATGACGTCTCACCAACTCTGTAGGTGTTCCAGGATTCGGTTCATGCACATGCAGCAGGGGTGGTCAGTTCAAGCTGGAAGATGCACAAGAAAGTTCATGGTGTTTTGTTAGACTTGCAAGCAGGGACATTTCAAATGAGTGAACCTGGAAAGTGCAGGCACTTGCACGGTTGCGCAATCATGATGTTCAGATATCTCATCCCAATCCATAGGAGTAAAAGGAAAACAACTCAAATATGATTGTTTTGAGTCTCTGATTCATTTGAAACTCCAGATAACATACATGAGGCCTGAGCAGATCGATAAATGAAGTGTCAATTATAATTCAATCTGCGTTCAGCTAATTTGTTCTGACCTAGGATAGCAGGCTCATGAGCTTGGTTTTACTTCACCTCCGGAATTGCAAGTTTTTCAGAAAAAAATCAACTAAGTTATAACCGGAACAGACAGTAAATTTCAACAGACAAGCAAGGAATTCACCTTAGCATTAAATCAGGAAACAGGATAGCATGTTAAGGCAGTCCAGATCATTATCCTGTCATAATTTTCATATATAGGTGGCAAAAAAAGAGAGGCAAAATGCATTTTCAGATATCATAGAACTTATAAAATATCCTTCCACACGGAAGCCTACATATACACACAAGTTAACCAAAATTTCTTGGTGTATGATGTGTACGCACGTGATACATCATAACTACAGGTCGTAACGAGTACCACACCCAAAATTGTTTCAAGTTGGTTTTCCTTTTTAAATAACAACCGAATGAATTTTATAAGCATGCTTATGGATTGCTAGCTTCTCAAGGAAATCACATGATCTTGATGGTTATTCAGGCCTTCTTAGAAATCTCCAAAGCTCATCTGAAATCAGCTCAAACTGCTTCCTGAACAGATTTGAAACCATCCCTTTCCAAACATTCTGCTAGCTCAGCCTGAACGTGTCAAATATCAGTATCAGAATTCAGACGTGATTCTTTTAGTATATAGAAGGGAACATAAGAAAATATTTCGGTCAGAATAGTATATAGAAGGGAACTTTAGATTGTGTAAATCACTATGGCAATTGCAATTCATCAGCTCTTCAAACAAAAGATGAATAGCTGGTGGCTGTTCTGCTGTCCCCTGTATGTCGTGCAGATGCGGATAGCGATGTTTGTGTTCATAAGCGTTACCTTGGCTTGTGTGAGTTGATCCTTAACTTCGCATAATCTCGGTTGCTAGTCTATATACACTACTACAAATTCTGAAGGCTGTTCTACATCCTACCATAGTACCACCTTGCAACCTGATTTTTTTCAGTCTAAACCGCATAGAAGAAGCCATATGGTTTTTTAAGCACAGGATGTTACACCTGTTAATTTGCCATACATGTATATATGTTGACCGTTCTGTACAGCCTATTATGGGCATGTTCTTTTCCTTCGAAGCTGGTGGTTTTTGGTTTTTGCTACAGTATCTAATTTTTAAACGGAGTATTTTCTTAAGATGGGTCTACATGTTAAAAGCCTAACATCTGTACCATCCAAAATCGTAAGTGAGTATCTCTCTCCGTAATTTGTACCGTAAACAGCTAAAATTTAAAAATTTCAGCCAAAAGTCATAAGTTGTTGCCAAATATACCCTGTATTGGTTGACAATTCTGTGTATACACAAATATTACACCTTTCGCCTCCTCTATATGCTCATTTTGCTTGCACATTCATTTCCTGAAGTTCTCTTCGTTTCTTGCAGGCGCCTGAATTACGCCGGCAGTGACAGCCGCGCCTACGACGAACCAAGTCACGCCGGCCAAGATGGCCTTGAATTCGAAGCTGTTCACCACTCCGAGAGCAACAGCACCACCACCGTGGTTCAGTAAATCGTCGCGGCGGGTGTACACTGCTGCTGCTGCTGTCGTCGCGCCTTCCGCTTTGCATCGAGCGGCTGCTTCTTGGAGCCTGTCCGTCACGGGGTCGGCGACTCTGGAAGAAGGCGGCGGCGGCAGGTGGAGAGAAGCGAGGACGGTGGTGGCCGGAGCTCTGAATGGCCGCCAGTACCACCAGTTTGAGATGGACCTGATGGCCTGGACTGCCGAGGTCCTCGATTGCCGTACTGCCTCTGGCTCCTGCATGCAGCAGTGAGATTAGTAAACTGAGCATGAAGCGCGCATCACATGAGCTGCACATATGCTGCATGTGGTATAACTTAAAGAGTCAAACAAGCAAGGCTTTGGTACTGATTCTGTCGTACACTAGGCTACTGGATCGGATTACCTCGGTTCTGTTGTCGCGAATTACTTCGGTTCTGTTGTCGCGGATTTCTGCTTCATCGCCTGGAATCTTTTCTGGAACTCGAGTTGGGCGCACGAGCTCCAACGGTGTTGCCTTCAGAGACCCGGACCCTGCCACGGGGCTGCTTGGACATCAAGAACTCAGATCCGACCTCTCAACCATCCTAAACGCATAGTGTATAGAGATCAAACCAATCACATATGGAGACATGGACATCAACAAATCACAACTTCAAACTGGTTAGGGGGGAGGGTGTTGCCGTGCTGGTTGGTCCGTACAAGATGCAGTCGACGAGGCATGTCTGGATGGCGTCGAGGATCTTGTCCTCGGCGTCGGCCCACTGCGCGACGACGCGGGCGCGGCCGTAGACGGACTCGATGGCGAAGGTCTTGTTGGCGTAGGGCGCGCACATGAGGCAGCCGACGCACCTGACCTCGTCCACGAACACGGCCCGCCTCTCGGCCTCGCCACCGAACCAGGCCGAGTAGAGCGGCCTCCCCGTGTAGCCAAGGAACTCGGACCGCCTAGCCTGCTCCTGGTCGTAGGCGAGGCGCGCGGCCGGGTCGGAGAGGATGGAGTAGGCCTCGTTGAGGATGATGGCCATGCCGTGGCCCCTGCCGCCGGCGACGTCGGGGTGGCACCGCTTCTGCAGCGACCGGTACGCGGCCTTGATCTCCGACTGCGGCGACGGCCGCTCCACGCCCAGCAGCTCGTACAGGTCGTAGTCCGTCACCCACGAGCCGCGCCCGCTGCAGGGGCGAAGCCAGGAAATCTAGCGCCTGTTTGATATGACTGGCTAAATTTTTTGAATTTTAGCTGTTTGCGACAGAGCAGGGGCGGAGCCACACCCTGAATAGGGTAGACTTCAGCCTAGAGTGTAGAAAAATATCTAGTATACAGCCCGTACAAATTCAGTCCAGGCTAGGTAATATTTTTATAGTCCAACCCAGATAACTTAGATTATTTCATCACTGAGCCCGAGGCGTAACTAAATCCTAGTTTCGCCACTGCAACAGAGAGTACAAGATAGATACTCGCTTGCGATTTTGGTTGATACAAATGTTGAGATGTTAACATGTACTACAGTTAACTTATAGATCCCATATTAAGAAAATATTTCGTTTGAAAGTTAGGTACTGTAGCAAAAATCAAAAGCCGTTAAAAATAGACCCCTAGACATTGGGGGCACTAGTCACTAGAGTATGAATTAACTATAGTACTAGTAAGGTATAATTCACACTGTGTAACGATTCGAATATCTCATACTAAAAGATTATGTAAATAATTGAAATATGTAGCGATATAATAGTTCTTCTATATTGAAAAGGCAAAACATACCAGTTAGGGTGAAATCATGAAACCACTTCTTTACATATTTTAGAGGAAAGGAAACCAAATTCTAAAAGATGACTTCGTGGCTTCAATTCAAGTTTTCTGTAAGCAATGAACAAATACGACATGTTATAATTCAAAATTGACAATGTTAGTACAAAAATTTTACAGATTAAAGGAATATCATTAAGTGAAACATATGAAGAGACTCACATTTTATAGTTGTGCTTTGCAAGTTTTCATCTTTATGAAGCAATTGTCATCGATGCTACGTCATGAAGATCAGGCAATCCCCCGCATCATCTGAGGAGGACGTTCAAGGTAATAATAAGGGTGATATATTGGTAGTTCATCAAGAAAAGGTGAGTAATTGTGAGAATTTTGGTGCCCAATTGGAAATCCCACATTCTGATTTTAATATGCTTAATTTATATAATGTGAAATTGATTACTTATAAAGTTCTTAGTAGAATATCTTCTGATGATTCTTTATCTTATATAATGTTCGATGAACCTATAGAACTTTCTAGTGTGATTGAGAATGTTTCTGAAATTGCATGTCAAAATTCACTAGTTAGTACCTATGGCTACACATATAAATCTAATTTGATTGGAGATTATGATGTAAACAACAAGTTTCATGTTTATCGAATATGCATTATCTGTGAGAAGCTTGTTAAATTGACTTTGCATAGTTTGGACAAACCATCTTTTGAGCCATGCTTAAGTATTCAGAGTAGTGTAGTTGCAACATAGAAGTCATTAAAAATTTTCTCACCTATATTAGAGCAATTTGATATGCTGATGTCCACTACTCACTTTTATGCACGCTTACAAAAGTTGAGGACGACTTTTCTCGATGTGAGGGAGAATGATGTGAATGGCAGTATATACGAGGCATATACGTTATATCCTTTGTTTAGTACGATTTCAGGCTATCAAAAGCCAATGACGGTTTCTCTTGAAGAAGGGGAGAATGATGCGGACACGCTCATGTCTTGCACTTCTCAGTGAAATATATTATTTAACTGGAAAAAATTATTGAGCCGCATTAAATATTATTAGGTGAACTCTAATTTAATTGTATCTTTAATTATTATACTTAGAGGTACATAGTTACTACTATTTTATTTAATTATATATAGACACATACTCGATCTGTACAAGCCTAAAGTGAAGATGCGTTTAGAAGGTCTTGTCGACACTAGTGCATCGTCCATCACTTCAAGTATACAAGATAATGAGGACATCCCAATCGGACCGATTATATGAGCACGGGCTAAAAATATTAATCAACAGATGAACTTGCTCCTAATTAAATTTAGCTTTAATTTACATGAGAACTGGCTACTACCTAATGCTAGTATCTTAATTGGTCTCAGGTTTGTGCATGAGGAGACGTTGGATACCAAAGCCAGAAGAAATCAGCCGAGCAAGAAAATCATGCATGTGCATGTGAATTGAGACCATAGAAAATTAATCTCTTATTTTCAGAGAGTTGTGCGCTTGTTCTTCCTAGGGTTTGGCATACGATTGCAAACTAGAGGGGAATCAGACGTTCTTCCCTATCGTTCTTGTGATTCATTGTGATTTATAGGAGCGACGACACGTCTACTGGGTTGTCGAGTAGACGGGATCACAAGCGTGTGGTTGGGCGAATTCTTTTGTCGTAGGTCGTTGTTCTAATAGTGGTTGGCGCTATTGGTTCGTTAGGTTGCACGGATCTAAGTTATCGTCATCGATCCTACGTCGTGAAGATCGGGTAATCCCGAAGTAGGAGCATGGCACGGTGGCGCTCCGATGGAGTTCGGGTGAAATTGAAGGCTGCTTTAGCTTCTATGGCGTAAAGGCTAGTGGTAACGGTGGTTTAAGTTAGCTTGGCCTATGTGTGGCTGTCCACGGTGGCAGGGCTTGGCTAGCGGCAACACATGACGATGGTGGTCTAGGGGCCATGGGAGGGGCCGGCGAGATCAAGATTGGGTTCGTGATGGCATATAGGTGCCACGATTGTTTTGAATTGGTTTAGAGTTGAGGCTAGCGGTAGAATCAGGCTTCGAAGCTTACTGACGATGTTACGGTGACAACGACGTTTCTTTGGCTAGAGCTGGGAGGGAAGGCTTTGGTTGTGCAATTAGTCACAAATGTGGTTTAGCTGGTAGCTTGGCTTGGCTTGGCCAACTCGTGGACGACGGAACTGGCGGGCGAGGGTCCTTGGCGACGTCGGCGGCTGCGCTGGCAGCAGCGGTAGTGTCTCGGACGTGTAGTATCCCTCTAGTGCAGATGTGCTCTGGCAAGGCGGTTATGGCCTTAGGCACGCGTCGAGCAGGTGACGGCTGGTAGTGGTGAGGTTGGCAACGATGGAGGCACAGGCATGTGGCCAGGAGGCAAGGTAATGGCCATTTAAGGCATGGTCGTAGAGGTGACAGGCACCGTGTAAGCGTTGACGACTGTAGTAGCGATGAACGAGCGAGGCATGCTAGCGACGACAACGAAAGGTATGCGACCGAGTGGCAGCAAGGCATAAGGTAGGAGGCGTAAAGCCCTGAGGCGCCAGGGCTAAAGATAAGGCGAAAAATCAGAAAGGGAAAGCAGAAAGACTTGAAAATTTTCCAAATTGGGTAAGAAATCAAATTCAGCTGAAATTCAAGAAGAATTCAAAATTTTTGAAATTTTGGGACATTTCACACACTAAAATGCATTGTGACTGTACAGGGGCTAGAGTTTAAATTTACACACAGCCCATCGTTTTCCATTTTAGCAAACTATGGAAAGTGAAACGCATTTTTGCGACGGACAACAACCAGGCCCAATTTCGTAGCACTTTCATGTGAAAAAAAAGGCAAATAGATGCCCTTCAATATATTTTCATGGCCTGAATATTTTCATCATTCTGGAAACTTGCGTCCGGCAAAATGGGCATCGTGAGACCGAACTTGAGCATCTAGTACACAGAACATGACCGCATGGTATTATAGTCATGTTGACCTCAGCATTCAGGCAGACACGGCATGACCATGCTGCCTTGGCAACATCGGCTTCTTTAACCGCTGCCTCAGCCTTCTCCTGCAACGATAGGTCAAACAACTTTGAGTGTCAACAACAGGCAGCATACGCGGATGAAGTGTATTCAGTCAGTTTTTTTTAAGACCAAGAACAAATCTCTTCATTAAGGAAGCAAACTAAAATCATGCTGCAAGCATTGCAGCAAGAAATCTGGTACTTGAACTGACCAAGTACACAGCGTTCTAGTTGAGGAGGTTTGCTTGGCGCACAAATGCGCAGCCGCCATCTCTTACATGAACAATATCAAATGAAGAGAATACAGTGAGTTACTATGCAGTGCAAACTATGAAGTTAAGAATTTTCCCCTAGAATATCAGGCAGCTCATTGCCTCATAGTTTGTTGTGCAAATTATGAATGTAGGGAATTTCACCAGTCAGTGTGGATGTGCTTTGACACGCCTATGGAAATATCTAAAAATCCTGGTCAACAGCCTGATCCAACCTCATCTCAATGCCCTAAAAACATGATCCACCCATGATGCACACAGCCTGCACGACCACATCCATTATGCTTCAGCATAAGGATCTTGTTCAATAGTGAAGCTCATCTCACATCAATAGTTATTTGGTGCCACTACAGATTACGGGACGGCCTGTCTAAGTGGAGAATTGACTAACAGATATGATACCAATAAAAACTGAATTCAAGACTACACAAGAAGATATTGAAGGGGACAAACCTGCTCCACCAAGAGAGCCACTTGAGATTCTTTAAGCTGGTCTTGCAAGGAAAGAGTAGTCTGGAGCAGTGTTTCCTTCTCAGCATCCATCCTTACCCCTGCAGCCGAAAGCATATCATGGACTGCTTGCACCAGCTCGGTGGAAGATACCTTGCCATATTCAAGCCCAGCAGCCTGTAAACAGTAAAACTATAAGAATTAGGGCAACAATTTAGCTTGCAAAAAGTAGAGATTACACAAAAGCAAAACCAACCACATCGCCTGAGACTTCAGTTCTAGTGTTGATGGATGAGAGACCCAGCTGTCCACCTTCTGCCACTCTACCACCATCCAGTTGGAAAGGCACAGAAGAGAGATCAGCCATTGAAACACTTTTAAACGAGTAAACCTGACTGGAAAGTAGCATGCGAGTCTCGCCAGGAGCCGTCTCCACTGGAAACCTGTAAAGTGCTTGGCCAGCTGATGGCCTTACATCTTCAGGAACCCTACCATACCTGAGCTTTTCTCCCTCTTTTCCTGCCTTCCATGCTACAATTTCTCCGCTATAGAATGGTCTTAAAGGAAGGAATTGCACCTGGCGAGCATCTTGAGATAACAACTCTGCTCCCAGGGAACCGTCGTACCTTCCTTCACATTTTGAAACTCCAACGTCGGTGTTCAGATGGAGTAATTCAAGGACTTCTTTCTCTGAACCATCTGGGCATGCAAATATTGAAGCAATCGGCAAGATTACTGGTGCCCCTAATCTGTGACTAACAACAATTGCAATAACATCATGTATTGTCAAAAAACTTGGGGGCTCTGCAACTAGGATATGGCCCGTAGATTTGTTGGCCAAAAAAATGCTTCGGTGTTTTCCATTGCTTGACCATGCAGATATAGAAGGATACTGAGCGGTCCTTGTAACATCTAGGAACTTGGGAAGTAAGAGAAAGCGAGTATGGATATGTTGAACAAACTGCAGATTCTGTGATATATCCTCAAGTACACTTCCTATCTGCACTAAATTGAGGGCTTCAAATGAAGAGAAATGATTGGATACACCAATCATCACAATCCTTAATGCGTCTTGCAAAGATTTACTAAGCAGCTTCTCTTTTATTATGTCCAGAGTAACAGAGCAAATGCTATTCACAACCTTAAGTTCTTCTTTTCCATCAAGTTCCTGACAAGAAGGGAAAATTCAAGTTTATTTGAAATAGAAAAATTAACTAAACTTACATCCACAAAATTGTTTAACTGGCAAAAAACGTCAGATCCCATAATACTAGTATACCTCTACAATGACATCGGAGAGTTTTTTTATGCCCAAGGCCTTGCAAATATTCTGAGGAAGATCTGGGTGAGCAAATCTTATCCAGGATGTATTTATATTACTCAATAAATGAGAACCATATGGGTCAATATATACACATGATGCAGCTGAAACCAGCCTGCAGCCATCATCTGGTATTACTGAATCAAAAATCCCTTCTGATCCGTCTGAGATAGCCTGGTTGACTACAGAACACATGAAGTCCAAGATTTCCATCACTGCACGAAGTTCATTTGGGTTCAGGCGTTGGTAACCACATGCCTTTTGGATATCCAAAAGAAGTTCCATTGCATAAGAGTTTGTAAGGCTTTCCTGCATCCCGATTTCTCTAAGAATGGCGGAAAATGGAAGATACAGACTTGGAAGTTCAAAAGCAAAAGGTGACATGTTGATTGTCAGACGAGCAAAAAGTGACTTCACAGTGACTAAGCGAGTACCATTTGCAACTGGTATAAACGCCAGTTTCTGCAATTCTGTTTTTTCTGAAAAAAAAATAATGAAACACTTAGTTAAGAGTAATGCCAGATTTCCCAAAGCAACAAAAACTAATTGCATCTTTTCGTTCTGTGGTTCTCTTTATATAGCAAAAAAAGAGCATACATCAAGGGCATGTCGTAGTAAGTTCGTTATTAGCATTGTTGGCTTTGTGGTTGTGACTTCGTACTGCCCACATAGAGCAACATGGATAAGTGTACTGACAAGATAGTACATGTCCATGAAATATATGTTCCGTTCTTCACAATACCAAGAAGAACATATTGCTCAGCCAACACAATGATTCTTGCTGAAAAACAAAATTGAAGATCTAAGCAAGTGGATGAATAGAGCAAACCACTCTGAATATTTCACCTCATCCTGAATATCAAAATGGAGAATTTATAGAGCTGCCCCAAAGTTTCACGTAAAAAAGAAATTCAATCAGATTAAATCTAGATATTTTTAGGAAGACTTGCATGTCCATTTCAGGTCAAGTTTAATCTGAAAATGTTGTCTTAGAGGGTTCTTCAAAGTTACATGCCCCTCAAATACAAAAAGATTAGTGTGAAATGCTTCCATTCATCATAAACTTGTCTAAAAAGATTGAATTGTTATGAACCGGGGTTCATGGGGGGTAAACACCACCAAAAAGATGGCCGGATGGCATCGGCGTAGAAGGAGAGAGCAACTTTAGAGGGGAGAGAGACTTTAGAGGAGAAAGATTTTTGTTATTTCTCTGATTGATTGCAATAGCATGTGGCAACCCTCTTATATAGATGGCTCCCCTAACAGATAGAATCTAATCCCAATTACATCTCTAACAAATATAGAAACTATCTCTAATTATATCTCTAACAAAAGGAAACTAATCTCTAACTCAAATAGAAATCAATCTCTATTTCATAATAATGAACCGACTAGGCTCAAGGGCCCAAGGCCCACGCCCATGACATTACACCCCTCCCGGACATGCAGCTCGTCCTCGAGCTGCTAGGCGGCGGCCATAGATGCAGTTCCCTTCGGCTATATGATGCCTGCAAAATATATTTTTTGATTTTTTTTGTTACGCCAGTCAATCAACCGTTACAAAATCCCCCGACCACACAAACCGACCGAACCCACTCTCGTCGATTCGGAGCATGGCCATGGAGACGGCGGCCCGGGAAGAGGCGACTCGGCGGCGCAGAACGCCGGATCTGGTGGCGGAGGTTCCCGGTCGGCATCGGCGGCGGCGGCGGTGACGCCGAGGCAATGGCAGCGGCCGGGCGCCGAGGGCCTCCGGCGGCGGTCGGCGTCTTTGAACCGAGGCGGGTCAAGGCGGTGGAGCGGCGGTGGCCGTTGGGGGCGCGGACGGCTGGCGGCTTCGAGCCAATGGCGGACAACGGCTCGGTGGCGGCAGGCGGTCCACGGCGTCGATGGCTCTCGGACAGAGCGGTGGCGGTCGAGTGACGGCGGCTCTGGCGGCGGCGGCAATGACGGCAAAAGCAGCGGCGGCGGGCAGCAGCAGCAGCGAGGAGGCTGGGGCATGGCCAGCGGCCGGAGCTGCCGGCGGCTTCAAGCACGGCGGCGGACGCGGTCGAAGCCGGCGGCAACCTTCTCAGCGGCGATCGAACAGCGACGCCGTAGCGACTGCGTGGATCGAGCGGCGGATGGTGGCCGACGATCGAGGACGTTTGGCGGCGGCGGCGGCGGCCGACGCGGACCAAGCAACGGCGACATGTACACCAAAGATCGGCGGTAGGATGTCCACGCCCGTCGTGTTCTTCAGGAAGTCCCTCTTCTGGCCAAAGTACGCCTCCGGGCTGCACTTGTTGCGCCTTCTCTCGATTCGCGACCATCTTCTCTAAGATAGCATGCATGTTGAGGAAGATGTCCGACATCTCTGTCGATGCTGGCCATCTCATTAGCGTTAGCTTTTATTATGGCCAACGATTCGGCAGCAGGACGAGTCACAGGAACCATGGTAGCATAAGTCGTGGGAAGGGATCGACTGTTATGATACCAAGTTGTTATGAACCGGGGTTCATGGGGATAAACATCACCAAGAAGATGGCTGAATGGCGTCGGCGTAGAAGAAGAGAGGAACTTTAGAGGGGAGAGAGACTTTAGAGGAGAAAGACTTTTGTTATTTCTCTGATTGATTGCAATAGCATGTGGCAACCTTCTTATATAGATGGCTCCCCCTAACAGATAGAATCTAATCGCAATTACATCTCTAACAAATATAGAAACTATATCTAATTATATCTCTAACAAAAGGAAACTAATCTCTAACTCAAATAGAAACCAATCTCTATTTTCTAATAATGAACCGACTAGGCTCAAGGGCCCAAGGCCCACGCCCATAACAGAATAGAACAAGGATTATGGCTTATCTTTTCCCATACTCCCGTAGCACTCCAAAAAGAATAGTAATAGAGGATTTGGGGCTATTGCTCTTATAGCGGTACATGCTAAGTACAACACCTCCATTTCTCTGCATTCCGGTCAAAAAGGACTAATGCACTTCAATGCTAGTTAGTGCACTAAGAATTAGTTCAAATGCTTATTGGATTATATATAGTGCAAACCTACATCTGAGTGCAGTCATGCAAACTCACATGGACCGTTGGAGGAGATTTGGGTGGGTTATATTCATTGGTCTTATGAGGTGGGAGCCCTCACAAGTCACAAATAGCCATCCATGTGATCCTCAAGTCCATCCAACCTTTATCCTACGGTCTACACGGAAACTTCGCATGATTGCACTCAAATACGAGTTTGCAATGGACATGTCCATCTATATTTACATAGCCGTCTATACATTAAGGATCGGAATGAGATGATCCGTTTGCAATATATTGTTACTCCAAAAGATCGAATAAAAGAAGAAACATCAGCTAGTTTTTCCCCTTAGCACTGGGAAATGAGTGGAATTGGGATTGGGAGCAATAAGTGTAAGTATAGCATCAAGTGTCTCCCAGTAAAAAAAAGAACGAGCTTCACTGCTACTAATTGAAACTAAAGACAACGCAAAGGCGACGGAAGAACTAAAGCTGTTCCAACGTAATGGCAACAAATGTATGGTATATACAGAGAGGTAAAGGTAATTAGCTGTGCATTTGAGCTACCTGAAGATATTGTTCCCCATATTTTATCCAAGTACTGCAAGATCCGGAGAAAAGCATCTTCTACTGTCATTATCCCTGATGAAGTTGGCCAGTGCGCCAGTGTGTCCTCACCATTGCCTCTCCCAACACTCTGTTTTGTTTTAAAAAAAGGTTAAAGAAATAAATCATTTTGATATGAACATGTAATTATTTGATGACATTGACCTGCAAGTGCTTCAGAACTGTAGAGAAGGCAGGAGGACTCCTAAGACGAAATGCTCCCCAAGAATATTCAGGCGGGACAATTGCTTGTTTGGTAAGAATTGGAGCAGAACTCCACGCTAATGGCCAGTCTTTTGATAAGATAGCTTCATTATATGAGGCCAGTACCCTTCTACCCCCTCTCTTACCACCAATACTTGGAAAACCTTTTTCGGCAGGCACAAATGCAATTTTGCCAACCTTTTCGCAAAAAGCATTATCATACAAAGTAGCAAAATTTGCAAAAATCACATTTATAACTGATTCTGCCAAAGACCATATCTCAAAAGGAATTTCATCTTTTCTATCTGTGAAGTCTGCCTCAAAATCATTGGGGTCTTCTGAAGATGACATAATATCATTTCCAATGGTTTCTATTTTCGTTGCACATTGTACTATCATATCAGCCTCTGTGGATATTCGAAGACCTGCTTTTCTGAGTATACCAAGCCAACCATCTGACATGAACCTTTCAGCAGGGAACTTATTTCTCTCCCCAGAGAATACTGAAGTCAGCAAAGCATCCGAAGGGTCAAGTAATTCCTTCGGTTTGAACAGCTCTGTACAAAACTCATTTGCATTTGTCACAAAATTAGTCTCCTTCAAAGTATTTACTACAGCAGAATTCAGCTGCAGATCTTTCCAGTTAGCATACAAGTAAGCTAAAATGTCTTCCTGCTCTTGATCTGTTTTATTCCCAAAGCCAGGCAAAGCAAACCTCACTAGTATTTCTTGATCACTTAATTGTTCAACCCCCAAAGCCCGAAGAAACAGATTTGCATTAGCTGAGCTAGAAAGACACCGGGAATCACTGGGGTGAAAGAATGCTGTAGGAGAAAGGATGCAATTATCAGACCCTAACAGATTAGTGTATGTTCCTGTAACTGTTTTATACATTGGAAGCTCTCTCAAGACATCCAATTCTTCTCTCTGATACAAATGGTTGCTAGATAATCTGAACTCTGAGACAAACAACGCAAATAGTCCATCACAATCTTCGCTTGATAGGTTAAGTGGTGAAGGTAAATGGGCATCATTTTTTGTTGCAATCAACTTAGAGGCAATCATCTGCCCAAGAGTTCGATCACGTGAAGGAAACAAATTGCATATGGCACCACACTCTGGGAAAGAGAAATCGAAAATTGGTATGTTCAACTGGTTAAGCAGAGCAGGTAACCATGGAAACTTCGAGTTCATTGACCCAAATGCAGTATCAAGTACACTCTTCTGTTCATCTTCTGCAGTACCATCTCCAGGGGGGGCAGATGTGTCAACATCTCTAGCTGCGTCATCAACAACCCCACTAACAGTATTTGAATCATCAATTGGTGGAACAAATATTAGATGGCGTTCTTTCACACGGCAGATAACTGGCCTGTCTAGGTAAGCAGGAATCAAGGGCCAATCAGAGAAAAGTGAAAGGTCACCATTCAAGGAACTAACTATTTTCCAGAAACTTCTAATCCATTTGGGAGTTGGCCCAGTAGTTGATGAATCAGCATTACTATCCCAAGGAACCCATGGGGACTTCTTCTCTACTACAAGGCGTACCCAGTGCTCATCAAATATGTGCTTCAAATGGTTTGATAATAAGTGTGGAGAAAAACTCCTCAACTTCAGAGGCCTATGAATAACCTGAGTGGAGAGCAGCAGCGCCAAGAAGGGCTTTTCTAAGCATTGATGATGGATGAAGTGATCGAACAACGGGCACATCAATAGCTGCTGCTCCTCACTGGCTATCCAAAGCTCAGTACTTCCCAGCCTTGTTAGACATTTTGTTGACGTTGGAAATGGGACTCCTCTGAGCTCAGTGATGACAGATGACAGCACATTATTTTCAGCAGCTTGGGTCCTATGAGATGCTGGGCCACTGGTCTTGCTGATATCCTCAACAACCCCCCGACCAAAGTCATATAGGGCTTTTCCAAAGTATGTCATAATTTCAAGTGCGTCGCCCCCAGAAGTACCCGACCTTTGTGTACTTGTATGGTAAGACAATGAGTTGCTTGAAGATGGCATAGAATGTGATATGGAAGAATTCATTGGTTCAACGCGTTGACTGTTAACTCGTGATTCATCAGGTATATGACGATCTGAGAACCGGTATGGGTCCATATCTGAGAAGCAATATTCAAGAACATCCATATATGTTTCAATAGATCGAAGTAAAATGGATGAAGAAGCTTTTAGTAGGTCCCGAACCATCTTAGGCCTGATCTCTCTTACAGTAACTCCAACTGCTTGAATTTCACTAACCAACTCCCAGGGTACAGAAAAAACTGGATAGTGCTCTTTAATGAAACTACAAACACTAGCAGATGGCAGGTTATCACCATCTCCACTCCCTGAGTGGGATAAGAACATACCCTCATCCACTTTAACAAGATTTCCCCGGTAAAGTTGCCAAACAGGAAGATCAGCCAAGCGTAAATAGAAAGGTCTTATCACTTGCTCTATCAACAATTGCCAATCTGCTTTAGATGCTCTAGGTGAATTCAAATTAGTTACAGTAGAACCATGCCCAGTGAGTGAAGCTGGATGCTGTTTCGATCTTGGCCAGAAAGAGTATACCCTATCACCATAAGCCTGTAAAATAATACTCAGAGAGTGTGCAGACCTTGATTCAATAGCAGAAGATACAGGGTCCTTCCTAAGATTTTGAAATTCCAGGACCATCTCAACATATGAATCACGTACGCACAGCATAAGTTCCTTGTTCCATTCCTCAACCAATTTGTTTCTGTTCATTTCAAGTTCTGGCAGAGATTTATCATGCGTGCTGCCAAATATGTAGCGCCCACCATTATGCCTAACAAGGAAATGGCCTAGAGTTGTGACTGGCATGCTTATAGATCCAGATAGTGGTAAGGGAGATAATATGCAACTGGATGGTTGTATATTGGTCAATAGTCCATTTCGAGTTATGTGCGCTGCTACTCCAGCAACAGGGGTTAAGTTATAGGAAAGGTACCGTCTGAAACAGGGAAAATAATCAGTATGTGCTATGCCAAAGGTCATTCCATCAGCATGCATGTTTAAAAATAATAACAGAAGTTTTTTGGGCAATACTGAAAGTACATAAAGCAAGTGGGATTCAAAACTAGAAAGGCTCTGAACTATAATATGATCTGCAAGAGAGACAAACCTGTCAAGAGCCATATTTCGTGTTTGCCCTGATCCAAGGCAAAGGGCAACAAACCATTTGTCAATATAACTGCAGCCACTCTCAATAACATGAACATCTATAGTCTGCATTTTGATAGCTGCACTTGAACTTGTAAATATTCTAGATATTTGAAACTTTCTCCATTTCTTTTCTGAAAATGGGTTCCTCAAAGTAGCAACTGATGGGTCAACAAGTACAGAATAGTTCAGGGTTAGCTGAGAGGCTCCATCCTCCCATGTCGATAAAGATACCTGATCAAAATCACATTGACAACACTTCAGACACGCAGAAGATCCTGTGTGGGTTACATAATACTTTGCTTTCAAACAATCCAATAAAGCTTTTTCGCCACTATTTCTGAACTGACATGTCGTTTATTGCAAGTATGATTATTTTGAAGTACTATCTGCATTCCATATTGTAAGTCACTATATGTGGATGAAATACAACCTTTTCAACTTAGACTACTACCATATAAAAAAAGTACACAGATTGGCCACATGAAAATAATATTAGCAGTTTTAAAAAATACTTGCGTATCAAATACCATTTGATGAGTTAGTATAACTCCAAAAACACTGAAACAACAAAGATTAAAAGTGCTATGGCATTTTTGCAATAATATTATAGATCCAAATTCCAAAGTATATAGCAAAAGTGGTGATCTTTGGGTGCTATAGAACCAATTTTCCTAATATTATAGATACAATGTTTTAGTCCGTAGGAAACATTGTTCCTCTGATCCAACTCTATAACATGTTCACATCACACACTGAATAAATCAACTAAAAAAATTGTGCATTACTGAATATCTTCCAAGAAAACTCAACATATAGGCAAGTCAAATGAACATCCAAATAAAAAGGTAATGTGGTCAGTTTCCAACATATTATCTTGCATTCCTGCTAGAAATAAAGATTTGTAACATGACAAAGAATTAGTCACTAATATCTTATTTATTTTCATTCCATGCTCACCCAATTAAAAAAAAAGCATTCCCAGATAAACCCAAGAGAAGAAAACAAAATAGAAGAAAGATAATAGCAAATAAATACAGAACAAGATAAAATAAAGTAAGTGTTTCATTATAAAATATGGGGGGAAATGTTGATTTGGACATATAAGTCTAGGCGCCTACTCAAGTGAAGTACAAACAATGTAAACCTTCATCTTTAAGGAAAGAAGTATAGATAGAAGAATCTTAATTGCAATTAAAGTACATCAATGTGGTCTCAGGATACGAAATTCCAGGGTAAAGTAACTAATTCTTGAGTGTAAAACAGACAAGGGGTTACACTTTGCAGAGGAAAGACTAAACGGAAAAGACAGAATGTTTACAGCTTGAGAGTGTTTGACAAATAATTCTTACCTGAATGATTGACCTCAGGAACAGGAGAGTACTGGATGGATTCTGCGTAAATCGATCAAAAATCTGCTTTACTCTATTGCAACCTGCTTCAAGTTCTTTCAGACATTTTGATGATAAAGGTATCCGAATAATCGTGGAATTTGCAGAAGACAATGAACCATCCTGTGTAACACGCATTGGGAGGAATTGATCATGAAATCTCTCAACCAAGTCATTTCCTGAAAAACCAATAGCATCAAAATACATAATTTCACAATTTCAAATGTTACCAAACAAGGATGCAACAGTTCAATTAATGAACTATTGCAGTAAAATTTAGTGGGTTTTGACTTTCAACAGAGCCTTCTGCAGTGCAAATGTGAATCTTTTGTATTTCTTTTACCTTTTTTTGGTTCGCGTTGTCTAATTTCTGGGAATGTCAAAATAAATATGAACCACACCATGGTACATCTGATAGAGATTTAAGCTGGTGAGTGGTGATCACCACTAGGGTTCCAAAAACTGGCGGTTACCGACCGGTAACCGGAAATCCCGGTGACAACCGGGATGAAAAAACCGGCCAAAAATCCCGGTGGTTACAAATGCACTTCCTAGGTTGATTTAGGCCTTTTTTGTGCTAGATTACCTATTGTATGAAATAAATATGCTATTCCTAACATTTGTGCTAGGTTTTCTCTAGCTTTTCCCGGTTTTTAGCGGGTTTTCTGGTTTTTCCGATTAACGGTTTCAGGCCATCCAAATTCAAGATTTGAAATATAAATTTCGTCCGGGTTTTCCCCGGAATTTCCGGTAACCAGCCGATTACCGTTACCAGTCACCGGCCGGGAATACCACCGGTTCCGAGATTTGGAACCTTGATCACCACAACTTACAAGTATTCACAGAACAAATATTGTTCAATCTAAATATTAACATCTTGACCACACTAGATCTACCATGTGTCATGCAAGTTCATGATCAGCAACTTAAGGTAGCTGAAGTTCAAAGCCTTTCAATGAATTGTGATACAAATGACTCTCCATGCTCAACGTTTCATGAGGCAATGAAACACTTCTTCCTGATCTTCTGCTATCCCTTCACTTTTTCCTTTACTAAGTAGCCTCTACAACAGGGATATTCAACTTACTGAAAAATCCTCCAAAAAAACAGGCATTGCAAAATTATCCCATACTTAGTAATGCGACATGTGTTGTCAATTGTCATGGATAAGGAACTTCCTCCTCACTGACAATCAAGTAATGAACTTTAGTCCAATAATCCAGGCCATTTTGAATGAAGCGTACTTGCATTCGGTTCAGTAATTCTACTTTTAAAACCCGTAAATAATTTCAACTCAACCAAGTATGTACTGCTTGATATTTATAGCTATCATTTAAGTGATGAAGGAGCCTATTAGTTTTTAATGGCAGAAAAGTGTTTCCAAATTCCAAGGCTTCGGTAAGGAGTAGATATGAAGGTTTCGTTTGCCTTGACAAAGAGCTTACTTCAGACATTTGACTATTTGAGTGCACTGTAACGATTGCTAACCAACCAAAATATGAAAATTCAACTTGATGGAAGGAAACTATTCCAACTTGAAGGATATGCTTTTACAGTTAGAGAGGTATTTACACCTCATGAATCATGTGCAGTGTGCACAACATAAAACAAATTGTGATGGTGTATATTATATAAATGAATTGAGCAAATGTAATTGAAGTAGCAACTGCACCTATCAAAGAGAAGAATCTGGCTGATGAGGTAGCAGTGGAAGTCGCACCACCAGTCAAGCCCAAAGGATCAAAAACATAGAAATAGCCACCAGAAAGAATAGTCAAGGTATCACACACAAAATAACTGCTAAGAAGTCCCAACCCGTAGTTAAGAATGTTTCCCCTCAGTTTCCAGGGAGGAGGAAGTTGGAGGCTGCAAATTTCTTCTCGGCTCATTATGGTTCCTTCAAAGACCACTGTCAATGAAGAACCCTGGAGGTCACCTAAAAATAATTTTTGAAAAAAGAAAATGCTGTAAGCAACTAAGCATACGTTAAAATGGTCAAATCATTAGGTGAACTAAATTTGCAGTTGTTAGATTGAGCATATAAACATAAACACACTAATAACAACAACTATCACACTGTTCATTGGGAAAAAACGTTAAATAATTGAATAGAGAGACAGTTTCTGTCTTACCTAGACTCTGCTGCAGTAAGGACTGCTTGGGATGTTCTCGTTTATCATAGATTAGGTGCACTTTCTTTGCATTGCAATAGTCAGCTAGCTCTATAAGGTCAAACAAAAGAAAGTCACTCTCACCATACAAAGCCAGCAACTCACTTATTTTAGCATAGTCCATGCATGGCAAATCCCCCATTAGCTCATCATCCAACAATGATGATCCGCGAAGAGATCGTACCCCTAGCCGATTAGCCAGATCATTACCAATACTAAGATGCACAAAATTCTTTGAAGTGGGATCAGCATTCATCCAGGGTGCATCATTATAGAGAAGGTTTCTAGCAGGTGTCAGAACACCAAATGAATCTGGAATTACCAATGAATTCAGTAACACATCAGGTGCTTGACTGTCAGGGTAACAGTCAACAAATGCTTCCAAAACGCAATGAACAAAACTCAGTTGCTCTGTAGGCAACGGCTCTCCTTTGGCGTCACCTTGTAAGCGACGAAGAACATTCAGATAATCTATCGCATCAAATGTCTGATTCACACCCAACTCCAAGAGTAATTTTTTAAATTCCGACAGTTCAGACGGAACTGCATAAAGATAAGGATGATATTTTACAGGTGAGTCAAAAGCAAGTGCCTGTGGAGGCACAAATCTATCCCCTACATAAACCCATGGGAGTCCATCCAGATTCTCTTTTACAATGTTGGCATCGCCAGTGTCAATGATATCTTGCAATTTTGAGTAGATTATTTGAATCTCCTTTTGCAGGACAGCATCGATGACTGTGTCTTCAGAAAACATCTTGAGTTCATCATAAGACTTGGAAAGCTCAACTAACTGGGAACATAAAATGTTCACATTTGGTGGGTCTAACCAACCAAGTTTTCCTTGCAGATACATGGAACAAGAATCAGCATTAAGAATCCGCATTTTTGATGAAACAAGCCACATCTGTGATTTCGGCCTTGTTATGACCGGAGGTGCTACATGATCTTCAGATATGAACCACGGAAGCCCTTTAAGCAATGGTGCAACATGGACTGGACACCAAGAAATATTTTTCAGCTCTGACCAAAACTCATCTTCTGGTAGGTCATGATTAAAGTTTGAGAACAAAGATATAACAGTTTGGTCAGGGTCACACTTATCCCCATTATTTTCTACCTCAAAATTTCCATCAATTTGAGAAGCTTCCGGATTTCCATCCTCATGGAAGGTTTCTTTGTCCTCCATGTTTGAAGTCTTCAATTCAAGAACGCTTAGATAGGTAAGCAACATTTGCCCATTCGCAAATGCATCATCAGCTTGTCCTGAATTGTGCACCAGTGAAACTGACCTCGCAATGTCAAGCAAAGTACTAAAACCCAATTTTCTTTTCAGTCCAAAACTTGCCAACAACTCAATTATTTCAGTTGTCATGAACTTTTCCGAAGGAAAGAAGGTTTCTTTGTGCAGCAACTTATGTAACTCAGGCACACGAGGATCATAAAGCCTGAAGGAAAACAAGCGTTATTTATTTGTACTGAAGTCTAGATATTAAAGGCCAAAAGAAAGAAAACCCATGTAAAGTGATAGACAGCTCAGAGTAGCATATGCTAATTGTTGAATGAAAATGAAAATAAATTACAGATTGCATCCAACATGAAATTATCACAATTTTCCTACTTCAAACAGGTATAACTTAGTATTGGTTCTCTGTTTCAATTACAAATTCTTTCTTTATGGCATGCATGCTGTTTCATCAGATAGAAACTGAAGGACTGGCTGGTAGATTAGACAAACAGCAAGATAACAAATAAGGGACAACCAGATGCCAAATGAACATTAATCATAGTGCTAATGAAGCTGCTGCAGCAAACGAGAAAAACAAGAAAAGGTCTACCAAGCTAAATGAGAGAGAGAGAGAGACCTGGAGGGATGTACCCAGGCTCCACTGGCGGCCAAGACAAAAGGGGTCTCGTACAATGCAGCTCTTGTGGAATTATCATTTTCTATCAAAAGTTTCACATCACGAACAATTGCTGAAACAACAGCTGGCTGTGATAGAAACTCCGACATTCGAGGAAGCACATGGTCCTTGTAAAATTCAGCCTTTTGAGGTTCCCTGATATCAAAGTATGATACCAAAATCAACTTTTCCTTTGCAGATTCAGTTCTTATAAAACTTTCATTCAACAGATCCTCATGCACACCTTCAGGTTTAAGCCATTTTCTAGGATTTGTCAAATTAACTAGCTCCCTAGATTTATAAGATTCAAATATAGGGAGGTTCCTGATTGTATTCATGTGGGAAGAGTTGAGCTGATTTCCTGAAAACCACTTTGACTGGAAAATAAAACTGCGGAGCTCATGTGTTTCTGCCAGTGAAGTACTCACGAACAATTCCTTAATATCCTGGAAATTAGAAGCAACAGACTGCACAGCATTCAAAACACCAGCTGCAGTGGATTCCTGAACAAAATTTGCTAGCTGGGGATGTTCTATCTGCAGATCAGGTCTTAGAAAGAAACATCCCAGTTTCTGAAGTAGTGAGTACATATTTTCACTCCAACCATCATATCTTATTACATTTGAAGCACTGCCAAGTTGCATAAGCTGGCCATCTATGAGCGGTAGTATAGGCCATTTTGCAAATATTGAAAGATCTTCACATGAATGCCGCAAGAAATTCCAGAATGACATCATCCATTCCACACTTGGCTGACCTTGCTGTTCAGGAAACCAAGATAACTGCTTAGCATGCTGCCATTCAGGTGGCAAGATCCTAGGCAAAAGCTCAAGGAGAAAATTGCATGTGAATAAGTACATGTTTGACCGTGCAGAACAAGCTATGTCAAACAATTTCTTCAAAACGCCATCTGGCAAAGAGTTGTCAATAACAAGATGTGGTATGGAATCCTTAAGGAGGTCAAATTCCAGTTGTGAGGTAAAGAATACTCTTTCATGCTCCCCTCGGATATTGAATGTTGTGAATGATCCATTTGCCAAAGGAAGAAGAGCCAATCCTTGCAATTTATCAGAAAAGGAAGGATCACCAATATCATTCAGGCAATACTCTAGAACAAGTATTGCCTCTTCTCTACTTCTGAAGCCACGCTTCCGGCGGATCAACAAATTTCTCAGCAAATGTGGATTCAGGAGATGAACTGATGGATACGCATTCAAGAAACTGTCTACTATTGGCTTGGATACAGATACCACAGGCAAACCAGCTTGGGAGAGAACTTCTGCCAGCTCAATTGCCTTTGAGAAGCTGAAATCAGGAAAAATAGCTTGCTTTGTTGACACCCAATGGCCCCCTCGAGCTTTTGTATACAAAACGTGAAGTCCAAGTTCTGTGATAGATACATAAAGCTTCCTCACCATGGAAGACCATGGTTCCACACCTACAGCAGTAGGCCAAAATGAGAGAAACAGGTCAGAAGGACCAAGCTCTTCTGCAATGGCTGCAAGGAGGCGGCCATAAGCAGGAGCAGCAACATCTTCAAGCAGCGCGAGATTCCATTCTGATCGTACTCTTCCTCCCCCAGCCATGTCATTTCCAATCCAGATATCCCTTCGATTTGAAGATAGTTCAAAATAAGCATTTACGTGCACTGGTATGCTAGTACTGATTGGTAGAGGAAGAAAGCAGAAGGCCCGACCCTCAAAATTTTTCCTTCCCTGAGAAGATCCAAGAGCTAGATGTTTGAGAACCAAATCGTCATGGTTGACTTCAGCTTCACCAGACAGCTCTTTGGTATCGTCTACACTCACAGAATGCAGATATGCAGCAACAGATGCCCAGGGAACAAAGAAGTGGGATTTACTACCAGAGGCAGTTGACAACCTTCTAGCATGACCCCCACCTATACACTCGGTTAAGATCCATGAGTGCACCAAGTGGGCAGTAGGGCTTTGCTCAAGAATAGCAACCTTTTGACAACTCCAGGGCATATCACTGTCTTTAGTCTTATTCAACTTATTAAAAAAATGGTTCCTATCCATTCCTGCTGATTGATTTCCATGTATAAATGCAAACATTGTATTAAGTGCATGAGGTTCTTTGGCCACCTCATAGTTATTATGCTTCGAGACACGATGAACAAGTCGCATCTCCTGACTACCATTCTCCTTGACATACAGAGTTATCTTCTTGACATTGCGGAGAAAAAGTAGAGCCTCAGACACAACTTCAGAAAATGAAGAGAAAAGCATTTCTACATCTTGGGGCGCATATTGTTCTCGTTTTATTTGACTTCTAGAAGCAGCAGCCTCATTCCTAAGAGGAAACCGGAAGAGTGTACCTGGAAACGGCTGTTGCAAGGTGCAACCGAAGTGTAAGAATGGGGTGAACTGATCAGGGAACTGTTCTAAGATCCTCCGCCCTACAAACTTTATCCTCAAACCTGGATGAGAAGGAGATATTCCTGGCAAATAACAGGCATGTGGATCAAACATGACAATATTCTCACCAGAAACAAATCCAGGAATGTCTGTGAAGTGATACACGCAATTGAAGCCAAGACCAAACCTTCCTATTGCAAACGGTTTCTCAAGTTTGCTGTCTTGACCAATTCGTGAGATGGCATAAAGGTCTTGTGGACTAAAAACTGAATCATTAAAGCAGTAGAGAGCAGGCCCCTGCCATTCAGCCATTTCAGGTGAAAGAATGGATGAAGTACCATACTGGGTCTTATCCAGTAAAAACACAACCTCAGAAGCCTTAGCATCTTCTGCATTCTGTACCAGCTCAAAGAGAATCCCAGGACCATCTGCATACATCTCAACGATGTGCTTGAGTCGTGTAGTCAAGTCTTCGTGCTGTCCAAAAGCCTCAGCAACCCCTGACAAACTCAAATTCATTGAATCTGAACTCTCAGCAAGCAAGAGACGGCGAAGAGAGCGGACACCCAGCCTTTCTGCCACATCATTAGAAATGTTACCATGGACAAAATTGTGAACATACTTCTTTGGGCTGAAAGCAATGCTTGATGCATTCCCAGTGATGTCATGACCAAAATCAAGAAGCCAAGGGGCATCATTAAATACAAGTTCGGAAGATAGACAGAGCCTAGCTGAAGAATCAGGTAAATATATTTGTGTTTGCTGGTCCTGAAACCGGTACTCAGCTAGATGCTGCACTACCAAAATAGCTGTTCTTAGTTCTTCGGCTTCTAGTGAAGCAGAAGCTTTTCTTATGGCCATTCTGGTCAGAATACTAGCATAATCCACAGGGTTCAGGTGCTCCTTTATGCCAAGCTCCAAGAACAAGTCCTTGAACACTGCTAAATCGATTGGAATGACACGAATGTAAGGCGCCAGGTGAAGGTGGCCACTTAGAACAACTTCATCAACTTTTGCAAATCCATCACCCACCCAAATCCATCTGCAGCCCTCTAGAACCACTTTCGCAATATCCATTTCATCAGAACCAATCAAATTAATCAGCAACAAATAAATCTTAGGCATCACCAAAGCTAACTCTTGCCGAAGGGCTTGGTCAGTGATAATTTCATTGTTCTTACCCAGCTCAAGCAGTTGAGCTGCAATTACACTTCCAGAAGGAGGAGACAACCAACCTAAGCTGTAAGACAGGGCTGACGACGTGCATTCACCATCGAGTATACGTGAGCTAGCAGAAACAATCCACATATCTTCCTGCATCCTTACTTGCTTAGGTGGAGCAACCATTGATGATACTGAAGGCCATGGCAAAGCTAGGCTTGGCGCAGTAACCAACACAGGACACCAACAAATCATCCTCAAATCACTCCAGAACTTTTCAAGATCAAATTCCCAAGATGTATCACGAGTCCTGAGCACAGTGGTAACTTTAGCTAGCATATTTACCTTCTTCCGGCCATCAAATGGCTTATTTACATACCATTTGTGAGCATGAACTTCAAGATATGAAAGAAGCGCTTTACCCCTTGAATGAGCCTTCTGCTGATCTTTGTGCACAAGTGAGTCAATTTGCCGAGCACTTTGTATTATGGCATCAGTAGAAACAGAAGTTCTAAGCCCCAAGCAGAGCAACATATCAAGAACATCTGGATTTTGAAATAAGCCATGGGGAAAGCAGTCCGATTCCTGGAGAAGAGCATAGAGTTCTTCCACCCGAGGATCATAAAGAGATTGAGGACTTTTCAAGGTCCCATTAATAGTCGGAACAAATCTAAGGACTTTCAAAGATTCCTTAAACCTTGGATCCTCCGAGGACAGCTGAGGCAGATCTTGTAAGATGGTTAATAAAACCGAATCACGAAACTCAGTTTGCAACTCGTCTAACCTGTTCAGAACATACCTCTGGTAGAAGATTGATTTTGGCATACGTTCAACACCATAATATCTCATTATGATGTCTTCGTCGCTCGGGGATATACAAAAGACGAAGTCAGAGTTGAGTAAGTGCTCCGGAATACAAAGAGGTGGCAGATACTTTTTTGAACTGGATAAATCCGAGAAGCCATAAGAACTGGGTGACCCTCCATCAAACATTCTAAAGATGGGCAACTTTTTGCATAGCTTTATGCTCATGTCAGAAAGGCAGACTCCCAAGTACCATTTTGGATCCAGAAGAAACTGGTACAGTTCATTTTTCTCACCAGGAGTGATGCGTTGAAACAGCATATGCAAATCAACACCCTCCAGGGAGACAATCCCAAAGATTGAATGAAGAACACCATTTGCATCGCCATCATACACGTAGTGAGACAATTGTTGATAGTCACTTAAATACTTGGTATCTAGTATCTTGCAACCTAACTTTGCCAAGAGTTCCGTCATCAAACTAGATAGTGATTCTGTTTTTATTAATTTTGAGGCAGTAGATGCTCTGTAAAGGTGCCCAGAGGTAGAAGGTAGTATAGGCCAGTCACTAAACAAATCAAGGTCATAAGAGTGTTCCCCAATACATTGCCAAAAAAGTTTAAACCAGGCTGCTGTAGGAAATGACCCACCCAATACCGGATCCCAAGGAACTTTGTTTCTACACTTCCATCCAGGAGGAAATAACCTGGGGAAGAACTGAAGAAATATTGGGCCATCAATGAGTAAAATGTTGGCCTGAGAATTGTTGGCTATCTGATACAGCTTGTCTAGTAGTACAAGGGGGATGCTTCGGTCAATTATTCTATCACCAACTGCAGAAAGAAGCTCATATTCTACGTTATCACAGACATAATAATGGTTCTCTTGTGAAATCTCAGAAAAAATCCCATACTGCTTGTTTGCTAGTGGAATCAGTGGGAGGCCGTTCATGCATTTACCAATATCAGCACTGTCCAGATCAATAAGGCAATATTCCAGTAATATTAGCTTATGAGATTTCCCTAATGTACCAAGTTTTTCAAAATCCTTGAGTGCATGCCTCACTGTAGCAGGAGTAACTATTTTGAGCATAGAGTTCACATAGAATTTCGAAAACATGTCAGCAATGGCAGTCGGTAGGGAAACAACAGGCATGCCTAACAACACAAGAGTCTCGCTAAGATCATTGTTTCTTGAGAACCCCTGATCATGAAGAAAAGTCTCAGCAGGTGATATCCAAGTCCCGCCTTCGATCTCTGAGTGCAAAACTGGAGAGGTGTAAATAACTTTGTAAATTTGCTCCACAAGAATACTCCAGGGCTCCTCATATAAACCAGTTGGCCATAAGGAATAATATGATATTGTGGAGTCCGAAAGTGTCCGCAACGCCAGCAGCAGTTCTCTGAACAATGGAGCAACAACATCTTCCAACAATAGCCTGTTCCAGTCAGAGCGAAGCTTACCACCCCTGTCCATGTCAGCTCCGTACCAAATGTCACGTCGGTTAGACGAAACTTCAAAATAACCATTCACATGCACAGATAGTCCCGTCCTTACTGGCAAAGGAAGAAAACAGAATGCATGACCTTGTCTGAGAATAGTATCCTGTAAATTTCAGTAATTACCATAAAGTAAACACAGGAAACACTAAGAGATGAAAAATAAAACACTCTGAAGTCTGAAACGATGCGTCATCAAGCCTTGAAAAACTGAGCTATACCATGAAGTTCATTCTACAACATAAATCAAACACACATTTTGCAGTTCAAGATATTATGAATTACAATTGAAGTTTGGTAGTCTGCAGACTCTAATGAAACCAAAGCAAAAAAAAAGGAAAGGAAAAAAGAACCCCTATTTTAGACAAAAGCACCACTGTTTATGTGATTTTTTTTAATAAACCAGCAGATAACAACAGGCAGGGCCCAGTTGTTGCCACAGATTAGAGAGAATAACCATGAACAGAATTTTCCACTTACGGCCATCACATTAGCCATATCTCCCTAAACCAAACAAGTACCTGTGACTCTATGAGTTGGGCCTAGTCACATACCCATGTTGCTAGTTTCCTTTAAGTGCAAAATCAGATGAAAACAAACAACCTTTAACTTTACATTCACAAGTTTCATTCCATTAACAATAACACGACAAAGATAATTGCATACTGACATGCATGAATAACTGTAACTGTAATCATGAATCAATAGCAGAAATCATGCCAAAAGAAAAGGGAACTCCAGGTTAGTGACAGGGACACTTCTAAATTAGTAAACTGAAAATGAATCAGGCACTACCTCAGGCCCCACTTTGGAGATGCAGGCAGCAACAGAAGCCCAAGGGAGTAGGTGAAGATCATATTCCTTGGCAGCACCAGTTGCAAAAATACCAATTTTACTTAATGCAGATGCCATTCCCTGTACAATGAAATAGCTATAGCTCTTTTTCTCAAACTTCTTTCCCAAAAATGCCTCTGATACGAAATCCATGAAAAAGGAATCTATTTTTTGCTCAAAGGATTCAGTGGAAGTGCCAGAGAACCGGATGAGGGCTTGGCGATGCAAGGACAAGTTGTCATCTTGTGATCCTAAGGAGCAAGAGTATACTATTTTTGGCTTACTCATACCAGATTCCCATACATACATTTCAAGTGAGAGGACATTTTTAAGGAAAAGCAAATTATATACAGCTTCTTCATACAGTTGGGCAAAAAGAGATAAGATATCATCTTCTGTGTATGCTTGCTTTGATAATCGACTAGAAGATGCTTGCTCAGCACTCCTCAAAGGAAAACGAAATAAAGTTCCCTGAAATGGTGCTTTCATGTCGCAACCAAATGCACAATAGGGTGAAAGCTGATCGTTGTACAATGTAATTGCTGAAGAACTGACATAGTCTATGCGCTTTCCAGGATTTGCCGCTGACACATTCGGAAGATAAGAACCCTGGGGATCAAACATGACAACATACTTGCCACTCACGAATGATGGCAAGTCAGTCAAGTGGTACACTGAGTTAAAACCAACCCTGCATAAACATAAATCATGGGTTATTACAGTCTTGCAGAGGTGAACACTTTTGACTCAACAATGACGCTTACAAATGACATGCTTCAGAAGCGTTCCAGATAATAACTTACTAATCAACCTGATCAAACCTATGGGCATGAGTTTTACAACTATGAGTTCTCAGCCCTTTGTGCTTTGGATAAAATGCTAATACTGTGACACAAGCAAGGACAGAAATCAAACTGAACTCAATCATTGAACAAGTATCTGCATGATCATTATTATTGTAACACCACAAACAATTCGTTGATCTGAAGCTGGAACCAACTCTCTCCTTACTCAGCATATTGATACATTGCCTAATAAATCCCCAATGATCACCCCCATCAAAATACCTAAAACATTGTAACGGTCATGGCATCGGAACACAATAGCACTATCGAAAAAGTCACACCACGAGCAACTAAACACAGACCAGTGCAATTTTACTAGTCAGGAAGCTTAGCATTGCAAGTTACAACTCCAAGCAAGCTTGGTAGAGAGAGAGGGAGGGAGGGAGGGAGGAGGGGCGCACCCGAAGCGGCCGGTCTTCCAGGCCTGGGAGACCTTCCTGCTGTCCCCGATGCGGGAAATGCTGGCAAAGTCTTCGTCGGTGAACACGGCGTCGTTGTAGGCAAGCAGCGCGGGTCCCTGCCACTGCGCGAGGGCGGGCGCGAGCAGAGAGGCGGCCCCGTGCGAGCGGCGGTCGAGGCAGAGGCGGACGCGTGCGGCGCCCGCGTCGTCGGCGTTCTGGATGAGCTCCCGCAGCGCCGTGGTGCCCTCCGGGTAGTTGGCGAGCACCTCGCGGATGCGCCGCGTGAGGTCCACGCGCTGGCCGAAGTCCTCGAGGAGCATCCCGCCAAGATCCATGGCGGGCGGTCCGGCGAGGCGCACCGATCGATCGAAGCTACCGGGCCATCCTGGAGGCGATGAGGAGAGAGAGAGCTAGGGTTTCGTAGGGAGGATTTTGACGAGGGTGGAGGTGGGGGGTTCGATTTGCCGATTTGGGCGTGCTCGTGTTTCCGCCGTCCCTGGTGCGGAGGAGGAGGTGGTGGTGGTGGTGGTTAGTCTCTCGGAGACTCTGACCCTGGCTTTGTTTTCCTTGGAGGGGAAGCTGCCGGCCGGAAGCGAGAGAGAGATTGCGCGGAGGCAGCTGCTGCTGGCTGACGGGTGGAACCCACGACACCAGGGAGTAAACGGGGAGCAGTACTACTCTGGGCCTACGAGCTTCGTCGTACGCACCGGCCCGGATACGGAACTGATGCAGTGGCTCAGCCCGTTTCTGCTCTTCTTCTTTTTTCTAATTTTTTTGGTGACCCAACTTAACAATGCAAGTAATAATATATCTTATTTGTCAGGACTACACTAAACATTTCTAACAAACAAAAAGTTTACTACTATATAGTAGTGTACTCTCAAAGAAAAAAGAATATTTTTCCAACGATCTGCTCCCTTGTTTTCAGTACACAGCATTCTACTACTCTTTTTTGTTCTGAAAACGTGCCATTCTACATATTTCAGATACATTGATGACATCTTTCCCTGCATGCTCCGCCTCCTTATACCGGGGACTCCCGCCCCTCGCTTCGCCCACGCCGCCGCTGTTGCCTCCGCCGACGCGCGTCGAGGGAATCTCGATCTGATGCGGGAGGTGGTTTTGCGATAAAGTCACTCTGTTTTTCTGAAATTATGTACAGGTCCTTGATTCTCACGAAAAGGTCCCTTGATTTTTTGAGCCCTCCGTTTTGCGAGGATGGCCCCGCGTTTCGTAAATTTCACACGGATCCGGTTTTACGTCTGGTCCTCGGTTTTCCAAAACCCTCCGCTTTCTTGAAAATGTGTTTTGCCCCGATTTTTTCTGGTCCTCGTTTTTTGCGAATAACCCCTTTGCCTTTTCTGAAAATACGTTTTTGCCCCCGATTTTTTTAGAAACTCCTCCCGAATTATCGTCTCTTTTATTTTTTTCATACGATGGCTGGCGCGGCGTGGCGCCGCGCCTATGCTTCTAGTTTTTTATATGGGATGCAGCATTAGTTGGCGCGGTAGTGGCATGCAGCATGAGTAGCGACGGCATGGTGGACTGTTGGAGGACAGTGATGTGAGCAAGTTAGACATTCCGAGGCCTGTTACTGTTTTTTTTTCTTTACTTCTCCAAAAAAATTAAAACAAACAAACTGATCTACAACTATATGCGTTTTTTATATCATATTTTTGTCACTCATTACTATATTAAAAAATACAATAAAAACTATCATCAATAGAAAAAAACTAATCTAAATTATAGTTGCATGCTTAACAGTACAAAAGAGATGGCAAACCGCATAGGGATACGAGGCATGCACACAGGGGCGGATCCACACCTTGAGCAGGGTTGGCTTCAGTCCGGAGTGTGGAAAAATATCTATTGTATAGTCTGAGTAAATTCAGTTAACAAAATCAACCATAAAACAGAGATTGCAACGAGAAGGGGGCACAGGGAAACCGCATCCAGACAAGGAGTTAGATCTGGGACTTAGGCCACGGAGCTAGTGGCGAGGCGGAGGAGGAGTCTGAGCGCTACGGAGGCACAGCGATCGGGTTAGCCAGGCGTGAGGGACGGCCAGTACAACTCGAGCGACGAGGGGTTGGAGAGGGGAACCAGCGGCACTAGTAGATAGGGTGTCCACGGGAAGGCACTAGCGACAGTGAAGCCGTGCGGCGAATCGTGGACAGCATAGCCATGGTGCAGCCGAGCCGAGGGGGGGAGGCGCAGGGAGGAGTCGACGGTGGAGGCGCCAGAGCCGGGGAGAGGCCGAGGCAGCGCGGCACCGGGATCTGATCTGGATCGGGAGAGGAGGAAGCAGCCAGGAGAGAGAGATGGGATAAATGAGAGCGCTGGCGGATAAGAGCGGAAGAAAAAGAAAAAGAAAAAGGAGAAAAGAGAGAGAGAGGAGAAGCGCGTGCATAATAAAAAATTTGTCTTTGTAAATATTTAACTCCAAGTAACTCATTGCAGATTAAACTACTCGATATTATTATGCTAATCATGCTAAATTCTAAAATATCACTAATCAATATTTACGATTATTGAAACTTAATTAAGGGATGCCTGTAGATTAAAACGTAGCGCGTACTGATTTAACTAAGGATAATTAAATTATTCAGGGTTGTAATTAAATACCTCATTAACCTGGATAATGTTAAATTACAGAACCTCCCTAGTAAATATTCTTGGATATTTAAAATAAATTAAGTGATGCCCATAGGCTGGAACTTGTACGCATGTGAAGTAAATTATCATAATATCATTTAGATAACTTGCCTAGTAAATTTTTGTTAGTCACTTATAAATTATAGAAGAATCACTAATAAGTATTCTTAATTATTAGAATAAATTAATAGTTATATTCTAAATTAATATCCATTAGAAGATGCAAAATTGTTTGTAACGACTAGAATAGCACGCGCCAATTTAAAAGAGTACGCGATGATTTAAAATCGTGCGCGCCGATTAAACTTGTACACAGTGATTTAAATCGCATAAGTCGTGAGAATCCACAGCTGGCTAAAATAAAATTCAGAGATCATATGGATACACTTTAGTATAATTTAATTAATTATTTACTTATGAGTTAATTTCATGTGTCGATAACTTAAATAGTCACGCGCGTACTAGTTACGAAAAAGGACCAGTACCAAGAAGAAATAATTTATTTAAATAACCCTAAGATCTGAAATGAGTTAGAAGTAGATAAATCTATATGCACCTACGAGAAATTAAATAGACATAATTGCATACGCGAGATCGGCTAGTATTAATGTTCGCCGATATATTTGTACATGCATCTATTTAATTACATGTAGTCGATAAATTGCCATAAATCAACAAAATGCCAGGCATACCTCCCAGATAAACCATATCTCGTAATGCTAGTATGATGATGTCAAACGAGTAGTAGTGTATCGAAATTAATCTCGACTACTGCGATCGGGTTAAACTGAGCGAAGTCTTACCTTAGGAGCACAAGCATATCGACACCTCGCATTTTATTATATTTTCATAAATTAAGTCGTAGCTGACGTATTTAACTGCAGGCGACAATTCAAACTATGGGAACGACTTCACCTGATCCTACTTGAATCCGAACATATGGTTAAAGTCCGGGCAAGCATTCCTTTGAACAAATCTTCAAAGTATATTTCATAAAACAAGTATTTTTGTATTAATCTAGTATAACCATGCATGAAAGAAAGAAATAATATTTAAATCAAGCAAGGGCTATAAGAGATAAGAGATAGATGGCAACTGATGGAGCAGTTGACCACTTAAGTTAATTAAGAAGGGGGGCAGAGGTTGCCATGGCAGGTGACAAAGGGGAAGGTTTGGGACCTCTACATAAGAATAAAATATAAGAAGTCACCAGCTTCATCCGTGTGAACAGACCGTACCAAAACGTATCAACCAACATCTCGTTCAAAGACGGACAGATTAGTAACTCTATCCAAATATTATGTTCTCCACATGGGTAAGTATTGATTCAGGGAAGAACCCATAAGATCCAGGCCAGTGTTGGGTGCCGGGTGGGGGATCCACAGCCACAAGAACCCACAAGATCCGTGCCAATATCGGGTACCGGGTGGGGGACGCGGACCGCAGGAACCCATAACTTGGAGAGAGAGAGTCCAGAAGTGGGAGACGCAGAGCGCATATATTAGCGCAGGTAGAGTGTTGGGGAAGGGCGAGGGCGCCCCAACCAAACAACTATGTCAAGGTTGGTGGGTGCCGGTCGAGGGTGAGAAAGCACCCCGGGCCGCCTGTTGAGAATAGTTGGGTGGAGATATAATATACTGAGATAGATATAAAAGGTCTGTACTCCGATTTGGGCACCACATCTAAGGAAATGCGAAGATCCTTGAGCCACCAGGATCAGAGTGATGATGAGTAAAGTGGTACAAGCTTGCGCAATGCTATACAAATCATGAATTCATGCCTATCTTCGGGAAAAGAGAATTACGAAAACTTATGGGGGTTTTTGCTGTTCATATGAATGTTCAGTAGTTTTCTAAATTAATAATCTTGAATTCTTTCAACACATAACAACCAAACCTTGTTTTCTATAAAACATGGGAAAGAATGAGGAAGAAAAAGAGAATAAGAATGAGCAAGAGATTTAGGATATGAATGGATATTCCTAAAAGTGTAGAAGACAAGCATCCTGTGCATTTTGCTAATAACGCTTGCTGAGTACTTCTGTACTCACCCTTGCTATTATCTTCCCTTGTTTAGGAGTATGTCAGTTCAGAAAATAGCTAGGGTTGGACGGAATCTACCTGGATGGAATACTGTGGACTCGGACTACAATGAGTACAAGGTGGACACCCCGTGTGGAGGTTGGGTGAAGTAGGCAACAGTTAGAAAACATCGCTGGTGAAACCGAGTATGATTGAGTGTAATTCTATTGTCTTTATTTTTTAATAGAAAGTAGTTAGAATATTTTTTTCTAAAGATTGTGATATTCGAGCTCTTTGAGGCTTTGTAGTAAACTTTAGCCCTGCGTCACGATATTTCTGTAATATCGTGTTTTGTATCTAGTTATTATTCTGCTGCAATACTCTGATAGACTTATTATTCATTAGAGCTATGTTCTATCGGCTAAAACGAATAATAATCCGTTGACTAGCGTTTTTACCCTATGGTAATAACGTGGGTCGTCACAGATGATCAGTTTGACTGCAACACCTCTTTGGGGGCAAATTAACCTGACATCCTAGATATGATTGTTATAGATCGACCGGATAGGTATTAAAAGCCCTGTTCTTTTGTGGCTTTTGGCTTCAGCTTTTAGCTTTTCTACAATAACTAGTTTTTAAACGAAGTGTCTTTTTAAGATGGAGTCTACCAGTTAATTATAGTACATACTGTACCGACTTTATTTATAACGGCAGCGCTCTCTACTCTCGTCACCCCTGTCTTCCCTGTTTTGTTCAGACCCCTTGATGTTGCCCACAATGTTGTTGCCACTCACCTCCAGCAACCACCACCGTCTAGCAACTTAGCCTCACTTATCCTCCACATACCCATCGTGATCCATTAGATCTACAGCTAATTGTGTTACCCTAGAGAGGCTTGATTCGTGTAGTTCTATGGATGATGAAGCAGACCCGTGGAACATGGGTTGAAAAGCAGCATGTGTTCTCGAAAAATAGTATTTGCTTGTTTTACTAATCGATTTGTGCAGACAAGGAGGTCAACAAATCCCATAAAATAGATTGGTAAAACTCTTATCTATTTGTAAGGATTTGAGAAAATGAACTTTGTTTGTTCTGTATAATTTCTAAGTCATCCTTTTCTACGATTTAAAAAAAAAGTAATATTTGTAAAAAAAGGGGGTGCAACCAAGATATTAATAACTCCCATAAAAATCATTTTGCGCATATTATACCGTTTACTTTTGCTAATCAAATTGTGGAAGTGGGTTGTTATGTTTCTCTTAAGGCATGTGTGGTTTGGCATTGTGTTCACACGTGGCTATCATCTAGAAATAGTAATCACATTATTAAATCTTATAAATCTTGGAGAAGCATCAAACATTTGTTAGCAGTGGCTTTCGAGTTATCTAGAGAATCTCTATATTGCATCATCATACAACACACCTTACAATATATAGAAAAGTGGTCTATACATTTATTCTCGATATCCTTACATATGGATGATCATAATTTATTTCAACATGTTGGTACAACTGTCCCTTATAAAATCCATAATATATACATGCAATCATGCTATCTTTGGTCAATTCCACCTACAAAAGAAAAAAGTACAAATCAAATCAACATACTAGTATATTACCCACACACGACACTTTATAAAATGGTCTAGAGATAAACCTTACCCTCACCAAACACCTCATGGTTCATGCTTACACCAATAGCTTCCAAAATCATACTCATTCCAAACGCATGACAACATAGCACAGTGCACCAGTGGCATCATAGAGTACTATGTAACTTTGAAGCTGTACCTGACCTAATCAACTCATGGTGCTCGTTTGTATTGATTTTGACCGATGATTTTTAGTTTTAGTTTATAAGCAGTAACAACTTGTAGAGAGTCGTACGTAGAGAAAAGTTTGTGTACAATTTTAACCGATATAAATAAATTTATTATAATCGACTAGTACATCTCGTTTTTAAAAAATATTTTATTTAAAAAATATGTTTTAGAGACCAATATGAATAAGACGTGCCAAAAAATCACTGGGGTTAGAAGCAGCCGCTTTCTCGTTCTCACGCACCCAAATCGCGTCGCTTTCCTCCGTGGTTCTCTGAGGTTATTTCCCCCCAGCAAAGGTACATAAATCACCATCTAGTCCCCCGTCTTTGCCTAGTCCGCTCGTCTTCTAGTTCCGGCCCCCTGCGGCCTTGTTCTCGCTGCTCGCCCAGCCTTTCCCTTTCCCGAACAAAAATCCAGAGTTCTCTGTGTGTTGAGTCGTTGATCTCGCCATCGCATCACAGTTCGCCGCTGCCAGGGGATCGCATGCGAAGCGCAGTGGGGCGGATACTTGGCCTCCTTTTGGGGATTCTTTTCGGCGGTGCCGCAAACGTGGGTGCGTCTCTCGCTTTTTTATATAATTTTTTTCAGGGATTATGTTTCCGGGTTTTGGGGGGCGATTCGGTGACGATCTCGCCTCGATCAGCGGGGAAAGCGATTGGTCCACGCCTTTGCCGATTTTTCTTTCGTGTGAGGAGATTAAGTGGGGAATGCGGATTCGATTGGGTTTTCAGTTTGATCGGAGTGAAGCATATGCGCGGCAAGACGGCGAATTCTGGGTGTGTTTCTTGAGCGGAGTGAAGCGCAAGGCAGTGCTAATAATTCGGCCGATCTTCGAGATCGTTGGCTTTGTCGTGCTTCTCACACTGTATTTCTATTAATCATAATCATATCTGTAGTTGTTAGCTGTCTATTAGGATCTCTTTTGGAGAGGTAGGGTGCATCAACAAGTTTGGAGATATGCTAGGATAATGTTTATGTTTTGTTTGTTTAACCGCCCTTGTGATCAAAATGGGGCGTCTTTGCAATATTTTTTTTAGTCTTGCACTTTTCTGCCTTTTTAAATAAAAAACATAGATATTTCTTAAGTAGCTACATACTATTTTGTTGTGCATTGATGCTGCCGTTGTCATAGGAAGGCGTGATATGGCTTAAAATTAGTTAAATAGTTGCTCGTTGATAGGTAGAGCAAGGTTTGAGATCGGTAGAGATCATGCATCTGTGCTAGTCTGCTAGTAATACCATTCACATGATGGGCTTCCAATTTAAGAAATAGGTGCATATCCTTTTGAGTTTGTGAAATGATTCCACAGAATCCATGCACTTGTGTCAAGATGGAATGAATTTGTGTGTAGGATGAGCAGATACACTGACACATGTCGAATCTTGTTTACTGAACTGCTGAAGTTCTGGTTGTTTTAAGCTCTGCCAGGGGATACTAATGTATGGGTTTGCTTTATGGTAGTTGTTTGGGGAATATATTCCTTCATAGCATTTTAGTATTCGGAACTTAAATCAGATTAGGGCTCTGGGGAATCTTGGGCTGCAAGTCGATTGGTTAAACATGATTGTGTTGTGCCATTTTTGTAATGGTGGAAGCTTTGATTAAATAGTTAGTTGGTCAACATGTTTTTCCTACTAGAATATTGTATCGTATTTTGTGTTCAACTTCCGTCATCTACAAGATCGTTGCTTCGATGTACGACATTGGTTGCAGAGTTTTATTTTTTTAAAAAACGAGCCCTCTCATTGTACAGGATATCGCGTACTTGGTAGGTTTTTCGTATGCTTAATTAATTTCCCCTACTGTTCTTGCAGGATTTGCACGACATGCTACCTGGACCTGTAAGCATTTCGGGAAGTGTTGATAGGGCTGCAAACAGGAGGCCTCGTCACATATTTAGGCGTTCAACGGAGAAGAAGAGCCCACTTAATATCCAGTTTGTATGTACCATCTTGGAAAAGGATAACTGTTGTAGTATGCATATGTTTTTGTTTGGAGAATTTATTAATGTTTTTCTGTTTATTGTTTTGCAGGAACGTCAAGTAGCTGCACTTGAATCCAGGCAGCAAGAACAGAACCGGAGGTACATTAATGTGTTCTTTCTAAGTTTTTTTTCTGACAAAACCTAAGTCACCCTGTATAAATGTTGTGTCATGATGACAAATGGCAAATGATTTCCCCCCTCTGTTAGTAATGAGTGGGTCCTTTCTATTCTTGGTTCTGGCTATTATGTGATTGTTTTCCAAGTTTAAATTACTTAATCACACCAGCATCTTTAAACAATGTATGTGTGCTCTAACATCAATGTGTGTAATACACACTTCCTATATTGTCTAGATCAAGGTTCAGAAAACCGGCGGTTACCGGCCGATAACCGTCGGTAACCGGATTTCCCGGTGGGTACCGGGAAATAAAAAACCGGCCGGGTTTTTTCGAAGTGTATTTATATTTGTGAGTCTTTTGTGATTGCGTAATGCACCTCCTAGGTTGGTTTAAACCTTTTTTTTGTACTAGATCACCTATTGTATGAGCTAAATATGCTTCGAAACATCCTAAATTCAACTTTTTCTTGTGTTTCCCGGTTTTAACGGTTTTTTCGGTTTTTAGCGATTTCTCCGGTTTTCCGGTTACCGGTTTCAAATTCAAAATTTAAAACTTGAAATTTGACCGGTTTTCCCAGTTTTTAGGTTCTGGCCGGGAACCGTCTGAACCCCCGGGATTTAGGCGATCTTGGGTTTTGGAACCTTGGTCTAGATAGATCTTTGGTTCGTATTAATGTATCTAAAAAATTAGTTTTGGATAAGAGCACATGAAAGTTAGCGATCTACGTACCGGAACCTTGACATAAGAAGAAGGTTTAGGGGTGGTGTTTTAAGCTCTCTGCACAGATGGCAGGATGTATGCTTAGAGTTTTTGCCTTGTAGGTTTTATTACAAGGCTCCCGTTTATTTAACCTTGAGGAGATTTCATTCTTAGCCTACTCCAACTTGTTTAGGACAAAAGTCTTTGTTGTTGTTGTAGATCTTTGGTTCGTATTGTATCTGGCAATTCCATAATGTTATCCTTTCTGTACAAGCTGTATCTTGAACATGTTACTAATTGACCAGTATTAGGTATTATTTACTCCTTGTTCAGAAATTAGTTGATGAATTGCATTTACTTACTTGCCTGGTGTACTATTTTCAGAGCCTCTCCTGTTGACTTATACCTGGCATTGTCTACTTTATCACCCCATCATGTGGAAAATGGACATAGCCAAGTGTTATCCAAGTCTACAATGATTTTAGATGGCCTTGAGTCATCGCTCTCACCATCATTGATATTTGTTCACTTTGATTTTTCGGAGGAGTCTCTAAGAGCATGTTTGATGAATTCATCAAGGCCATCGGTAGGAAATTCCCCAAACTCAGATAAAGCCCCTGATTCTGATTTCTTGGTCAACACCTTCACCAAGACAAGTGCGGATGCAAACCGAACTATCAGAAAGAAAAGCAAAAAGAAAAACAAGAGGCACAAAAGAGGGCCTTGTAAAAAGGTTTCCAATGCATCTGAAATTCAATGTAGACAGCTTAAGAATGCTTCTCCTTCTATTGATGTTGCTGGTGGTGAAGCCTTGACACTTTCATCCAACCATGTGGCTGATCTACTGTTTGAGAAAACTTCTTCTCCTGGTTCTGAAATGCAATGTAGTCAGGGCAAGAATACCTCTTCTTCTATTGCTGTTTCTGCCGGTGAAGCTTTTCCTTTGACACTTTCACATGACCATGTGGCCAACAAAATGTTTAAGGATTCTTCCCCTGGTTCTTCAGTGAGAGAAGTTTCTGTGGAGAGACCTGGTAGCGAAATTGATAATGAGTATGGTGGTTCTATAAGTGCTTCAATCTCGAGTACATCTTGTAGTAATGAGATGGACTTATATAGGCCAACAACTTCTTATTTTGAATTCTGTGAACAATCGAGCAGCCATAACTTCACATGTTTGGATAGTGCCTCAAATTCCACTCTTACTGATTCATCTACGGATGGCCATTGCACTGACAGCAGTTGGAACTTCAGTGATGATGCTGAGAACTTGTTAATTGTCAGAAATGAATGTCCGTGTGCTCCATCAAAATTGACAGAATCCGGAGGTTTTAAGTACAGTTGTGACAAAAACTGGGTAAACAAGTCAAATTATGGTAAAAATTTCTGTTTCAAAAACAGCGCTGGTGCTTGCAGTGGTACCCAAGAAATGCAGTTATGCAGTAATGCTGCTGGTGGTGGTGGCGATTTCCACCTGGTAATTTCTAGAAAAAGAGCCCGAAAAAATAGAAAGATGCAACTTTTGGGGAGTTCTAATGCGGAACATATGTGCAATGTTGAGCATGGCCAAAATGAAAAACATGCCAGTTCTTCTAAAAGGATGCCTGTGGAACTTAACACTATGGATTGCTCCTGTAGACCAAGTAATGTTTGCATGCAACCTCAGCATGGAGTTGCATCAAAAGATCTCACCAGGGATTTCATCCACAAACCAAGTAAAGTTCGCACATGGATTCCATGTGAAGTTACACTAAATGATTACATGACAGGAGCAAATCTGAATTGTCTCTCGGATCCAAAAGAACACCGTAGGGGGGGATCCCAGAAGTACCCTAGTTTGAGTGAAGTGGCAGATAGTGGTTTTACTGAAGAGAAGAATGTCGGTACAACTAAAATGCTGCCTGGCATTGTGCACTCAACAGAAACAGATAGTGGCCAGATGGCATCGAGTTCAGCTTATGATTTGGTGGTCCAAAAGGTTATTGAACAGACTTGTACTTCAAGAGGTCTTCCTATGCAACAAGGAGAGCTGCAGGTTTTGGTTCCAGAAGATGATGATGCCATTGAGACAGGTTCTAGATTACCATCTTCTAGGTTGACTTCCTCTCTAGATCCTTTGAATAGTTCTTCTTGTGTTGATACCAAAGAACAGAAGAGAGTAGAGAACACTGTAGCCAACAGACCTTGTAGCATGCAAGGTGATCGACACGCACAAGCTGCAGGTTCTCAATCGCCTGCATACACAGCAGATTATTGGAAGACTTCCGGACCTACTCAAAGTGGCTTGAAGGTTGGTTGTTATGGTTTATCGGCTGTTGAAGGGAATTGCAACTTCAACCAGCGAAGATCTGATAGTTCTGTGTTGCATTTAGCTGAGATGATTAAGGCTGCTAATGAAGCCTACAAAGTGCAAGTTGCATCAGATGTCCACCTGATTTCTGGTCATCCAATTGCCAATTTTGAGACTCTTATACATTCTGCCACTCCAGTCATTGGTCAGATATCTTGCATAAGAAGTGGCAGCTGTTTGCAGGATTGGCCAGTTGGCGATTCACCATGTCAATATCAAATATCTAATGTCTCATTGAGGAGTGTGTGGGAATGGTATGAAGAACGTGGGTCCTATGGGTTGGAAGTGGAGATCCATAGAAGTCACAGCTCTACAGGATCAACCTGCAGTGACTCAGAGTTCTGTGCATATTTTTTACCATCTCTATCTGCTATTCAATTGTTTGGACAGTCAAGGAAGAACTTGGATCATAAGTTTGACAGAGAGGATGAAGATTTCTTGTTGTCCCAAACAAATGACACACATTTAGTACAAGACCATGGAGAACTCCTCTTTGAGTACTTTGAATCGGAGCAGCCTTGTTTACGGCCTCCACTGTTTGAGAAGTAAGTCTTTATCTGGTCTTCTATTGCTGAGTTTATGTATTTACACTGTAGTCATCTACTCTAGACATAGAAACAACTGGGGAAAATGTAAGTTACAAAGAGAGAAAATAAAATAGATAAACTAAAAGTTAATTATAAAGAGTTTAGCCAGGAAGACAATGCCAAAGTATTAGGTGGCAAATGTGACGCCAACATGGAAAGATTAGAAGCAACCTACGATTAACTTGTTTCTTTGAATCCGTAAATGCTAGCATCCCAACGTGATGCATTTAGACATATTGATACCTGAACCAGTCTTGGTGACATCTATTCTATCCGATAAATCCATATTAGAAGCATATGTAACGTTATAGAGTGGTCAGTGGGATGAACCGAAGGAACAACTTAAAAGAGTACGCTTTCAGTCTTAAAAAATATTGAACGGGCACAGGGAGCAAAACTCAGTGCCCAAATACATTGAAGAAATATTGACACCCCTCAAAGCTTGTTCTCTGCCCAGATTTATTACGTGTTATCAGTCATTAATTGCCTATCACATTTGTTACTTGTTGAAATTTTCACGGTGGTACATTGTTCTTAATCTCTTATCTCCTTGTGCATCCATCGGCTGAGGAAAGAATCTTGAAGCTTTGTCTTGGAGTTTTTCTTTTTCTTTTTCTTACTAATGTCTTGCTGCAATGTAATATAGGATCAAACAGCTCGTTAGTGGCGTGAATCTCTCTGGTTACCAAGTATTTGGGGATCCTAAGAAGCTGGAAAATCTGAAATTATGTGATATTCATCCTGCTTCCTGGTATGTTCTTGATATTGGCTGTTTCTGCCCACTGACTTCTGAATTTCCAGTGCTATTTTGTTTCCTTGTAAGTGCTAACCATTTGGTTTACTCTTGGTAACAACACTATGGTATTCCATTTTTAGGTTCTGTGTTGCCTGGTATCCTATTTGTCGTATACCTCAAGGGAACTGCCGTGCCACATTCCTGACCTACCACTCCTTGGGCAAATTAGTTCCACAAACTTGCTCTCCAGATGTGGCTGGTGGGCTTACTCATGTAGTTTCCCCAGTTGTTGGTTTGTGGAGTTACAATGACAAGGTACTAATTCAGCCATACCATAAGCATTCTTGTTTTCATACGGGTGGTACTTCTTTGTAGTACAACTCTGTAGGATCGTATACTGTAATCAGAAGGGGGTGAATGATTGCCTCCGCTTTCTTGGTACCTGAAAGCAATCTCAAACTAAAAAGAAAACAATCTAACTTATCAGATGTGGATTTCGACCACAAGAAGCTCGACCGCTCGCTTGACCCGTTTGTACGTGCTCGATGAAGGTTTCGACCGCTTGGTGTTTGTCGCTCACTCGACTGTTCGTTCGACTGCTCGCTCAGTGTTGATATTCGACCGGTTTGTACGTACTCGTTATCTTCAACACCGGAAGCAGAACTTCTCGATCACTTGCGCTCGATTGTTCTCCCTGTCGATACTGTTGGCGATGATCGAGTAGACGACTCGGCATGCGATCAAGTCGATGGAGGGACACTATCTCGTCACGCACAACTCTGCTTGGAACAAGAACAAGTTGAAGACAATGCCTAGAAAAACACGCCGTCAGCGTTGACGAACTTTTCAAGAATAGATCTGATCTTTTATTTCTAAAGCATGTTATGTGGCTACAAAGTGCCCTCCCGGCACCCCTCAAATCCTAGCACAAAAGCTTTCTCTCCAAAGCCTCGCAAAAACCACATGTTAGCCCTTATCCTCTCCTGTTTTTATAGGCTAACGTTCTAAACTGTGTTCGCCTCGAACACGGACACCTAACTCTATTCGTTCCGAAAAACAAGGGACCTGAAACCCGTTCAAACACGGGTTTTACTCAATCTCTATGCCTTCCCAGTTATGGACTCCTTCCACAACTCCTAACTCATCACGTGACGAAGCCTCCAGGACGGCACCTCCTGTATCTTCATCACGCATCATCCATCTCACATGTCGAAGCCTTCAGGACCGCATCTCCTGTATCTTCATCACACATCATCCATCTCACGTGTCGAAGTCTCTAGAACCGCACCTCCCGTAGCTTCTCCACGCATCACCATCTTTGATCTCCACGTACCTCAGCATGAGCCCGACCATCTCGCTTGACATCCTTGACCGCCTGGACTTCAGATCTCCCCATCCTAGTCCTAGTCCTTCTTATCACCGACTATGACCGTCTCCACGCCAACCTGTACATGCAAAGATCAAAGAACATTTTCACCGGCACAAGTTCTTCCCAACTTGACCGTCATCAGTCCAAACACTCAAATCACACTCTTAACCATCTATCAACACCAATCAGATCAGCTAATATCATAAATTCTATCACTTTCCAGAAATCAACCTTAAGACAACTCATTACGATTGGTTACGGCCGTTATGCATAGACCAATCGCTAGCTCATCGAGGACTTGAAAACACAAGTACCTGTGAATTCTTATCGCTCCGCTCAGAACACTCGGAAATTACAAGTATCGTGGCACTCCCAGTTTATGACTACCGACCATCAACCAATCATTGTATCATCGACCACCAACCGATCACCGAGTACCGACCAGGTACTGTAGCTATGCCTACCGAGTACTACCAAGGTACTATGGCAATGACCACTGACCGGTTACTGTCACTCACTCCCGACCGATCTACTGAAGCTTACGACCCATCAGACATGAGTACTCGAGGTACTCGAAGATTACAAGAATTGAAGTACTCGAAGCCTACGAGTATCCATCATGAAGCCTACGGCAACCGATCGAAAAAGCCTACGATTATCGATCAGCAAAGTCTACGACTGACGATTGCAAAATCTACGATTACTGATCACCGACCAGGTACTACAGCTCCGACCATGGATAAAGCAATGTAGCTATAACCATCGACAAAAGCACTGTAACTACGATCAGTTCACTTATACTTACGACCGGTTAACTACTGCTTATGACCGGTTGACTGTTACTTACGATCGGTTCATTGTTCGTATTTGAAGCCTACGATTAGCCGCAGTGATCGTTCTGCCGTGATCGAAATGCCCTAGTCGAACTGCCGTGGTCGACCTATCTTGATCATCTGCCGTGGTCGATTGCCGTTGCCAACCTACCGTGGTCATCTGCCGTGGTTGACCTGTCTTAGTCATCTGCTGTGGTCGACTGCCGCCCTGAAAGCTCCAGCAACACGAGCGCATCAACCAGAACTTTTACAAACGTAAATCCAATGAAATCTAAATGTCAATTATTCATCATCACTAAATGCACGACCACCACATGATCTGACAAACTCATCTGCAATTTGTTGTGAATAGTGATGATGATCACATCCAGCGTGGCACTGGAAGTTCAACTCAAAATCTCATCTAACAAGAGTTCAATAGAATTAATTTTAGTTTCTTTGTAAAATTTTGTTCAATTAATCAGTTTGTTTTCTCCATTATGTACATGGTCACCTACTATATACATTTGTTGTGCGCTTTCACTTTTAAGTTTAGTCCAGAGTTAGTGAGATACAATGACCTAACTGCAGTACCGATTATTAGTATCATCTGGTAACAATTAAACAGTATAGTCGTTTCAGTATAACTTGAGAGGAAGTTTGAACAGCAGTAAATCCCATTTCTGATATGATATGTAAGGACTTTCTCAATAATAACTAATAACCACTCTGCCTAATCTCCTTGTCCAATCCGATGACGACAAGCTTATCTGGTTATGAACCAGTTATTACTTTTGGCTGCGGGCAGATGAAGAGTATCAACCGTCGAATACTACATTAGATAATTGCTACGGGTAGTTTTAGTTTTACTGTTACACCAGAGGGGAAACAACATTTGTCTTTGAGCAGGATAGAAAAACCGACGGTAACCGACCGGTAACCAGAATCTAGAAAACCAGTGGGAACCAGTAGCAAAAAAAATCGGCCGAAAATTTTCAAATGCAAATTTACATTTATGACTGCATAATGTGCTAGATTACCTATTGTATGAACTAAATATGCATTAATTATTGTGCTTCCAAGTTTTTTTATCGGCTTTTCCAGCCTGAATTCAAAATTTGATATTCGAATTTCAACCGGTTTTTTTTCCAGTTTTTCTGGTAACCGGTCGGTTACCGTTACCGGCCGCCGGGTGGGAAGTTCCCCATTACCGAGATTTCTATCCCTGGTCTTGAGTACTAGAAATTTATGTTGCTTATTGATACTTTTTAGAAATTTTGATGCTGAGCTCAGCCTCACTAATAACTTTTTTGTTTATAGGATGAGCAGTGGTTTCAACTGAGAGATCCAGAGTTCAAGCCAATGTCATTAAATGATGGCCCCCAAGCCGATCGTGCTGAAGTCCTAAAAGAGAGGCTGAGAACACTAAGACGTGGTGCATTAGTTATGGCAAGCGCAGTGATACCCAAGGCAAATGGGGAGTCTATGAACCGTCATCCAGATTACGAGTTCTTCCGATCCCGGTCTAACTAGGCTGCATGCTATCCATGGCATTGCAGATAAACCGTATGGTTAAACAATACAAACCAGGGGCTCTACAGCTAGCATTAGAAAAGAGAGGTACCTGCATTATCTCACCCTTCGCAAACTAATCTAGCATGGCGCCATTGCAAGGCTGCAAGTTGATTGCGTTCTGTTTCTGGTAGTAGCACAACACTCAATTGGTATTTTTTCTTCAGATGTTTTAAGTAACCGTTATGACTATTACTTCTGGATACCTGGTGTCGATGAGCTGTACTGTTGTAGTGCATGTTCTTGCTTGGCATGGGAAGTATAGTTCATGGCTTCATGCAGGTAGATCCTCGAGGTGTTTTGTATAGGCCAAAGAAAAATTTGATAGTTATCATGTGCTTTGTGAATTTCAGTGTTCTTTTCATGTCAAGCGTAGGGTTTTGTTGTATATGGGCTATATATGCAGTAATGCCACCTCCTTTTGTTGGTATGATTACTAAATATTACGTTTCATGTAGAAGTACCAAATCTTAGGTTGTTCAAGTTTTATTTCTGTTGTGGTTACTGATCAAATAGTAAATAAGCGGACTAGTAGAGAGTATAAAAAATGGACTGACGAGTGAGAATGAGTGGATCTCTCTTTCTCATATCCCTCTTGGGTGTTTATATACATGAATGGGGTATGATGAAAATAGAAAATTCTCATTTTACTATTTTAATAATTACAAAATGAGAGAGTACATTAATACATTGCTCTATACTACTGAACCTACTGAAGTTAGGCCATCCTACAACAATTTCCCTTAAACACTCCAACAGCCGCCACAGCATGACATCCGAGTTTCAGTATGTCTTAAGTAATCCAGTGCTCTGCGGCATATTCAGCTGACTGAGAACTTGCAGCTTGTGCGTGTTGATCACTTTCGATGCTACAAGGTCTGCTGGATTCAGTTTTCTCTACTGTCTTCTATGCTTTGGGCTGAGCACAAGAATTATTGAAAAAAAATCTGGCAGGCAGAGAGAAGGTCCGCCACGAGAAAATAAAGACACAAAAACCCACTAGAAAAAAAATAAAGACCAAATAAAAGCCCGCCTAAAAGAAGGCCTATTTGGCTACATATAACCTTTCTTGTTTTTAGGCCCGTTAAGCATTTTGATTCGAGCTCCCTGTGTTTTGATCGCACGGTGCAAAATCTGAATGATAGGCACCAAAAATATCATTTGAGTGATGAATAGGCGCTCCCAAAATTAATGCCACGTGTCATCTTTTGAATAGAGTCTAAGCTCATATGCATAGAACTCAAAATTCCTTGCCTCGCCGTCCTTCCCTCCTTGCTGGCGCCGTCCTCTCTTCCCCTGCACGCTGCCCGCTTCCACGCCGCCTCTCCAGTGCGTCTCCGCCAGCCTCCCCTGCATAGCTGCCCGCCGCCCTCCCCTCGCGCAGCCTCCATGCTCCAGTTATGGATTTTTGGATGGGTAAGGAGAGAGAGAGAGGCTGAGAATGGTGTGACTGTGGGTGGGTTATGGTTAGTCAGTTGGTGTAATGGCCCGGTGGGATAATGCAATGGGCCGAAAAATTTGAAAACACGCTGTTTTTTTTTTTTGCCGATATGGGTTATTTTGGGATGGACCGAGAAAACCGGATTTTATGAAATTTCATGAATTTCAGTCGAAATTTATTTCCCTGGTCCAGTGGTCCTGGGTGCTTCTTGATTGTGCTCTTCTTCTTCTTGTTTTGCTGTTGCTGCTTGTTCTAAGTGTTGCCGTTGACACCAACACCGCTGTTGATCCTAACCAGGTAAGCGCGACTGATCTATATGTTGGGATACATGTAGGCTACAATAGCGCAGATTAAAATTTTGTGCCGTGTAAACCAAAAAGTTATACGAGTAAGAGATCATAGATTGCTACAACTAGATGTGCAGTGCAGCGGAGTAAAGTTGAACCAGCCGATTCAACAAAAAGTACATCGGTGTAGTGAAAATAGTCGATCGTTCTTCTGCCAACCGTCTCCTCCCCACGATTATCCCGATCAGTGTTTCAGTCGCAGCAACGTCTCTACCGAGGTCCACATGTCTAGAGATAAAACACCGTGCATCGGTGTGCTAGCACCAGCGGGCATGGCAAAGCTTATGAGAGGTGGCAGTTAGGATTTTGATAGGTGTGTTTTGGGATACCTCCCTCAACCCCGCACCTCTTTTTATATAGCCTCCAATCAGATATTTATCCGATATGATTGTAGATCGTATCCCACTTAAAAACTATCATCCAAACACTTATCGTTTCCTCCTATTAAGTGTGTGACCATATAGATTCATGTATATTTAGCCGTGGGCCAAAAACTCCTTTTCTAGTCCATAAATTGGTGGCCATCCAGCAGGATATAGCGACCCCAAAACATATATAAAGATCATATCGGATAAACCTATATAATGCTTATATACCGACCCCTTTATCTCATGATACCAGATCGAACTCAAGGTGAGAAGCGTGTCATCCTATAATAGCTTGATCATTCATTCAAATCTGCAGTGGATTACTCAGTTGTGATTGACTCCTCAACCACATTTGACATAGCCATGCACTTTTTAAATCCAACCACATCGAGGGACCTAAAGATATCTCTTCTATTATATAGGAGGGGCAAATTCTATTTTGATCGCTCATATTCCTCTGCATGTTTCATAATAAATTAGAAAGGTATCTTTATGACCACCCAGTCACGGAGTAGTATTTGGCAACTCCTAAGTAAACTATTATACATGTATAAAATAATGACGATATCAGATATAAGGATCATGCATACACTATGTATGAGACCAATTGATGACATTTAATAATATAATAATTCCCGTAGCGTCTCATGGTGGGTCAGTCCAACATCATGTTCTCTAACATGTGTCTATATTATTGATTTGATATCTTATATCCATGATCCATGAAACATGATCATCAATCAATATATATGTTGATCTGTAAATCATAATTATCCCACATAATGATATAAGATTAGAAATAATTTAGAATAACATCAAAACATAAATAAAGAGTTCCACGAATAAGTCATATACTTTATTGATTAATATGAAAGACATTTGTTAAAGGAACAAAATATCATATTATTCAAAAGATCATAAACATAGAAATGATATAATCATCTTCATAATTATCTCTAGGATATATGACTAACACTACGGGTGGGTTCTTTTGGGCTGATAGCTTATGGCTTAAATATTTGAATTCTGGCTGTTTGCGAGAGGTACTACGCACAGAAAAATAGTCGCATGCAAATTTGGTTAGTACAATTAAACTCAGTATACTTTTTCCTATAATTTATCTATTGATTATATCTTTAAAAAAATATATCGTTTATAAGTTAATTATTATAATCAGGACGAACATAAACCAAAAAGACCGGCCGAACCCGGCCTACATACGTAGGAGTACTATGCTCAGCCTGCGAGGAACGGAAGATTCACTCCATGTCTCCATCTGTACTAGCCCTCCAGGACAATTAAGCCAGGATCGAGTGAAATCTGATACTCTGATGACGTTTTTATCTTGCACGTGCTGCAGGTACTGGTCTGGAACGGTGCACCTCCTCCCATGGCTTCCATTGGCAAGTCCTCTTCTCTCTACTACTTGCTGCTGCTGCGAAACAGTAAACAAAAGGGGAAACTATTTCTTTACCGTTCCTGTCCTTTCTCTACTTGGTTCGTTTTTTTTTTTTTTTTGAAAGAACTCTCTTCTTGGTTCTTTCCTGAATTAATTCCCTGCTCTGAATCTAACTTGTCTAGTTTACCAGACGGTCAGACCGCGAGGTGCGCGTTTATTTGCGTCGAGGGCCAACCTGTGCAGGAGAGCGTGCGGGTCGTGCTGCGCCCGCTGCAACTGCGTGCCGCCGGGCACCGCCGGAAACCACGACAAGTGCCCCAGCCACGCCGCCTTCACCACCCACGGCGGCCGCCGCAAGTGCCCGTGAGCCACGCGTGCGCCGCGCCTGTGCTTCGCTTGTGTAATCATGCATGCATCTACCTGCTTGTGCGCACAAACAATAATGAAATCACGGGATGTTCGATTGCTGTTTGCTAGCTCCATCTGGTGAACGGTGCGATCTTCACGGGAAGACGAGTGAGACGAGGTTCACTAGTAGCCGAGAGAACCGGATCCAGACAGAACAAGCTGCCCTGCCCGGCAAAATCGCCCCTGGTAGCCCCACATGTCATTCGTTCGTAGATGACCATGCGTCCCACTGACATGCGGGGTCCAGTACTCTAGCTCCCACAAACACGCGCGCACGCTCTCGCGTCCACGCCCACACGTACGTACGGCACGGGAGAGAACGGTCGGAAAGAACCGCCACGGTCGATCGAACCACCCGCGAGCGCGCGGCCATGGCGAGGAGAGACGATGAGCGCGAGGAGGAGGAGGCGGCGGCGGAGTCGGTGGAGAGGGTGTTCGAGGGGCGGGCGGTGCCGGGGTGGAAGGAGCAGGTGACGGCGCGGGCGCTGGCGGTGAGCGCGCTCCTCGGCGCCATGTTCAGCGTCATCGTCATGAAGCTCAACCTCACCACGGGGATCATCCCCTCTCTCAACGTCTCCGCGGGGCTCCTCGGCTTCTTTCTCCTCACGTCCTGGACCAAGCTGCTCGACAAGGCCGGCGTCGCCCGCGTCCGCCCCTTCACCCGCCAGGAGAACACCGTCGTCCAGACGTGCGTCGTCGCCTGCTCCGGCATCGCGTTCAGCGGTAAGTACGTATGAGCCTATGCACAAGCCTGTCGATCGATTTCGATGGCATTTTTGCTTGCAGGCGCGCTTGATCGCTCCATGGATCGTTGATTGGTTGCACAACTGCATTGCATGCATGGGTTGGAAACCTCGAAATTGGAACTGGATTGAGATGGCGACAGTCTGCATGAAACGTGAACGGGCTGTTTAGGACATCAATTGGACCGTTCTGGACTGTGATTTAGGCCTTTTAGATGTCTATATTGGCCTCATATCTTTTGTTGTGCCAATTCTGGGCTGGGATGGATTTAGAGTTGGGCTTTATGGATTTTTGTATGCATGTTTGGGCATCTTTTTTTCAGCTTCTAAAATCTGTTTTTCAGCTTTTTTACAGTAACTAGCTTTCAAATAGAGTGTATTTTTAAGACGAGGTCTATAAGTTAATTACAGTACACAATGTACCGACTTTATTTATATCAGCCAAAACTGCACACGAGTTTCTATTACTTAGTCCTCTCTTACGAACAATCCAAAATCTATATGCTGAAGCCAAAAAGAACAAGCCCTTTAGTTTTGAATTCGGCAGGGGAAACTTGGGGCGTTTGACCTCTATTTCGTGTCTTGAACAGCTATTAAATCCTAGATCTTGGCAGACTTTGTTGCCGAATGGACAAATCCTCCCTAACAGTACGATTCCCATGACTTGTGAACGATGTACTTCAATGGGTCACTTACGTTAAGTGGCTCAGGGGCTGGGGTGGTTCTGGAATCTCCCATGAGAGAGACCTTAAAGTATGTCATCTAATTGCTTTTTCCATCGGCTAACAATGTTGCTGAGTATGAATGTTTGTTGGTCGGCATACGAGCCGCTAAAGCACTTAGGATTCGACGACTACTCGGAGAGGAGACTCTCAACTAGTCGTGAACTAGGTCGAAAAAGAGTATCAATGCTCGAGTACGACCATGTATCGATTTGTCGAATACGGAAGCTTGAAAAGTATTTTTTCGGTTTTGAGTTCTGACATATCCTCAGAAGGATAACTTCCTCGTAGATCAGTTTGCTCGGATAGCGTCTTCCTGATCACAAGTTCTTTTTATGACATAGACCTGTTAATGCTACGCGAGAGCTTCATGTAAATTATTTATGTATTTTTAGCGATGACATATTTATGTAATATAAATATAAATATATTATTTTATAAAAATAAAAAATGGCATCTCATTTTTCTATGGCGCCGACGCCGTGATTAGCATATCTCGGTCTATAAAAAGTCTAGATTGCACTTGCATTTGCACTTGCACTTTTGCATTTGATCTTGGCCGTCGATTTTCCCATCGAGTCTGCTTAACACCTGGCTTCCACTTCCTATATGGCTATATATACATGGCCTGCCCCACGGCCACGAGAGAGATCATCGGCGAAGTCATCGCTGTTCACACAAGTGACAAGCCAAGCCTCCTCGTGCTACGGCGACGCGACTGCCATGGACAAGCTCGGCGCGAACCCGGCCAACTCGTGCCCGCTCACGCCGCTGGGATTCCTGGAACGCGCGGCCACCGTGTTCGGCGACTGCCCCTCCGTCGTCTACCACGGCACCGTCTTCACCTGGGCCCAGACCTTCCGCCGCTGCCTCCGCCTCGCCTCCGCCCTCGTCTCCCTCGGCATCTCCCGCCGCGACGTCGTAAGCAGCCATCCCTTCCTCGGTCAATTCTGCAAGCTCCTCTCGTATTATACGTATCTGTTCTTCGCATGCGTGAAATTAGATGTATATGATCACACAAATTGAACCAGGTGTCCGTGCTCTTGCCGAACGTGCCGGCCATGTACGAGATGCAATTCGGCGTGCCGATGAGCGGCGCCGTGCTGAACAGCATCAACACGCGCCTCGACGCGCGCACGGTCGCCGTCCTGCTCCGCCACCCGGTTCCAAGCTCGTCTTCGCAGACCCGGCGTTGCTCCCCATCCTCCTCGACGCGCTCCGGCTCCTCCCGCCGGGACACCCTGCCCGCGCGTCATCCTCGTCGAGGACCCCACGAAAAGGAGTTTCCTCCCGCCCCTGCCACGACTTTGACGTACGAAAGGTTTCTTGAGAAGGGCGACCCGGAGTTCGCGTGGGTCCGGCCGGCGAACGAGTGGGACCCGATGATACTGAACTACACCTCCGGCACGACGTCGGCTCCCAAGGGGGTGGTGCACTGCCACCGCGGGATCTTCTTGGTCACCGTTGACTCGCTCGTGGACTGGGCAATGCCACTGCGGCCGAAGTACTTGTGGACGCTGCCCATGTTTCACGCCAACGGGTGGAGCTTCCCCTGGGGGATGGCCGTTGTGGGCGGCACCAACGTCTGCCTCCGCCGCGTCGTCGCCGCCGAGGTCTACGCCACCATCGCGCGCCGTGGGGTCACCCACCTCTGCGGCGCGCCGGTCGTGCTCAACATGCTGGCCAACGCGCCCGAGGGCGTGCGGAAGCCGCTCCCCGGGAAGGTGCAGATCCTCACGGCCGGCGCGCCGCCGCCGGCCGCCGTGCTTCACCACGCGGAGGCCATCGGCTTCGAGGTCAGCCACGGGTACGGGCTGACCGAGACGGCGGGGTGGTGGTGTCGTGCGCATGGAATGGGTGTGGGACAAGCTCCCGCCTCGCAGCGCGCGCGCCTGAAAGCAAGGCAGGGCGTGCGCACGCCGGGCATGGCCGAGGTCGACGTCGTCGACGGCGACACCGGCCGCAGCGTGCCCCGCGACGGCTCCACGATGGGTGAGATCGTGCCCGCGGCGGGTGCATCATGCTGGGGTACCTGAATGACGACAAGGCGACCAAGGCGGCGATACGAGACAACGGGTGGTTCTACACGGGGGACGTCGGGGTGATGCACCCTGACGGGTACCTGCAAATCCGCGACCGGTCCAAGGACGTGATCATCAGCGGCGGGGAGAACATCAGCAGCGTGGAGGTGGAGTCGGTGCTGTACGGGCACCCGGCAGTGAACGAGGCGGGGTGGTGGCGCGGCCGGACGAGTTCTGGGGAGACGCCGTGCGCTTTCGTGAGCCTCAAGGAGGAGAGGCGGGCGCGGTGACCGCGGCGGAGGTCATCGCGTGGAGCCGGGAGCGCATGCCGCACTACATGGTGCCCAAGACCGTCGTCTTCCGCGCCGAGCTGCCCAAGACCTCCACCGGCAAGATCCAGAAGCACGTGCTCCGCAACCTCGCCAAGGAGATGGGGCCCACACGCAGGGCAGCAGCAGCAAGATGTAGGGTCGTCGTCTTGCTTCGCTCGGGCACTGTGCTTTGCTTGCTCCGTTGCATGCTTGCCATCCATCTATTCCTAGCACGACGCTACACATCCTTACCGATTCTGGGAAAGAATTACTGGTATAATAAGACTGTTTCATCATGTGGTAAATCACGATGTAAACAGATAAAAATAGGATGGAATTGACTATTGTACGACAATTGAATTTTTTATCTTTAGTCACCTAAAGTTGCACTCTTAATCACCAAAGTTGCACTTGATTTTTTTGAGAGGAGCTGCAACGTCGGTTGATTGATAGTGTAACTAATCGCAACTTTAGTTGCACTCGAATCATCCGAAGTTGCGTTGTTTTTCGAGTCGCAACTTCTGATTGAAAGTGTAATTTCAAGTGATTAAGAGATAAAAATTTAATCACCTTTGCAATAGCAAAACCGAAATATGATTTGTTACTCTTGTGCCCTTTGACTGAAGTTGACAATGCGACTCTTTCCGAGTATGCGTACAACGGAGGAGGATCCTCCGCATTACAAACTAGTACTGCAGAGAGCTGCAATTTTACTAACCAACTAATGTTGGCACTTGGCATCTAGGCATTGGATCGAGAAACAGGGGTTGATGTCTACGTACTATAACAGTTACCAAAAATCACTGTGGAATCTTTCACATTGTTGCTATTCTATTATAGCCCAATTCTTTTACTGTGGCGAATAGGTTTTGCCTATGTTTTTGAAATAACGATGACGGTAGAGACACGACATAAACGATACATATAGTTTTGAACTTAGGAAACCATTTGAAAAGCAGTTTTGAGAAGCCGCTTAGAAAAGTTGTACCGTTTGTTTCGGTTTTGGAGAAACTAAAACTAAAACCACGAAAAAGCTAAAAGAGCATGACCTATGTTTGACATGGTTGTTGTCCTACTACAGAAATTGACCTCGCACATTTATTCTCTGATTGATTAGATGAAACTAGGAGAAAATTACATGCCACATTAGATATACATTTCGAGACAACCAAAAAATTGCATTGCCTCAATCAATGCTGAGTGAATCCTCAAACAATGTTGGCTATTGTTTGGACTTTTCTTCATGCTCCTGCATTAGGAGTTTAGGACGTGAATCAATTTCCCTCATGTCTCATGGTCAAAAGACTTGGTGTTCTTTCTTTTTCTTTTTTTCTTGGCACACGTCCATAGCATGTCTCTTCCGTGTGTCTTCTTGTGCAGCGCACGAGTCCAGGACGTCATGTGTTGCGCCTCCTTTCCATGCTCGCCGTTTGAGGAAGAGGAGACCGTGCGTCTGGATGTTGGACTTCATGGCATGGCTCGCCGACCGAGGACGGAGCCGCGCGCTGACGAGATCATGAGAACGAGCACGCCGACCAAAAACGTCTCCTGATTTCCGTGCACAAGACCGACGGACCAAGAGCGTGTGTCGCCTTGTTCTTCCCTGCGGACGTCTGTCTCTGAATCTAGCTCTAATATCATGTTCCGTTTTTTAGTCTATTTATCTGTTTTATCTATGGTGCTGCTCATAATGCATAATGAGGCTAGAGGGTAGGAACCTATTTATATACTCCACTTCTAGATGTTATAAAGTGACCCACCTGTTTCCGATATCCCGTGAGACTCCTGAACCATGTCACCAACCATGATCAAACATACCGCTTTTATGAGTCTAAAATATATTAGTCCCAAGCACACATATGTGAGTCATGCGCCATGATCGACTTGTTTATGAAATCAATTTCAATCGATCATGTGGGTCAACACTGCAGAGCCGATCCGCAAAACAAACCCGCTATTCCATCCGTGATGTGACCGGTTAAACAAATGCATGCATATCAAATTCCAAAAACTGAGAGAGACCTTAAAGTATGTCATCTAATTGCTTTTTCCATCGGCTAACAATGTTGCTGAGTATGAATGTTTGTTGGCTGGCATACGAGCCGCTAAAGCACTTAGGATTCGACGACTACTCGGGAGAGGAGACTCTCAACTAGTCGTGAACTAGGTCGAAAAAGAGTATCAATGCTCGAGTACGACCATGTATCAGTATTTGTCGGAAGTACGGAAGCTTGAAAAGTATTTTTTCGGTTTTGAGTTACAGCATATCCCTCAGAAGGATAACTTCCTCGTAGATCAGTTTGCTCGGATAGCGTCTTCCTGATCACAAGTACCGCCTGGGGTCTTCTTGGAACAGCTCCAGAAGCCATCTCTGGTCGAAGCACCAGAGACAACCCCTAATGAGACAATCTCTCTAGAGTACCAAGAGACGTGGATGGCTCCCATCTACGACTACCTTCAGAAGGGTTCAATACCCGACGATGGAGTACCTACAATTATACTGGACGTAGGGTCGGTGAATCATTCTCTGTTGTAATCTACTTTCTAGCAACCTGCAATTATACTGGACGTAGAGTTGTTATTCTCTGAGAAGAAGGCCCAAATCAGGATAAAATTTCCCGTGTCTCTGCTCCACAAGCATATACATCGGGTTTTCTAAGAATTTTTCTAATTTTAAATAAATCATACGTAAAATCAATATTAAAACACCGACACACTCCGTTACAAATTGGCTTGCACGGATGTTGCACGGAAATCGACAGTATTAGCAGTACGTCGACAGAGTGCACTGTGCACTACGATCGCGTGAGACATCAGCACCTTGTCCTCTCTGTACAGCGCTCACGATCTGGCTCTGCTTGGTGTCAGTAATCTTTACAACGCTGATCTGCCCATGTGACAGGCGGATTTGGAAGCTACATGTTCGCGATGAGTGACACCATCAGCGACCAGTCAGGCGAAGTCAGGGACGAGCACAGCATCAAGAACCCCAGCCTGGGCTGGATGATTGGGTTCCTCTTCATCGTCAGCTTCCTCGGACTCTTCTCTGTAGTGCCCCTCAGGAAGGCACGTACACACTGCTCGTCTCATGATCAGCTCAGAATCAGATACTGCAATTTCTTCTGCCAACCTCGCGTATACGTTTCCTTCGAAGAACTCAGTTAAAAATCACGATGTCAACTGTTTTCAGATCATGATCATCGACTACAAGCTCATCTACCCTAGTGGCACTGCGACTGCTCACCTCATCAACAGCTTCCACACTCCTCAGGGTGCAAAGCTTGCCAAGTATGGCCATACAGTGACTACTCTCTGGCGTACATGGAGACAGTGTCGTGTCTTTGTACCCATGCATGCATGTCCATTACCTGCACCTTACTAGTTATGCTGGCTAAATTGCTGCAGGAGACAGGTCAAAACACTGGGGAAGTTCTTCGTCATGAGCTTCACTTGGGGCTTCTTCCAGTGGTTCTACACCGGCGGCGACGGCTGCGGATTCATGGCGTTCCCGACGCTGGGCCTCGAGGCCTACAGAAACAAGTAGTTGGCTTTCAACGCTGAGACACCAGCAGTTGTTCACGTTTAACTACTGAACTCTTGTTGTGCTTCAGATCGATCAACGTGATACCAAACAGTGCGGAATTCGTTTCTTGATTGCAGGTTCTTCTTCGACTTCTCGGCGACGTATGTCGGCGTCGGCATGATCTGCCCTTACCTCGTCAACATCTCCGTCCTCCTGGGAGGCGTCATCTCGTGGGGCATCATGTGGCCTCTCATCGAACAGAAGAAGGGAGACTGGTACCCTGCCGACCTCAAACCCAGCAGCCTCCGTGGCATCGTCGGCTACCGGGTAAGCACGTTGCTGCACGCGCGGTTCTTCCAAATTAATCACCGATCACCATTTAATTCTCTCTCTCTCTCTCTCTCTCTCTCTCTATATATATATATATATATATATATATATATATATATATATATATATATTGATCGTCGCTGTAGTAAGAATCAATCACTCGATCGGTGCTTCAGTGGTGTGCTTTTGCTATGTGATGCAGGTGTTCATCTCCATTGCACTGATCCTCGGCGACGGCCTGTACAACTTCTTGAAGGTCATGACCAAAACCATCACCGCGCTCGTGGTGCAGGTGCGCGGGATGCTGTCGGGGCCGACCCTGCCAATCTCGGGTAGTAATGGCGGCGGCAGCGCGGCCCAGACGCCGGCGGAAACGTTCGACGACAAACGCCGCACGGAGCTGTTCCTCAAGGACCAGATCCCGAACACACTGGCGCTAGGCGCGTACGTGGTCATCGCCGTGATCTCCATCGCCACGGTCCCGCACATCTTCCACCAGCTCAAGTGGTACCACGTGGCGGTGACGTACGTGATCGCGCCGGTGCTGGCCTTCTGCAACGCCTACGGGTGCGGGCTCACGGACTGGTCCCTCGCGACGACGTACGGCAAGCTGGCCATCTTCACGGTGGGGGCGTGGGCCGGCGCGTCCGACGGCGGCATCATCGCCGGGCTGGCCGCGTGCGGCGTGATGATCGGCATCGTGTCGACGGCGTCGGACCTGACCCAGGACTTCAAGACGGGGTACATGACGCTGGCGTCGCCGCGGTCCATGTTCGTAAGCCAGGTGATCGGCACGGCCATGGGCTGCGTCATCGCGCCGTCGGTGTTCTGGCTCTTCTACAACGCATTCCAGAACATCGGCATGCCGGGGTCGGAGTACCCGTCGCCGAACGCGCTGGTGTACCGCAACATGGCCATCCTCGGCGTGCAAGGGATCGGGTCGCTGCCCAGGCACTGCCTCGACCTCTGCATCGCCTTCTTTGTCGCCGCCATCGTCATCAACCTGGGCAGGGACCTCGCGGGCCCCAAGGTCGCGAGGTTCGTGCCGCTGCCGATGGCGATGGCCATCCCGTTCTACCTCGGCCCCTACTTCGGCATCGACATGTGCATCGGGAGCCTGGTGCGCTTCGTGTGGGACCACGTGGACAGCGCCAAGGCCAAGGCGTTCGCGCCCCCCGTCGCGTCCGGCCTCATCTGCGGCGACGGGATATGGACGCTGCCGCAGTCGGTGCTCGCCCTCGCCGGCGTGAAGCCGCCCATCTGCATGAAGTTCCTGTCACGTGGCACCAACGCCCAGGTCGACGCGTTCCTCCGCACGCTCTCGTCCTAGCTACCTTACCCAGCTAGAGACCCGGCCAGCAGCTGATCGATGAGCTAGCTAGCTGACACACATCTAGCAGCGAGTAGTAGTAAGCAGTAATGACACACGCATACATTATGAATGTGCTAGCTAGTGTAGGCAGCCTCGTGTCTTGCTCTTCCTTTAGAATCAGATGCTTGCTGCTTCTGACGCATATAAATAGCTAGCTAGCTAGCTAGCGACTAGGAACCGAGCAGTAACTAGCAAGTACTACTACATTGGGGTGGCGATCGAGCTCAGAACTCTCGAACAATTCATCTTTTCTTTTGGGTTGCACGCATGGATCAGTGGTCGTTAATTAGTTCCTGGATGGTTTCTTCTTCTTATCTTGCTTGTAACTATAGGAACTCTAGCTAGGAGAGACAGGTAGGTTTCATGTGTGTAGGTAGGAGAATACAGTGAAGAATATCTCACATGCCCCGCGAGAGGTCTGGTTGGTCCCCTACGGGTCTGGATCTGCACAGCCCAGTGTGGGTCAGGGCCTCTCCATCATTGCGAGTCATGTGATCCATATAACTCACCCCAGATGCTAGCCACTAATCCGACACTCACTCTCTTGCCAAAGGCCATTGCATCGCAGGAACGCAGGTGAACTGCAGCCGCCTGCACCGCACGGCATGCAGATCGGCAGATGTGCAGATGCAGATTCCAATTATCTCCGTCGATCTCATCCCAAGCACCCTCCTCCCATCACAAACTTAATTAGAGGATAACAGCAGCTGAAACTACACTTTCACTGGCTACTTAACTAGTCACTCATCGTGGGCATGAACTGATAGGCACTGCAATGCAGTTCACTTTGTCCTCGAGAAGCGCGCAAAATTCCCTCTCTTTCAGAGCAGGTCCGGATTGGGCTGTTGCTGCATGTACTTGCAGATGCAGTTGCAGTTGCAGTTGCAGTGCAGGTAAGGTATTAGTAAATCATAAATGGGAGTGAGTGAGGCAGACAGTGAGATTGAGTTTTTATGTTATGCTGGGGAATCGCATGACTTTTATGTGGTGGTTATGTTAGCTTTTGCGTGGTGAGCTTTTGCTGCCCTCTTTTCCTCAGATCTCTTTCTGCAGAAGCGTGATTTCCACCTGCCGAGGACAGAACGCCATGCACGCCCACCGCCCTGATTGCTCAGCCTGGGGCTCTTCTTTTTTAAGGCAGGATGGAGATGGAATTGGATGGATCTCTAAACTGTAACACAGCAGCAGTAGTAATGCACTACTAGTCTACTACTACTACTACAAGAAACTGATCAGAACAAACACCAAAGGCAAAGGCAAAGGCAGCTTGCCTTTCTGTTTGTTTCTTTCCCAGGGATGTGAGGCTGTGAGGGCAACTCAAAAAAGGTGTGGGAGGTGTTTTGTCGTCAATGCTGCGGTAATCAAGCAAGCTGCATTGTATGCTAATTTGTGAAGGTGTTAAAAATTGGAAATCAAGTGTCAGAGTAGTTTCCAGTTGTGTTCTTCTGAATGGACAAGTACGAGATGTCAGGGTTCAGATTACGCAAACAAACGCAGATCCAATGAAGTTGTAGATGCTGAATTTGAAATTTGAACATGATAATTGTACCGATTTCTTTCAGCAATTAAGGGGGGGAAATGTAGAATAGCTCTTTAGAAACATGAATTGTAAACAAACTCTGAAACCACCAGAGCTATTCTGATCTGAATTCTCGTTGAATTCCCAGTGAGGCAAATTCTGAAAATTGCTTCAGTGAAACAAATTCTGAAGATTGCTTCAGCTAAACCTTCTGAGAGTATTTCTGATCTGAATTCTCAGCACGATAAACCGTTTCAGCAATTCTCCGTAGCATTTGCTTCGTCACAAGTTACATGGACATCTCTGATCTGCAGAATTCTTCGAATCCAGCTAGCTCTCAGGTGTTCTTCGGGCAATTGTTTCATAAAAACCTGTTCTGAATTTTTCATAAACAGTGTGTCAACTACCAAATCAGAATTAGAAAAATCGTCCCGAGAAAAAGGTGAAATTCAGGACATCAGTTTCAAACAAAATTGTAAGATCGAGCAAAAGGAACAAACGAGGAAAATCAAGATCTAGAGAAGTTAAAATAACAAGCAAGGACATGTTTACTCAATTGCATCTGAAGATGCATTTAAGAACACCAAATTCAGAGGACAAGAGCCATCCTGTTGCTGAATTTAACCAAGTAAATGCATAGCATAATTGCCATGAACTTTCTTGAACCACAGAAGACAATTAACACCAAAATTCTCCCCCACGCACGGCAGAATTCATGTAAGCAACAAGTACTTCATGGTTCAAGAACGCCTGCCCAAAGAATTCCCTGAATTCCCACAGAATTACTCCCCCAGAGAGCCAAGAAACACCAAAATTCAGAACAAAAACACGGAGTTCCCTGAATTCTCATAGAATTACTCCCCCAGAGAGCCGGGAAACACCAAAATTCAGAACAGAAACACGGAATTCCCTCAAGAAAAAAAAACACATAATTGCTAGCCAGAATTCTCCGCGGAACGGAACGAACGAAGCGCAAGACGCTGCATGGTTTCCATGGGCTTTCTTGAACCATCAACAGGTAGAGATGACAAGGGAGAAACCGAGAGCTCCACAATTCAGAGAGAATTGGACTCACACGATGCCATCCATCGCATTCCACATACCCCCACCCCACGAGTTCACAGTTCAAGAAAGCCTGTGGAAAGCATGCCCGCACGTCTTTCTTTCCCATCGGAAGACGGAATTCTCGCGCGCTCCTGCCTCATCACATCAAAAGAGAAAGAGAGAGAGAGAGAAAAAGAGAAAGACATGAAGAGAGAGAGAGGTGGTGGCGAGAAGAGGAGAGAGAGAGAGATGTAAGTATTGTTCCTTGGGAGTGAGAGCAACGGCCCACAGAGCGGGGGATATAAATAACGGAGGGGAAATAACCAACCGGGAGGGTGGTGGCAGAGGCAGGGGCACGGGCCGGTATATAGTACGCAGCAGCAGCAGCAGCCAGCCAGCCAGCCAGCCAGCCACCTCACGGCGATAGAGCGGAGCCCCACGCATCCACCCTCCCCTCCTTTTCCGTGCGCTTGCCGGCACCGCACCGGGAATATTCATCCATCCATCCATCCATCCATACTGAGTGGATCATGGAGGAGTAGCACCGCGCAGCGTCAGCAGTATATATATAAAAAAATTTCTCTCCTCCTTTCTTCCTCAATCTGTCCCCCCCACCCTCTTCTCTGAGCTCTCTTCTCTTGTGTTTTTATCCTTGTAAAAACAGTTCCATCCCCCTGAAGATGAAATGCAATGCTGCACGCATCTACACTTGCGGTGGGCGGTTGTTGGTACGATGGAGCCGTTGTCTGCATAACTGGAATAAATCACTCTATCAGATCGGAGCCTACGTTTAGGCGAGGACTAGCTCCGGCCAAGTTTAGGGCAGGCCAATGCAAGCCGGGTAGCTCATCAGCTACGCAAGCCTAGCTACTTTGGTGGTGTAGGGCCTGTTCTTTAACTGTTTCTAAAAACGGCTTTTGATTTTTGCTACAGTATCTAATTTTTAAACGAAATATTTTCTCAAAACAGGGTCTACAAGTTAATTATAGTACACGTTAAAAGTCTAACATCTGTATTAACCAAAATCGTAAGAGAATATCTCTCTCTCCGTAATCTCTGTCACAAACAACTAAAATTCAAAAATTTTAGCCAAAAGTCATAAGCTGCAGCCATATCAAACAGGTCCGTAGTCTTGTTGCCATTGCATTGCATGGCGTCGTTTCGGACAAGACAAACTGACATAGTTAATCTTGTTGAACTTAACCACATCGTACCTGGATTGTTTTACATGTTTGTCTTTCTTGTCTCACGTTCGAGACGTTACATGTGTTATATGTGATTCGAGTCATGCTGCGTTCATGGCGAGGCCAGATTGCGTGCATTACGTGAATTCATAAATCACTCGAATGTGGGGTGGCACAAAAACTGTTGTCTTATGAGTTCACCGTTCTTCAGTGAGTCTAGGTATCTGCGTGTGTCTATCCTTCATGATCGTAGCTCACTTCGAGTACGTTCATTCATGGTCGTAACTCAGCTCGAGTACAATTCTTCGTGGTCGTAAGTGTACTCGAGTTCAATCCTTCGTGGTCGTAAGTGTGCTCGAGTTCAATCCTTCGTGGTCACAAGTGAGCTCAAGTGCAATCCTTCGTGGTCGTAAGTGAGCTCGAGTACAATCCTTCAAGGTCGTAAGTGACCTCGAGTACGATTCTTCGTGGTCGTAAACGAGTTCGAGTATTAGTTCTCGTGTCGTAAACGAGTCCTCGTGGTCGTTAGTGGGTTTGAGTCCTCGTGGTCGTGCTTGTGTGTGTGCTCTGACTTGCTACAACAAGTGGTATCAGAGTGAGTGTTGCGTTTGATTCTGCCAAAATGTCAGAGCATGAAGCAGGGTCTCCACGGAGGTCACCAACTAGAGTTCGTGTCAACGAAGGAGGCGATGACAACGGCAATGGAGGCCACGAGATCATGGTGTAGCATGTGGTGAAGGAGACGGGTGGCACGGTGGTCTACCCCATGTTAACACGCACAAACTACGGTGACTGGTCCCTCCTAATGAGGGTAAACCTGCAAGCACAAGGGCTCTGGGAGTCGATCGAACCTAGAGATGTTGTTGACTACCGCGATGACCGGCTAGCGTTGTCGGCCATCCTCCGTGCCGTGCCGTCCAAGATGTTGGTGACTCTTACCATCAAGGACATGGCAAAACAGGCGTGAGACGTTGTGAAGGTGATGCGCATGGGCGCTGAGCGCGTGCGCGAAGCCAAAGCACAAACATTATGCTCGGAGTTCGAACCCATGAAGTTCAAGGATGGAGAGACCGTCGACGACTTCGCGATGCGACTCACCGGGCTCATCAACAACTTTAACCTGCTCGGTGACAAGATCGATGACGAACGGGTGGTGACGAAGTTCCTTCGTGTCGTTCCCTCACGATACTCACAGGTCGCAATTTCCATCGAGATGCTTGTCGAGCTCAAGACAATCTCCATCGAAGAGCTGATGGGACGGCTCAGGGTTGTGGAGGAACGCTACAACCAGAATAGTGACTATAGTAGACAGGTTCGGCATGAATAGTGATTGGACCCGCCATGAACAGTAACCCGACCCAGAGTGAATAGTGACCAGACTCGCTACTGTTCACCTAAACCCGAAAATACATATGTATACTCATTTCGACCGTTTCGAGCCCGCCGATCCATCCCTCAGCTCCGTTTCCCCGTATTAGACACCTATAAATCCAAAACCTATTTTATTTTATTTTTCTTGGATTTTATTTCTTTATTTGATTTCTTTGTTCTTAGCTCAACCCTTTGAGCATGGAATTGAATTAATTCCCCTTACTTTGCGTTAGCGCACGACATTGAAGGTCCACCAGTCCAGGAAGAAGTATATGTGGTTATTAGGGATAAACGCACGTTCTAACCGCCTTGTTAGACAGACTCACAATATAGCAAATCGTCATACACAAACCAGTTGGAGACAAACTAGTCACAGTAAAATCCACGACCATAAGGTTGTCGTAGGACGATTCACAATTACGTGGTCATAAAAGAACTTACGACTACGAAAGGTCATAGAAAGATTTACGACTAAATGATCGCAGAAGGACTTACGATTAAGGAGTGATCGTAGAAGGACTTACGACTACTCTGTGAAATCTCTCTTATCAATAAGAGGTATATTTGTAAAATATAATGATGTAATAATCAGATGATTGCTAGTATGTATGTATGTATGTATGTATGTATGTATGTATGTATGTATGTATGTATGTATGTATGTATGTATGTGGCCGGCTCTGGATCTGCAAAATCTTCTCATCTGTACACTAGCAACCCATGCTTTCCGCACATTGCTCGAAAGAAGCCTACCAATTTCTGTGATTCATCCATCTTCCTTCCATGATCAGAAGATGGCTGCGAGACAAAGCATCCCAAATCCTCAATCTGTACAGTATCATCAGATCGCCAGGCCATTGCAAAAACACCAAAACACAATGCGCTGATAAACAATCAGTCAATTACCGATTTTTTTTTTCAAAAAAACAATTACCAATTACCACTTGGAAGTTGGGTAAGTGAAACAAATCAGCAGAGATATATCAACCACCAACCACGAGCTGGCGATTGAGCAGAGGCAGCAGGAAGGCACATATGCTCCTACCATTCTTCCAAAAACTTTCGCTCCAGTTGTCCAAGAAAGTTTTTTTTAGCGATCGCTTGTCGCGCAGCTTAGTGGGCAGCGCTTCGTTGTGCGTCCATGTGCTGCCTGCCCGGCCGGCTCAGCTATCAGACAACCTGCTCAACGTTTTCTAATCCATCTTTCGATTGCCTCTGCTCTCACTATCATGGCCATGTGTTCGCTGCATAATCCTCTCCATCTCCCCGGTTAAACTAACTGACAGGCTAATTATGCCCCTGGGTTGATGGTGCAAGGCTTTTGTACGCGCTAATACTGAAGAGGATCTGGACCACATGTACTGTCAGGGAGATGGACATGCAGCTGTTTGTGAGGGGAAAAAATGGTGAAGCCGCTGTTTAAACCGGTTTCCCCCCCGAGGAAAAGTACACTGTTAATCTGCTGCTGGTGTCACGAATTCTGATGAATGCTTGCTGCATGCGGCATGCCAGTACCGTAGTCACCGGCCAGATTCTTGTGTAATTCACCACTGAATCCGAATGTGCAGTGAAAATCCACAGTCAGTTCAGTGGGGTTACAAGAATCAATCAACACTGAATTCGAATGGCAACAAAAGCTTACGTTACGTGCCTGCATGAGTAACTAAATTAAACTACCTGTTGTGCGTTGGCTTTACTTACCTCTAAAAGAGCAATTACCTACAGCTTTTCGACAACCTGACGGCAAGAGCACGGCAGCAACAGCATTACAGTAGCATGGCCATTTAAAGCTCAGAGGAGCACCGATCGAGCACAGTTAAGAAAAGCAGCAGCAGCAACCAAACAAAACAAGGCACAGTTCATCAGCTTTCATCAGGTCGGTCAGGCATAAAGGGAGGGAAAAGACGCAGAAAACACGAAGGGAAAAGGCAGAGCTGGATCGGCCCCAGGCGTCCGGGAATCGTACGAGCGAGTGCGAATTCACGGTACTGATCGGAAAAGCGGATTTCTGTTGGATCTGGGGCCGAACCGCAGCATTATTGTTTATTCTCCTCCCATCTTTCGCCCCCTCTCTCTCTCTCCCTCTCCCTCCCCCCTCCGGAGGATGAGCCGGCCGGCCAGTCAGGAGCATGTGCGATTTGTGAATCTTTAAGCTGTAAAGACAGGCGGGCCTAGCTCCTCCTCCTCCTCCCTCTCCCCGTGTGAAGTAGCGCAGGTGCAACCGCGCAAAAAGATTCAACATGACACGAGAGAGAGAGAGAGAGAGAGAGAGAGAGAGCTGAGTTTCCCTCCATTCCTCTGCTACTCATTCGAACATGAATTACTCCCGGCTCCGTGTACAAACACATGTCGCGCGCACTCGGGCCTGGTAGAGTAGTATATTTGCACCCTGCCACCGCGCTGCCGTTGAGTACCGCGGCAGCGCAAGGGTGCGAGCACATGCATGGAAACATGCCATGGACCGGCCAGCCTTGCCCTGCTCATCTTCCTCCTCTTGTCTCTCTACTACGGCCGGCTTTTGTTTTCCATTTACCTGTTGACTTTGCAAGAGCTGATTGGTGTAGATAGTTTTTTTGAACTGGGCCTGATTGGTCTAGATAGTTAGGGGCAGTGGTGAATCTACTGTGGGTGTTTGTAGGTGCTCGAGCACCCTCTCTTCCCACCATGGGTGAAGAAGATCCGGCTGGCCGGCCTGCCAGGAGGATGAAGAACCAGAGGCCGAATTGCCGGGTGAGTCACCACTGAGGCCCAATGGGTGGCTTAAAGCACAGCGCCCTAGCCGACACAAATCAGTGGCAAATATTGGCCCAAAACCACAAGACATCGGAACAGTAGATTAGGTCACGAGGTGCTGAGCGGGCCCGTCGACTGCCCGTCGTCAGGTCATCTGATCGAGCCGAGTGCGGAGTGCCCAACTGCCCGCTCATGATTCCGATTTCCGTGTCTCCGTGAGACTGTGGGCGTGTCGCCGTGTCGGGCGGTCGAGCCTGTCAGCAGTCGGCGACTGCGCTGAGATCTGAGGAGTAAGTACTAACTAAGACACTAAGTTATTGATTAACTGATGTAAATTATTGTTTAATTGATATTCGACAATAGTCATTAGACATTAGCCGATTAGTCAATTTATTTAATCAGTTATTGACTGATTGTTATTTAATTATTCTTAGATTTACAAAAATGGAGAAGCGAATTTTACAAAAATATTTCTCAAACAATACAACTAGCAGTAACCCTCCAACCATAGAAAGCATAACTGAAGCAAAAAAAGTTTGGCATGAATTTAATCTAGATGATATTATTGTCGATCCAGCATGTCGCAAACCAATTGAAGATTATCCTAATGAGATTTCTTATCTGCAGATCGGTACTCACATATTTATGAACATTTGGAGCACATTATCTATTAGCAAGGTACTAAATACACGCATAATATTTATATCATGATATTAGAGCTAAAACACTAACCTAACTATTTTCGCTGCCATCCCGCTGCCACTGTCGTTCAGCCTGACGTCACCGCCGAGGCTGCCGCCGCCATCCTCTGTCTCACCGCCGCCATCTTCGGAATGGGCCGCCCCGCCTATCGATCAGGCCGTCCTGCTATCGTCTTCGGAGAGCGGTCACCGCAAGGAGAAGGCCACCGCCTGACGGAACCGCTGGCCACCGGATAAACAGCCCCCGTCGGCCTGCGTCGGTGCCCCGGCGTGCCTCTGCATGTGCAACCGAAGCAAAATTCCATCAGGAATGCGGTTAAGATAGGTGTGTACGGAGTCGTAACGTGCAGCCCCCAACTTAAATTACCACGCAGCAAAAGCAAAATTGTAGGATGCACATTGCATTATGCACTTGTTACCACCAGCTAGAATTTGCAAGTTGCAGGGGATCAGATGTGGGAATAACTAGCGCATGTCATGTGGCTGTGGAAACAGAGATGATTAATTCATGAGAGAGAGAGAGAGAGAGAGAGAGAGATCTGTCATGTGTTCTGAGGAAGGCCGTGTTTCCTGGGACAACGGAGCATGCAAGGACGATTGTCATATTGCTAGCTTGCGATCGAAGGAAAGCATGTGATGGAATTAAGATCCGAGACATACCTGCAGTTAATATCGCCATGCGGTGGTTCAGTTACCTATTGCTTGCTCGATCCAAAGGCGTGCCATGGTCTCCATGGACTTTCTTGAACGATCAACGTGAAATCATTTTGACATGATCCTAGTTACAAGAGAGTGCTGCAATGCCCTGCAATTCAGGTCCATCGTTCAAGAAAGCCTGTGGAGAGCATGCTCACGGTCTTCTTTCTCCATTACCGCCCGGCATGTCAATATCTCATGGTACTCCAACGAGAGTGCACTCCGAAATCTGAAATTCTATGAACTATCTCTGCCGTGGAACACGGAGATCACAGAGGCTTGAAGAAATAACCCGTATGAACTTTGAAAAAAAATTGATCTTTCGATGGAACGGCCATTAACTTCGAAAGAAACCTAGGGAATCAAAGGAAATTGATCTGCGTTATGAATTTGCGAAGTGACAGACAGACAGGCGTTGGTTAAATAGAGGAAGAAAGAGGGGGGCCTGTGCGAGTGCCGTGGATTGCGTAACTGAATCCGGCCGGGAAACCCGCGGGAAGGAAGGGAACCGATCCCCGGCGGTTCGGTCGGGCTACCAGCCGGCCCGCACGTGTGGGCGCGCGTGCCGCCCTTCACGGTTTCACGGGGACGTGTCTCCGGACTCGCTGCCCGGCCGGCCTCCCGGACCGCCCTGGCCGTCGGATAAGGATCGGATGGTGCTAGCGACGCCACCACGTACGGCGTGACCCGCTCCGGAGAAGCCGGCTCTGGCCCCACCCGACGTGACCGAACCGTGGGCCCCGACAAAGCCTTCCTTGGCGCGCGACACGAACAAGTTCACAGCCACAAACAAACAGCTGCAGCCAAGCCCGAAGCCGAGACACATTATTGGTCTGTTCTTTTTTTTGTTGCGGTTTATAGTTTTTAGATAAATTTTTTAAATTTTGGCTGTTTGTGATAGAGATTACGGAGAAAGATACTCGATTGCGATTTTGGTTGATACAGATGTTAAGCTTCTTAAGAAAATACTCTATTTAAAAGCTAGATTCTATAACAAAAATCAAAAACCGTTTTTAGATGTCAAAAAAACAGGCCCAATTGCCGCTTCCCTTCGTACCTGCGGCTGCAAACATCCCCGAAATCTGACGCAACGCAAGTCTAGTCTCTGAATAAAGTGGCGATTCAGTCTCGAAGATCACAATTCAGCTAGAACTTACCCTTACTCCAAGGCAATCTTGCTTGCATAGCCCCGTGTTTCTCCCGGGTTACTTGCACAGAGCAGTCAAATCTGACAAGACGGACAACACAATCCCGTGTTAGGGGTTTCTCCCTGGTTAGTTACACACTTTGCCCAGCCGGCTTCCATTCAAGACGGACAACGCAAATCATCAATATAATACTGCTGCTATAGACCGATGACATCGATGCAGCTGCATATACAGTCGGAGAACCATTCAAGAAACTGACGCAGGCAGCGCCCATAGTTCCAAATTGCTGAACATGAGATGAGAGCTACGTTCTGTTGAGATGAACAGGCCAAAAGGGCAGTTGAATTGCATTACATCGGGCCAAAATGGCAAAATTACATGGACAGAATAACGACTAAACATATTACACATTATAACTTAAAAAGATTACCAACCAGTTTACGAAGGCTAGTTCAGTGTAATTGGTGCAAAAACAAGTTTGGGGTTTCTTTGCCTATACATGTCAGTCTATTAACAACAAAAAGAAGTGGTCCAAGCATTTTTTTCGACCTCCTAGCATCATTCAGAGTCATTGCCAAATTTAATCTTCACGTTGATTTCTACTGGAGCACCGAAGCATGAAAGATGGGATCTTTAACTCGGAACAAATACTGATGAAGCTCAGGATTTCAGATATTGCAAATTTATTGCCTGACCATCAGCACCTCAAGATTGTCTGTAGGCAATGAATACATAGGACCACGTTGTATTTTAGCATCTGCTGAAATTGTTTCGGTAAATCAATGTGAGTTTCATGTCCACCAAAGACTAATGCCCAATAGTCCTTTCATTTTTCCTTCAAAACAAAGTTAATCTTATGTGTTAATGGTTGGACGGTTAAAAACAACCGGATAAGTAAGCTTTGTTTAAAAGTTTATCTTAGAGTATACAAATTATTGTGTACAAGTTGTATACTCGTAAAACAATTTTTATATCTCATTGTTTGTTGAGATTGTCATGAATTACCAAAAAATGAAGATTGTTAAATCTAGTCGCTTCATTATGTGTTAATGATGAAGTTTGCTAATTGATGACAATTGTTTTGTGGACTAACAATTTCCATGAGTTGGATGAATATGTTATGTTTCACAAGAAAGGATGACTTGGGATAACTTCATGTGTTGAAGATGAGAAGATAGCTTCATGAGTTGAAGGTTATCGAGATGAAGATGGCGTCATGTGTTGAAAGGCCATCAAGAGATGCATCATGAGTTGATGCACGATGATCATGTGTTGATCAAGTAAAGACCATCAAGTGTTGATGGAGTTGATGAGAAGAATGTATCATGAGTTGATACATGTCAAGACGATGACCCAAGACAAAAGTATGAACTAGCTATGGCTAAGGATGTGTTCCTTGTCTTTTATCGGTCTTGGTGTTTGGTTGGAAGACCAGGTTGCTAGTATAGGTTTGACGTACTATTAAGAGGGGTCATATCTAGTAGTTTGAGTCTCATCATATGCTGATGGCTCAACCTCACCTCGCCCCCAGGGGGTCGTCTTCAACCTCCAGACTCTCCCCTCCCAGTAGAAACAGAGCACCACGGCTCGAGCGAAGCGGTGCCAGTAGGGTTTCCCCGAAGAAATGGGTGGTGCAGAAAAGGGCGGCTTAAGCTCGGGAACCCATTTTGGTACTTTGGAGGACGAGTAGATGGATGGTGGTGGCTAGCGGCTGGGCCATAGCTCCTTAAAGCTTCTCCGACAAAATTGGAAGCTATTTATCCATCTAGGGCATGCTAGGACTATGATGGCAGTGGTGGTTTAGGTCAGGAAATGTTCAGGCGAGCTGGCCACGGAAGAGGCCTTCCGGTCGGCGGCAACTTCAGTCGCCAGAGCTCTAGACAAACGTTCGAGCTCAAGCGAGTTTCCCATCACGATCAAGAAGTAAAGGCCATGTCGGTGCGTGGAATTGGAAAATAATCGAATGAAACTCGAAATTGCCGCTAGGGCTCACCAGGCACAGGGGCGGCGATCGGCGGCGAAGCGACAGACTTAAGCTGAAATTAGTGGCTCTAGGAGGTGTGTGGAGTGCCGGGAAGTTTGAGGCAGTGGAATTTGGGCTTTATAGGCAGCGAACGTCGGTGGCCTTAGAGAGGTGGTTTGGGAGCATGTCTCTCGCGCGGAAATGAGGAGATGAGGCGAGCCCTGCTGCTGCGCAATGAACAGAGGCGAGGTGACGCTGTCTCTCTGCAAGGATTTGACATGGTTTGACCCAGGGCACGGATTGGATAGCAAGTGTGAGCTATGCAGCGGTGAGATGGGTGAACGCACGAGCGGCAACGCGCGGAACAAGGAGCAGAGGGGTGCGGCTGACTGGTGGGACCGAGTTGACAGCTGGGTGTGAACGCTCTGGGTGCGACAGCCACAAAACCGAGCAACGAGGAGACGACGTGTGCAACGACAGTCGGGGAAAAGCGGTGGAGAGGCACCCACGCACGCGACCACGCCAGAGGAAAGGAGAAGGCGTAAATGCCAAAAGAAGAAAGCGCATTTCGCCAGAAACTTGCCAAATTGGGAAAGGAGAGGAATTCAAGCAAAACTCGAATAAAAGTTCAAATTTTTTGAAATTTTCAGGTTGTTTCATAAACGATAACAGCATACATACACGTGCAGCTTAAGGGGATAGGAAAACATCTTTGCAACATATTTGCATGTATTCCCAAATAGAGACGCACAGACAAGTCGCACTTACTTGAACAGCTGAACCTCGAAACTGCATGAGCACATGAACTACTTCAAATGCAGTTGTTTTGTTGTAAAAAACATCAATCATACTTAACGAACAACGTAGTTTTCTAACGAACGAACGAATTAAAGAAGGCATTTCCTATCTGCTGCCATTGTTGCTGTTCTCTACCATCATATGTCAGCCGACAGGAAGTTGTCAGACAAGGAAACCTGCCAATCAAGAAACATAAGAATGAGCAACTTGCAACAATACTAGCTCAACCCATATCCTGAACCTCTTCTAATGAATCTAGAATACAAATAAAATGATTACCTTCTCGCCCAACTTGAAAGATGGGAGGCCTCTGTATGGGCAAGTACCACATCGAAACGCATCGCCCAACCCACACTGCAATTATCATTTCAAAGAGAAATAACATACACACAATCAATGACTTGTGTGAATGCATTCAACAACTAAGGATTTTCACAATAAATCACCAGTGGAGTCGTATATCTAAAAGCAATAATTTTACTTACATTACCACAAGCTGACTGAGGGTTACTGATCTGTTCTGCAGTGAGCTCTAGCTTCTCCACCTTCTGCTCAGCCTCAGCCCTACCACAAGTACAGTTCTTGCATGCCTTCCTTGTGGCTCCCACTTCACAATCCCCAACTGGTGAAACAACAGTGAACCTTTTGGGATCTAAACCTAAACTAAACACATCTTTATTTACAAAAAACATACAAAATCGAAGGGTTTTGTGACTATACCAACTGGAAGCTGTGGTTTCTTCAAGTCCTCCTCGGTCAAGAGGCTGTCTTCGTCAATCAGTTCAGCGTCATCATCAACTTGAATCTTTGGAAGAGCCTTTGTGACTTTCTTAAGGGGGAAGGAAGAACCCATACTCCAAGTGGCCTTCTTTGCCTTAATCTGCAAGAAATTCAACTGAGCACTAGAAAGAAAGCCCGTACAACAGCATAACACAGCGTGACACTAGATCACTCACAGTAACAGATTGCACACTATCCTGCGAACTTGCAGCAGAAGCTTGCACTTCAACAAAACCTCCCATTAGTAGCTTGCGCTCGATATAGTTGTTCGGCTAATGCAGAGAAAATTAGGGTGTGATAAATTAGCATTACAAAATAAAGGCTGTGGGCAAAACCAGTTCAAATAAAGTACCTTCTGATCAGAGGAAGGTGTGAAGCTCTGCACCAGTACCATTCCCCCAGCCTTCAGCACCCGGCTAATTTCAACAATAAATTGATCCCCCAAGCTTTCCACATTTTTAATGACAGAAAGAACAGCGCCAACTGATGCATCATCAAAAGGCAACTTCCCACCTGACCCACGTCAACAACAAAGGTTTAAAACAGGTTTACGACAAACCACAGTTCATACAAGGACATGGCATATTGAAGCAAAACAGAAATCAAAACAGTGCCTACTCTAGGGTCCCAAAATTTGAAATACAGTGGCCATTGGATAGACATTGGCTAAAATTACATAGCGTGTATTATTACCACATGAATTCAGATACTGAATCTATGAATGAAAGGGAAGTGTTCTGTAACATATTACGTTATCTTTTTTCTCATGTTTAATGTGAGAATAGTGACCTCTTTTTCCCCCTTTGTCGACTGGTAGTATGTGATTTCTGTGTATTCCTACATGTTATGGATGGATAGGTAGATTAACACTTCTGAATCTATAAACTTAGCAATTGGCAAATGAGGCATAACCATCAAGTCAGAAACTGGAAAGCAAAAGTCAACTCCAATCAAGTTTTATCAGGGAGTGCCCATGGCCATGGATTGAATAGTTACGAATTTGGAACGCAATTCCAAAGCAGAACCAGCAACGCACAAGATGCTAACAAGCAATGGTAAACTCCAATTTTGATTCTAAACTGCTCCTCAAGAAAAAGCGTTCCCTCAAATTTGATTCTAAACACGCAGCCCGTGCAACACGATCCTAATCCTACCAGACGGTTCACTATTCCGAACAGACTGGTAACATTCGACCATTTCTGCGGCTATAAGGCGAAATTAGACCTGCTAATGGGTTTAAACTTAATCCAAAACCAACCTAACCCGTATGAAAAGGCCAACTTTTCACCCTAACGTAATCCACAAAAGATTTTTTACAACCCCACCTAACCCAAACTACTTTCTTCTTAAACCCAACACAACCCAACCCAAATCACCTTCCGCTTGAACCCAACCCAACCCGAACCCATGGGTTCAACCCACTTTTCAACCCATTTACCAACCCACTTATTCGTAAAACTTCGGTATCTGGAAGTTTAACCTCGCGTTTACATTATAAAATTTTTAGAAATCGATTAAAGTTTATTGTAAATGATTCTACGTGCAAGGAAGCTACTCTGTGCAAATTGGTAAGGCTATACACACACATAGTCCCACATGCTTTTATAGGAAATTTTCGTAAAACTTCAGTATTTAGAATTTTAACCTCGCGTTCACACCATAAAAGTTTCTTGAAATCAATTAAAATTTATTAGAGAAGATTCTACGTATAGGAGAGCTACTTTATACAAATAGGTAGGGCTAGATGCAGTGTGGATCTCACATGTTTTTATAGGAAGCTTTCGTAAAACTTCGGTATTTGAAACTTCAACCTCGCGTTCACACTACAAAACTTTTGCAAAATCAATTGAAATTTGATGCAAATGATTCTACATGAAGGGAAGATACACTGTGCAAATTAGCAGGGCTAGACACACACGTGTGTTCTACATGCTTTTTATAGAAAGTTTTCGTAAAACTTCGGTTTTTAAAATTTCAACTTCGCGTTCACACCACAAAAGTATCTCGAAATCAATTAAAATTTATTAGATATGATTCTGCATGTAGGGAAGCTACTCTATACAAATTGGCAAGTCTAGACGTACACGTAAGCCCCACATGCTTTTATAGGAAATTTTCGTAAAATTTCGATATTTAGAATTTCAACATCACGTTCACACGACAAAAGTTTTACAAAACCGATTGAAGTTTACTTTGTGTATATGGAACTACTTTGTACAAATTCGCAGGTATAAATGTACATGTAGTTCTCACATACTTTTATAGAAAGCTATAACTAGTATGATATTGCAAGTCATAGATAATCCAAGTGCCACCCTATTAGGCCACAATCTGATCTCAATCCGAAATTTCTAAACCCACTTCACCGTAACCCATTCCTTTTTATGAGATAATCCAACTCAATCCATTCACGCTTTCAACTCATTTCCATCCATTCAAAGTCAATCCAATTAAAAACCTATCTTGTTTAGCCCGTTTGAACCCAACCATTGGGCATTAGCACGCCTAGGCGAACTCGGACTATTCATCGCGTAACAGGAAAAGGGTCAAGACGCCGAGGAGCTCACCGAGCGACGCGCACTGCGTGATGACCACGACCTCCTCCCGCGAGACCCCGGCGGCGGCGGCCAGATCCCCCACCGCGCGAAGCGGCAACGCCAGATCGTCCGTCACCGCGAGCGCAGCCGCCATGGATTCGGATTTCAGGCACCACCTGCAATTGCAAGCGAAAACCAACGAGGAAAGCGAATTCGCTTTTCAGAGAGCGATCGATGAGACCGCCGGGAGGAGCAAGCAACCGGATCGAAGAACCAATTGGGGATTCAAGCCGCTTACAGATTTTATCATACCTACGCAAACAAGCGGATCTGACCAGGGCAGAGGAAGGACAAAACCGTGGGCGCAAGAGGAATTGGGGAAGCGAATTTGGGTTTTGGGTTCGGGCGTGCGTGCGTGCGAACGTGGGACGGCAAATAGGAAATGCTTGGGGTCTCTCGAAGCTTCCTGCTTAACCGAAATAAACTAATCACGTGCCTCTTTTTCATCTCTCGCGCGCGGTCCCGCCAAGACGATGAGGCGAAAGAGCAGCGATGTTTTCGTGGAGCAAAACGGGCCGTGCCGCCGTGGAGATTGGAGAAGCGGAGGTCGGTCGGTGGGAACGGAGGGGGCGCGGCGTGGGGTCATAATGACCGGGGCGGCGCGCCTGAGGACTCGGCCGTAGCGTAGTACTCGGTTGGGACGGCGGCCCACAGACCGAGCCGCGGAAAGCTGCCACGCCCGCTGCTGCTATGGGCCTGGCACCGTGCCGGCCCACAGTATTTTTATTTACAATAATTATATCATTATATAGATTTTAAATTTTTTAATGGCAGTTAATTTTTTCTAAAGTCCTAAATAATTCTTAACAAATTTCTACCATTTACATGCGACTAATAAATTAATTAAGAATTTAAACTTGCATCATAATGATTTAAATGGCAGTATGTCAATTTAATCTGTACATATTTTAATCTACCAACAATACTAAATTTATTTTTAATAAACATAAATATTTGCTAGTGGTATTTGTAATTTAATATAATTAGGGAACCTAATGCCTAATGGTAATGAAGGCTTGTGGCTTGGTTGGGCTAGTGGGCTGGTGGCATGGGAGATGAGAGAGACTAGTTTGGACTCGGCAATGTTAGGCTGAAATTCCGGATATCCGATTCTGTATTATCCGGATAATCCATATTTGTATTCGTCGGATATCAGATCTACTATATTTGTACCTGTTTCCGACAAAAAAATACGTATTTATTTCCGATCCGAGAATTATTAGAAGAAAATTCGATCCGACATAATCCGTATTCATTTTTATCCAGATCGATCGAACACTATCTAATCCATTTTCACCCCTACCCGGGCCGTTCATGTGATATTGTGAGCGGCCGCGCGCGAGAAAACGCTACCGAAAACATGCTCTATTTGGCGTGTGCGCACTGAGCGGCCAGAGCAACAAACCCGTGACTTCAGACTCATCGTCGCTTCGCCAACATGCAAAGCGTCAGAAGCGCCCCGAACAGTGAGCCGGTAAGTCACGGCCGTCCAAGGACTCCAGACTGATCTTGTTTTCCCTTGTGAGGAACGAACAACTAGTCCTTTTTTTTCCGTGACAGTTTGCTCTCAGCTCGAGTTAGGCGTTTCTTTCTTCTCGTATACCCTGCTCCTGATCAGAACCGGTAGCTGTTGTAGTTACAGATTAAATAGTGTAAGAGCTATAGAGAGACCATAAAAGGATTATCCAGAGCCTAAAACTCATAGTGAGTAACGGATGTAGAGTAGGTGTGTATTATGTGAGCTATAGCACTTTCTTTTACTAAAAAATGAACTATCTCTCCTCCATGATGCCTTAAGAAATATATTTATAGCCACGATGAGACTGTTTTCATAAGTACTCCCACTTGGGTATACAATAGTGAGGGTAAAAATGTCTTTTTCTTTGTCCTAACGCTATTTGGGGGATCAAGTGGGAATCTCTCCTCCAACAGTGAGTAATTGAATTCACTGCAATGTAGAGTTGCAAACAAAACAGCACGTATGGCTGCATATGAAAAGGCTTCTCTTGCTGCTCTCAACACCAATTTCTTATCTAGTCTTGTCATATGTTCATCGTAATTTTGGATTTCAGGGCTGACTGTCTTCTTTTAATAGAGGGGAAAAGGCCTTTTAAGTGTTACTTGGATGCAAAAACAACTCGACAAATTGTCTATAGGACGATTTAAGGCTTTTCTCCCTCTATCCGAAGTACCCAACAAGTAGCTAGCTAGTACATCATTGATAATAATAGGACTTTGATCATGTTCTTTTCGGCTTCTAAAAGCTATTTTTTCGGCTTTTCTACAGTAACTAGCTTTTAAACGAAGTATTTTTTTGAAGATATGGTCTACTAGTTAATTGTAGTACATACTTTACCGACTTCATTTATATCGGTAAAAACCGCATGTGAGTTTTTGTTACTCTGTAATATCTCGTACAAACAGCTCAAAAGTCACAAGCCACAGCCAAAAGTCACAACTCGCAGCAAAAAAGAACATGCCCTTTTCTTTGTTATCTTCTTTCTTTCCTGACTTCCTCTTGCTTTTCTAGTACTCGTGAGCCTGCCCGGCAGATGCCGTACGTGGCACCGAAGGCAATTATCACTATCCATTTCAATTGGCATGTGGAACCAAGAGAACATCCATCTCCGCTTCCCAAAACCTTATTTTTTAGCCAACGCCAACCTATGATTGTCTCCAAGCCTCTCTCGTGATCCATACCCTGGAATAACTGCCGCAAAATGTGGGTATCTGTTCGATATGGACATGCACACTGGTCATTGGCTAGCAATCTGCTGCTGCTGCTATTGTTCTTGGCTTATTACTTATTGGTTCTAGACTTACCTGACCAGACCAAAAGAAAGAAATGGCCATGGTGTTTAAATTACCACTAGGAGTATCGCATATGAAGTAGCGTGTTTTGATGCGTCGAATTCAGCGATTCTAAGTACAAATGTACAATGCGTCGAATTCGAATTCCTCAAATTAATTAGATGTTGAGTATCTAGCCTCACCAGAGTCAAAACCAATTCAGGGACAGTTTTTGTCTGATTAAACACTGTCCCTACTATTCCAGTCCCTAGGTGGTTAATATCTATCATAAACACAGTGGATGTACTTGATGGTGGTATTTAGACTGCACATAATGGAGGTGCTGCTCACCTGTTGATAAATTAACAGGTGCCTTATTTGTAATAGTATAGCGACCAGACAGTGCCTTATCTGAGGCTTCGACAAAACTTATGCAGTGTAGTGTTGTCGATGAAACTTTGCTGAATTTTCTCAAAATGACTGGATTTGATATAGCTGGTTTATATAACTGTATACGTCCTTTGCATGCGGTCTCGCCCAGCACTAACCATCGAGGAACGCACAACGCTGTGCCGATGCCTGAACTACGAGAAGCTCACCCTGGGGGCGTGCAAAGACCTCGCCAAGAACCGGAGGATCCCGCCGGGGATCGCGGTACAAGCGCTGGCTGGCATCGCAGCAATCCAAGCTCCAGTTCAAGCCCAACGCCGCCGCGGCGAAGGGCGGCAGGCCCGACCCGTCGCAGACGCCGATCGAGGAGGGTCGCCAGTTTGGACCTGGACGCCATGGACGAGAAGGAGCTGCTCAAGCTGAACCTGCAGAAGATGCAGAACCGGGTGGTGGAGCTGGAGAGGGTGTGCAAGGAGATGAGAGGCGAGACGTCCAAGATGGCAAAGAGCAAGTCCTTCGGCACCACCTCCTGCCATCAAATCGGGGGATGTGGAATGCATGAAGAGCCCTTCCTAGATTTGCAGCCCAAGCATTAGGATCTTACGAGTCGGCCGTCGGGTGCGTGGAGTGGGTCAAAAAGCTATGGACACCGCGCTCTATCGCTAGTCTACTCCATTACTTGACGTGGAGTTGAGCAAGATGGCCGACCACACGTCACACTGTCGCAGGGTGCCTTCGTGTTCAGGTTGCTCTATGACTGATCACACATCTCTCTTTTCTGATTTTATTTAGCAACTTATTACCCAATGCCCAGTGAGATGGAAATTGATAGGGACACTACTACTTCCCTTGCTGATTTTATTTGTGATTTTAGCATATATGTGTATACCATCATGTCTGCCTTAAATTAGCCTGCGAATTTGTGACGCAGCAGGAGTTGATTGGCCTTTTCTGTGTTCGTGGTGGTTGGTTTCGAGTACCACCACCACCACCGTCGCTTGCCTGTCAGAGAACCACCGATTGATTTCTTCCACTAGCAATTATCGTCGTCTTCTTTTCCCCTTTAGATGCTGCTTCTGCGGGGGACCTAAACACCAAATCGGCAACATCGGTCGAGAAGAAGCAAGATTCAAGTAGATGAGGCATGCTTTTAATTCCTTTTTTAGATGGAGCACTCTTCTATTTTTCTATTGATGATGGAAAGGCACGATGTCTAGTGTTGTTTACTTGCAGGGTTTAGTATTACTCCCTGTATTTCTTGATCTGTCCTTTTTATGCATGTTGTTTGCCTTTATGATCAAATTAACTAGGTATATAGCATATTTATAGTTTGCTAGTCGTGTGCGATGCCAACTATACTTGCTTTAGACGTGCTAGGAAAAATAACTTCAGTTATGTTTGGAAGAGCTTCATAACATATAATTTCATATTCTAAAATTTCCATCCCTTAAATTTCAGACATTGCTATTAACTGTGTAGAATTTTGTTTAGACACTCTAACATTGCTATATGTGCAAGATAAAATTAATATTTATCATACAATTTAGAATTATATATAATAGTATGTATCATACTCTTTGAGACTTTGCTGTAAGTCACGACCACCTTGCTAGTTATAATAACTAACACGGTAGCATCCTGCCAAATCGTATCATGCGTATACTCCTACGAAACACATTAAATTCGGCTTGGATAGCCATTGTTAATTGCTGTCCTTCTAATCTAGGATCACTTGATTAGATTGAAATAAATTAGTTTATGTTAAAATTATATTATAGTTAGTTAAAATTATATTGTAGCTGATTATGTCTTATTTGACACAATTAAATTTATAAAAAATTTAAAATAGAAAAAACATGTTAGCCCATCACGAATAATACAAACGAATACGAAAAAAAGAACCGATAAAAAACTAAAAAATGAAATTTTGAAATAGTAAAAAATAAGTCAGAAGTTAGAATTTCAAACCAAAATAAACAGGACACTAATCCACTTCTAGTAAACAGAAAGTACTAGATGCCCACGTGTATACATTCTTCACGGTCCAACCAGCAAACCCGTTTATTTACGACCCGAGCCCGACCTTCAGAAGATCGGCGCGCTAGGGCTCGGCTCGGCTCGAGTCGGAGGCCGAAACACAATACTTCCACGTTTACTTGTCACTTTTAACAGTGGCATAGATACCAAGACAATCAATTTTTTAACGCAAAGCGACCAATATGCTCTTCGTAGCTACCCAAATAAGCTATGGGCCCACCATAGGTAGAGAGAAGGTGGAATAATGAATAAAGGCCAAATGAGGAAACACAAAGTGACAGGTAGTAGTACTATCTATGAACAAGTAAAATGGTAAAAAAAAAATAACAAGTAAACCTGAGCGAAAGGATTACCGAACTCATAATCCACCAGTATATACTTTAAAGCCTTAACGACAAATTGATAAACGAACACCAATCCAAACACCCTTCCAAACATTTTACGGGCGCACCCCTCAGCTTTCCAGAATTTTATTTCGAACGCCTCCGAACGAGAGATCTCGTGATCTTCCGCGGCGGCCGGCGGGCGAGGATGTCCACGGCGCGGCGCGCCCACCCGCTGCAGGAGAACGGTGTGGGCCGCGACGGGGACGACGAGCGAGAGGAGGAGGAAGACGGGGAGGAGGAGCCGCGGCTCAAGTACCAGCGGCTGGGCGGGAGCGTGTCGGCGATCCTCTCCACCGACGCCGCCGCAGCCATCGCCGTCGCCGACCGCATGGTCGCGCTCGGCACCCGCAACGGCACACTCCACATCCTCGACTTCCAGGGCAACCAGGTACCCTTTGCGATAGGGTGCTTGCGGAATTGGGGTTTGTGGTGTGGAGGCAACCGGGCTCGTAGCATTGGGTGATCTCTAAAAGCTTCCTCTTTAACTTGTCCGGACTAGTAGCATTGGCCTAGTGATTCGTTTTACAAAAATACCAGCCAATTGTGGAAGAGGCGGGTGGAATTTTGGGGGACGCACGAAAGCTTTTGCAGCAGATATGTTGAGGACAGGGTTAGTGTGAGGAATATGATCTGTGAAATTGCGAGGGATTACCTCTGGTGACCTATATGAACACCTAGGATTAAGATCGTATGCTAAGCTCTGAAACTGAGTTGAGGCAGCTGTGTGCTGAGAAGCTTCTGTACCCTTTTAACTAACATATATTGGAACAAATTGAGGTTGCTGCTAGCTTCATAATGGCTTGAATTCATGCTATGTGACATTATGAGTAATGATCATGTCGCTACCAGTAATTGGACTGATTCTAGTTTGTAAGTCTGAATGAAAAAAGGGTCCATGGAAATTATAGAACCAAAAAATAATACATGATGAGTAAAGTGAAGACTGTGTTCTGATGCCTCTGTCATCCCATGTAGATTCCATCTCTAGAAATGCCACATTCTTGTGTTGATATTCATCTGTTGCCATCCATTCGAATATGTTTTGTAGGTAAAGGAAGTTGCTGCTCACACAGCAACTATCAACGACATCAGTTTTGATGCAGACGGTGAATATATAGGCAGCTGCTCAGATGATGGCACAGTAGTAATAAGCAGCCTCTTCACTGATGAAAAACTGAAGTTTGAGTACCATCGCCCCATGAAAGCAATTGCTTTAGACCCTAATCATTCCCGGAACTACAGAAGATTTGCTACAGGTGGTTTAGCAGGTCAAGTACTTGTGCTGACAAAGAAGACTTGGGGAGGAGGCTACCACAAAAAGGTGCACTTGGTTTCCCTGGGATAAAAGATAATCTGGTGGATCCAGTGAGCTCTAATGGTTGCTTTCTCATATCCCTAATTGTAGATTTTGCGTGATGGTGAAGGACCGATTCATTCTATGAAGTGGAGAACGGACCTTCTTGCTTGGGCTAATGATGCAGGGGTGAAAGTGCATGACATGAAAACGGACAAAGGAATTGCATTCATAGAGAGACCAAAAGGAATTCCCCGGCTGGAGTTTTTACTTCCTCTCTTGGTCTGGCAGGTAAATAACCCTTTCATTTACATGAATGGTGCACACTTTATTTCAACCAAGTATGGCACATTTGGAACATTTTGATCTGGTCAGCATATAAAATATATACGGTAAAAAGGAAAAAGATTCTGTAAATTGAAATCTTTTGCTTATATGTGCAATAAGGGATCATATTTTTTTCCTCTTTAGTTTGAGTCAGAAAGTCAGTAGAAGACAAATAATAGCCAAAATAAGAAGTTTTATTTGCTGAGGAATTGGGATATACATCCACTTTGCTGTTAGTATATATCATTTGCAAGATAGAATTATAACATTTTCTTTTCTGGTCTGTGTTCAATGGAAACTGTACATGCTGCATACTGATTGGTTTTTGCATACTTAGGATGATGCAGTCTTAGTTATTGGATGGGGGACAAGTGTCAAGATTGCAGCAATTCGAACAGATTTATCTCAAGGGCTCAATGGCATACAGAGGAGTATCACCACATCAAGTTACGAGAAGTATGTGGATATTGTGGGTTCATTCCAAACAGGCTACCACATATCTGGGATTGCCCCATTTGGTGATCTTTTGGTTGTGCTTGCATATATTCCTGAAGAGGATAACAAAGAGAAAAAAATTGGTACTTCTGTTCCTTCACGCCAGGTAATCATTACTGCTTGTCCTTCACATTATTTGTTTCTTTTCTCATATTGATTTTCCATTATGTTTGGAACATTTTGCAGGGAACTGCACAGCGTCCAGAAATACATCTTGTATCGTGGAAAAATGATGAACTTACTACAGATGCTCTGCCTATTCATGGTTACGAGCACTATAAGGCAAAGGATTACGCTCTTGCTCACGCGCCTTTCTCAGGTTTAATGGACTGTGCTCTAACAGTGAATGAACATTTCCTTCCTTCTTCACCGAAACTTTTCTAATCAAGGAACCCTTGTTCTCTTGTCTTTTCATCCAGGAAGTAGCAATGCAGGTGGACAGTGGGCTGCTGGCGATGAACCTTTGTATTACATTGTGTCTCCTAAGGATATAGTAGTTGCAAAGCCAAGGTTTGTTAAAATGTTGAAAAACAAGAACCCATATTAGCCCCTAAGTCTACAATTGCTAATGAAACAAAGGCAGTAATCCGTTAGGCAATATTTTATCCTTTTTGAAAATGTGGTGACCTGCATTGGCAGATTTTTCTCTGATTGTCATCTTGGATGACCTCATTGATTTCAATCATTCTGCCTAGACGATGTAATTGTAATATGTAACTGTCCTAGCTACTGACAACAGATCACTCCAGTAACATATCTAATACAGTGGTATAGCCATGTTAGTTAGATATTTGAATTTCGTTTGATATTGCTCATTTTGCTTATGTTTCCGCCCTTACTGCAACTAATATCCACAACAAATTTCATCCTAAAAACATTGTTTTTGATGTTTTTACTGACATAATTTGTGCCTTCTAATTAGAGATGCTGAAGACCATATTGCTTGGCTTCTTCAACATGGTTGGCATGAAAAGGCACTGGCTGCAGTTGAAGCAGGACAAGGGCGGACTGAGCTTCTTGATGAGGTAAACCTACAAATAGTTAAGTTTGATTAGCAAATGAAGAACAGTTTTCATAAACTGCTGAAATACCTGTTTGCTTCCCATCTTATATATTATCCTAGTCATGTTTACTCACTTAATCTAACAACTATGAAGAAGAGACCTATCTACAAAAGGAAGTAGTTGAATTATTAAATTTTGCTCATGTTATTTCGTCTCAGGTGGGTTCAAGATACCTTGATCACTTGATAATTGAAAGAAAATATGCTGAAGCTGCGCAACTCTGTCCAAAGTTGCTGCGAGGATCTCCTTCAGCATGGGAGAGGTGAGAAAAATATGTAGATACACACTTTTCCTTCATTATGTGAGCTAGAGTAATACAGTCAGATTTTGATAGGCATTGTTTGTGTTAATTGACTAAATTTTTTACATGTAGTAATAAAAACTTTCGTGCCACAGGTGGGTCTTTCACTTTGCTCATCTACGACAACTTCCTGTGTTGGTCCCTTACATACCTACGGAGAATCTACAGCTGAGTGATACTGCTTATGAGGTGCTTGCACTTTTTGTCTTGGGGGTGGTGGTGCGTGGGGTGGGGGTTCTCTTTTCAACACCCCCCTGTTTGTAATACTATTCTGATTGGTTTATGTAGGTTGCCCTTGTAGCTTTAGCTGCCAATCCTTCTTTCCATGAACTTCTCTTGACTACCATAAAAGGTTGGCCACCGACATTATACTCTGCTTCACCGGTCATATCTGCCATTGAGCCACAGCTAAATTCTTCATCGACGACTGATTCATTGAAAGAGGTAGGGTCGGAACATTGTTTAATGCACATAAAACCTATAATTTTATTTATTTGTGCTCTTTAATAGATTGATATCTTGGTCTTGTTTGGATTGTAGGCTTTAGCTCAATTGTATGTGATCAATAGTCAATATGAAAAGGCCCTTTCTCTATATGCTGAAGTAAGTACATCCTAAATTGTAACCTTCATATTACATTAAAGTTGTGAAAGATCATCTGCTGTATTTTTTTTTCAATACATGTCTCTATTGCTAATCCAACCTCATTTCGTTCAGCTCTTGAAACCAGAAGTATTCGAGTTTATCGAGAAGCATGACTTGCATCATGCCATCCATGGTAAGGTATGGTGTAAGGATTCCCAAAAGGATGATAAAACTTGTCACAAGTTGCATTTGTGACTTAGAAAGCTGTAGAATTAGATGTGGCAATAAAGCCTAGTCTGTTGTCTAATCTAACTGATTGTATAAAGTTGCATCTACGGAGACATAATGTAGACAAAGACAAACCCTCCCATATCCTCTACATATTTACTTATTGATCTTATATATTGTGCAGGTTGTCAATCTTATGATATTGGATAGTAAAAGAGCAGTTCACCTATTGATCCAACATCGTGACATTCCCCCATATGAAGTCGTAGGGCAATTGTTGCATGCTAGTAAAAGTTGCGACAATAAATATTTATTGCATCTATATTTACATGCTCTGTTTGAGACAGACATGAATGCTGGAAAAGATTTTCATGATATGCAGGTACTTGGTTCCACTTTTAATGTACAGTGTTTACCATATGGACCATATGGTCTACCCTCTCATTCTGCCCATTTCCCCTATTTTTGTACCTCTAGCTTGTGTTTTGACATGAACCGGTAACTCCAACTATCTGTGTTATAGGTGGAGCTTTATGCAGATTATGAGCCAAGGATGCTACTACCCTTCCTCCGTACCAGTCAGCATTACAGGCTTGACAAGGTCCTGATTCTAAAAATTTTCTAGCATAAAAATCGGCTGTTGATTAATTACAGAAGCAATGATGTGTGGTTATTTCAGGCATGTGAAATCTTTGCACAAAAACAGCTTGTAAGGGAGCAAGTTTTTGTCCTTGGTCGTATGGGAAATGCTAAGGAAGCTCTTTCTACAATTATAAACAAACTGGAAGACATACAGGAGGTCCTAACCTGGTTATCCTCATTTTCTGAAGATATCTTTTGCTATGTTAACCAACTCGAGTCTATGGGGTTGGATTAAAATAACAGAAATCTCGAACTGTATGCAGGCCGTTGAATTTGTTATGGAGCAACACGACGATGAATTATGGGAGGAACTGATAAGACAGTGCCTCCAAAAGCCTGAAATGGTAATTGAATCAGATTCTGTTTAATCTTGAGACTGAAACTCCTTCAGTATCTTCATTCAACTTTTGTTATTGTTGAGCAGGTTGGGATGCTGTTGGAACATACTGTTGGCAATCTTGACCCTCTGTACATTGTCAGTTTGGTTCCTGATGGGCTAGAAATACCAAGGTATGTTCTCACCAAAATCTACTTTCCAAAGATCATGAAATCCTACAAAATATCATACATAACAGAAACCTTACGTCCTTACCAAATGAATTTCTTTCATCAGGATTCACCAACAATTTACAAACAGATTATCTATGACACCTTTGCGAGCTTATCATGACCATTATAGGATTGTGTTGATACTGTAGAATCCAGTTGATATACACCATCATATAATGCAAACTTTCCTTCCCTGGTTCAAGTATTTACTGAATCCTCATGCTTTGGATAGGTTGCGGGGTCGCCTTGTGAAAATTGTGACAGACTATCGAACAGAAACTTCACTGAGACATGGATGCAACGATATACTTAAGGTCAACTATCTCTTTTTCACTACCCTGCCTTATCTGCCATCCATCCTAACGTTTGCTGACCCTGCCTAGTACAGGCTGATTGTGTTAACCTTTTGGTTAAATACTACCACGAGGCTCGGCGTGGAGTCTACATGACAAGTATGGATGAGGAGGTGCATGGAACCAGAGTTGACGAAGGATCTTCACGAGTAAGCGAGAGATCATCAAGTCTGCGGACTTTAGAGATCAAATCCAGAACGAGATGTGGTGCCCGATGTTGCTTGTGCTTTGATCCTTTGTCTATCCAGGACATCTCTGTCATTGTGTTCTATTGCTGCCACGCATATCATCTGTCTTGCCTCGAAGGTGGGTTAGACTTGATGAAATCAAACAGTAATTCTCAGGATAGTGACGATGGCTCGGAGGAAGACGATGGTTCCCCGTCAGGCGAGTCACGAATGCGCTGTGTATTGTGCACTACAGCCGCTGCATAAGTCCATATTCTCATGTGTTGTTGTAAGTTTGAGCCCTGTAATTATTGTGTTCTTTTGGCGTGATACATATGTACAATAGGTTGATTCTTTGAGGGAAGCCATGTCCTCAGCAAGAGGAGTTTTGTGTAAATTTGACGCACCAGTTAATTCCTTGAGCAAAGTTGTACGGCAATTTTTAATGCCACGTTTGCCAGATCATCTAAAGTTCAAGACAGAATTGTTCTTTCTGAAGCTACTATGGGCCTGTTTTTTACTTCACAAGCTGACAGCTTTTAACTTTTACTATAATACCTAACTTTCAAACGAAGTATTTTCTCAAGAAGAGGTCTACAAGTTAAACAATCTACACGTTAAAAGCCTAATATCTGTACCAGTAAAAATTGCAAGTGAGTATCTGTCTTTTCGTAATCTGTACTGTAAACAGTCAAAATTCAAAAATTTCAGCCAAAAAGAACAGCCGAAGAGAAACCATTCAAATTCTTTCTTATGTTTAGAGGATAATTTTCTCTGGTACTGCAAAGCAGAAGAATAAGCAGAGCATTGTTATTCGAATTTATTGTTCAACTCCTTCATTTTATGTCGATGCCCTTTTGTCTCAAGCTCTGCAGAACTCTGCTTGGCATTCAAGTAAACCTTACATAGATCACATGAAAGTACTGCAAATTCAACATTGTATGCTTTGTTGTCATGCAAAGCTATCAACTCTATTTAACTTGCTAAGGTATCAGTGGCATAACTCATGCTATTGTCCTCAAGGAAAGGGCAACTAACGTAACCACCGCTGAAAGCAAAATACAGACATTTTCATGCAAAATGTACCGGTCTGAAGTCTAAACACTGTTCTCTTTTGGATGAGGGCATGGTACAATTCCCCAGTTTCTCCTCACTTCCTCCAAATCTTCATGGAAGTGCTTCTCATAGTACACAGACATCAGATCTGTACACTTGAGACCTGCTTTTGTTGCCCATGGGAAATAATGCTGGAAAAACACAGTCCTTGGTTTCTCACTGAACCTTGCAGAGCCCCCAACAACTGAGAGCATGCACATTGGGAGAAACATCTGTTCAAACTCGATCACCTTAAGGGCAGTCTCTCCAATCAGGTTGGTTGGAAGGCCAAACAACACGTGCCAAAAGTCATGCACCTCACGGGCACGAGTTGCAACATACGCGAGCTCGTCGGTGTCCATGAACCGAACTGGCGGGCGGTCGTCTGGTGAGAAGTTCCTTGATCCCATGAACTGAGCATATGCTGCACCAAATGTGTTCTGAGGCATGTCCCAGGCATGAGAAACCTGTGTGGATATAACCCGAGGACGCTCCAAAAGAACTTCCTGGGGGAATAAGCTATTTTAGTAAGATAGATTGGGAAAGAAGTCCATAGCACAACCGGAGAGAATTGTACCTTCAGTTGCCATGTCTTTCCATGTATATGCAAATTGCATAGTACTGGCGTAAGTGAACAGTTGCATCAGAATATAGCAATGTCAGATTTAAATTGTTTAGAATATTAACAAAGTTGGTCTCCAGCCCAACAAGGAACAATACTTTGGAAATTTAATCTAATGAACAATACAGCAATAAAAGAAAGCAACCCATAAAAAAATGCTTTATTGTAAACCTGTACCCCAATCCGATCTTTTCTGGATTATATCGACTCCATGAAACAAACCAAGTAAATAGGAAAACAATACTCCACAGCCATTCTAGTATGGCTGAATCATCCGTTGGCATTCATTCACATTTTTCACAGACACAATTGTGTTTTATAAAATTGAGCAATTATGCATATAACATCTACAAAATCTGCTAGTACCAAAGGCTATAAAACAATGTTCTAAAACAACAATAAATGTCCAAACAAAGAGACATGTTCGTTTCTGACAATAGAGGAGACAGTATGGGTTTACCTTGCCTTCAGCACTGTTCTTCATTCGCTGAAGCACACGCTCAAATGCTGGCTTCCCAGTAGTTTCCCCAAGAGCAGCTATCAGGTCAGCTCTCCTAGGATCAAGTAAGGCCCCAAATGCAGAACCTACTGCAACAGCTGCTTGTTGCCAACCCTTCAGATTAACTCGTGCCCCCTGCATGGCTCTACAAACAACAAGAAAAAGCAAGTAAGAACACTACAGTCTGATCCCGCTTTGCTAGACTATTCAATAATCATAAATCATAATAGTGTTATACAATTAAACATTACACACACGAGAATACTGCAAGTTAGCTACTTGTAAGTTGCGACTTGCGACTAAAGCTAACGATCCAATCATCCAATGACCCTTTGCATGCAAATAAATGCCGATGGCTTCATGGCTATATGTTGGCAAACACCAATAGGCCATGGAATGATAGGCGCCAAATGCCACTTCGATGAGGCATTTCATCGAACAGCTAAAGGGCGTCACCCCAAACACCGGCGAAGCAACGCATCACGGCCTGCATCAGCACTTGGCAACAATCCAGATCAAGCACCCGAAAAAAAAAATCACCGCATCCCATCAGCACCAGATCAAGCACCCGAACAAATCACCGATCCATTCATCACACTCCAGCCGCCAAACCCAAATAGAGATAAATTCGACGCGAACCGAGACGAACGTGCGACAGATGTAGAGGGAGCCCTTGCGAGCAACCCCGGAATCCGTGACGGCGCAGGCCGGAGAGGGATTGGAGCGTCGCGCGAGCCGGAGCGTCGCAGGGATGGCCGGACGGGAGGGACGGCGGTCTGGCGTCGCCGTTGCGTACGACCGAGTCTATTTGTAGAGTTATGGCTGGCTGGGAGGGTGTTTTCGCACAAATGGCCACCGAGGATTCGGAACACGAACCCGTAGAATTAGCGGAACAAAGGGCAGATTCTTTCGTCTGTGACTTATAATTTATAATTCTGATTATTTGTAAGAAACAGAACGCAGAGAAAATTAATCGTATGTGATTTTGATCGATATAAATAAACTCAGTACACTTTTTACTGTAATTTTTTTGTTAACCCCATCTTAAAAAAAACGTACCACTAGAAAACAAATTAATATAGCATAGGTCATAAGTCACAAGTGGAAAGAAGGGAGCCTAAGGTACCGCTCGACTGGGCTGAAATAAACTGGCTTATAGCTAAAATTGCATTGTAACTGGTTAAAATTACACTGTAGCTGATGGTGACTTATTTGGCGTAACTAAATTTTAAGAAAACTAAAAATAGAGAAAATACGTTAGTCCATTATAGACAACGCAAACGGATACAGGAAAAAAAGAAATGGCAAAAAAAACTCTAAAAAAGATTAAAAATCAGAAGAAAAAACAAAAATTATAACTGATAAAAAATAAACCAGAAACAACGAGTTTAAACGGAAAGGAGCGAGGCCTCAAAATACTGCAGCGTATGTAAATTGCAAATATAACCCTTAGAGAAACATCATTCCAGAAATACTCCCCGCCTCATCAGTCATCACCTACATGGCGATGGCGGTAGTGGGAGCGACCGCGCCTCGTTCCTGCTCCCTCGCCTCCTCGCCCCGACCGCCACCGCCTCGCCGCCGGAGGCCTGCGCCTCCTCACGCTTCAGGGGCGGTAGGGCCAGCGGTGGAGATAAGGGTTTGCACGAACCGGACGTGCGCGCGCCAAGGCGGACGCGAGGTCCTTGCGGCGCTCGGGGGCCTCGCGCCGCCGGGCGTCGACGTGGCCTCCTGCGGGTGCTTCGGTCGCTGCGGAGGGGGGCCAAACGTCGCCGCCTCCGTCGCCGGCAGCGCCGCCATATTCGGCCACGTGGGCACGGCGGCGCGCGCCGGGCAGCTCCTGGAGCACCTCCTCGGCAACGCGGAGTTCGACGCGGCCGTGGGGCTCGACGCGCTCGCGGCGCGGGAGAAGGCGGAAGCCTCCCTCGAGAAAGGCGACGCCGCCGAAGCGGAAGCCCTCTTGACGGAGGTCTGTACAAGGATGGCAGGGCGCCATTCTCACAAGAGCTTGGTGTTTCCTTTCTCTTCAAAATGGCTGAACAAAGCTGCAGTTATCTGCATGGTGTTCTAATTGTGACTTGTATGTGCTGTAGACTATTGGGCTCAATGCTCCTGGAGGCTTGCATCTGGTGTACAGAAGCAGGTCTGCTCTGTGTTTTTTAGTTCGGTTTGAGAACTAGTGTTTGGGAGTGTAAATATGTACTCGCATAAGCTTGGCATGTGATGTTTGGTGGCAATTGTGCAGGTCTAAGGCGAGATTGGCAATTGGGGGTATCGCCGGTGCACTTGCGGATGCCGATGAAGCAATAAGAATAGCTCCCAAATTTCCTCAGGTATCACTTCACTTGTAAATTAAACTCCTTGTTCATATTACTCCCAAATTTCGTCAGGTGTCACTTCACTTGTAAATTAAACTCCTTGTCTTGTTCATATTACTACATGCTTAGGTATGACGTAAGCCCCGTAAACTTGATTACTACAGATCGCTGGAATCTACTATGATATGTTGTTTTGCGTATGGATTGGATGGTTCAATTTGGCCATTATTTGTCACAAACATGTGCAATGCATATGCATTAACTAGTGACTTTGGGTTGGAGGAAGCCAGGAAGGGTTGCTATAACAATCGAATGAATCGATAAAACAAAACCAAATAGCATGCTTGACCATGAGTCCATGACTTTGGACTGCAAAATTTGGACTGCATGACAGTGCAATGCTTAGTTTTCCCAATACACACAAGTGGCCTCAGATGACAGGTGAAAACAACTATATTATATGCATCTGATATAAAAGTTATCTTCACATATAATCTGAAATGATATCCACTTGTTTAATATCGATGGAGGAGCTGTGCAATGCCAAATTGAAACTGTGTAATTAATATTCAATACATACATGCTGTGCAGTGTGCACTGTACACTGATAAAATTCAATTCTGATAATCACAATTATGTACCAATAGCATAGCCCTTGATTTTCTGTAAGCTCCATCGAGGCTTTAGGCACATCACGTTTCAAACTTCCTGCTTGAGTATCTTTTACCTCATGGCCTGTTCTTAAAACCTGATGGTGGATAGTTTTGTTGTTATGACATACTTCTGTGTTGCTCTATTTCTGATTGGGATGTAAACATGGGTGAGTTAGCCTTTAAATTCGCTGCATTTCCTTTTTTTGGTTGAATTGTGAAAAGTTGTCCTTTGGTGCTTGCCTTTCTTAATAAAGCTGCATGTTACCCTGCTGTTTTTAAAACAATTAAGTCTCATGGCCATGGCATGTTCGTCAGCTCTTATGGATCATGGCTATGCAGGCTCACCTGTCGCGAGGGGATGCACTATTTGCAATGGGGGACTACCGTGCTGCGGAGGATGCTTATGCAGATGCCTTGGACCTTGATCCATCTATACGTCGGTCCAAGTCTTTCAAGGTTAGTGTTGGACACATGCACTGCAATTTTGATATTTCTCTGTTCCAATTGAAGCTGCATAATTTAACGCTGGGAATTCTCCATTGTGACACGCTCCCTTGTTCAGGCCCGTGTAGGAAAACTGCGAGAGAAACTTGTCAGTATCAGTAGTTCATCGTAGTTCATACTGGAGCTTGCACTTCTGGAATCAACGGAAGTTTTACCCAGCAAGAAATGTATAGCTGATGGATCTTAAATTCTAAATGGCTCAATGCACACTCTGGAAGTATTTATTATATCTAGTTAGCTGCATACCTTCTGCTCAGCATTGTTCAGTTTGCACTTGTATAGTCTTCAGTTGACTGTTATTATAATTTTTCGAAGAAAATTTGTTTAACTATTGTATGATGTTCATAGGTTTAGAATTTGATCTCACATATTTGGAATAAAACGAGGCGAGATTGAGGTGTTGTACGTTGTCAACGCACTGAACCATGGGGAAGAGAACCTTGGCACTGAACACATGTCAGAAGTACTACTATGTTTAAGCAACTGCGCAACAGCTAGGAGGTCATCGCGAACTCGAGGCTGTACTGGGGTGTACCCCGGTGCGTTGGCCGACTGGTGCATGTGCCGACAGGCCGCTTACACTACGCAATCGAAAAGGACCACGCGCTAGGAAAGGAATATTTAATCCTATGCCACTCTTATGAGTGGAGTGGCAAAGGATTTGCCACCCTGGTCCACTATCAGTGACTCAGGTGACCCCACATGTAAGTGACAGCGAGAATTGACTATTCTTAAGAGTGGCAAAAAATTGAATCTCCCGCTAGGAAATGCTTGGTGTGCTAGAGTACCTGGAGGCTGCAAAGGAATATCAAATAAAAATGATGAATACCAATAAATATGATCTAAAACTATTTTATAAATATTTTGTTTATCTTACACATATGTATATTCATATTTAATAGCGAATGGTGTTTTTTGTGCAACATTACTTGGATGACATGGTGCAGCAGTTAATCTCCTTTTGCACTTTACTTTAAAGAAGAGATAAGTCAACTACAAAGAATTTACACCTCAAATTGTGATGGCGAAGAATCAGGAACTATGTCTTCTGCCAATTTAGGTCCTGTTTGGTACAGCTCCTACTCTCAGGTTCTTCTTTGGATCTGGTAGAGCTGTGTCAAACACTCAACTTTTTTAAAATGATCTGATCCTACTTTTCGTGAGGAGCAGAGTCTAAAATAAACAAGCTAGGAGAAGCAGCCCTTGGTGGATTCTAGTGAGGAGTCAACACCCTCAGGTTGAAATTACGCTTTTAAGTTCACACATTTTACCCGTAAAATGCCACTGGTATACCCTATCGCACACGCTCCAGCCGCTCGGCCTCCTCACGCACTCGCCCCTCTCGCGCTCGCCTATATCACCGTTGCCCTCCCTCGGGCCCGCCCCCTGCAACCTCCTCGCCACCTCTGACGATGGGCTAATCTACCTCTACGTGGACAGATTCGCCCTCCTCACCTCGCTCTGCACCTTCCCCCTCCACAAGGCCACGGACAGCCTCGCCGTGCACCCCTCGGGGCATATCGCTCTTGCCAAAACTAAAAAATTAGAATCCTTGGGGCTACCACCTCCTCTCCTCCCTCTAAATAATCGGCACATCTCTTAATGGGTCTAACCTATTGAGCTTACTAGGGAAGCTCGTCAACCCTACTAACATGGATTTTACACCCTCACGCATGCTTCTCAAAGCGTTTACAAGGCTCAACTCGTTAACTCTTTAGTGATTGATCCACATGATAATTCCAACCCTCCTTGACCTAAACCACTCTTCTTTCGCATATTTCCGTGCCGCGGTTTTGATCATGGCACCAACCCAGTATTTGGCCAACTACCAAAATACTCTTAATGAAGCTTTCGGACACCTTCCCTTGACTCCGTCTTCATCTCTACCTTAAAGTATCTCCACATATTTTGACATGCAACTCGTAGTTCCTAATGACTAGTCATTATGTCTTCATGTATTTGGATTTCCCTGAACCATCTCTACGTGCATCGGCCTCATCACTTGGCACACTACATGCACAACTCATCTCTCCACGATCCTTATCTTCTCTATGCTCCCGCTTGAGCCACATAGCCTCATCCGAACTTACACGACCACTCGGACCTTAGCTCCACCGCCTAGTCATGCTCCATTGATGTCCACTGCTATGTCCTCCAAACCACGTACACTTTCAAAGACCAAGCAACCATATCGAGCATAAGTTTCATACACTTGACTCATGTTAATCAAAACCATGCATCATGCAATGCAATACAAACCCTCATGGCTCCCAACTCATGAATTGATCTCAACGCAGCTCACCCTAAAAACTAGTTGCAGCCACCAATCTGGCCGCTCTCTTTAAGCTAATCGAACCGCCCTGGTCAAACTAACCAATGGTTGACGGTCTGACCGGCCACTCAGTGTGATCGTATTTCTAATGCCGATCACACCGGCCAATTCCCCTTGATCCGACCACCAACCAAGACCGACCCGAACACGCGCGCCCAAACCCCAAAACATGATCTCTGGAAAAAAAGCAACCTCCAACTAGAAATTAGTCATACCGTCCTTACGGTCTGACTGTCCCAAAATCCGGTCACACCAGGCCACCGGTCAGACCGCTTCCTCCCATCGGTCCGACTGCCAACACTGGTAGCAAACTTGAATTCTTTGAAACTCTTACAAAATTCAAATTCAACTCGACCAAAGTATCAATTGTTTCTTGTTATTTCATATTCTTAACTTCTATTGATCTTCCTCTATCACTGCAAGCTACATATTTGTATCTTTTCGCAAGCGCTACAATATGGCCCAATGCTTTTGGGTTACGGCAGATGGCTTTTGGCTCTGATTTTTGAGACAGTGACGGACGACGCACATGGTCTTGAGATTGGGAAGCCGCATGGAAAAGAGGCTTCGAGAAGCCATTTGAAGAAGCCGTCTGTAAGATCGAGGAGGCCGACTAGAGAGGTGAATAGTCATTTCTAAAATTCTCTCTTTTAAACTCTATTTGAGCTATTTGGCTACACACAACTCATAATGCATCATTTTCTCCAACTCCATCAACACGTGATGGTTTTCATTTGACTTGATGATCAACACATGATAATCTCCTCTTGGACATGCATCAACTCATGATGCATCATCTTCTTGATGGCCTTCAACACATTAAGCCATCTTCCATCAAGACTTGATGATCTTCGATACATGAAGTCATCACAAGTCATCCTCATTTGTAACACCGAACCTATTCATACAGCTCATGAAAATGTTAGTCTACAAAGCAATTGTCGTCAATTACCAAACTACACCATTAACACATAATGGAGGGATTAGATTCAACAATATTCCCTTTTTGGTAATTTTGACAATCTTAACAAACAATAAGATAAAAAGTGATTTACGAGTATACAACTTGTACACAATAATTGTATACTCTAAGATAAGTTTTAAACAAAACTTACTTATCCGTTTGTCATTAATCATTCAACCATTAACACATAATGGAGAGGTTAAATGACAACCCGATTACACATGAGTATATATAAACTACACAAGCTATATATACTCAAGAATGTATTTGAAAGTAAAGATCCTAAATATGCATATTAAAAAAAAGCATGGATCAATATATATGAATCCTCAAAATATAGAGAGAGATCTCCCTAAATGTATACATACAAATGTGTAAAAGAAAACATATGCACATTTTTTTTTAGACTACTTGTGGAGTTCAATCTATATTTTGGATCTAAGGAATGCACTAGTATATGAGAAAGTGTGATTTCGAATGCAAATCTCTTTGATTTCACCTTTTTCTATCCAAATGAGCCTAAGCTATAGTATACTTACACAAACATATTAACCTCATATATACATTTGTCATTAGCACCAAAATAGTATAATAGTATTTGTCATTATCACCTAAATCAACTTAAACGGAGCTTGATCTTTCACCGTCCCGTTTATTTTAGTTTTCGGAGAAGTCGAAGCTAAAAACCAGAAAAAAGTGAAAAATAAAATGTTGCATGCAAAATGCTTCGGTAGCTTTGTTTCTGACAGCTCAAAACCTTTGTTAATGTATAGTTCTGTTCTTTTTAACTTTTCAGTAGTCTAAAAGAACAGATCTTGTAGCTTCTGAAATGCTGGCTTTGGAACCTCAGTAACTTGATAGTCTGCTGTAGTTCAAGGTTATACATTTCAAGCTTCAGACGTACCTTTCCCTCTTGTAAACATCAACTGAATTGGAAGGGTCTACATCAACGAAGCCTTAGTTTCAGGCTTATAATCTTTCTTATTGCTATTCTTGCTCATTCATTATCCATACGTTGTGTGCAGCTCAAGCTTTCGTCAGGTCAAGGTGACGAGCGAACAGGGCGAAAGGGAGGATCCTGGATCCGACTCGCATATTTCCCTCCCACCGTTTCGGATGCGTGGCGCTAAAGCGAAGCTCGCGTGGTGGCAACTGTGACACTAAACCGCTCGTGGTAATTTTTATTTTTTGGCCAGTGCCTGGTTATGGTTACTTGGAATTTATCCATCCATATTCCATCAGGCGGCGTTCGTGTTCGGGTCTGCCTTGTATCGCCGGATTGCATGAGCACTTTGCCTTGTATTGCAGGATTGCGTGGCACGAAGTGAATATTTTTTTTTGTAGCGCTGCGTCATGCAGAATGGGCGCATCTGAACTCCAAACAACTCAAAAGTGATGTGCTACCGATGTGCCATTGCCTTTGCTCGGTTGGGTAGCGTCCATGGTAAGATGGAAAAAGGTTGGAAAACGAGATGATAAAGGCTCCTCCTTTTCTACCCATCTTGTAATTTATGATTTAGTAATTAGTTTTAAACGATCTGTTTTTTTAAGATAGAGTCAACGAAAATATTATAGTAAAAAATATATTAAATTCAGCTATACCGATCAAAATCACATATAACTATTTTTCTCTATATATTATCTCTTACAAATAATTAAAATTTAAAATTTTAAACCATAAACAACATCCTAGTAAATCAAACCAAAATGGGCACAATACACAGGCAAAAAAAACATGATAAAAGGCATGTCTTTCACACTGGTGTCGTCACGATCTAGGTGCCGCTAGTTACACAGATAGCTAAGCTAAAACGGCCCGGTACAAAGCGTGTGGAAAGTGGTTGGTTTTGTACTTAGGGTGAGTATATGACGTACTATTTGCCTGGCATGCACATTCTCGCTTGATTCCCTGTACCAAGCTTGCATCGTGTTGGTTCGGATTGCCTGTATGGGAGCGTACAGTTTGGCGGTAGTTTGTAACTTTTTTATTATAATTAATTGATTTTTTACTGTAGTTACGTAGTTTATTTGATATAATTAAACTTAAAAAATAAAAAAACAGATTAACCTATTACGAATAATACGAAGAAATACAGAAAAAAAATCTAAAAAAATAAAATTAAAGAATAATAAATTTAAAATAGAGACCAGAAACTATTGCTGAAACCAACGGCACCAAATCTTCCCGAAATCATGATCAAAACAAATAACCGTGACTTCTTAAGAGAAGAAGCACCAAGAACATTCGCGTGGGAGGGGATCTTCTACTCCCTGACCCTGTTCCCGTATTGTATTTATTATTACAGTATTCTAACTCGGTTGGTACGTACTTGACATGATCCGTGGATGAGTGCAAGCCTTGCACTGAAAATTACTTTCCGCGGGGCAGAAAAAGCTTCTGCGGTTGCTCAAGAAGAAAAGAAAGAAGATGTTCAAATGGTATGGTTTTGTCAGAACAATCCAAATACTAGGCAAAATGGTCAAGCTGTTTTGCCGTTCTCAATTTTTTTTTGTTAGAAAAGAAAATCGACTATGGCAAGAAGAGAAAGAGGCGTCAAGGAGCGAAAAGGTAAAGAAGTGTTTTGGGTACGCGTCTTAGGCGGCGGGCCCAGCCCCCGGATTCGCGTCACCCTCCCCGTCCCGGGAACGCGTTGTTGCCGGGGGCAAAAGCTTCCCTCCCGTCACCACCTGTCCACGTTGCTCACACCGTCCGCCCCCTTTCACGCCTCCGACGCCACGCCACCTCTATATCTCGTCCCTCCGTCTCCCCCCTCTCACCTCCCCCATCCAACGCCGCCACGAGCCCCACACAAAGCCCCAGCCAGCCAGATGTTCCTCGCCGACAAGTACCACTCCCTCCTCCCCTTCCACCCCGCCGCCTCCAAGAACCACCCGGGCAAGGCGCCGGCCAGGGCGGGGCCCACCGCCTGCTTCGACGCCGCGCTCGCCGCGCGCCTCCGGAGCCTGCTGCCCCTGCCGACCTCCCCGCTCGCCGCGCTAGCGCCTCGCCCGCCTCCTCGCGATCACGCTCGGGGACGCCGTCCCCGCGCTCGCCGGCGAGGGGACGCGGCCGCCGTCGCAGCGCACCTCGACGCCGGCGTCGCGCTCCTCGATGCCTGCAACGCCATCGCCGCCCGCCTCGACCGACTCCGCCGCCGCCGCCTCCTCTCCAGCTTCGCACTCCACCTCCTGTCGTCATCATCGTCTTCCCCTTCCGCCTCGTCAATCCGCCGCGCGCGAGCTGCGCTCGCCGACCGTGACGATCGCGCCGCGGCGTCCCCTCCCCCTCCGCTCCCTTCCATCCCGTTTGATCAACCCCGTGGCCGCCTCTCCGCCGCGGCTCGTGTCCTCCTCGCCGTGGACGCCGTTTCCTCCCTAGCAGCGGCAACGGCGGCCGCCGTCCTCGGCGGTGGCGCCCTCGAGGTCGCCTTCCCCCTGGTTTCCGGCGACTTCCCGTGGGCGGAAGCCTTCAACGCCGTCTCCAGCCAGCTCTCCGGCCTCGCCACCAACACCGGCGAGGTGGACGCCGTCGACGAGGTCGTCGGCAAGCTCGCGTCGGTTCTTGACAGCGAAGGGGACATCGGCGAGGCGGCGATGCGGGCCGCCACGCAGGAGGTGGAGAAGCGGACGGAGGAGCTGACGGCGCGGCTGGACCGCCTGTCCGACGCCGTTAACGGCGTGTTCCGCGCGGCGCTGTGCCTCCGCAACGCCGAGCTTGGCAGCTTCATGGTGGGACCCGCCGAAAAGACATGTAAATAGCCGTTACTTCTGTGTAGCTATACTCGTATGTTACTGTATAATGCAGTGTTATATTTGCAGGGCAACATTGGCTGATGTCTTAGCCAAAAACTGGTTTGGGTTGTGCGACTCTGGTAATTTGTCTGTGTCAAGGAGACCACATCTGATCCAGTAAAATGTGGGGAAATTGTTGCCAATGTTCACCCGGCTCTGTAATTTTGGAATTTTTGATATATTTGACACAGTTTACATCCGTACTTACAAAAATAGTAGTATATCTGTTATATTGACAAAAAATGTTATTTTTACCGTCCGATGGCCGAGCAGCAACGCCGGAGGCGAACAGGTAGGCCCTGTTGTCCCACTAGCGGATGGCAGGCGGTCTGCCACCCCACCACCAGACGATAGTTACCTACCACCCTATGGCCAGACGGCAGGTGATTAAGCCACCTGATTAGCCGGCTTAATTACCTGCTCTATTTTTTGCATATTATTTGTTTTAATTCTTAAATATAGCAAATGAGTCTAAAAAATTATGAAATTTTATATGCAACCTCTTGACACAACATACTTGATTGTAATTTTTTGTTAATTTTATCCGCTATGAATGTTGCTCAAAAATTCGACGACTTTGATATTTGTAGGAGTTGTTATATATAACAAACGAGCTTCAAAAATTACAAAATTTTATGTGAAGCCTACCAACACAGCATAGTAATTGAGTATTTTTTTGGAATTTTATATGCTCCGAATATGTCACGTTAATTTATTTTAATTTAATCATGAAATAACGATGCTCAGGCATCTTGTGCAATGTCTGATCTCTGTTCTTCGCACATATGTCGACCCGTTGTTGCTATATTTTCTTTCCTGCTGCATCGTTCGTACAATTGTCACTCTGTCCGTGTCGGACCCCTCGCGTGCTCCCTCCTCCGCACAAATATCGTTATGTCCGTGTCGTCCCCTCACGCCCACTCTCTTGTCTGCACATTTGTCAGTGTTACCAGGCTGACCCCTCACCCGAAGTGCTGTTCGTCGACAAGGAGTCTTTAATTTGCGAGGTAAGCGCACCGGATTCTCTTTTCGCTCGGCCATAAATACGAACCTCGCGTAATTTGTCATCGCTCATCTCAGCCGCTCATCGCAGAAGCTCATTCTCGCGGTTGTCGCTCAAAATTAAGAGTGTGTAACTCATCATTTTGAGAAAGCTAGTGCATAGCTCGTTAAGGACGTGGCAGGAGGATGCGTCAGTGCTGATTGCTTCTCCCGAAAGGCAGGTAATTTTTATCGCATGCTTTCGACGTTTTTTTGTAGTCCTAATTAATTAGTATTATTTAGTTGGTCGCAATTAATGTAGTTTGTATTACAAACTAAGTAGGCCGTAGTAATTTAGACATATTTTTACTATTTTTATGTATGTACTATACCCATAATTTATTATTGTATGGTAGGATGTAATTAAGCAGTCGTAATTACTGTAGTAGTAATTAGTTACGGATAAGTAATGAGTTAGTGCTGAGTAATTAAGTGCATTGTTGAGTCAAACTCTATCCGAATAATATTTACACTTTGTATATCTTACTTTATAACATCAATAATTCCAAAAATGCAGGCAATCGAGGGTGGGTCGGCATGCTACAGACTGACGGCCAATGTAGCATGAGTGGACGATAGCATGGACGAACAGGGCGCATCTGGATGTCATCATGGAGTAGCGTCCATATGACGTCCGGACGTGCGACGAGTACCTAGAGTGGTACATATCCCGGTCACGTAGTAGACTCACCGTTTATCCACCATATCGCCCCGAGCAGATTACACATGACGACAGTCTACAACACTCGGTCGATCGCCACAGCATTTCGCAGCGGTATAACAGCGTAAGACAGTTACAATTTCTGATCGTTTCATTTACGAAATTTATACTGGTCGTTATTGAACCTGTGTCGTATGTCACTTCAGTTGGAACGGATGCAGCGCATCGCAAGCGCGTCCGAGACCGCCCTCACTTGCGCGGACACTCCACCGGCCGTGCAAAATACTTTAAAGTACATCCTAAAGCATTCTAAAAAATGATGCACAACCTGAGTTGTGGCTGTTCGATGGATCACACTGTGCACATCAAGCACCCAGTGGGGGCACAATGCTCAGGCGTCGTAGTACTAGCCGTTTCTCATCCGTGGGCCGTATCGACTAGGAGGTAACTTACGTACAAACACACGTTTGGTTTTCATGTTAGGCCTTACATTTCGTTAATATCATGGCGTTCTCCCGCCGCAAGTCCGTTATCGAGATGCATCACTTTTGACATACGTACCACCTACACAGAGCACTGCTCCTCGTCATTCATCTTCGCTGCACATCTGGAAGTTATGTGATTTGTATTATACATCCAGAATATTTATTATGACTAACATCGTTTCATCTTATAGCCTCCAATTAAACGTGGGGATGACGTCGAGTCCACCAATGATGATACAGACCTCCCAGATGCTTTCAGGGAGAGGTACACAACGCTAGGGTTTGCAGCGTACACAGGGCAGAGCTCAGCGTTCACATCATACCTAGTGTTTGGAGACTTCAGTGGATAGAACTCCTTCGACTTCGTTGCCACATCGTACAGTCAAGGCGAGAGCTCCTCCGCATCACGAGGGGGATTTCTTGAGGCCTTCGTTCACGACATTATTGCTGGCGGCTCGCAGTTCGGTATGTATCAGTTAGAGGACATCGATGCTTACCGGACCCAATCTGCTGTACCTCAGCCTACTGGACTACCGCTGGAAACTCAACAAACGGAACGGTCTTCATACCTCCTCCGAACCGAGATGTAGTCTCCGGATTGGCTGACATACCCCACGGGATATGCTCATGCTCAACGGAAGACGATGCCACACAGGGCAAGGCAGACATGATGAGGAGATAGCAGTGGCTCAGATGGATGAGCCACATCGCATCCCGTGTGTTACATTTTTTGTACTATTACATGTAGTTCTACAAATATTCGTAATGTATGAAATTCTAAAAAAATAGAGTTCACGTACTACAAAAGATACCTAAGCATCACTAATTTTATAATTAAATTAACATAAAAAATTTAAAGTATATAAAATTTTAACCATAAACCATATCTTATCTTTTCAGCCGAACAGAGCCGGCTGTTAAGCTGAATGGCACGAGCGTCCATCGACAGCCGAAAGCCCGAAGCGCTTCGCGAGCCGCATGTGCCGGAGCGCCCTCCCCCCACTGCCCAACAAACCCGTCAGCGCGGATGCAAACCGCACGTCGAAGTGTCAGCGGCGCATGGGCAAAGGCGACGGGGGGTTTGCCGAAAGGCGTGAAGTGTTCGCGACACCCGCTCAACAGCTAGTCGGGTCAAGTACCATCTCCCTGCACTTGCAGTCGCTGCAGCCGTCACGCAAGCGCGCGTGCGCAGGCGCAGTTTTGCCGTCGCGGCAAGCGCATGCGCCGGTCGCTGCCGTCGTCGCTCACTGCTGCCTGTCGCGGTGCGGAGCCAGGCGAGGTAGCCCTGCCCGACACTATCGAGCAGCGATTGCCCACACACTAGCGCTACTCCCGATGGGGACGCCATGCTTGCTTGGCATCTGAGCATCTCCGATCGTACGTACTTCTACTAGAAAGCAGGCTGCATCGTAGCTGCAGTAGTACCATGCACTGTCCTGCTGCGAGATACGGAATCGCTTGCTCTCTCCTCGATCGTACTAGATCCATCTTTTTCTAGAAATCTGTTGCAGCTGGGAAGGACCGGAGGGAAGTGCACACCGTAGGATGCAGCGCTCATCCTAAAAATTAAGTTTTTTTTATACTTTAATGAGAAAAATTAAAATTAAGTTTTTTTAGATTTTTTAATTTCTGCAAAAATATTTGAACTATTTCTTACGGCACTTCTATATTCGAAGCACACATTAAAATTTTTTACTGAAAAAATAGTTAGCATGTCTGACTTACACTATCATGATGGGTCACATCTTATTTTTCATGCGAATGTGATGGAGAGGATGTGGTGAATAGATAAATTTCACTTTTATATTAGTAGAGAATAGCAGAGTACAATGACCAAATTAACCCCGATTTCGCGCCCGTCTTGTTGCAGTCGAGTGCCAAAGTAAAGATTCGCAAACGTTTGTAGTTTGCTTACTTGCATTCTTGCGATCGCCACCAATTCTCGGAGAGTAATAACCCGTGAAACTTCGTACTTCTTTTTCCTAACCCTTTTGTTTTGCTTAAAATTTGTTTTTTCCTTCGCATCGTTGCGTTTAAAGAAGAGCATGTGCGGAATCTCGACGATCATAAGTTCGTACTCAAAAGTTCCTTTACTCAATATTTTGTACCAAGTAGGTTTAAAATTTTTCAGGAAAATTTCACCGTATGAGTCATGACTGCACCATCTACGGAAGATATTTGCAGGCAAACGAGACGAAATTCTCAAACAAAAGCAAAACGAAAAAAAGCGAATCGAACATTAAATCGTGGGTGGCCAATTAGGCCACAAAGTCCCAATACCCCAACGAAGCCGAGCACGGCCTGCCAACTCCGCAATCAACAACCACGCAAGGCACCGGGCGCCGGTCATGGCAAATCTCGCTTTCCTTGTGACGCTTCCTGCGCTCTTCCGCGCATTGGGCCGCCGCGCCGCTGCCACCGACTTTGAGGTCGGTGGAGACGACGGCTGGGTCGTGCCGCCGGCAAACGAGGCCGGCATGTACAAGCAGTGGGCGTCCAAGAACCGCTTCCTCGTCGGCGACAGCGTCCGTAAGAAAGACTCAGTTCCTTCGATCTCATGTGCTTCCTTAACACAGTTGGTGCTGTAATTCTATTGGCGATGGCATTGATTCGCAAACTGACCGTACGTGCGCATCGATGGGTACGTACGTAGATTTTGAGTACAAGAAGGACTCGGTGATGGTGGTGGAGGAGGACGACTACAACATGTGCCGGTCGTCGCACCCCGTCTTCTTCTCCAACAACGGCGACACGGAGCTGCGGCTGGACCTCCCGGGCCTCTTCTACTTCATCAGCTGCGTCACCGGGCAGTTGGCCACGAACCCCACCCCCCACCCCCGGCGCCCAGTCGGCGCCTCCCAGCCCGACGCATCCGAGCGCCGGGCACCAGCGGATTCACCGGTGCCATTACCGTCGCGGCAATGCTGTTGCCGGACATTGTGCATGGTGTCTAAGGCGACGCTCCATCCAGCTTCAGGCTTTGGCTCGTGGCTTGTTGAAATTATGTCTGATGGCTTTTAACTTTTTAAAATAAAAGTTTAAAAAATTAAGAAAAAAATAAAAAATATTATATCATCATACACAATACAAATGAACAAAGAGGAAAACAGAGGTAAAAATATTAAAAAGGCTAAAATAAATCAAAATTAGAAACTAATATATTTTAAATGTTTTCTGATTTAAATAAACTGAAAGCTCAAAAAACAGTAGCTGAAGCCGTTATAATTAGCGTAGCTGGCCGGATATCTACACGTCTTTGAAGCTTATTTGTTAGGTTTGTGCATGCTCACCGAATTTTGTTCGGTGTCGCTTAATTGGGGTATTAAGATGTGCATGGTTTGTTTGTAATCATCTAGTGCTTTTCCATGTCGTGCTCTGTTGTTCGGTAGAGTTGCGTGCCGTTCCTACTGAAATTTTGATATTCAGAATTAGATGGATGGTTAGCGATATCTCGTATTCTTATATGATGTGGTGGAGGATATCTTGCAAGAGATTTTACTAACACACCACAGCGAATTTCCACACACAGGGTGATTGGGGTTTCTCTTACCGAGAACATAACGGCAGTCCAATCTTCGTTTCGGCCCAAGCAAGTCCGCGGTCCGAATTTATTGCCCAGCCCTAGGTGCAAGCGAAACAACAGGTCCGGGCGGCCGGGCGTCGGCAGTGGCATTTTGGAGACGAGTCGGAGGTCCGCACGGCGAGCCAGACTGGTTTCAAATTTCGCCGCTCTTCCTCTTCCTCGTCGCGACGCGCGCCCATTTTGTCCATTCCGAGCTACTGAACCACCCAGATCCCCAACCAACCAAGCCGAGCAAAACGCTCCGTCGGTTCCCAAAAATCCCCAAGCCCCATGGCTCCGGCCCCTCCCACCGCCCCAAAAACATCGCCGACTTCCTCATCCGCCCCTCCAAGCGCCTCCGCCCCAGCACCACCCCACGCCCGCCGCCTCCCTCTCGCCGGAGCAGCCCCGCCGCGCCGACACCAACCTCGCCCTCGCCCGCGCGCGCCGCAACCTCCGCCTCGCTGTGTCCAAAGGTACTCCACGCCCCCACTCTCCCTAGGATTCCGTTGGGGCGTACGCCCGATTCATCGGGTCCTGTAGCCGTAGGGTTTTGGTGCTGGGCGTTTTAGCGTCGGGGGCGCTGCGAAGCTGGAGGAGCTGCTCATCGAGGAGACGTGGCTGGAGGCGCTCCCCGGGGAGCTGCGAAAGCCCTACGCGCTCGAGCTTTGCCGCTTAGTCGCCCACGAGCGGCTGCACGGCAAGGTGCCCGTCTACCCACCACCGCACCTCGTCTTCCACGTGCTTCACACCACCCCGTTCGACAGCGTCAAAGCAGTCATCATCGGCCAGGTATCGCTTCCATCCTCCCCTACCGTCTCCCATCCCTGGAACCCTTCTCCTAACCTATCGAATCGTGTGGATTTTTGTTCACCTGCTGCTTGATATTTGGATACATGGGAGCAGAAACGCGCGGCGATTTCTTAGCTTTACCTGTGCAAGTTATCACGTCTCTGCTGGTTTTGTGATGGAATAGCCTATTAATGCACCGTGTGTGAAATGTTGCATAGATAAGGAAAAATTGATAACGTGAATGTCTGACAGTTTCACTAATGTAACTTCATTTTTAAGATCTGATAGCTTATTTGCATAAAAGTTGGTCCATTTGGTCTGCCTTTGGTTCAAATTTTGTTTTGTTACAGTACTTGCCGCTGTATGGTGTTAAACTGACAACATTGATAGACCAATTCGGCAATTCCATGTCGCTGGAATGCAAATTATTGCTTCTGATTCCTATACCATATTATGCTACAATAACCTTTTCAAGCTATTTTGTCTGTGTGTTCACCTTGTTTGCTCCTATTAAAGGTAGGAATACAATTTACCTTTGCTTCGATAGTTTTGGATGTTATAGATCTCTAGGTATTTGTTTGTTGCTTTTGTGTGATGCTGCTAGCCTGCTTAGACATATTTGCCACAATAGTTTGTTGGCATAAGAATTCGACAGTATTATATTTATGACCTCATCCTTTTCTTCAGCTATTAGCGGGTGACACTGTTTTGTTGCACTGAGTTTTGTTGTTGAACCTACCATATGGTTTTGCTTTGTCCTTGAATCTACTTTGCATCAGTATTGCACGCTAGATGTTTTACAATGCAATAAGTTCTGATTTTTTTATCTTGAGCTACTTAGCCCCAAGCAAAAGTTATCGATGCCTGCCTTATGATACACCGCACAATATGCCACAGTTTTTTTTGGGCAAAAGTTCAAATGCATTTGTACCATTCTTCTTCAGTGTTTCATGTTGCAGAATGTCTACTTTTCAGGATCCATACCATGGTCCTGGTCATGCCATGGGATTGGCTTTCTCAGTACCAGAGGGGATCAAAATTTCTTCCAGCTTAGTGAACATATTTAAAGAGCTGCATAAGGACCTAGGTTGCATTGTGCCATCACATGGGAACTTGGAAAGATGGGCTGTGCAGGTAAGATGCATTGGAGTAAATTGCCTTTATACGTAAAATAGTAGTTTTGCTTGTTAGAGTGATCTCAGGGATTTGGCCCAACGGCCAAATCCCAACCTTCTCCTTGGCATACGATCGGGCGCCCATTAATAATTTGGTGGGCCCTCGCCGACGCCATATAAATAGAGGTGGGGGCCGGGGTGGCACGCACCCCAAGGTTCACCGTGCCACCGCCACACCCCACCAACAAACCCTAGACCCGATCTAAGAGGGGGCGCTCCAGCGACGGGAAGTTCCACCGTGCCGTCACCGCCAGGAGGTCGCCGCGCACTGGAAGGAGCCGATCTTCACCGACCGTCGCTGCCCTAGCGCAGATCTCCGCCGACGCACCGCGATGACCAACTCTACTTCCTCTACTTCGGACGGTATCCCTACTCCATCTCTCTCTCTCGGTTTCTCTCATGAACCCCAAAGAAAAGACCACCCATAGATTACTTCATTGGTATCGAGCCTTGATGGTGTAGATCTAGATGGGAAGAATCAAAAAAAAAAAAAAAAAACAAAGGGATCGGCCACTTTGGGTCCGGCCGTGAGCCATGACTTCTGCTCCTTGCGCTGTCGCTTGGGGCGCTTGCCGCCCGATCTGTGCCATTGTCCCATCTTGCGCCTCTCTCTCTAAGCTGCTGCCGCTTGCAAACAAGCGCGCTTGCGGCGCCGCCGTCTTGGTGCGCCGCCGCCTTCTTGCCGTCTTGGCGGAGCCTTCTTGCGTGCCCGCCGCTTCACTCGCCGGGCGCCACCGGTGTGCAGTCTCGCGTCGCCCTGCGTGCCGAGCGACGGCAAGATCGACTATGTGAAGGATAACAAGAAAAGACTTTCAACAAGAACTCTCCTCAAAGAACAAGGAAAAGCCTCGTTTTCGACCTCAGCGAATAATTTCTCGGTGGAGAAAGATCGGTGTCTTCATTGCAAGAAAAGAGACATTACAAGAAAGATTGTCCCGATTTCTTGAAAATGATTATGTCAAAGAAAGGTGAGAACATTATTACGTTCATAAATGAATCTCGTATGTACAATATTCAAAATCTACTTGGTGGATTGATTCGGTGCAACTGCTCATGTTGCTAATAATTTGCGAGGATTCCGTTCGACGAGGAATACGCAAAGAAAAGAAAGATGCGTTAAAGTCGCAAATGGAGTCCAAGCTGAAGTTGAAGCCGTTGGCGATCTTTCATTAGAATTAGCTGATGGCTTCACTCTTTTACTTAGAGATGTTCTTTATGTTCCCTCTTTACAGAGGAATTTGATTAGTGTTTCATGTTTGGACAATGATGGTTATGATTGTAATTTTGGAAATGGCAAGTGTGAAATAATGTTTAATAAAGCATGTGTTGGTCTTGCCATTAAACAAGATGAGCTTTATTTATTGTCACTTCATGAAAGTGTGAATTCTGTATGTGATGTGAATGAGCGTATATCCTCGCCTGAGAATACGAACAGAAAACGAAAGAGAACTCATACTGAATCGTCGAAATTATGGCACTGTCGTTTAGGCCATATTTCGAGGGGGAGAATAGAAAGACTAGTTAAGAATGATATTCTTCCTCTACTAGAGTTCTCAGACTTAGAACAATGCAGAGAATGCATTAAAGGAAAATATGTAAAGAAAATTAAGAAAGACGCCAAAAGAAGCACAGGAGTTCTACAAATTATTCACACAGATATTTGTGGTCCTTTTTCTGTGAAAAGTGTGGATGGATATGACTCGTTCATAACATTCACGGATGATTACTCCCGTTATGGATATATTTATCCAATCAAAGAAAGAAATGAAGCCTTGGATAAATTCAAGATATTTAAGGCTGAAGTTGAAAACCAACACGATTTAAAGATTAAGATAGTCCGATCGATCGTGGTGGGAGTACTACTATCGACATACCCCATATGGACAAGTTCACGGACCTTTAGCAAGGTTTTACAGAAAATGGCATAGTAGCCCAAGATTCTACACAAGGCGAACCTCGGCAAAATGGAGTAGGCGAAAGACGCAACCGCACCACGATGGATATGGTGCGAAGCATGATGAGCTACTCCACACTACCGTTGAGTTTATGGATGGAGGCGTTGAAAACCGCCATTCATATTCTCAACAGAGTGCCTAGTAAGTCGGTGCCCAAAACACCGTGCGAGATGTGGACGAGGAAGAGTTCCTCACTAAACCACTTACGTGTGTGGGGAGTCTGCTGAGGCTAAAGTATTTAACCCAAACCTTGGGAAACTTGATCCCAAAACGATGAAGTTGCCATTTCATTGGCTACCACGAAAAGTCAAAGGTTTTCGTTTCTCGTCGAACAGATATACAAAGTTTGTAGAAACGAGACACTGTCTTCTTAGAGGATGAAATGATGAGGGGAGCATGGTAGCTCGAAGATTGACCTTGAAGAGAAGCGGACGTGTCGCCCACTCAGATGATTCAAGAGCCATTCTTCGGACTACTGCTGTCGCTACACCGCGGTACAAGACAACGTGGTGCCAAGACTGTTATTGTTCCTCCGTGGCAACAATGAATGAGAATGAAGAACATGTTCTTGAGGATCATATAGAACCAATTACCACAGATGAGGGGAGCAACATGACCTCAAACGAAGATGTACCAAATGTGGAGGCCCCAGGGTCTCAAAGAATAAGAAGATCGACTATTTCGATGATTATCGAGTTATCATACAGAGGAATTTCAAATGGAGGATGATCCCACCTCATTTGAAGAAGCCATGAGCGAAAATTCCTCAAAATGGCTTGAGGCCATGGAAGAGGAAATGAGGTCCATGAAGGCTAATAAAGTGCGGGACTTGGAAATTATTCCTAAAGGAGCCAAAACAAGAGGGTCAGTAAATGGGTCTACAAGACAAAGCTTGACTCCCAAGGGAATGTAGAAAGATACAAAGCGCGACTTGTGGCAAAAGGTTTTACGCAAGAGAAGGATTGATTACAATGAGACTTTTCTCCGGTCTCATGTAAAGATTCCTTCGAATCATAATGGCATTAGTTGCACATTATGATTTAGAGTTACATCAAATGGATGTAAAGACGGCATTTCTTAATGGGGATTTGGAGGAAAATGTTTACATGGCACAACCGAAAGGTTTTGTTGTGGAAGGAAATGAAAGAATGGGATGCCGCCTAAAGAAATCGATTTATGGGTTAAAGCAAGCTTCAAGACAGTGGTACTTGAAGTTTGACAGGACAATAAGAAAATTTGGGTTTAAAGAGAATGTAGAGGACAACGTGTTTATGCAAAGTTTAAAGATGGGAAGTTTATCTTCCTAATCACGTATGTGGATGATATTCTACTAGCTAGTAGTGATGTCGATGCTCATCGGAGACAAAGAAGTTTTGTCCTCAAACTTTGATATGAAAGATCTTGGTGAAGCTTCGTTCGTTCTAGGGATCGAAATTCACCGGATAGAAACAAAGGGTATTGGGACCGTCGTAAAAGGCATACATAGAGAGAATATTAAAGAAATTTGGTATGCATAAATGTAGTCCTTCACCGCACCTATAGTCAAGGCGGCAGATATGGGATTTTCAATGCCCGGGAACCGAGATGAGATCGATCAAATGAAAGCGGTTCCATATGCTTGGTGTCGGAAGCTTGCGGATGCTCAAGTGTGTACTCGCATACGACTTAGCGTTTGTTCCGGGTTACTTGGCGATTCGAGCAATCACGGAATAGAACATTGAAATTGATAAAGAAAGTCTTGCGTTATTTGCAAGGCACAAAAGGCCTCATGATGACATACGAAAATCGATACACTCCATATAGTGGGGTATCTGATTCGATTTTGCGGAGATGATAGAAAGTCTACATCCGGATATGTATTCACTCGCGGGAGGAGCTATATCGTGGAAAAGCTCAAAGCAAACCGTCACTACATCGTCCACAATGTATGCCGAGTTTGTAGCATGTTATGAGGCTACAGGCGGTGAAGCGGCTTAAGAAGTTCATACCGGTTTAAAAGTGGTTGACGACATCAATAGACCACTTAAGTTGTCTTGCGATAATGAACCCGATAGAACGTATGCCCACAACAATAAGTCAAGTGGTGCCGCCAAACACATTGACATAAAGTACTATGTTGTGAAAGATAAAGTCCGGATCGGATCATAAGTCTTGATCATATAAGTACCACAAAGATGTTAGCGGATCCGCTTACAAAAGCTTACCACCCAACGTGTTCGAGAGAACATGTAGCCGGCATGGGTTTAAGGAAAGCCTATGATTCTGGACTATAAAAGGCCCAAAAGATTAAAGTAACTATTTGAGCGAGAGGTGTATTGTAGTCATTGAATCTATCGGCGATTGACCGTGACGATGAGACATGTTCTATGCACTAATCTGTGATGGAATGAGTAAAGTCAAAAGTAATTAAAGATAAAGTATAAAGTGAGATCAAGGGGGAGAATGTTAGAGTGATCTCAGGGATTTGGCCCAACGGCCAAATCCCAACCTTCTCCTTGATGCGCATACGATCGGGCGCCCCATTAATAGGTGGGCCCTGTCGCCGCCGCCATATAAATAGAGGTGGGGCGGGTGGCACGCACCCAAGGTTCACCGTGCCACCGCCACACCCCACCAACAAACCCTAGACCCGATCTAAGAGGGGGCGCTCCAGCGACGGGAAGTTCCACCGTGCCGTCACCGCCAGGAGGTCGCCGCGCACTGGAAGGAGCCGATCTTCACCGACCGTCGCTGCCCTAGCGCAGATCTCCGCCGACGCACCGCGATGGCCAACTCTACTTCCTCTACTTCGGACGGTATCCCTACTCCATCTCTCTCTCTCTCGGTTTCTCTCATGAACCCCAAAAGAAAAGACCACCCCATAGATTACTTCATTGCTCTCTTATTTTATTGTAATAATCATTCCTGTTGCAAAAGGAGGACCTGTATGCACTAATATACCATGACACATACCGGGCATCATTTTACATTTGACAAGAGCAAGGAGCTCTACCACCCTGGCATTACAGAGAGGATATCTATCAAGTGCTAGAAATCAGTCATTTTTTTGTATGTAATATAGTTTGCTCGATTGACTCCCTCTTCGTTTATGTTAGTTTTGGCCCTCCCTCTTCTTTTATGTTGGTTTTGGCCAAATCCATGTCATCACAGTTTATCAAATGAACAAGTCATTTTGTATTTTGTCATCCATGTATCCCATATGAATGCTGTGGAAACTATTGGTTTGCTGGTTTGATTTTTAGTTGGCACAATTTGATTCTATCGGAATGGATTAAGAAGATGATGATGAACCTGAAAGAAAGTAGCATAAAAAATTTAGAAAAGAAAGTGGCTGCTTTGGCCAAATTTGTTCAGATTACTTTAAGCTGAGATAAATAAAATGCAGTAGCTGCTATTCTTATGCTCAATACAGTGCTAACTGGTATGACTATTTATTCCCATTAGAATGAGACATCTATTGTTTCTTGTGTTGTTTCCTTAGCTATTATGCATTTGTAATCTTGATCAAACTGTGCTACTATTTTTAGTTCTTTTATGCACTTTATTCTTGATCACAAAAGCTATGTTTGTTTTTGGATTCTATTGAGTTGCCCTTTGATGTATTCCTGTAGTTGTAGGCCCTGTTCTTTTCAGCTTCTAAAAGCTGTTTTTCGGCTTTTCTACAGTAACTAGCTTTTAAACAGAGTATTTTTTCAAAATAGGGTCTACTAGTTAATTGTAGTACATACTTTATTGACTTCATTTATATTAGCAAAAACCACATGTGAGTTTCTGGTACTCTGTAATCTCTCATATAAACAGCCCAAAAATCATAAGCCGTAGCCACAAGCCGCAGCCAAAAAGAACAGACCCGCAACTGTATTATGGGCTTCCATTTGATGTTAATAATATCCACTTACGGCTCTGTTCGTATTAGTTTCTATTTCTCCACTCCTCTCCCTCTTGTCTTGTTTCAAGGATAAGTCAGGGGGTCATGGGCGCATTACGTACCTCATTCTTCTCGCTCCCGTCTCGCGCATACATCTCTCCTTCACTTTTTGTTTCACTCACCTCTTTCTTCTAAAAGCCAATCAGCCGCAGCCAAAAGCCATCAGCAGAAACCAATATGAAAGCCCTCTACTCTAGCTCGGTGGAATTTTGGGATCCGTTTCTGTTGAGAAAGCCTTGGAATATTATTGGAGTTCATTATTGTAACCACTTTTCTCTGTAGACCTAGAGTTGGCTTGTCTTTGCAAGGGTTTCCTGTCAAACTTGAATTAGAGAAGTAATAAATTTTCTCGTTCTGTAACTTTGTTGTAAGGACAATAATGTACATACTACAATTCTAGTGTACTTGCACATATTCTCCACTGAATGATGCCCTTGCTGAAACCTTCCATAATGTGCCAAAACAAGCTTGCTTGCCATCAGGAAAGTGCGCAAGGACTTCCCACAACACCTTTATTTCCAATTTTTGTTGCTCTCTGCATTTTCATTGTAATATTCAAGATTGGTTCTTTTGCTGTCAACTATAAGAAACTTGCACTACATCTCTTGGTCATTCTTAAAAATTTCCTCCATCCGGAGTGGCAAACTACACAATGCAATTATGCAAGTTGATTATGAAAATTAATATTTTCTACCACAAGTGCCTGGCATTGTTGGTTATTAAACTCAGTTACGAATTCTGTTTTAGACTGACGTTTAATAATATATCACTAAAATGTTGCCATTCTGCACGAGCAATTTGTGTTATGTGTGGGCATGGTAAAGTCCTGTGATTTCCACATTCCGGCTCTGTATGCTCTTAATGCTGCATAGGAGTTGTGTTTTTTCTCGTTTCCCGTTCACTTTTGCTAGTGTGGAAGTATAACCTTGTGATTGTTCTATACCCTTATAAGCGACCTTTCTTCCCTTCATTTTTACTATTCAAATTCATACTCTATTGCAGTAAAATCAACCTGTTCGAAAGTTACATCTTGCTAGAAACTAGCTTGTCGATTTTATCTTGTCTTACCAGTGAGGAAACATCAAGCCAACTCACATGCCAAGAAAGGATGGGAGCAGTTTACTGATGCTGTCATTAAGACCATATCACAAAAGAAATCGGGATTGGCCTTTCTTCTCTGGGGAAACTCTGCTCAAGCGAAGACAAGGTATGCTTAGTTACATCTGGAACTCTGCAGACTGCAACATTGGGCATGTCCAAAGGACAGTTTTTGTTAAGCTGACCATTATGATATCTACAATATTATTTCTCATCGTTATCTTTGGTCTTTACAGAGACATTCAGAGTGCATGCTTGTTCTGTTTTGCAGATTGATTGATGAAACAAAACATCACATTTTAAAAGCTGCTCATCCATCAGGCCTGTCTGCAAATGGAGGCTTCTGTGGATGCAGGTTTGTTTTCTTGCCAGTTCAAGTAAACATTCTTCGAACTGTTTTCCTGAATAAAAAAAACTCAACCCCACTCCTCTAAATATAAAAAGGGAAGAAAGGTATGGGAGAAATGATGAAGATTTTCCCGTTGCATGTCACCAGGGGCCAGGGGGGCATTTGGGTGGCAATAAGAATAAAGACGACTACCATTTACAATATTGAATTGATACGTTTGTTCACCACTTGTGGCATATTGGGATTACCCTACATGCGGCACCAAAATGTGTGTTTGAGGATAGGCTCTGCGACAGCCAATCTTTGCTACTGTGCGAGTTTCAGTAGTGGGTTATAATGATTTATCCTATGAACAACCTTTAGCTCCACCTGCACCACCATTATGTAATGCTATTGTCGGTACATGCTGAGTGGTGCGATATATACTCATTGCTTTCAGCCGTCTTGTCCTGTCTAATTTTTGCCAACTTGATATAACTTTTGCCTTTTCACTTACTAGTGTTAATGGCTCTGCCGAATGAACATTAGCTTAGACACAACATACGGAACGGAACGTCGATTGGATCTTGCCATCTCATATCCTGTTTGCTGGGCCAATTCAAATAAATTGAATGCTACTTTTCCCTGTGATTATCCTTAATCCTTTCTCAACCACTATTATACATTTTATGATGCTTGTGTTATGTTTATCTTAAACATGCACTTTTCGCAAACGAATCAGATCTTGGAGATGCTGGATCTATCTGCCATCGATTGGCAGCTCTAGACCATTCGAAGACATCATGTGACATGTCTGCTTGACAACCATCATCGTGGGGAAGGTACCTGTGGCAAGGACCATCGTATTCGGCCAAAAAAAATTTAGCAACTTAAATTATTTGGCCGATCGAAATGCCAGTATGTGCTCTACTGACTCCTGTATAGACCATCTTTGCTTTTCTTATCCTTCGACCATACCATATGAATATGGTATGAGTACGTAGTTCCCGTATCAAATGCCGCATCAAAATGTTTTGATTGTTTCACTTAACGTACGTGCAACTGCTTTTTTGGGGACTAGGGTTCCCATTTGGGTAGCGTTGTTAGCTCTGACGTATCGCTCAACATCCGCCCTGTCCTTTTAACTATTTAACTACCATAAAGTCAGATCGTCCTTCCTCAGATGGGATCACTTTTTCCATCGACTCTTAGATTTGCTCGTAGACTCGGCACCAACTATTACGTGGCATTTGCATTGGTTATGGCCGATGGTCGGAATAAACGGTTTTTAGAAAATGAAGTGTTTCTATTGATTTTTGGCTGATAATTGAGTTGATTATGTTAGTCTTAAAGAAAACGACGAAGTAACACGAATGTTGAATGTACTGAACAACATATGACGTATGGAGTTGTAACATACAAAGGTACATAGTACGTCTCGATATATGAAAGTACTTTTAAGGGTATTAGAGATAGAATAGGAATTGTATTATTCTTTTTCTTATATGTCTCGCTTTCTTTATCTGCATATAGTATATTCTCCTGTAATATCCCCTTGTACTTTCTATATATATTGTCTATTGAGTCTCTTTAATATACATACAATATTTATAATATGGTATCAGAGCTTAGGTTGAAACCTTAAGCTCGATCTACTTCCATTGTTGCTACCCTCGAGAGGATCGATCTATGCTCTTGGGGGCGGCCACCTTGTTGGGCTCTGTCGACCCGACGCCTCCTCGTCTCTGGTCGCCGCCGTCCTCGGGTCGTCAACTCCCTGTCGCCTTGATGCTCGTGTTTGCTGTCCGCCGCCACCGGATCTCGTCGAGCCGTCGTTGGACCATCGTCGGAGCGTGAGATCCCGGTGAACCACCGCGGTTGACCATCTCTTGGACCGCCGTCGCTGCTCGCCTCATCTGGATTTGGCCGCCGCCGTCACCCGCGCCCTTATCATCCAAGATTTGGGCCGCCGCCGCTGCTCGCCTCTTCTTAGTCGTCGTCGCGCGGATTCTCGTTGTCCCGCCTGTAGGCGTCCAGATCCACCGTCACCCTCGTCCGGATTTGGCCACCTCCGATACTGCCAAGTCCAGATCCAGTCATCTTCGTCGCTGCCGAGCTCAAATCTGACCCGTTTACCGCCCACGCCGGCCCTCTCCGCTCCGACACCTCCATCCTGACGCAGTGACGCGGACCCGGGGGGGCGAGTGGAGCGGCTGCTGCGGGTGAACGAGCGAGAGTATGAGAGGGGCGAGGGAATGGGGAAAGTGCGCGACAGATATCGGCCCGTGAACCTTATCGCTTCGGCAACACCTTCATGTGCGTGCACGAGAGAAACAGCTTCTCCGGTTCTCCCAGCTGCTGTGAGAAGCAAACCATTTGTATTGGTTTTTAGTTTTTTCAAACAGAAGCTGCTATGAACGGGCCAATCAAATTGCAGTGCTCGAGACATTGTTTTTCTTTAATACGACGAGTACTGCATCATTCACCGACACATACACTGATCCTTCTCTGTACCGTTTAGCTGTACTGGGGTAGCAATAGGGTACACATCTCACGCCTACCTACTGTATTAGTATTTTTGTACAGCACAGTAGGTGGTTGCATGCCGGAAAGACGAGTCGTGCCAGCCTGCACTAGACAAATCCGCTTCTAGAGGACAGAGCAAGCAGCACGTCAGTTGTGTATGCAGCCGGAGAGTGACATGTAACCGTAGTGGTAGTACCAGCATCGTAACGTACGCATCATCACTACGCGTTAGTCAGTCCAGACACCAGTTCACACCACCATGCCTCATCAAATTCAAACCTAGGGTTGTAGAAGACAGCGTGGCTCGTATTGACCTCCCATCCGTTCCTACTCGCCGGATTCGTCCCGCCGGGAAAGCAGATCGTGGCAGATCTGCGTCGCGACTTCCATCCCATCGAGCGAAGACTAAACGTTGTCGCGAGATGCTACAACCGATCTAGAAGACCAGGACACATGGATGTCGAATCCTACCACACTGCTGGGCTGCTGCCGGTACGTGCCCTGGGCCCATGCATCCATCCGACTACTAGCGATTATGATCACACCTCTCAGACCTTGAATGCATCGACAGCACCGAGTCTCCGCTCGAGAAAAATATCAGCAGCTCAAAGTCTAGCAGCCGTGGTCTTCCACTGTGTGTGTGTCCTCGTGACAATAACGGGTGGGCCAGCAAGGAGTTCTCTGATCTAGCAAGTACGCAGATGCACCAACGGCACGGCCATCAATTAGATCGCCAAGGAACCCAATTAAGGACCTACGTGCACAGTTCCCTGCTGGCGGTTTCCATTTTGGATTGCTGAGAGTGAACTGTTCACGAAAAAGTACAAAAGCGCGAGATTTAAATAGCATTTAGGACCCTGACCTGCAACCACGCACCGCTCCGCTGGTACGTGCTAACACCGTTACAGTACGGGACTTGCACTGTAGATTTTGCGAGAGCAACGTCGGTACCTTGTACTTAAATGTCCCAGTTATGACTCCATTCTTACCCAAGTCCTGTTCGTACACACAGCGTCATCTGCCGATACGAATCTCCGGCTATTTTGGTCCAGCGGCACAGAAATATCTCATTTAACCTAGAATTCCACGCGTATTGGGGAAAAAGGAACAGGATTTCCATGCTACCGAGGGCCAAAAGCGAAGGATTCGCCTCGGGCGAACCAGAGGATCACGTAGGAAGTGGTAGCAGTAGCTGAAGCAGTCAGAGAGTACGACGACCGGTGCCCGACATGTGCTGTAGCGTGTGGGGCCGCACACGGTACGGTGAGGGAAGCGTTGCGTGCGGGCGCGTTCGGCCCGGCCCGGCGCGTCGCATGCACGCAACAGTCGCCGTGTGTTGTACTACTTACGCGCCACTTGACTCGCCTACGGCCTCGCGCATCGATCCGTGCGATTCTACTCACTTCTCAGGGACCCCACCATTGCTTACATTTCCAGTCAGGCATCTACTCTGCTTGTTGTCGAGGCGAGCAAGGCGATCTTGAGATTTCTCCTTTAATGGTCAGAAGAGCTAGTGACCTGCTTTCCGTGCAACCAATTACTCCCCCCTGGTCAAAAAGATCACGTCGTTTTGGACATCGATTGGGCGATCTTGATATACAGATTTATTTACTATTTTTTATTTATATTAAATGTAATGTTTAAAGATAGTAATTATAGATAATCTAGATATTTTTGATTTCTTCTTAGTCTATGTACCAAGAAGAAATACGTCTTACAAACTTAAACGGAGGTAGTAGCTTTGATCATTGATTTCTATTGTAATATATTTATAAAACCTAATAAAATTATAATACGATTTTCATACCTTCAAAGTAAATGCTTAAAAGATATCGGCCATATTCTTTTGGGTTGCGGCTGATGGTTTTTGTCTATACTTTTTTGAGACGATAATGAACGGCGGAAACGTCGGTGTGGAATAGTAAATCTGCATCACAAAATGACGGCATAAGATTTTAGGTTTAAAAAGCTGTTTAAAAATCTGTTTCAAAAAATATTTTGACTACACACGTCACCGACCGACGTTTTTTTTTCTACTTGAGAGTAGTAGATACCGGTTCGTTGTCCATCCCTTGAGATTTGACCACAAGTAGTGATTTCACTGTCAAACAATATTTGAGATTAATTGGAATAATAAAGACTGAGGGATAAGACTGAGGGATGATCGGGTATGGAGATGTCATGTACCAAGGCATAGCATATCCATTTTTCTGTAACATGTTTGATTTACCAAGTGAAATGCCTGTGCATAATCTAATCGAGACCGGTCGTTTTTAGCCTTGTAAACAATTCAAAGTCATAGTCAGACATGCTCACACAAATAGAGAAGCGCTCCTGCAAGCACAGTTCTCTCGTAGACTCTTCATCGCAAGCAACCAAACTCTGACGTGGCTCTTGAGCGCAGAAAATCAGGACCTGACCTAACAGCTGCACACCAATCTGTCAATCTGACTGGTCCTTCTCTGCTGATCTGCAGGTTCCCTTCCTTCCAGTGAAACATTACATTCCAACCACGTCAGGCTCAGGCTCAGACCACATACAATGCAGCGTCGCTATTGCAGAATCTGCCCCCAGGTAAGCAGATCTTTGAAGAGATCCTTCCACTGTCTTTATTATCGTATCCCCCTCCCCTCCCCCCCATATATGCTCCCTCTTTTGGACTTTTTCGTTTCTTTATACGCCGTATACAACCAACGCCTCACCGAAGACAGCCAAGAACAATTGTATATGTACTAATGTGATACGCATAACAAGATTGTAATTGTACTTTTCTACTACCGATAATAATAATAATAATAATACAGCACGCATACAAATCATGGCACAGCATATATCAGCAGAATTAACAATCATAAGGAACAGATGGCTTCGCAAAAGAAAATGATAGGGGGCAGATAGATGAACAGGCAGTGATATTCATGGGGAGAATAAATGACAATTAATTGGTAAGCCCGGAATTAATGTCAAAACTCTGATCTTGAAACAGGTTGTTCTGATGCCATTTCAACAGGCAAGAAGAAGAGAAACTTTTCTGAACAACATCAGAAGAATTCCTGCCCTTTGCTGAATTCTCCCTCGCACTCTCTCTCGGTGGCATCTTTGCAGACCGCAAAAGGGAGCAAACAAATGCTTGAACCCTCGTTCCTAACTTCCTAAGCTAATCATCTCCTAGGCCCCAAAAGCTTAACTTTCTATGTCCAGGAAATGTAAAAAAGAACACAAATCCTAATAACTAATCCTCCACGATCCAGCAACGGCCGCCGCGCGATTATCTGATCCGGCTGCACAGCCGCGAAACGTCCGACGGCCGGACGGGCTTGAGCAGGAAGTCCTCTGCCCCCTCCTCCAGGCAACGGCTGATCCGGTTCGGCACGTTCTCCGACGACATGATCACCACCGGGATCTCCTTGAGCTTGGACGATTCCTGTGGAAAAAAGATGCGAAATTTGGAGTCAGCAATGCGTCTTCCCAAATCTTGCATTCCAAATAGGCAAGAAGAAGAAGAGATTTGGTCGGTTGGTGTGCGAATTTACCTTGACGCGCTTGAGGAGCTCGTATCCGGTCATGCCGGGCATCCAGTAGTCGGTGATGATCATGTTCACGTTGGGCACCAGCCCGAGGCCGAGAAGCTCAAGCGCCCTCGTCGCGGATTCCACGGTGGTCACTGAACAAGAGCACGAGGCGACAACGTTAGAGGCTACTCATCCATCCACGATCGCACCACCGGTAAATTTGAACGGATCGTTGATCAATTACCTCTGTATTTGGAGCTGCGGAGGATCTTGGCGATGACGGCCCGGTCGACGGAGCTGTCGTCAACGGCCAGGACGTGCATCTCTTGCCCGACCTCGTCGGCGACCGTCACCGGCACGACCTTCCGGTCGCCGGCCTTCGGCGACGCGACCTTGGGGGACGGAGCCGGAACAGGAGACGGAGCAGCCGCAGCCATTGGGCGAACAATCACAAGGAAATCAACAAGGAGATGGAGCAATCTCCTCTTCTTGTCAATCCTTGAGCTTGCAATGGAGGAAGAGGAGTAATGTGCAAGAACTCTTGTGCTTGAGGTTGAGGCGTTTGGCTGGTTGCGACGAGACGCGGAGGCGCACGCGTATATATACAGGTGTGAAAAGGGGAGAGGCCTCCGGCTAGCAGTGGCTGCGGGTGTGTGAGAAAATTAATGCGGAGGGAATCCTGCGAGATCTCAAAAGGGCTCCGAGGCTCGCCGATCGGGTAAACCCCCCTCCCACGGGCCCACAGCCTGACTCGATCGGGGCGCGATCTGCGGGGCCCACCCCTACTCCTCGCGTGGGCCCCACGGGCCGATCCGGCCGGGATTCTGCTGCCTCGGCTCTCGCTTTCGCCTGCCGTATGCTCTCTCTCTCTCGCTCTGCTTTTTTTCCTCTTCCCGGCGTTTTCTTTTCCGGATGTATTTGTTTTTTTTCCTCTTCCCGGCGTTTTCTTTTCCGGATGTATTTGTTGCGAGTACCGGAGTGAGCAGCCAAGCTAGAGATCGAGGGGTTCTTTGGATTCGGGAGATTTGCATGCATGGGCCACGCACGTATCTCTTCCCTCTTTTCTTTCCCCTATTTTTTTGATGTCCGGCTCTTTCTAGGTGACCTGTAACCTGTGGATTCAAATCTTTTCGAGGATTTGCAAAATTTGATCTTTTACTTGACCAGGAGGAGGATCAGTCCTTGGAGATTCGTCCGTGAGAGTTTTGCGTGCCTGAGAGGCCAATTGGCTCTTCAGAAGGAGCTCCTGCTCAAGCCATTTGATTAGTACGAGTATAGATGATAGTACAAATTTCTTAGCTGCTGCTTCTCTCGCAACACCCTGTACGTATCTCGGCGCCGATCTTGTTTCAACTCACACGCAATCGATCAGTCGTGGCAACATGGCAGGATCTCAGGAATTCAGGGCAGGGACGATCGTGATCGGCGCTGATGATCGTAGAGATCGATCGGTATCTTGCGACGTGATCGATGGAGATGTCTGCGACGATCCCCTCGAATCTTCGGTACGCCGTTCGATATGAAGACGGCGGTCAGTCATTTATGGCTGTTTCGCTGCCGACCGATCGATATCGTATCTTCCATCGGGCACCAAGCAAAACGACGGGTCGATGCGTCCAATCTCCTTTCGCCAGGACGCGGCCTCTAGTGTGACGTTGGACTCCTTGTGTCTTCCTCTCTGGATAACGTAAGTGTTGAACGACCTACGTGATTCTAAAAAGTTAGCCTCGATCGTTCTTAAATTGGATCAAACTACCAATTAAGTTATATCTAAACCTAGCTATGACCTCTCTTTATTACAATGCAGCGCAATGAAGACAATTCTGTTGGGACCCCGCTGGCAAGCCATTTAATAACGTGGTGTATCTCACACACGTCCAACCGCGAAGCGTCAATGGTCTTACACTATCATAGATGGTTCTCATTAATAATCATCTATGATAATGGTGATTTCACATATGGTTATTATTACAAACCGTCTGCGAATAAATATCACAGATGGTCCTAAAGTAAAATCACATGTTATAAATACCGTTCTAAAATCTAAATTATATACATAAATGTAAATTCAGTAATGACTTAGAGTAAATATGTATTACTTAGTTGCTTTTTACCAATCAGTAATGCCATCATATTGTTATACCGAGACCGTTTACATATATAAAAGAGAGTAAATGTAAATTCAACTAGTTGATTTTACACATACATACACACACATATATATACTCCCAAACAGCGTTGCCAATCGTTTGTTACAAAAGATAACAAAAAAAGTAGAAACCTAACTGCATTGATCTTTTTTCTAGTGTCGGAGGTAGCATGCAATCTCTATCTACAAAACTTCATAGGCGACGTGGTCGACATCGGACGGTTCAAGATCATCAGCGAACGAAGGCTGAAATGCATCCACATGTTGACGCGCTCGTTCGAGTGTCTCCCGAACACCCTCCGACTAAACAATCAAGTCGAATTAAGCCCATAGCCTATTTTCCCTTTCTTAAGGGGTCTCGGCAAGGTTGACTCGTCGCCCGCTGCCTCAACTAAGCACCCAAAGTGACGGCAAGCATCTTGGAGACATGCAATGTCGTTGTGGAGAACTACATCGATGGCGAGGTTAGCTCACAAGAAGCAGGAGACCAACCGTAAGACGCGGTGGAGGAGGATGTCAAGACGGTGGATGGTGGCTTTCAACTACTTTGGCAAATCGTCGGACATTAGAGGGAGTACACTATTGCACAATACCGGTGATAAGGAAGAATAGAGAACCATTTATTTGTGCTTGAGAGAAAAAGAAGACAAGGAAGATAGCCGACCGATGAGGTGTTCGTATAGGATTAATCACCGGTAGCGGACGATTATTTTTATACAACAAAGAATACATCTGGCTCGTGAGACGAAGTTACGCATCTGGGAGCCGAAACGATCAAAGGTGCGCATCAGGATGATGAAGCATATCACAAACTGTTTCAACCATAAGCCATCTATGATGCACAACTACGACAAATGATTTATATTAATGACCATCTGTGAACTATCACATATAGTTCTAATTAAAAATCGTCTGTGATGTCTTAATTATTACAGAATGTTCATATTAATAACCGTCTGTGAAATATCACAGATGGTTATTAACAAGAACCGTATGTGATAATAGGGTATCACAGATGGTACTCAAAGCACACTTGTAAAATTGTCTGTGATAATTATAATACATCTAGTATAGCTTTTTTTTTTTTTGTAGTTAGTGGAGTACTAGACTAGATGGTGTGTGCTTGAATGAATGTCATGGTACTGCTCGATTTGCTTGTGTACTAAAGGTCGAACAGACCGATTTGCATCACGCATTGCATTACTCCATCCGTGTTCGAATTAAAGCTGCTCATGTAGTACTAGGTACAGAAGCTATGCTCTTTTGTCATAAGAATCCTCGTCTAGCTAGTAGCGAACTAAGGTTAAATACCCAAAAAAAAACATAAAGTTTGATCAGATGTCTATTCTACCAAATCAACGCCTGTTTCACCCAGTTCATTTGAAATTGATATCCATCTCAAAAATATATCCTTGTACAACACCATAAAATAAGAAGCTAGCCTGAGAGGTCCACTCCACGCCATTGACCGGCAGCTAGAAAATCCCTTTGTATATTTGCAGGAAATCCCATGCCATGAACCCACAGTGGTTCATAGGTGTTCACGTGGACACATATTTTTTAAAAATATCAAATATATAATAGATATATTAGATGTATATATCGTTAATTAGGCCAAAATTATATATTTGCATCTACAAATGAATTCAGCTCGCACTCCCCCATATCTCGCGTGACCCATGTAACACATTAAGCTTATTTTTCTTCCCGTCTCAACCCTCCTTATGCAGGCCCAAAGAGACAAAGATACAAATCAAACCCTAACAGTTGTTCTCTCTTTTCCTGTGGCTGTCTGTATGGGGGTTGGCTCCGGCCTTCGAGTGGCGAGCGAGCGGAGGCAAGCAATGACCGATGAGCACGGGCCATGACACTACGGGAAGCATATGTGAGGCGCAAGCGGCGCCAGACGCAAGGAGAGTGTGCGGTAACACGGGTTAGAAGAGAGGCGGCGCGGGCAATAGGGCTGCGGCACGGCCGACACGGAGGTAGAGAGTGGGCAGCGGGAAGGGAGTAGCGCAGCGGCCAGGAGGGAGCGCGGCATCGGGAAGGGAGCAGTGCCTCTAACTCACCATCATCGTCCTCTCTCCATATGTAGGTTCTTACTTTCTCATATATTGGGGGTTCTTGCTGACGGGGAAAGAGCAAAAAATGGTAGAATCAACAAGGTATGCAATCGTCATTAATATCTATTATTTGCCTTTTAATTCATGACATTATGCTCGCCTTATATCGCCCATTTTTTATAAGAAATTATTATTTTTGTATTGTTATTGTATGTATATATACGTATCGGTGTTTTGAAGGAAACGGTGTGTGGCGGTATCGGCATATTGGTATCAATACATATAAACAATCTAACTTTAAAGTTCGAATACTCATCTTAAAAATCCTAGATCCGTCGCTGCAGGGTGTCATCAGCTATTCCTATATTTTTATATAATATTTTTAGAAAGGATCATCGCCATCGTCAGTTTCCGTGTGCGTCCTTGGGTGGCATCTCACATTCTCGCCGCTGCCGCGCTTGCGTCAACCACGTATCCGAGCGGATTCTCAGCGTAGAAACTTCTCACCTGTCTCGTTGAAAGTTGAAACCTTCCAACCACCGTGTCTCTAGATGCAAACCTACATTGACCTGACCACCTTTTGTTTTCTTTTCTTCCTTCTCAGGTGGCCTGCATTTAGTCAAGCGTTAAAGGAGAAACGGAAATATAAAATAAGCAGCTTACTAATCAGTAGCAATATCGGTGTGCGTATCTCGCTCATATGGAGGGTGAGAGGAGAGCGTGGTAATCAATCGTAGCGACGTTAGACAACCCTACGGTGTCAGAGTACGAACGGTGCATCCAAAATGGAGATTTGACAGATCATACGCGCACACCATTGACGAGGGAAAAAACAAGGGGTCGAGGCGCACGCGCTAGCTGCACGCAGATTCCAAGCGGCAGATGCCAAGCGGCCAATCAAATCCAAATCGCTTTGCTTGATCCGCTTGATCGGTACACGCCAGGAAAAAGCCCTGCTTACTTGCATGGGATGCATACGGAAAATCTGAGTGTCCACGTCCACCAGTCTAATAATACGAGATAAACGGCTGAATTTTTTAAAGAGAATAGAAATACTCTTTATTACTATAAATTAATTACAAAGGTATGAAAATAAGCCTAATCTCTATGTTCTTTCTACTAGAAAAATGTGATTTGCTCTATCTCCTTGCCTCTCTTGATTGTTGAATTGCTATGAACGGAATTGTCTTGTGTGTCTCTGAATTGAATTTTGCTGTTCTTCTATATTCTCTCGTCCGATTGGGGAATGGGGATCTCCGGATCTAGCGCGAGCAGGCGGAGGCGGCGAGCCGGTGACCTGGCGTGCGATTAGAGAAGGGGGATCTCCGGATCTGGCATTCATGGCGTGAGCTAAGCAGGCAGAGGTAGCGATTAGGGAATGGGGCGAGCAGGCTGCAGGCGGAGGCGGCGATAGAGATGCGTCTCCGTGACTCCTCTCGGTGACTCGGTCTCAAGCCGCAGGTCTCTGGTCTCTCTCGTCCGGATGGATTGGGCTGGGCCATTATTGTCTGCAGTTGGCCGGCTGGCCCAGTCCCAATCAAACATAGCTAACGGCTGAAGTGTAGAACCGAAAATCTCAATACATGAGGTATATATACATGGGCTTAGGGTGGAGGCCTCTAGTTTTCATGGACCCTAGGCGGGTGCCCCTGCTGCCTAGGCCCAGAGCCGACCCTGTGAACGTAGTGTCAGGACAGGAGTGTTCAGAACAGCAGTTCAGCAAAATTGTCTGTGTCACCTCTTCCCCATAGAAGAATACTAGCATCGGTCTAAACAGAAATAGAACTAGAGATGGCAATGGGTACCCGAAACCCGATACCCGGTGGGTTTTTACTCTATTAGGGCATGGGTCTGAGTCAATTTTCTAACTCATGGGTCTCTTAAATGGGCAAAAAACCCAACCCATCGGGTCTGCCAGGTTCGGGTACGTTCCTATAGTACCCAAACCCGTAAACCCATGGGTAATATAAACCCAATCCATAAGAATTATAAACCCAGGCTCTCAGGCAAACCAGCTCATCCCATAGCCCACTAGTCAAGTACAAGGAGCAGTTGATGTCTCTCCTTTTGATTTTAACTGAGTTGTGAACTGTGAACTTGTAATGATATACTATGCCAGTGAACTATGAACTGAGAATTGATAGAGTGAACTAGTGATGTGCATTGTGGATTTGTCGTTGCTTGTTGTATGCAAAGTAGCATATAGATTAAACTTATTGTTGACTTTCTAAGCACTGCACTGTCTGCAATCTGCACAGCTGTTGTCGGGCACGGGCGATCCGTGGGTACCTGTTACCCAAGTGGGCATGGGTTTGGGCAAAAATTTATACCCGTCACGGATATGAGTTTTTTAGCGGGCACGTCCAACTTTCATGGGCACGAATTTAGAATAGCAAAACTCAACGGGTTTATGCCCGTTGCCATCTCTAAATAGAACCCAAACAGCAGGAGCACGCTTGGTAATTTCGATGTCATTTCCTTACTTGGATATTTGCAGATTCCTGTCCTGCAAGGCTGCAACTTGTACCTTGCCTCGAAGAAGAGGAAGAAGAACAATTCGCTCTGTCAAAGTAAGTTTGACCGATAACGCAGACGTGATCTGCATGCAAACATTTGTTTCGTGAGCTAGCAAAGCAACACCCTGTCATTGCCGGTTTTGGAACCTGGGAACCATATTCTTTGCCGGAGGGATGCCGCCACTCTCGAGAGGCTCCCAAGGGCCGTTTTAGGAGTACTACCACTCTTCACGGCAGGGATACGGCCGTGGATAGGATTCCCCTAGTTCTCCTCTTTTCAATTTTGAAAAGTTGTTTTTTTTTTATTTTTCTATAATAACTATCTTTAGAACGAAATGTTTTTGTAAAATACAATCTATAAATTAATTATAGTACACATGATAGCGACTTTATTTATATGGTTCAAAATCGTACACGAGTTATTTATATTTTTATACTATCCCTCATAAACAACCAAAAACTATAAAACTCAAGTCTAAATCATAAATCAAAATAAAAAAGAATAGACATGCAAGTTGCTCTGCGACAGTGATATTTCTGGGAAGAATAGCATTCGTGTGAATAGATCATGGATAGGAGTACTCTTGTATTGCAGCAACGACATGCTTTCGTGGAATCAAAGCCAGTTTTGATACTGTTTCACATCGTATTTACAAAAAAATAGAATACAAGACGTATTGATAAAAATTTTACTTTTATCGTCGACGGACCAGGCGGCAGCGCTCGCGCGGCGACGCGTGACGCTATTACCGGCGGCAGCGCTTGCCGCCCCCCTCACTGGGCAGGTAGGTAGCCTGCCGCCCGAGGGCCAGGCGACAGGCCCATGGAGGAGGAGGTAGGTAATTAGCCGGCCTAATTACCTATCTTATTTTTTGTTTAGTGTTTGTTTAAATATTTAAATATATGAAATGAGGTCCAAAAATTACAAAAAAAATTATGTATAGCCTTCCGACACAACGTACCGTGCAGCGTAATTTTTGGGTAATTCTATCCATTGCAAATGTTGCCAAAAAATTTATACAATTCGATAATTTTGTGAGTTTTTGGATATAGTAAATGAGCTACAAAAATGACGAAATTTTATGTGAAATCTCCCGATACAGTAATAGTTATTGCGTAATTTTTGAGAATTTTATGTGCTCTGAATTTACCACGTTTATCCAGATTAACTTAATCATGAAGTAAACGATACTCACACATGTTTTGAAATGTCATGTGTCGGCCAATCGTGGTATATATTATTTGCTACTATTTGGTTTGCACAATTGTCGTGCTCTCTGTATGTGCCCCTCTCGCGCGCTCTCTCATTACTAATGTCATTCGGACATGTGTTGGCTTGACATAACGGCCCATTCGCCCGCTCCCTCATCGGCACAAATGTTAGTGCAGCCATGTCGCCCTATCATAGATCGGCACAATACCTTGAACATCTTCACAACTTCCTGCCTACGAAACTGTGCGAACAAGTTAGATGCAAGATGTCTCATGCACCATCGGGTTCGCACGTCGTTCCACTAGAGAGGGGGTTCGGTCCCCTGTTGCATGGTGTTTAGCGCGGCCATTAATCCAGCATTGCGATCCGTGATGACGCAAACATTGGGTCGATCGGCAACCACTACTTGCTTCACGTTCGCCAGGAATCAAAGCCAACTGTACGTGTTCTCGTTTTCCACCATGGCAAATGCCACTGGGAGAAGCTGGTCATTCATCGTGGTGAGAATGGTTCCGTTGTATCTCCCTGTGAGAAAAGTGTCATCCATCGTGAGCACAAGACGATAAAACTTGAAGCCCTCAATGGTCTGGGCGAAAACCCAGAATAGCCATTCCAGTATGAAGCAGTTGGGCCCTCCGTCAGCATCTGGACGCTCAAGCTTGTTTATGTATGTGCCAGTGTTTGACTCGGCTATCTGGTGAAGCAATCTCGGCGCAAGGTTGTACGCCTCTTTGTACGTCCCAGACATGGACTCGATGACCTTGTGTTTGACTCGTCGGACTTTACCGTAGCTGACTGGATATCCAACCACATTGGCGACTTCTGATATGAGCATCTTCGGGGAGACGAAAACATCCGCAACAACTAGGTGACTAATGATGCTTGCCACATATGCTGAAGTCACATTCCGATGATGGCGCAGGGGCTCGCTGAGAGCTGCCGCTGCGAGCTAGGCGGCATGCTTGACTACCTCCTGCACCCTGGGCGATAGGCGCCTGCCGCTGGACGACAGCGTCACGTGTCGTCTCGCGGGCGCTGTCGTTAGCTCCATCGATAGGAAAAATGATATTTTTATCAATACGTTTTATATATTATTATTTTTTATAAATATATTATAAAACAGTGCCAAACCTGGGCTTTGATTCTGCTTTCCTGACGGGGGGATCGTATCGTATCTTGCTGCTGGTGGTGGCCTCGTTAGGCGAAAGAAATCCCGTGGGCCCTTTGATTAGCTTACCTGTCTGCTTGGTGGCTGGGAGGAATGGAAAGTGGGGGCGTCCCGTACGAGAATGGAGATTTGGTCAGAGTATGAGATGTGATATATACTCTATTCGGAACAGGGCTCCACGGCCATAGGGATATCGCACAGGCACAGCCCGTCAGCCCCTGTGTTTTAAAACTTCAAATCAAGAGGTCACCGCTTTTCTGGCACCTGTCCTGCCACTGATACTGCTAGTAGTACACCTATCAGCTGTGTTCATCCACGAGCACTGAATACGATGTACACGTCACAGGCAATATCTTCCTCGTTGATCGACCAAATCAAAACGCAACCAAGGACCATGTGACATAACGTTATGATAAGCCATTCATAAGTTTGGGGGGCGTGGGTAGGAATTTAAACTCTATAAAGTTTGCACGTTTATTAAGTTTATTGTAAGGCAATCTGGTATAGCCGCCGGCTAACCACTAATCCGATGACTGATTTGTTATCAATTAGATTATCGGTGTGCTGTAGATCAGACCGGGTCGGGTGGTATGACCACAGCTTGCGGCGGTCAGACTGTATATCGATGGGACCAGAGTTTTATTGTTGATTGCAATTTTCTAGAGCGACTTATTTTTCGGATCAAAATATAAAGTCTTAGTAAATTCGGACTCATATGTTTTTAAAAAGCATGCAGGGCGAAGCACCAGACGCTCGTCTGGAATAAAAGAAGATCCACATGCTAGCTAACGGGCGAAGCACCGAGAGCAAACAAACGCAAGGGCGTATCGCTTTAATTTGGAGGACGCGCGCAGCGAAGTAAAGTAAGATCCGCCGGCCGGAGCATCAAATTCGGGGCGGGGCGGCACGGCGCGCGCGACCGAAACGCCAACGCGATCGGCTTGGAGAAGACGGCAAGAGGCGGTGGCAGCGCGCTGTGCAGTGTCCTCTTCGGTCTAACGCACAACGGAGCTGCGTGCGCCGCGAGGCGGTTAAAAATTAACTCGCGACCTGCCTAGTGCCTGGCGCCTACCCACGCACGCATGGCTCGTGCGCCTGCCTATTTTATTTCACTACTACAATGCTCCGCTTGGAGAGGGACGCGCAAGCAAAGGGAAATATCGCGTGGAGTGCCGTACTCGCGTGACAGAACTCGATCCGGTTTGTTCTTTTATCGAATCTCGATTGGTGACCGTATGGATCGTTCGTTCGGCGGACAACTCGACCTTTGTTTTTTCTAGTACTAGCGTGCCAAAATTTGGGGCACTATACTGTTTTCTACGGATTTTCACGTGTTTCAAGACGCGTCCATAACTAGTTTCTCTCGTCCTTCTGCATCCCATCTTTTCACAGTGTCTATCCCATAAATTCGTATTTTCACAGTCTCACTCCTCGCTTCAAACAGCTTTTAATCCTTTAGCAACAGGCCCTAAAATGTGTCAGTTTCTTAATTTTATTCTTTTGTTTTTTAGTCTTTTTCTTTTATTACTTTGTATTGTCTCAAAATATATAGTGATGTTTTTCAAATTTTCTTATTTTTACTATTTTTTCTTATTTTTTATTCACAAAAGGCCAACAGCCGCTGCTTGTTATATTTGTAACTAAAAGCTAAAAGTAAAAGACAGAAGCTAGACTTTGAAGTCCCGCTCCCATAGATATGTAATGAGCTGCATTGTCGAACTCTCTGAACTGTTCCCACAAGTCAAATTCAAAGGACAGGCATTTCACATTATACCCGCAGATCATAGGATCGCAAGAATCGACACATCACAGCGACACATTATTGTTAACTGCAGCTAAATGGGATCCGTATCCGGGGGAATATGCAAAAATAATGCGACGGATACACGCAGGCAATGTCAACGAGACGCAAGAAAAAAAATAAACTAGATTAGTAGTCACGCAACACAGCTGAATTCTTTCAAATTGGGGCGGTCAAAGTAATATCTGTTCTGTTTGTGTAGTTCTGGTCATGTGAGATCATGTTACTTGTTTAATCAAGACAACGGCAATGTCAAATACAGAAATAGTCAGTCCAAAGAAATAGTACTGACATATCGCCTTTTGTTTATCGTGTACTGACATATTAGTAGGATTCAACAATCTCCAGAATTTGAAGAGATCTTCTCAAAAGAAGAAGAAAAAATCAGGATTTGACAACAACTTAACGTTTTGTTCAAATAAGTTTTTAGATTTGACCTCTAATATAATCGTCTAAATTGTATTTGTGGCACGTTTTTGTGAAGCATGTATGCTGGATAAATTGTAAGTGAACATATGCTATGCATTTAATCTTACGGTGCATTCTAACTTAAAAAGTTGCAAAAATTGAAAATTTTCTACATATACTTATTGTTTACTTTATCTATGTATCAAATTTTAAGTTCAAATTTATTCTTTGTTAAAAATAATAAAAAAGAGAAAAATTTGACAAACGAATTTGAATTTAAAATTTTATACATAGGTTGAGAAAATTTAGAAGTATATGTAGAATTTTTTATGACTTTTTTTAGTTGGAGTGCACCATAATTGCACCATAAACTTAAGTGTATAACATATGTTCCCAAGTTGTAATGCAAGTCAAGTCATAGACTAAATATCACATTTTATATTTTCTCATATCTTCTTTAGTATTAACATTTTTGTAAGCAGTCTTCTCAGGAAAAAAAATGAAAACCACGTGGGGTGAAATGAACTGATATCTAGAGAATTTTTCCCGTAATTCTGAATAGTTTTTTTCCAGTTAAGCTACTTGAGAGAAAAATAATTTTGTTGTCTATCTACATGGGCCGCAAAGCAGGCCTGAACAGTTTTAAATTATTTGCATTGTTATTTTGCCGGATCAACTGTTGCTGTTTATTTAGGGCCCATAAAAACATGGATTACACACAAAGGGTGGCACAATGCACGCCAAGAAGCCCACGAATTAGACGGTTTTTAATTGGCTGGAGTTCATAACTTTTGTTTAGAGTTTTTGATTGAAATAGAATAGTAATGCTAGAAGAAGTGTCTTTCAGAATAAAATTTGAAAAACGGTTTTTGGAAGACACGGACACGGAGAAGGTGATGGAGGCCGGCTGATGGCTTTTGGAAGCAGCTTGGAGAAACCATTTTTAAAAACTAAGATGTTCAAATCGGCTTCCGGCTTAACCCCTCAAACTGATGGGCCTGTGGCATGCAAAGGTCCCTATCATGGGACAACCTTCCTTTGAATTTTCCTTTTCCCCTCTCGAAAGAGTTGATGCAGACCACACTATCCTCCGAATCCCCGGGCATTTCCAACATTCTATTCTACGTATCTGCAAAGAAAATAACAATAGGATGATAGGACGGATACCTTGGAGATATATATGCAATATAATACACGGGCACTAGCAGTTGGCGAATCAAGCCGACGAAGGCCACCAGAGCTATTTGCGAGGAGTGCAGGAATCAGATCTCGCTTTTAAGTCAACACCATTGATGGATCGATCCCCCACTTACTGGTGAACACCAGAACGTAATTTCTGAGAAGAACACTGTTGTGTGGAATATAGGGACGTTTGAAACGGGTTCGGCTTTCGGCATGGCCGGAGAAGTGTGTTTTGGGTGCCTCGGAGGTGGGGAAAAAAATAGAGCATGATGAATAGATGTCTTGGGTGTGATGAATTTGACTGAAGACTCACGGTTGCGGCGCAATCAACGGTGAACAGCCAAGCTTGAGCCGTCGTCGTTGGAGCTTGCGCCGTTGTCGTGATGAGGCAGGGCTTGGGAAAGACGACGAGTGGACTACCGCTGCCATATAAAGATAAGGGTATGTTCTTTTCGGCTTTTCAGTCGGCTTTTGATTTCGACTTCTTTTAACAATCTTTATTCATTAGAATTATAAGTCACCGCCACAAGTTATAAGCTGCAAGCCCAAAAGAACATATCCAAGATTCCTTCACTTCACTTCAGTTAAGACAAAAGCTCCAGTCAAATCAAATATCTTCTACTTTTAACCGTTACTATTTCAAAGCTAAAAGCCAAAAGCCCTGACTGTTTTCAAAAGCCCCATGATCACTGCAGGGAAATGTATATTCTTCCCCAATTGACCCAACACTTAGGGGCCGCTCCGTTCGGCTTATGGCTGTGGCTTTCGGCTGTTAGATGAAATTGAACTGTAGTGTCTGTTAACTTTTTCTGAGTCATTCAATTAAACGAAAATAAAAAAAATGAGCGAAAAAATACCATTATATCTCTACGGATAATGCAAATGAAAAAGAGAAGCAAAAGTACAAGCAAAAAAACTAAAAAACAAAAAAAAACAAAATTAAGAAGTCGACATGTTTCGAATGACTTTTAGCTTCTGAAAAATCGAAATCTACAAACCAATTAGGCCTTAATTTCCGCTGCCTCTCTGAAATTATTCTGCAAACTGTAAAGGCGCTGGTATCACGTGCTTCGGAGCTTATTTCGCCTTTAAAAAAAATCACTGGGATTTTGTGGCCTGGAAACACCATTGCAGTCTAAGCAAAGTAGAGGGTCCAGAACTCCAGGAGGAAAAGAAGAAAGTACACCATTTGCATGTACGACATCGTGAACATCTGCAGCTCTGCACTACGTACACTGAAAAAAAACATCAGGGCATGGTCCAAGTGTACAGTAGCCTGAACAGTACCATGTGCAGATCCAGCTAACTGTAAAAGTGCAATAGAAGCTGATGCAGGGTCTGTTTTTTTTTTGTCTGCAGTTTATGATTTTTGGCTGAATTTTTTGAATTTTGGCTGTTTACGACAGAGATTACGGAGAGGGAGATTATCGCTTGTGATTTTTGTTGATACATATGGTAGACTTTTAATGTGTACTACAAATAACTTGTAGATCTCATCTTGAGATAATACTCCAATTAAAAGTTAGGTATTGTAGTAAAATCCAAAAGCCGCTTTTAGAAGTCGAAAAGAACAGGACCATTGCTTGATTCAATCCTGACCGTTCAATTATCTGTGGAGCAGACTAGTTGCATGCAATGCAAGCCTTTGCATCTTCTTCAGGGACAGGAGAGAAGATGCATGCTGCCCGATCATATGCAAGCACTGATCCTACTACCACACCGCTCCAGAGTCAGGCTGTCGCTCAAACTCGAAGTCTCAAAAGCAGACGGAGGGGAGAGACGCACCACATCTCATCTCCTATGATTAACACCACTAGTGAGCCCACGTCTCTCTCATGCCGGCCAACGAGAACCCGGCGTGGCGATGGTAGTGCTGCCTTGCGTTGCGTGCAGTCTACTTTAGGTTTGGATTTCTGATTTATATTTTACTATCTCTAATTTTTGTCCTTTTCTAATTTTTTAGATTTTTTTAAGTTTTTTTATCGTTTTTTTATTAGTTACATTGTAATTTCAGCTAGCTACGGTATAAATTTAGGACGAGAGATGATATGACAAAAAGTTAAAAAGAGAGTGAAAAACCGTGTCTTGCTTGAGACATTGGTCGAGCATACAAACCAATAGAAAAAATATAGCTAAAACATATATTAGGAAAGAGGATTATGTCTACCTATTACTCATATGGGTGAGGAAGGAGGAAGAAAAAGGTGAGAAAAAGGTAGCTCTGGCTTTAACTTCTCTCCCTGTGGATGCATTCATGAGCTTACTAGTGTGTACTAAAGGCATTCCCAATGAAGTGACATGAGTCATATTTAATTTTACCACATAGAAGTACTAGGATAGAAGGTGTCACGGAGAGAACCAAAAAAGAAAAAAGTGCAAAGCCGTATGAGATACAGTTAGGCATGAAACCAAGAAAAAGGTACAACATAACTTGCGTTGAGAGGATGGTTGAATCTAATCACACTTTTTGAGGGAAAAGATAGGAGGGAGGAGAGGTAATTTATTGATCGAATGGGCCATTGATAGATGCAATACATTGGGATACTGTAGATCTGTTTTTTTACTTCAGTTTATATTATGGTTTATATTTTTTAGATTATTTATATGATAGAGAACAGGGTAAGAAAAATGAACGTGTGATTTTGATAGATATAAATGAATTCATATAGTGTGCATAGACTATATATTAAAAAGATATTTTATTTAAATGCTAGTTACTATAAAAAAATTGAAAATTAGTTTTAGAAGCAAAAAAGAAGATGACGTGCATCTAAAGCTGTATGCACGTGGAATGTTGTAGATAGATACAAGTCTAAATACGGACCGATGAGTGCATGCTTTGATATGGACAATTAACTAACCAAGGTTAGCTTTAGTTAAACACTTTGAACTTATTAATTGTGAGGAAACTAGCTAGGCTAGACCTAAATATTTGGTCTGTTGCAGGTCTTTATGCATATTGGTTTGCAAATTTTATACTCCTAGCAAGGCTTAATGCAGGTGGTCCTGACCGTTGGAACACGTAGTGGCCGGGCAGCTCAGATCAACCAATCGCAATAACCAAAACAAATGCTTAATGGGGTGTTGTTGCTTTAGAGGCAATCAAGATGCATGTTTAGATAGGGTACGAATACGATATAGATTTTTTATCTGATTAATAATTTATCACATATTCGTATTTGTATTTGAATTCATATAAAAAATATAGATACAAATATGATATAGACTTTTACCATCCAAAATATTATTTTATCCGGACTATTCGTATTCGTGTATGTGTGTTATTGCAATACAACTAATTAGTTGGACAAGTTTTTTTTTAATTCAATATGAATTCGTGTTTCTTTGAGTGAAGTAAATGAATTAAAATGATTAAGCATGACTTTACGAGGAAAAAATAATATTAATATCTTTATACTACATAAGTTGTGAGGATATCTAAATCCGACCGAATTAAGTAGATATTCTGTTCAAATTTGAATTCGTATTCATATTCATTTATAAAATATAAATATAATAAATATACTATTTGATTTGTTTCCACCACTAGTCACTACTCACACTACTCACTAGCCAGTATATATTGCTTTCTTTGGAGGAATTATTTTTTCCCCTGGGCCAGCTTGAGAGATTCTGAGCTCAGGACCATGCACCTGCCGTACCTATCCACATCCGAGAGCAAGCATTGGCTGAAACCAAAATTATTTTAATGTAACAAACCATGTGATGATAAAACCAATTGGTGTAGTGTATCACTGTCGTTATGTGAACATGTGCGGGATTGAAGCTGCAGCTAATGGTACTTAACTTCTTCCAATTGCAATCTAGCACGCGATTGCAATGTCCTTTGTCGTTTTGTTGTCTTGGGTTTCGTTTGCTTGCTGTTGGCTGTATATTTATTGTACCATCAGTTGCTGCGGGTGGTTAAATTTGTTAACTTTTTTTAAGGAGTTGTTAGGAGAAATTGTTACTAACGGAATAAAGATGTTTCCACCAGCAGAACAAGCGGTATTAATTAATTAATTAATTAGCAACATAAAGATATATACAATAGTTTAGATAACTGCTGTCTATAATAACCTTCTAATTATTTATTAAAGACAGTTTCTATAATGATTAATCTCTTTACATGTTTCTATAGATAACCCCATATACAATATGTCTTGTTTCTTATGTTATAGTCGACGACATAATTCTCTATGCTCATTTTCTCTTTTTCACATCATCTCGTATCCGACGTGTTGCGCTTCGACTACTCTATAGTCGTTACGACCATATTAAGTCGATTTACGGCCACTTCACAGATAGCTACGACTACGTGAAAGTTATAACCACACACAGACTAGTTACGGCCACTTGTATTTGCTCCGACCACCCTATGTACTCGTAACTTCTGCTGGCGAGAGTTACGACTACATTCACACTGTACTGTACGTTCTCGTAACCGAGCTACGACCACTCCGGTTTACGAGAACTCGAGACTTCGACTGTAGATCATGCTTCTTCGACCACGTAGTAGATTTGATCACAGTTGTCGTAACTCGATTACAACCACGTTGAAGACTCGATCGCCATGGTCGTAAAGTGTTTACGACCACGTCTCCAGCTTCACAAACACCTCCGATTTTTCGGAGCCAAAACCGCTCCTTCTTCTCTTCTTTATTTCTCTCCCTCTCGCTCGATCACACTGACTGCTTCATTCCCCTCTTGTTACATTATTCTGCCTTTTATACCCAACTCTAAGGCTACGACACGGAGACAACTACGACCTCGAGATGGACTCGAAAATTAACTCGTGTGCGGAAAAAAAAACTCGTACACATATAATACAGCAAAACTGACTCGAATACGACTAAATAAAATTATTAACTCTAGCACAATGTGTTAAAATTTATAAACAGCTGACGTCATTCTATTATATATGCTTAATATAACAGGGAAGGAAACTCACGTACGTGCTGTCAACTGGAGGTTGTTTTCGCAGTGAACTGATGAAGCCACGATTTACACCATGCACCACGCAAGGAAAAAATATTCCTCTTGTCCGGTACATATCTTTCAGTGATGTGTCACAAAGCATGTTCTTTTAGTGATGTGTGTGCGGTGTCGAATAGTCTCTGACCAGCTAGTTTACTTTGCAAAAATTACACGTCGGTTTCAACCGCAAAACAGCGGCCAGGAGACAACGGCAAACCTGTTTAATTATGCTGAAGTCATGTCATATTGTCTGTCATGGTGTTGTCCCTCTTCTGCCTTTTTGACAGGGGGTTGCACGACAATACTACGCCTGCTGTGCATAACTGCATATGGCATACTGCTTTCCCTACCACCAACGAAGTAGTTTAGTCCTTGTTTGCAGCAAGCAAAATTTGTATGGATCTCACTGAAATTGTACTAGTCCCTGCAACATTCATGCCAAATTCACATGCAGCAGGGCTAAGCAATATCCCCGCAATATTCATGGGAGTTACCAAAAGTATTCAGCAAGATATAAATTTACTTAGAGCATGTTCTTTTCAACTTCTAAAGGCTTCGATTTTTATACAATAACTAGCTTTTAAATGGGCTATTTTTTCAAGATAAAATCTATTAGTTAATTGTAGTACATATTGTACCGACTTTATTTATATCGGCAAAAACCGCACGTGAGTTTCTGTTACTCTGTATTCTCTCGTACGAACAACCCAAAAGTCGCAAGCCGCAGCCAAAAGCCATATGGTCTGTTCTTTACGGTTTCTAAAAGCGTCTTTTGCTTTTACTACAGTACCTAACTTTCAAATAGAGTATTTTTTTAAGATGAGATCTACAAGTTAATTGTAGTACACGTTAAAAGCCTAACATCTGTATCAACCAAAATCGCAAGCGAGTAGCTAACATTCAAAAATTTCAGCCAAAAACCATAAACCACAGTAAAAAAACATGCCCTAAAACAGGCCCTTAATCACTATCAAGTGGAATGGTTATACCCCACAAAATTTGTAAGGCTGGTTAGGTTAGAGAAGCTTTCTCCGTTGGTACAAGTGTGCAACGACCCTAGGTTTCGATTATCACAGCAGCCACAAGTCAAGTGGACTGGGAAGGGAAAGCCCCAACTAATCCAGCAGGCAACTGACAACGCGACACGTACGGCTGGCGGCTGTCCAGGTTGCTTCAACTGTGTGCGATCAACGTCAGGAACAAACAATTGCCTTTCACACACTTTAAAAATGTCAGGAACAGGTTGCTTGCAAAGTTGCTGCACGTTGGCGTGCCATGCCGAAAGAAGAAAGGAGGCCGGTAATTAACGACACTATCATAATCTATTCAGCCTCTCTCAGGCATTAGCACAAATGATGAAATGGACAACACAAATGACAAACACTATAGGAGTGCTATTAGACAATAGACACTGTTTGACGCGGCGAACATGTCAGTGTACTAAAGTACACAAAAATAATAAACATAAAAAAGATAGAAAAACATATATTTTATTCATTAATTTGAGAATAGCAAAATTACAGAACCCCTTTATATAAGTGCGCTCCATAGCTTGCTTTGCATAGCAAATCTGGTGATATGATGTCTTGGTGCCTGGGGCCTCGGAAGGCTTCTGATTAATTACAAGACGCGACGCGTTGACCGCTTTGTGGATTGTTTCACGTGCCTTTCATGACCCGATTTTCAAAAAATTAAATCTTGTATATACCAAAGTTCTCTTTCCAAACATACATCTCCTCATTTGTTATAACTTGACATATTTGCACAAAAACTCATCAAACAGACACAAACAAGTACAAGTTTCATCCCCTTTTCCTTCATGGAAAAAAATATATGGGGCCTATTATACTTCCAACGACAAATGATGTCTGAATTTCTGGAGATTAGTATAAATCGCTTTTGGTTAATAGCACTGTATTACCCATGAAACACAAGTAGGATATATGCATTTCCTCTAAAAAAATGTAGAATCTATGTGCATGAAATGAAAAAGAACCTGAAGGAGAGGAAAGATTGGATGCTCTACTTTGGTAGATTGTGTGGTGGGATTTGGTTCTTTTCCATAAGGTTTGGGAGATGCAGTCATGCATGGTCATGGATGCAGTTTTCTTCTCCTGTTCCTGCTTTGCTAATTCTCTCCTCTCTTTTCTTTGGTCCGTTCAAAAGCACAGTGGTGGGGTTGGCGTGCGTGCGTGCGGCGTTCCCCACAGCGGAATTTCGCGTCGCCTTCAGTGGCTGGCTTTGCTCTGACACGCCCCCCTTAATTTATTCTCCTTTATATATTTTTTTTCTCTCTTTCAAGTTTGGCTTCCCTTGCTTCACAAGTACGCTACATGGCATCGCGTCGTCATCAATAGAAGCGAGCTCGTCCTAACTCGCGAACATACAGGGGGTGTTCGGCTGGGCACAAGTCGATCAGTTTTTGACAGTCGTTACAGTATCTAACTTTTAAACAGATTATTTTTTTAAGATGAGGTCTACAAGTTAAACGTAGTACACGTTAAAAGCTTAACATTTGTACCAGCCAAAATCGCAAGTGAGTATCGATCTCTTTGTAATCTGTACCATAAATAGCCAAAATTCAAAAATTTCAACCAAAAGACATAAGCCGCTGCCAAAAAGAACAGAGTGAAAAACAAAGAATCAGGCTACCTTTTTAATTTATCTATTTTAGAGGTTTCAACTTTTGCAATTTTAATTAGCTAGCATACACATTGTGTGTGGCAACAAATACAACAACAATGATCAGAAAACTTCCCAGTTGACCACATAAGACTTCATATGCTATTGTGGTTAACTAGTTTGTTTAAGCTGATTCCAAAACATATCGGTCTGGTACGAGAGGGGTAGATACAAACCACATGCGAAATTCCTGCTTGTGCATTAACGGAACCATGCAAGATGCAGCTAAACAAAATTAACACATGTATATAATAAATATGAAGTACAAATTGACCACTTATTTCATATTATACATGCTTGGTTGGTAGAATGTCCGATAATTACGAGGTAACAGCCCAAGGCATATATAAAAATACTACAAACATCACACACACACACAGACAACTAAATTTAGTTCCCTCACAAGAAACAACAAGTAAGAAAATGGGTGATTATAATACCAAGTGAGTAGAATATAGTATTCTATGAGTATGATTCGGCCAGAAGATATTTTTTTGATGGATCAATAACCATCATTTTAAGAATAGTTTGTTAACACATATACATAAAACATGTATTTTTTTTTGCGAGGATACCTAAAGCATATATACTCTCGCAAAGATGTATCAGATCAAAATTTATCAATAACGCAAAATAATATTACTACCTTGCAACCACCCGTGAAATGTAAATATGCCGCTATCATACTTATCTTGTTTTGGTTGAACATTGACCAGAGAGAATAGTTAAGGACATTGCGTTGGTGTGGAATTTATGGTGTCGATGTAGCATTTGTTCTTTGGCTGGAGGTCCCTCTGTCCGCCACCCTTCACCTATGAGCGAGGGAAACGTTGCGCGCTCCAATTGGGTGCCCGGCTGCCTGACACCGAAAACAAAGAGCAGCAGCGTCGGACGTGCGCGTGCCACAGCTATGGAGCGCGTTCATACTGGGTTTTTTTACGCCCTTCTGATTTTGGCTGAGACACTCACGTGTATTTCTATCGGATATAAATAAGATTACTATATTATTTAATATAATTAATTAATAGATTTTTTCTTAAAAAATAATTCGTTTGAAAATTAGGTATTATAAAAAAACAGTTTTTAGAAGCCAATACGAACATGATCTAATCTAGCTTTATCGCATCTTTATGTGGCTGATAGAATGAAATCCTTATGGGTCCATTACTCCATTTCGTTAGGGAAGATCTCAAAGTGTAGTTTATTGAACAGGAGTATTTTTGTTTGGTGCCATATTGCGAAACTTAGTTTGCTCTGTGCATTTATACCCATGTTTTCAGCTTTAGTTGCTATTAAGTTAACCAAGATATGAAGCTATGAAAAATACTCTATGATTTGAACATAGGCATTCTTTCTTAGGGTCACTATTTATTTTTTGTCATTGGCTTATAAAAGTTTTTGCAGTAAGATATCTCAGGTCCCACAAATCAGTACTTATGAGACCGTTATTCTTAACTTAAAGACGTATATAGGTTAGTGCATTACCTTTTTAAATAAATTCTATTGCGATGAGATTGAACCAGTACCACAACATTTTTTACCTTGACATGTAAAAGCTACACTTTAAAAGAATAAAAGAAAATCAACATCTCTAGCTTCCCGTAAAATGATGGCTTGATAGAAGTTTTACATATTCTTCTTTTTCTCGAGAGCTACAATTTTTATTCTTTTGAGAGGATCACAAAAGCCGCTAGTGTTTTTTTTTCAGTGTAGTATTGTATTGGGCGCTAGTAGTACATAACGGTCATTCAGCTGCGGGCCCACCATCACAGGAAGCAAACCGCTGTTTTTTTGGAGTGTACAAATATTCTCTGCCACAAATTTCACCTCACTGACAACTGGGACCAATTTTGTACACTCATCCTGGGCCCGCCTGTAAATGAGTGTAGCAAACATCTCCACGCTGTGTGAGTAACAATATACCAGTCTGTACGTGCCGTCCGTGATCCCATAAAGGACAGCGAAGTTCGGAGATTCCCCTTGGGCCCACGCGCCGAGGCGGCCCATCCAGCCCGGCTCAAACCCACCCTCACCGTCCGATCCATCCTACTAGCGCATCTCTACCGTGCAAACACCTACGGCCAGGATGCGCGCATCGTCCCGCTTGATACGTTTCATAGGCCGACACTTTGCCCGCCAAATGGCATCCCGCGTAATTAACCCGCAACCCGGGGCCGAAATGGACAGCCCCTAAAAAACAAAGGCATGGGCGTGATGAAGCCTAGCGCTAGGAGCCTACGAGTAGCCTAGCCTGTTTAAGTAGTAGAAAGACTCCGAACCAAAACCCGAAGCCATTAGTTTAGATCAAACGGGCCGAAAAAAAGTTTTTGTTCTGGGTTCGGTTGGGTTCGTTTCGCGTGATCTATATAGGCCGCGACGCGAGCATCTCATTCGATTCGCACCTTCTGAATCATCCAACCCGCGAGCGAGGCCGAGGCGAGTGGTGGTGGAGCTCGAATTCGAATTGGATTTGTTTGGGTTTGGATTTGCCGCCTCGGGGTGGAATTTTCGCCGCCCTCTCGTGAGGCGGTGGTGGTGGTGGTTGCGACGGACGGCGCCCTCTCCGTGCAGCTTAGCTCCTCCCACAATTGCATCGGGAGCCGGTGGCCGCGAGGAGGACGATCCCTAGCCGCCGCCGGAGGCAGGTGAGTCGCCTGGTTCCGATTCCGCGGGTGTTCGTCTGGATTTGGGCGATTTTCGCTGGGGTGGTGGTTGCTAGTACGGTGCTTGTAGTGGCTGGGTCGTGGTGTGGTGGGGTCTCCTGGTCGCCTCCCACCCAGGGCTTCGATCGGATCCTCCTCGGGAGTCGGGAATGCGAAGCTTCTGCAGGAGTTGAGTGCGCTGCGTGCACTACTCCCGAGGCGGAATTTCCTCGGTGTTCGTGCTGGGGTTCGTGGGATTCGGGGAGCTTTTCGATCGTCTGCTGAAAAGCTGTGTGGGCTGCTTGTTTTCGTTCAGTTGTGTGATTTTTCTGGTTCGATTTGTGCAGGTTGATCCAAATTGAGCGCCTCGGATTCCTGGAGGATTTGGGGTGTGTTTATGGGCGATTAGATCGGGAATTTTAGCTGTTTTCTGGTGTGATGGCCGCTGATTCCAGCATGGGGTTTCACCAGGGGATCACCACCTCGTTGTACAACCACCACATGCTCTCCTTCCAATCCAACAGCGACGTAAGCATCGGTGGCGGCGCTGCCGGTGGTATGGTCATGGCTCCGAGGAGTATGAGTGGGACCAGTAGCAGCGCCGGGATGTTCCTATCCCCGAACACCGGCGTGCTTGGCAACATATCGGTGGTTGGTCCGTCAAGGAGCTCGTCGGGGGATGTGTTCCGTAGCACGGTGGCGCCCAAGTATATGTTTGTTACTGGTTCGCCTTCGGATTGGAGTGACTGTGAGCTGAATATACTGAAGGAAGGGCTTGTGAGGTAAATTTTTCCCCATTGCTTGCTGAATTACTATTGCCTATACCGTACTAGTGTGACTTGTTGCTTGTGCTGATGGACTTTGGTTACGAGACAAGATGCTTTTTCTCCCCTCTAACGTGTTGAGTTGAGTTAGTGGGGCATCAATCAGGAATTCTAAAGCAGCATCTATACAAGTGAAACTTTTACCTTTTGAGTGTTGAGCAATATCAAATGAACCTTCTATAGCGCCGCTATTGTCGTTATTCAGCATACTGTGTAGAGCAGCTTGATTTTAGCCATAAGCATGTGTTAATAACCACACTTGAGTACCCTATGACTGTATTCTGCTTTACCGATCAGCTCACGAAGCTAGCTGATTAATTCATGGCAAGTGTCTCACCATCTGGCTTGCGAATCATATCTGAGATACCATTCATTTTCTTTCGGCTGCCAACTCTTTCTTCAATGGTAATGGCAGATACGCTCGTGAACCTAATATCATGAAGTACATCAAGATAGCGGCTATGCTGCCCAACAGGACCATCAGGGATGTTGCATTACGGTGCTGGTGGGCTACAGTTAAGTTACTTCTTTCAAATGTCTCAGTATCTCTTCTGCAAACTTGTTCTGCTCTGATATTAATGTATGTTGTTACTGGTCTTGTTCTGCATTTTATGTGAGAATCATCTTACTTTTGCTAAAATTCTAGTGAGGTGTGCACTGAACATTGAACACCCCTGGAGCCCTCACCACGTTCTCTTTGCCTTTCAGAGAGGAGCTTTAGCTTTTCATAAGTTAATTTTCATTATTCTGTACTGCTTCATTTTTTTGTGTGTGAGTGATTTGATAAACGCTTACCCGCTAATCTGCCAATACCATGCCCTGAGATGTTGTACCTATAAATCAGACTCGAAATAAGTGATAACTTGTAGATATGTTACTTTATAAAGCTCTAGTAGATGGTCAGTTATCAAGTGTAACATTAAGGGCATAATAATGGCTTGTCCTGGCTAAAAAATTGCGCCTCTGCTTTCTATAAGAAGTGCAGTGTTCATTATGATGTCAATCTGGATATAAATACCATGATGCCAGCTTTTTGGGGATTGTTTTTTGTTAATGCATTGTTTTGTTTCTGAAATTGCTTTGCCAACTGGCTCCTTTTTTTACTGTCTTATATTAGTATGACTGCACATGCATATAAGCGACTATGTTCTGCTGACATGCCTATATTATTACAGGGTAAAGACAGAAGGAAGAAACTAGATGGATTTTATACAGGAAAAAAGATAAGAGATATGAAGGTAGTTTTGTATTTCCAAATAAGTAATTTAGAACAACATCTCTCTAGGTTGGCGTAGCTTTTGACTTGTTTAGTGTTCTTCAATTCTTTTCCTAATGTCAATCATGCTCTTTCTGATGAACTTTCTTGGCAGCCAATCCAGGACAAAATGGCCGCATCTGCCTCGATGGCTAATTTTCACATAGCACCTACAAACAACGTCACCCCTTTCTCAACATCGATGCAACATCCAAATCAACAATGTCAAGTTCCTAAGGAAGGTTAGCCCCCATCGCTAACTTCTATTTGTTCTCTTGTTTTTTCTTCAGCAGTTCTTAGTATGATCTTCACTTTGTATAGCAAGTTTAAGGTTTGATTCACTTTATGGTCAAAAATTGTCAAATAGCAATTTCAGTAGATTTTGAATGGAGTCAACTATCGGAAAACAGTTAGCATCGGTGTATCTCTCTGTATAATTTTCCTCACAGGGACATGATTCACACGTCAACTCTGTGGAGTTGACAGTGAAATTTGACACTGTTTGATGATTCTCTTCAGAGATTCTTATTTTGATATGAGAAGAAGTTGACGATTTCCGAGAATGCAAAACACACCTTGTTTGCTTGAGTTCTTGATTTTTGCTTACTACGTTTGTAGTTAGTACAAGCATCTTCTGGAAGCAACCTTCAGATGCCTTCACTTCATCACTTGGTGTGTTTCTATATTATGATTGCATTTCCTAGATCCCAATTCAAACAAAATAAAGAACCAGGACAAACGCAAGCAAGTAGCAATGGTTTCATGCTAAACATTTTTAACATAGGACTATGGATCCCTTAGCATACCTCTAGAAACTGTTGTCTCTGTAATATCGTGATGTAATATAACATCTCCCTTAGCATACCTCTAGAAACTGTTGTCTCTGTAATATCGTGATGTAATATAACATCTTGGCCTTTTAATTTTAGAAATAAATCTAATTTACATCTCTGAACTCTTGTAAAAATCTATGTTTCAACGTCGAACTATAAAATCAAATATTTTACAACCCTCAATTCTTGATACCAGCCATTTTAACTTTAAATAAAAAACCACCTTGGTTTCGCTAATGTCACAGCTACGTGGACAAATTTTCCACTAACTAGGCGCAGGCGCCCACTTCCTGCTCCAATCTCTTCCTCCCATTCTCTCTCCTCTCTCCTCTCTCCTCTCTCCTCTCTCCTCTCTCCTCCTTGGGGACGTGCACTAGCGTTGTGACGCCTCCGACCCTCACCACTCTCCATCCTCACCTCTCTCCCCCCGCCGAGGTGCTCCAAGATGCCGCGGTGGTCAGAGGCCGTGTACACGCCGGGCTGCTGTGTGGTTGCAGCGTAGTGTGTGAAGAGGCCAGCGTCGCGGCCGTCGTTCATGAGCGCGGCCGGCATGGTGATTTGGCGGCGCATCATGTACGCTAGGGCGCGCACGGCGGCGTCCGGGTCCGCCTCGAAGAGCTTCGCGATGATACGAATGTAGGCGTCCTCGGGCCGCTTCTCGTCGGCGGTGATGGCTCCGCAGATGGGCACAAGCGTGGTGTCACCGTGCGTGTGCATGGCCAAATCCAGACTGGAGGACAAGGTCGCCGCGCCGTCGCCATTGCCGGTCCTCAAAGCTCGCCAGTGAGTGCATCTGCTTAGATCCTCCTTCCTCTCGCAGGAAGAGGGAGAGAAGAGGAAGAGGGAGAGACCAAGGAGAGGGATGGGGCGGTGGGGATGACGAAGCTCCGGCCTTCTCCCCTAGATCCGGCCACCGTCGCCTCGTGTAGCGCCATCCTCACCACCACTGCCGCCTCTTGAGCAGCTCCAGCAGAGGAGCTGGTCGAAGAAGGGGAGGCGGCGCTGACAACGAGGAGGAGGATGTGGCGGTGGAGGCGCCATGGGGGTTGGGGAAGGCGGCGCCATGAGGTAGGTCTGGGGTTGGGGAAGGGAGAAAGAGAAGAGGAGGAGGAAGTTGAGGGGCTGACGGGTGGGCCCTATAATATTTTTGAAAAATTATTTGCTTATTGTTGACTGTGCTGCTTGCATGTCATAATCCAAGTGCAAAACTGCCTTCAATGAGCCTTAGGGGTGTAAAATAAACAGTATTGATACTTAACGATTGTAAAATATCTGACTTTACGGTTCGATGTTAAAACTTAGACTTTCCTAAGAATTCAGAGGGGTAAAGTAGACTTATCCTTTAATTTTATCGCACACAACTATCTCATGTTGGTCTTTTTTTTTTCTTCTTCTAACAAGGCTTATTCGTATTCATTCCGAAGTGGCCCTACAGTAATATAAAATGGACCTTTCTTGTGTAATTGTATGCATCTATCATATGTTGGCCTTATTTCTTGTAAAAATGCTCATTTGGTTCCGTTCTGAAGCAGCTCCTGTTGTGGACTGTGCAACCCAGCATCTCCTGGAGGAAAATAATCAGTTACTTAACCAGATTGCAGCAAATATGGAAACATTCAAGGTCTGCATGTTGATATACCTCCCATGTTTGGGTCATAAATATACTGCTTACTTTGAGAGAGAGAGAGAGAGAGAGGAGAAATCACTGCTTTTAAAGTACCTGTCAAGGAGCATATGGTGCCTGCCAAACATCTGAATTTCATTATGGCTGTTGGTTTTACTGTTGTCTTATGTATTGAAAGTGTTACGATGATTTGTGTTGACAAAAAATGGACATGATCCTCCAACTAGTATAGTAGTTCTATTTGGACTTTTGGGCCAAATTAAATCAAGAAATTTCTATAAGAATATCAAAGACAACATGTATGCCTGATGCTGTGAGACCTTGCATATTTAAAATATGTGTGCATCAGAACCATGTGCTATGAAAGTGCCCTTTGTTTTTGAGTGCACTGTCTGTAAGCATAAATTCCCCAAAAATTCTGTCACCATTGAGGTTTCCTTTTCTTTCTTAGTTAATTTTAGTGATTCCTGATCTTTGGTTCAAGAGAAATATGGTAAAGGTATGGTTATACCTTGAAAGATTGTGCTGGATATTTATTGCGTCAACAACATCAATAATAGCCTATCATGTGAAATAATGCCATCTGCCATCAAGTACTAGATATGAGCAAGCATTTAATAAATGTTCGAACTTGTCGCTCTCATGGTTGATTTTTTCTTTAGGTCACTCTCATGGCTTGATGAAGGCTAGAAGTAGCCTTCATAATTTAAAGAATGTGATAAGCGTGCGTGTGGCACATTTCATAATTTTATTTTCGTGCCTGAACTTTTGAGTTTCTTGCAGATGGGGAAGAACATGGATCTATTTCTTCGGACAAATAACAACATCAAAACAATTTTAAGCAGGTAAAGCACTGACATATGTGCTATGCCTTTTGTTCACCGTATATTTGGCTTTTTCTTTAGTCTCATTTGCCACATATGCTTAAGGAGGACAATTTTCACTTCCCATCATCTACTTCTCTTTAACATGTTCAAGTCATGGCCTGTGTTTTATAAATCTTAACATATCATATCGCAGCTGAGTGGCCAAAGGAGCTGCTGTAATATAGTGAAATAAGTAGCTGCAGCCAAAACTCCTCAATTTAGGCAACTTTTAGTTTCTCTTGCATAAGATAATTATTCTGAAGATGTATGCAATCATGCACCATACTAGGTAGGCAAAAGTTGCAACTGGACAAAATATGGCACATCCATTTCAAAATGTCTTCATTATTTATCTAGCCTTGTCACTCTCATGGCTTGATGAAGGCTAGATAAATGTTGCAACCATGTACCATATTAGGGATGCGACGTTCATTTCAAAATATTTGCATTAGATTAGGAAAATAAACATATAGTAAAGCCTAAAGCATCGTTAAACCCTGTGGTAATGCTTTGTAACTAATGTTTCTAGCTCTGTGTAACATTTTATTTTTTGTGTCATGTTGTTGCAGAATGAGCAAGACGCCTGGCATCATGGGTCAGATGCCTCCGTTGCCAGAGCGTGTAAACGAAGACCAGCTAACTTCACTCCTTCAACTGGACAGAATGGTAAAGGGCACACAAACCTGTCGATCGTGGGAGAGGTCCACGATCTGCACATCGGTTTTAAACGAGTCGCGATGTTAAAGCTAATGCACATTAGGTGTTTGCGTCAATGTCTTGATTACTTAATTGCCATTGTTTTATCCCGAAGGTTCCATGTATGGCGCAACACACGGCTCCCATATGAAGCAAGAGCCACGAAGTTAATCTGTACGATGTACCATACACTGAAAGAAGAACGAGAAGGAAAACCAAAAGACGGGGGGGCTTCCCCCAGTTTCAGAATTCGTAGACGTGCTACGAGGAAGGCGCAAGAGTTGTTATTACTGACTGAGCTCCAGGAATAGTCACCGCACTTTCTCAGAGATTATTTGTTTTTTCCGGTGTTATTATCTGATCGTGTCCTACCCGGCTACCCGTCCCCTGTTGAAGCTCCGGAAAAGGAAGCCTGCGGTTGTGGGTTATGCGAGCGAGTCGGTGATGTTGGTCTTGTATCCAGTATCCAGCAGATACACCAGACACGCTTGATTCGGGACTAGAAGCAAGCCAAGTGACTGTAAATATTGGATGGCTGGGGGCATCCCATGTTTTGTTCTCTCTGATTGGTCGTGAGTATGTTTTTCCGAAAGGGCACTGCATTGTTTCCAGTTTGTACCGTCGCCACTGGATATATCGGACGAGACGGCCATTGCCTGGCATATTGGACAGTTGGAATTCTGAATCCACAGCCGTGTTGGCAAAGCCAGTATAGCGGCGTTCCAGGGGTTCCTATTTTGAAGAGGTTTGCGTAAATGTCCCTTGCATTTCTACGCTTTAGGCTCCTAGCTTTTCCGGGTTACTACCATTTAAAAAAAGCTAAGGAGGAAATGCTGCGTGTCTTTTAAGTCTGAACAATTTGGCAAGAGTTACTGCAGATTCTTGGTTGTATAATCATTCCCCTGCGCCGTTTGCACCTTTTGTCTTTTTTTGCTTGATCCTGCCGTAACATCTGCTCGACTCATGCTGTCATGCACCCATGCGGCCTCGCCGCAGTTGTCTTGACAAAAACGTTGGACGGAGCACAAATTGAAGGCTGGCAAGCGACCGACCACACCGCATTCAGACCTACTCGGACGTGTACCTTCCACGAACATTAATATGTCAGCAACATATTCCAAACTTCAGGACGTGTCCACATATAAATTTTGAAGAGGAACGAAGGCTGCACATTGTCAATTGATACCACAGCAAATAAAGAATCCATCTTATTAGCATAGAAGAAAAGGACCACCGACGCCTCTCAAATACCACACGCTCATATACACTCAAGAGAATCCTTCTAAAAAAACACACACACACACTCGAGAAAAGTGAACAAAGAAAAAAAACATCCCATCGTTAAGCACAGCAGCTGGACAAGACGCCGGCAATGAGCCTTGCCCTGTCCTGGTGCATTACCATGAATGAAGCCACCCAAGCTACTACTCTTACACACCAATAAGACCCGACATATGGTATACACTACTGGTAGGCACAAAATTTGGATCACAAGCTCAGATGTGCTATCGGAGCAATGCAACTAATGGTTCCCCTCCGAGAACAATCCGTGGTACAAATGCAATAACTCACAGATGCAGTACTTTACAAGAAATTAAAAAAAAATTAACCGGCAGGTTGATCACTACTTGCCTTCTCCCCAGGATCTTCTGCAGGTAGCTCTTCAACAGTTGGTAAGTTACCCACGACAGGACTCTCTGCAGGTAGTTCTTCAATAGTTGGTAAGTTATTCGCGACCCGACTTTCTGCAGGAAGTTCTTCAACAGTAGGTAAGTTGTTCGCTACAGGACTTTCTGCAGGTAGTTCTTCAACAGTTGGTAAGTTACTCACAACAGGACTTCCGACACCTGATTTTGCAAGGCTTGCACCAGTGTGGCCAATGCTACCATCAGAATGAGATGTAGGGGTCTCCTTCCAGGAATTAGATACCATTTCATGGTCCTCATGTTGCCGTGATCCGTTGAGGGCATTACAGTGAGGACAGTAATATGTGATGAATGCAAAGTCCTCTTTCCTTGCAAGGCCTGCCACAGTAAAACTGGTTTAACAGAGAGAACTAGAAGTTAGTCATATGAGCTAGACAGTAATCAGTTTCCTACCATTATGCATATGGCAGTTGCCACATATCAGCGCATAGCACTGTGTCGGGTCCTCCCCTACAAGCAGAGCAGCCACACGTGCGATCCATCCCCCATCGTTACCAGCTGGACCTCTGAAGTGCTCAACAGTCCTCTGATTCGGAGTAGTGAGGCCTTCTTCATTACCATCATACGCATTTGGGTCGTCTAGTGACTCAGAGGCATGGATCCTTCCAGTGCCATTGCTTAAGTGTGCTGCTTTTCTTTGCCTCAGCCCAGTAGTGGCATCATTACTTTTACTCAATGGTGTATTCCTGTTCGATCCATCTCCCAAAAAGACTCTCAATCCAGAATCTGCACCCAGCTTCGATGCCAAAACAGTTGCTGCAGCAGCCTTTGCAGCAGGATCAAGATCATATCTCTGTATCACCAAAATGAATCAGTCAGTAATATGTAAAAGATCCCCTTCAAAAAAAAATATGTAGATGATGTACTACTTCCATGGAAAAAAAGAGTAGAACAAATGTTTCTTCATACATTGGCCAGTAGCCAATACAACTCTACATACAGATAGAGCGCAATTGGCTGGCCATAAAATGGAGCAAAAACAGGGCAGCAGCCAGCAAGCCCACCTGTATAAGTTGCTGAGTACTGTAGTAATTCGTTCTCTCCTTCAACTCATCAATCTTGGCCTGCCTTTCAGCACGAAGCTTTTCAAGAGTATGTTGATCTCTGTTGTCAACTGCAGGATATAGTAGGCCATTGCAGTTTAAAGGATAAATTGTATCGGCTGAAGCAATTTACTAGGTCATGGCTCATGCTAATGGGACACCTATTGGAATTTTAGCTGTTTCATAAAGATAAAAGTGATGATAGTTGGACTACTCAAGGGGCCCATTCAACAGATAACGCTTTGAAAAGATAACGGGGAACATGTCAGTCGCATATTCTACCACCTTGATCTTGTTAACTATCACTAGAAAACATAGATAGAGCCTAATGCTGCATTTACATGCATAACAGCGGAACACACGCATGCAGAAAGATAAGATACCAATGTAGATGGAGGATAGGCTCAGTTGGTGGGAGGTGTGGGTGTACACCCCCACCACCCAGATTCGAGTCGTCATCGACTCGAATTTAGGTGCATATTCTTCTTCTCAATAAAAAGATATCTAGTTCCGTCTAGGTATTCTCAATAAAAAGATAACAATACAGATGCTGAGATGCAAGTGTACTTACGCATTTTTGTGAGTCTTGTAATAGTAGAGTAAATGAGAGCAGCCAGAGCAGGAACCAGGAACATGGGCAGCACCCGGGTTGCTCTCATCTGCCAGCTGAGGTCCAGTGATCTCGTAGTCATAATCGCATATCCAACAGCCACAATCTGTTCCAACAAAGAAAAACAGGCGCTAGTGAGGAACTGATTCCAATGTACTTCCACCCAGCAAGAGTACAATTCCTAACTCCTGTCGCCAGAAATCGAGAATTGCATCACAGCATCTGTCGCAACACGCAAATTGCAGAACAATATAGCACAATTCCACAACATGCTACGCGCCTACTCAACGATGATCCCTTATTGACCACCCTGCGTGCTATAAACATCAGATTTTCCCTGTAACATAGAATTCTCCATCCCTCTGTTCTACAGGATGGACGTGCGTTTGTCTACCTACCAAACACGCAATTTGCTCGCTAACAAGTAACAACACACAAAAAAATGCTATAATTGAAGGATGCAAAACGAAGCGGGATGGGATCGGGAGGGCAAAGACCTCGAGCGCGGCGGCGAGGGCGAGGACGTTGTGCGCGGACTGGCGGGAGGTGCGGGCGCGGCGGTGGAGGCGGGAGCGCACGGCCTCCTCCTCCTTGGAGAGCGCCTGCAGCAGCTTCTCGACGTCCTCGCGGCCCCCGAATATGCCCTTCCACACCCGCGACACGAGCCCCCGCTGCCTCCTCTTCTGCGTGGACGGCGTATCGGGCGGCGCCGGCGACCTCGGCGACGCGGTGGCGGCCGAGGGGGGCGCGTCGCCGTCCGCCATGCGCGGCGCGATCGGGATTTGGAGGAATCGGGTCGGATCGGGTGGATGGAACTGGTCGGTGAGAAGGCGACGACGCCGGTGCTGAGTTGCCGTGGATTTCGTGTGGTTTTTTGCCTCGATTATACCAAGGAAAGGAAGGAGAAGGATTGCTTCGTGGAGGCACTCGCGTACGTGTTACCTTTTCGTTTTCTTCCTTTCTTTTCTGAAACTGCGCGTGTTGCCCCCCTTTTTTTTTTAGATTGCATTCGTGTTACAATTGACCGCTCACGTAGACATGGTTCGTCGGTTGAATGCAGTGGACTATGGTTTGCTGGATTAGGAGGCGGCGGCGTGGAGAGGACAGTGCTACGAGTACATTATAGACTTGGTCTATGTAAAGTTTAGTACTAGCAGCCTCAGTGATCGATTCATGAATCCTTTTTTCTGTTTGCAGCGGTCGGCCAGTTTGTCGGAATGATGGCCGGGGCGCCTTCTGTGTTCGAATACATTGCCCTCCATTTTTTTTTAAAAAAAAATTATGATCATCTTTGCTTCACATGGGACGCCGTCTGTGTCTGAGACAGCCTATCACTTTTCTAAACAACTTATCGATATTTAATTTATTCATACAAATACTCGTACTAAGATTAAAAACTATCAACTATAGACATAAACCGTAGCTAAAAAGAACCACACGTCGTCTGAATATGCCTAATGTAGTACATGTCTAAACTGGTCAGCATTGCCAGCTCCAGAGACCAAAGTAATGTAATACGTACATTATTTTCGCTATCGCTGATAATATCTACAGTTGCTTATATTACGACAGTAATGTAGTACGTACACAGACTAGTTCGACATGGTAGCTCCAGAAAATAATGAGCAAAGCAGAGACTAGAAAGAAGGCTCGTATTATTCAATTTACAACGTCGGTACATGACTACACGGCCATGAGCTGCGTGCGTCTAATTTATCGTTCTCATTGCCTACAACACACACAGCTATTGACACCAATTGAAAGAACAGGCACCAATATGCAGCAACATGAGCAGCAATAGATGCCTGCTTAACTGTATATTTGGGGGTTCTACTACCCAAATGGTGTCATAGAATTGCATGACACATCGGAGCTCGAAAAGATGTACTGCTGGGATCCGCACATTTAGGGTATGAAACCCTTTGTTTGTGCTCCGCTTTCAAGAGAAGAACTGCTCAAGGCTTGGAGAATTAAATACATTGGGCGCAAGTTGTCCTCCTTCCATAGAGGAAACAAGTAGTTGGCATCGAATGAACCGCTGATAGTCAAGAAAAAAAAAACAGCACCATGTAAAGCATGAATATCAGAAGACACCTGTTCAATGAAAAAAAATGAAGATGCAAAATAACATACAGATAGTTGAGAAATTATGTCAAGGTTTGTGTCGATGTGGAAATCTGCCTCCAATTGCCGAACAAACGAAGTTCGGCCAACTTCAGTGCTACAAAAGAGTACCTGCAAATGTACAGCTTTTCAATCAATAACAGATGGGGATGACAGAAATAGATTATGCGACACCTCAGACTTTCCGGTTTCTAAAAGTACACAGCGACACCTCAGACTTTCCGGTTTCTAAAAGTACACAGGGGCAAATATTCTTTTGTTAACCAAAACTTGAACTGAATATTCAGCATGATATGCAGAACAGATACGTGGGAGCCACTAGCTCACCGGCTTTCTATGCACATGTATCGACTATAAGCCACCTTGACAATTCTATGTTCAATCATATGACATGCTATTTATTCTATGGGCAACAAATATCCAAAGTTAACCATGACTTCAGTGAAAACAGGCAATTCAAGCTCTATAGTCCATAAATAAAACACGAATCATCACTCACCAAAATATTTAAATGAGAGGCAACAAGAGGAAATCATGGGAAAATGATTTAGTATAACAAACCACTAAATCTAATACAAACGTATAACCTTCTCTTTCATCAAGCCACCACTCCTGAAAAGTCCGGCACTCTCCAGGGCCATGAGAGCGTTCTCCTATAGTTATGGATTACTCAAAGTCATATTTCAGAACTAATATTGTACCATATAAATACAAAAACTTTCCCATGAAAAAAACTGAAAGAAATGTACGGACGCGCTATGAAATTCATACCTCGCTCTTATCATCAAGTATAGTTTCAATAAGATAGAAATCACAATATTTGGATATTTCCAGTATAAGTTCCACCACTGAGGGTCTAACAGTGGCATGCTTCTGCATCAAGGACAGATAGCAGATAGTTTAGCTGAAATTATGGGAGGGGCACATAAATACCAGAAGAATATTGCTAATCAAACCTGAAGCTCCTCGAGAGTTTTCTCCTCAAAAACAACACCAAGCAGTTGGCAAGTAACCTGCATAAACAATATTTGTGAACTTGTGCAAATTATTAAGAGACCGCATACAGATTTTAAGTATTGCCAGTATAAAGGAAGATTCAATTGAATGTGTCAAGCAAGGTTCTAAAAATTGGTAACCGGTACTATAAAGGAAGATTCAATTGAATGTGTCAAGCAAGGTTCTAAAAATTGGTAACCGGTACTCGACCGGTCACCCAACCTAATAGTGATTATACGGCATAATTGGCCTATTATGCGGCATAACCAACCTGATTATGTAGATAACCGGCTAATAGGTAGGGGCACCAGTTACTTGTATACGGCTGAGTATGGGGCCTAGTAGGCCTGTTTTTAGAACACTGGTGTCAAGTTAGATCACTATAGCATTGTCCTTATTTTTGTTCTTTGGTTTCTTACGGAACTTCAAGTGAATCATGGAAACAGAAAATAATCTTACCGTTGGAAAATAATTTGGTAAAATTGCTACATTACTTAGAACTAAAGTTTTTCCAGTTGCTAATACATGGAACTGACATGCCAGCTAAACGGTTTTAGAACTTTTATCATTTTGATGGAATAGCTAGGGCAACGTCGGTGACCCAAAATTACAATAATGCCTACAAGTGTCTTCTTATTTCAACGATGTACAAATTTGAGAAAATATTACAGTATCAAGGTCAAGCTCTCAAATTTTCTGGGCTTTTTTAACACCGACAAGTTGCAAGCACATAATCTTTTCTAAGCACAACTATAAGCTCAACTTCTGTGTGCTAAACAGCCTTAACTTCTCCGCACAAAAGAAATCTAGGCAATATCACGAGTTGATGAAGTTTTCTATACCCCGATTTACAATTGGTGATTGCTAGGTAGGGCCTGCGCATTTGACAGCAGTGTCCTTTCATAGATCCTAGATGTTCTACTTCTAAATTTATGGATGCTGAATTCCAATAGAAAATATAATTGGCCAAAAATACTATATCACGGATCTCATACTATCGGACACGTATGATTATAGCGTGAGATTAGAAGTTGAAGCCATGCACTGTCCTATAGGCTCAAATCCACCATTTGTTTCTTTCCGCAGATCATAATGATTGCAGCATGAAAGTTACATCAATATGTAATTTCCACCATACACACCACCAGAGGTAGACGTAGTGGGAGAGGGAGAGTGTACCTTCCTACAGCCGCTCAGCCGCTTCGCCACAATTTGCCGCGTCATCAGCTGCCAAACACAAAATACTGTCAATAATCGAAACCCACACATACAACAGCAATGCCACCGAACCATTACACGAAGCAGACCTACCTTGCCAGCGTCACCGACGGGCTCGACCGCATCGGGAGCGGCCGAATCGGGCGCAGCGGGGCCGGCCGGGGGTCGCTTGGGAGCAGGCCGGCGGGGCCACGCCGGCGAGGAGCGCAGGAACTTCCACGCAAATACGACGGCGATGGCAAATCCCGCAACCGCACCGAGGGATCCGGCGCTCTGCAAGACAAGAAGGGGCCGCACGGATGGCTAGGGTTAGGGTTTGCGCGTGAAATTGGGGTTTGAAGTGGGGATCGGTTACCTTGTGGTGGAAGAGCAGGGCGACGAGGTCGGAGAGCCGGCGGTTGAGGGCGCGGGCGACGCGGCGCACCAGCGAGAAGGCATCCTGCTCGGCGGCGAGACCCGGCATCGCGAGGTGGGTGAGATGGCTGGAGTGTGACTTGACTTCGATTACGTGGTTTAGGTTCGAGCGTTGATCAGGTCTCAGGTGGATGGGTGATCGCCGGATTGAGAGGAGGATGAGGAGGAGACCGCAAAATCTCATGGAGTCGTGTGAGGAGCTTGGCCAGGGAGGCACGATGAGCACCCTGTGCTTATCTTGGCAGAGGCAGGGGGCATCCTGGTTTGTTTTCCTTTTTTTCTCTTTTGTGACTTACGAGTGAAAGCTGCTGGATCCGGTCAAACGAGCCGGTCCGAGGCATAGTACTTTTTTCCGGCTCAGATACAATAGGACACTAACAACAGATCATATTGGTCTAGTCTGACCGGATGTATCGTGATTAGGCCGGCACCTTAGTATGTATGCGCTAGTCTAACATATCATCTACAGTAATTTTTAGTATAGTAAGATTATCTGTGTTAGGATTATTACACTCTTCTAAATACGAATAGACGACTTAATAGTAAAATTACATGTGATTGATAATAAAATTACTTGTGGTTAGTAGTAAAAATATTTGTGACTCAACGACTAGCAATAAAATTACTTATGACTGATACTAAAATAAACGGCCCGTCGGTGGCTTTTTTTTTCTTTTCATTGGATCCATCGATCTATCTCTTTTGATATTTGTCTAGCTTGCATACCCAATAGAAATTACAAAATCTGAGTCCAATAGTATGTGGAAGCTAGTCACACCTTCTAGCCAGAGACGTCCTCAATGTCCTTGTAGAAGGCTAAAATAAATTTCTGAAGAGCTTTTTATATGGATATATATGTAACTCTAAGATTTGTTTTTTTAATAAGGATTATCTTCTCTTCTAAATTAAGAACAAATATATCTTCAAGCAATAACATCTTAATAAGGATTATCGTCTCTTTTAAATTAAGAAGAAATATATCTTTAAATAATAACATCTGATAGCTGCTATAGTTTTATTTAATTAGGATCCACTTGATTAAGCGTCAGATGTTTTGTTTTTTTTTTTTTGAGAATTTTTAGTTTTTTCTCTTTTTTCTTAGCGACTCTAAAACATATGTAATTGATTTTTAGTAATAAATAGAAATGCATACAACAATTAGATTGATTGATAGATTCCTCAAGCATTCGTGTGTTTCCTCAACCCAGATGATCTGCCTGTGGAAGTGCTGCATAGCCCACAAGGTCAAAATTTTCCTGCGGTTTCTGTTCACTGAAACTTCTGGAATGATTGGCTTGGAAGGCTCCAGGAAACACAGGAAGTCGATGTTTTGGTACTTCGGCATGCGACTTCGCTAGCGAATATGCAGATCCTGAAGGCCAAATCTTTAAAAAATTAGTATTCCTATGCTTTTCTTTCTAATAAAAGTAGCACTAATCCTAAGTAAACAAAGAGATAAGTAGTATCTATTCACCATTCATTATACTTTAAAAATTATACAAATCACTATTAAGAAAATTATAAAAGCACATCTCTCTTTTTAAAAAGATCATATTATTCTTGCCGTTCTAGGCGAAAATTGCTACCTAGCAACAGGCGTGAAGGAGCAGAACCGATTGCCTGATTACGAATCAGCTGAAAGGGAAGCCCATGGTAATGGGTATGTACTTTTTTGTTATAGTTTATAGCTTTTAGGCTATTTTAAGATGGAGTACGGAATAAAAATAACTTATTTGTAATTTTAATCAATATAAATAAAGTGGCTATAGTATGTATGGTAATTAATTTATAGACTTATTTTAAAAAGATACTAATTTCTGTAGAAAAATCAAATGGCAGTTTTTAGAAGTGAAAAGAAGATAGGCTTCTTTGGGCATTGAGCGCTTGAGACTCATAGTTTTGTTTTTGTTTTTGTTGAGCGAAGGCGGTTGAGCTGAAAAGTTGTGGTTTATAGTTTAATTTATACTGTAGTGGTTGAAATTTTACTTTAGCTGAAGGTGACTTATTTGACGTAATTAAATTTTAAAAAATTTAAAAATAGAAAAAATATGCTAGCTTATCATGGACAACGCAAACGAATACGGAAAAAATCGGCAAAAAAGCTAAAAAAAAAGGCTAAAAATTTAGAAAAAGCCGAAATTTATAAATAATAAAAAATAAGTCAGAAACTAAAAGCTGAAGTCGAAATGAACGGACTGGCTTTCTTGCTTTAATCTCGCGCGCCGCTAAATCTCAGGCCTCGGCCGCGTGCGAAGTGGGCTGACGCCGCAGACCTCTCGCGTCGGCGGCCTCCAACCTCCGCCTGAGCTGTGCACGACGTGGCTGGACATGGATCTGTCTCCGCATTAGCACGTCTCAACGCCTCGGCCCTCAATTCACCCTGGCTGGCCCGCGTAAAGCTCCTACCTCGGCCTCCTTTTCTTTGGGCTGCTCTGAGATGGCTCGAGAGCCGAAGAAGGAAGCTCCCAAGCCTGTGTCCGAGGTCAACAATACACACCGCATGCTACTGTCACGCGTCAGAATGTTTGCTGCCACTGTACGGAGAACGGCGCTTGTGATTACACGTAGGTTTAAATTAAAAATAAAATTATTCTGTAGCTCCCTAAACTTTTAAAGCTATACTATTTTAGTTCGAAAACTTTTATTTTATTTTCTCAGCTTCGTAAACTTACCTCTATTTGCATCGTACGTTGTTTCGTCTGTTTAGTAATAGAATTGGTTGATGTTGCTTCTTAGATGGCACATGTGGCGGACGCGGCTACTTCAGTGGCACATTTTTGGCCCACAAGCTCTCATGCGGCAAGAACCCGGTCTAAGCCATCGTGGTCGCCGATATCATGCCCGACGACCCGACCTCCGCCGACGACTGGACGGCGCCACCACCCCGGGCGGCCCCTGTTCGTCGACCCAGCAAGTTTTGACGTAGCCGTTACATGCAGCCATGCCATGAAAGGCAGGAGTAGGCAAAGGCTAACCACATCATCTCTGTCCAATTTTGGAGACAAAGCCGGATTTGGCACTGTTACGCTGCAATTACTTACGCATCGTATTTATAAAACTAGACGTATGCGCAACGTATTTGGAAAAATGTCACTTCTGCCATCCGGTAGGCGGACGGCAGCGCTGGCGAGGCGACGTGTGGCGGGGCCACCGGCGGCAGGCGTCTGCCGCCCCGCTAACAGATGGTAGCTTGCCTGTCGCCCGGTGGGAGGACAGCAGGCAGGCCTGCCATCCAGTGAGGAGGCGGCATGTGATTAATGCGACTGATTAGTTAGCTTAATTAACTGCCCTAATTTTTATTTAGTATTTGAATTTTTAAATATGTCAAATAAGCTAAAAAATCTACAAAAAATTATGTTCAGCCTTCCGACACAATGTACCTCGTAGTGTAATTTTTGAGTAATTTTATCAATTGTGAATGTTGCTAAAAAATTCATAGAATCTTGATATTTGTACAAGTTTTTACATATAGCAAACTAGCTTTAAAAATTATATAATTTTATGTGAAACCTTCTGACATAGTCATAGTTATTGTGTAATTTTTTAGGAATTTTATATTGTCTAAATTTATCACGTTTATTAGGGTTAATTTAATCATGAATTTAACTTACAGGAAATCTACTGTCTAGACCGTCCCCACCAGACTTCATTGTGTAATTTTTTTTACAATTTTATCCCGTATGAATATTGCTAAAAAATTCATAAAATTTTTATATTTGTAGAAATTATTACATATAGCAAACGAGCTCTAAAAATTATAAAATTTTATATAGAGCCTCCCAACACAATCAACCTAATTGTGTATTTTTTGGAATTTTATGTGCTCCGAATTTACCATGTTAATTCGTGATAATTTTATCGTAATTAGCTACATGCGATGCGTAGGCATCTTTTGAAATATGTGATCTCTGTCCTTCGCACATATGTCGACCTGTTGCTGCTATCTTTTCTTTTCCACTAGTGCTTCGCACAATTATCACTCTGCCCGTGTCGTCCTATCTCGCGTGCTCCCTCATTCGTACTGATGTCATTATGTCCATGTCATCCACCCTCGTCCGCTCTCTCGTCTCTACATTTGTTAGTGTTACCATGCCGTCCCCCTCGTCCAAAGTGTTGCGCATCGACAAGAAGTTCTTAATTTACGAGGTGAGTGCACCAGGTTCCCTTTGCACTCAGCCATAAATACGAACCTCTCGTAGTTGGTCATCGGTCATCTCAGTTGCTCATCGCAGAATCTCATTCTCGCGGTCGTCGCTCAAAATTAAGAGTGCATATTTAATTATTTTGAGAAGCAAGTGCATAACTCATTAAGGACACGGTAGGAGAGCGCGGTAGTGCCGATTGTTTGTCTCGAAAGACATGTAATTTTTTCGGATGTGTAGTCAAATTGTCAGTAATTAATGAACTATTCGTATTTAGTTACATGCATATAATCATTTTTATTGTAACGCTTATTACGGATCTGGTTGTTGTGGCTTCAGGTAGTCACAGACATGGAACACTTGATAATATTCTACGGCGATAGTCTTGTACGGGTTGGACCCAATAGGATGGACCTATCAACATGCCAATACAAGGTGCTCCCGCCCGAGACTCAGCGTCATGAATATTCATGAGCTACGAAGCTGTATCCGAAGGGAGTTCGCCATGGAGGCAATTTGCGATGAAACTTGCTATCGAGGGGATCACCTGAACCTATGGCGTGTGGGAGCTCGTGAAGGTGAATGGCACTACAACATAGAAACAATACATGCAAATTGTCTCCTAGCCCGAGGCGGCCATTTACGGGAGGCCGATGGTGTACCTAAGTTTCACGCATCGGGAGTCGGAAAACGTTGATGAGCGACACCCGGGGAAACACAAGCAGAGCTTCAAGATAATACCACTGAATGTGTTGTATCGGAGGGTAGACTTGCCCTTGATTTCATGCGGAATGAGGGGGCGGGCATGTGGCGGTCAACTCGAATTGACTGCCACGAGTATGTACCAAATCACCCGCTTGGGTTGGAGTCCGACGAGGACACTAACCCAGGCTCCGATGATAGCGAGGATGATACGCAACAGACGACTGGTCCACCTGGGGGAATTGTGTCATCGGAGGTGCCGTATGTGTCCTCCAGGCTTGATGATGTTGTGATGTGTTCCCTCGTACTGCCGCAAGAAGAAAGGTCCTAGTGGGAGTTTCAAACTAACACCCTCTTAGTTGGGCAGCGCTTCCCTAGCAAAACAGCTGTGCAATAAGCTATTGCACGGTACGCCTTGCCTATCAACCGTGTGTACCGAGTGCACCGATCCAACCCAGCCAATTACACTGTGAAGTGCGTAGTGTAAGGCTGCTCAGCAAAGGTTGGCGCTTAACGAGCCAAGATTTTTGGCTCGGCCTTCTCGATCAAGGCGATGGTCGACTACACTTGCATGCTCAGCGAGCCCCTGCACCATCATCGGAACGTGACTTTGGCATATGTGGCAAGCATCATAAGCCACCTAGTTGCTGTGGACGTTTTCGTCTACCCGAAGATGCTCATGTCAGAAGTCGCCAATGTTGTTGGTTATCCAGTCAGCTATAGTAAGATCTGACGAGGCAAGCACAAGGTCATCGAGTCCATGTACGGGGCATATGAAGAGACGTACAACCTTGCGCCGAGATTGCTTCACCAGATAGCCAAATCAAATACTGGCTACCTGGGGGTGGCAGCATCGTCCAGTCATCGGTGAAAGCGGCATTGTGGAGGTTCTTGATGCACCAAATGTCCTCGTCACAGGAGAAGCGGCGCGACGTCAGCGGCCATAACGACGCAGGCGGGGTTCTTACCGAGCACGAGCTTGTGGGCCAAAATGTGCCACCAAAGCAACCACATGCACCATATGTGCTACCTAAACAGCCACATCAGCTAATTCTGTTATCAAACAGATAAAATGACTTACGGTACAAATGAAGACAAATTTAAGGAGTTGAAAAAATAAAATACAAATTTTCAGACTAACGTGGTACAATCTCCAAAGTTTAGAGAGCCACGGTGCAATTTTCCCTAAATTAAAACATCACCAACATGCTATACAGTATATCCGATCTTAATTTGTCACGGCCAGGCCAGCTAACCGTAGGTTATTGGTAATTAACCGATCGGTCTGTACTCTAGCTCGGCTTAATTTAGTGTGGACACAGGGAAGTAACCAGCAGGTCAAGCAAGCCATGCAGGCAGACAAGCGACTATAGAACATGCAGTAGGCACATCTTGGTCTCGTTGGGCTGCAACAATCCAACACAGCTGTTCTTATATTTCTGTGTGCCATCAGAGTACGCTGGAATTTTGCTCTCTCACCAACCAGGGCGAAGACGCAAGGTATCAGCTAGCCGCCTCCCTCCACCGAAATTTTCGGGTTCACATGAACATACTTGACTGGAACACCGGTACACCACATGTACTTTAATTGGAACATCTAAGGTCGGTGTCCACAAGCAAGCGATGCGTGCACCAGAGCAGACCGCAGAGAAAGGCCAGAATGGAGCGAACCCGTGACACGCTCTGCCTCCGTCCCGACGGCGTCGTCACGAGCTTCACCTCCGTCACGACCCTGCATGCCATCCTCCTCCTCCCCTGCCATCATCCTCATCTGCGCTGGTCTCCACCATGTAGAAGTAGTAGGGTATATGGTTGAGCTCGTCGTGGACGGCGCAACACTTGGCGGCACCTTCTCACACATGGGCGCGGCACGGTCGATCACGACAGCCAGTTGGGACGTCAGCTCGCCAAAGCGTGCGTTGATGCATTCCCATATCTTCTTTTGTCTCGCCGTGGACGTCGAGGCCCTAGCTACGCATGGGATTGTTGATCTGGACAAACACCACCAAGTTGCGCACCGTCGGGTGCGTCTCGACCAACTTCTCCAGGATGGAGCAAAAGAGCTCGACAGAGGGGAACGAGGAGTGGAGGAAGCCAATTTCTTCGATATGGTCTCTCTCTAATAACAACCGCTACAAAGCGAACGATCTCTTATGTTTCTCTGACAGTAAGTTCTGTTAGGTGGTTATCATCTGAAGCGTCAAGACGTCTTTCGACGTGGAACAATTGCCGTCGCTTCACCGGCGACACCGGCTATATAAATGTTAACGTCGAAGGGAAAGGAGGAAGACGGATGATTGGTGAATCATTCACGCAAGATAGCACTAGCCATTCATGAAATTCTCTGTTGTAATCCACTTTCTAGCAACTGGCAATCACGCTGGGCGTAGGGTTGTTATTCTATAGGGAGAAGGTCCGAACCGGGATAAAGTTTTTCGTGTCTTTACTCCGTATACATATGCAACAGGTCTTCTAAGAGCTCCCCGAATCCAAATAAATTATACGTAAGATCGATATTAAAACATCGACAAGACTAAATACTAGTGTAAAAATAAAATTGATTAGTTGACAATCATTTGATATGATAATTGTGGTTAAAATTTACTAGTGTAATTAACGGCATCAAATAAGTCATCATTTATCTTAGGACAATTCAGATATTTACCAAATTAACTCAGCCAAAAAACACCAACCAAATGAAATACTTCCTACTTTTAACCGCTACAGTTATAAAGCCCCCAGTCCTTTAAAACACCCCTTAGGGAACCAGCCGTATATAAGAGCAGCAAGTGCGAAATGAGGCCGCAAAGAGAAGGACGGTTCGTGCATACGATATGTGAAGTTTAGTTATGTGTCTTACAGTCTAAATTGTTTATGATGATCCATGTTCAGATTCACGCACCGACAGCATCGCCTCTGGATTTTTTTTTCCTGCTCGTTGAGTAATCCAGACAAGAAGCTGCTAGAAATTAAGGGGGGCCAGGTGTAGAACAGAGTAACCAGTCTGGACTCTGCAACAAGGTTGTTACTTGCAACTGCCCCTCGGCTGGCTCCAAACGGCGTCCTCTATAAAGATTTTAGAATCAGGCAAACAGCATGTACGCGTGATGCCAGCTCGGTGGCATCGCTAAATACTACACACGCGTACATACAAATGACATGTGAGCTCCCAACCAATTAAAGTTTTTACGCACTGATGAGTCTGAACGTGCTGCATGATCTTGTTTAATTTGCATGCATGCCGTTCTTCCTTGGACAGATACAAATCGGAAGAAGGAGGAGCCAAAGATCGCCGTCTGATGGGAGGAGTTGAGGCACTGAGAGAAGAGGACGAGCGCGGCCGGCCGAGGGGCGCGCGGCGTGAGGAGGTTCATGGCCGGCGCGTACGTGTTTTATGATTTTTAGCTGTGACTTATGATTTTTGAGTTATTTATATGAGAGATTATAGAGTAATAGAAATTTACGACCGATATAAATAAAGTCAGTAAAATATATATTATAATTAACTAGTAAACTCTATCTTGAAAAAATACTCTGTTTAAAAACTAGTTACTTGTAAAAAAATTTAAAAAATAATTTTTACGAGGTGAAAAGAACAGAACTGCTAGTAGGGTTGGTGCATCAGGTCGGTTGGTGGGGCGCAAAATTCGCCGTCCCGCGCCCGCGATTGAACGACGCTGTACATGCGAGCGCGAGATCCACGGACTCACGGCGCTTTTTCGCTCGCGACCTTTATCGTGTCCTCCCTCCGAACGCCGGTCACATCACAGGACTGGAACTGCTGCTGCTACCACTTTTGTGCTTTGTCCGTGGGCCGTGGCTCCTCAAGAGCAGCGCCACTGGTAAGTGTGCCCTGAATCGCATCGTATGCCCGGTCTGGTCCGATCGGACGGACGAACAGCCAACGACCACCCGAGTACGTACCACGAACGCGCCGCGCTGCCTACAGCAACCGAAGCTGACGCGAAGCTGCGAGCCCAACCCAAATCACGTCGAGCCAAAAACGGTAGCTCAGCGCTAAAGCAAATCCTGTTAGGGCATGTGCAACGTATCAAGGAGCTTAAAAAAGCCAAGTAAGCCGGATCTAGGTTAGCAAAAAACGCTACCACTTCCTTCCGATCGGACGGACGAACAGCCAACAACCACCATTGTAATTTTGGCAAACTATCATTGAAAATTTCTCTACAAAATTATCCTTTGGGATAAATATTCTTGTTATATGTAAACATATATTCTCTGTAGAAAGAAACTCAAGAAAACTTAAATTAGCCATAAAATAAGAATAAAGCTAAACAGATGATAAAATGAAGAAATAGAGAAAATTTCTCTATAAAAAGAAGCCGAAGAGAATTTAAATTAGTCATATAAAAATGAGGATGAAGCTAAAGAGATGAAAAAATGTAAATGCTTTCTACAGGGTTCAAACACATATTATTTTGTTTTAGCGAGCTATGTGTCAACCAACTGGGCAATGCTGCCTTTATAACAAATAGTATATATTTACATAAAAAATTTGGAGGTATAGTTGTACCCCATGCTCATGTACTGCCTCCGGCCACTGCTGCAATAGGAAGCAGCAAAGACAAGCAAAGCAAGAACTGTCGCCCACGATTGGATCTGTTGTTTTGGAACTCGAGGCAGCGAGATCTGAGCCTTTGCGCCGAAAAGGTGAGATATTCCTACTTGTATCACTTGTGCCTGCTTTACCTATGGGTGGATTGGCGAGAGCTTCCTTGTATTTTATGAATTTGAATGTATGTTTTTTAAAACTTGGATATATTTTTTTAAACTTGGATGTATGAACTTAAGCAAGTAGTGCTGCCGTTGTTGGCTTGAGAGGGCCAAGGAGTAACGGTTAGAAAGGAAATATTTGTTTTATTTTTCTAGAGCCAGATCAAGTACTTGGTTCGATTCTAGATAATTTTCCTTAACCTCTTCTGATGCAATTAAACATGCAAAAGGGCTCCAAGAGCTAAGCTCCCCTCCTTAGCGCAACCATGCATGTGCCTACGAGTCCAGCAGCCCCTACGCAGCACGACCATTCGCGGTAAAAGTCACACGCGTACGGCCGCAAAACGGAGGTGCATGGATGGAGACGCCGACGTGACGTCCGCGAGCGGCGGTGCCATTCCCCGTGACGACGAGACCGCCGGCCGAACGAAAATTTCTCTCCCTTGGGCTCTGACGCACTCCTCTCTCTCTCTCTCTCTCTCTCTCTCTCTCTCGCGGTGCGTGACGTGACCGGCGCTAGCATGGGCTGTGGCAGCCGGCAAGGCTGCGGCAACGACGTCTAGTCGTCCGGTGGCGAGCTGGTGGACGAAGGAGTGGGCCCGGGAGGCTCCTGCTCTAGGCCACGCTCCTCCTCCACACTGACGGTCACCGCCTCGGCTGCCGCGCCCCCCCTTGGCCCCACCTGCCAGGTACCCCCCTTCAGTCACTTTGGATGGCTAGACCCAGTCGATGCACCACCATCTGGCATCGTGCGGTGCGAACAACCGAACAAACGGAAGAGCATCTGGCCTTGGTCTATGGACCGGCTCTACATAGGTGTTTCCGTTGTGTGGGACCGGAGGCAGAGCCCAACGCCTCGTGAACTAAACCAGACCAGAACCGCTTCCCCCTTGGCCTTCTTCGCCTACCATTCCAGTTTCCAGCTCCTCCTCCGCTCTACTGCACTGGAGTGGAGTGGAGATCCATCCCGTCCGTGATTTGCTTGGATTGGTTTCTTCTTTCGTTGGTAAGGAAGCCCTAGCTGGCATGGATTGTTGTTCTATGTTTTGTTCTGTGGGATCATCTTCTTGCTGCGTGCAATCAATCTAATCCAAATAACTCTCTCCAATCCAATCCATGCTGTTTGCTCCGGATTTGTTGGCTGCGTGGTAGAGTACTGGATTTACTACTGATAATAGTTTATTTTCCTAAATTTTTGGGGTTCAACTGAACCTCATGCCCCACGTTTGGTCCGCCCATGCGTGATGTCCAATTGGACGGGTTGAGGTGTTTACTAGAATGTTTGTTAATCTTTTTGTCCGGGTCTTCGGCAATGTATGTGTGGGATAGAATGGCCGGCAAGAAGTAAATGTGAAGTCCTCGAATTTACGGGAATGCGAGAGAGATTTGTGAATTTACAGTATTTTGTGAAGCATCTGAGCGTCTTTGTAGGAGTAGGAACAGTAGTTGTTAATGGTCTTGTTAGCTGCTGTTGATCAGTGAAGTGAATACTTGGAGCATTTGAAGCGTCTTGACCAAAATGTGTTGGCTGGTTAGGTACAAGTTAGCTAAATATTTGTTGTTTGCCTGTGGCCCCGAAAATGGAGTGGGGTATTGGGAATTATCCGTGGCAAAAGATCAATCTTTTCTTGCTCCAAATTTGAACTGGATTTGCATCATTTTTTTTCATTATCCTGGTTAGGGTTGTACATTAGGTGGAATCCCCACATACTAAGTGCTTGCTGTTTGGTGGCAAACCACAGTTTTAGTTGCTCTATTTTACTGGGAGAATTGGAGTTTTAGTTGCTCTATTTTACTGGGAGAATTGGACCCTTTTGTTCTTGTTGGTTGCTGCAAAGGATCCTTTTCTTTTCAAGTTAATGGTTGGGAAAATAGCATTCCCAGTAAAAGCGGTGCTGATAAAACTTTGTGACCTACTTCTGCAGGTTTGGAAAACAAGTAGAGTGCAGAGAAGTGGTGAAAACTCACGGTCCGTATCCATCTTGAGGGAATTGGAGAGAACAAAAGTCAGTGGAAAGGTACCTTTTAGATCTGACCCATTTCTTATCTTGTCACTTTTGTTAGGTTTAATTATAAACCAGGTTCTCAGTGGTTGCAATGAGCCAAGAAAGGTCTATTCCGAATAACTTACGCACAGATTTTGTTTCAACATAACGCACAGATTTTTGTCACAGTTTTTTAAGGCTGTAGTTAACGTGGGGACAACATGTTATCATACTTTATTCATATTCCATCAGCCAAAAGTTTTCTGCTGATGCGGTAAGGCCTACATTTGGGTATTTTTGGTGTAACTTCGTGATAAATTACGCTATTAATGTATGTAGATGACTTTGAGTATTTTCTTGAAATGCTGGAGTCAACGAACCGAGTCCGCTTATCATACTGCTTAGCTATGAAAAAAATGGATTAGCTTGTGAAGATTTTGTAAGGAATTAAGGACAATAGGATGCTGAATTGCGCATACATTGGATCATGGTCGGTGCTATAGGAGAGAGAGAGAGAGAGAGCCCTTAATTAATTCAGTTTTGTTTCATGGCTGGTAGATGAGAAAGCTTTATGAGAGAGCACGATTTTCAGTACCATTGTTCTGGTGCTTTAATGAATTTATACTGGTGGTGCTTTGCCAAACAATGGTTGCTTATCTTTCCTAGTGGAAACTGTCCTGATAGCCGTAGGTCAGACATGTTAGTGCACTCTTCCATTTAGTGCAATGTTAGATGATACGGTACTATAATCAGATGGGGTATCTTATAGAATGCTTCAAGCTCTCATGGCTAATGAAAGAGATTTGGTACATGCCATTGAATTGATCAGAGCTCTGTTGCAGAGCCAGATCACAAGCATGGACAAGACAGCAAATGTGGTATTGGATATTGAAGGTCTGCCTCAACAACCTGATAAATGCTGCACTGGAAGTCCAAAAATGACCGTATGTCCTCTAACTCACATAAGAAACACAAAGACGAAGTAGCTATCCGAGTCTCTTAACCCGCCACCTTTTCCCCTGCAGAGAGCCCTATCCCGCAAGGGTTCAAATCGCATGGAGAGGAGGGGCGGTGAGGAGCAGGAGCAAGAGGAGTTGGCGAAAAAACTTATCATTAAAGGTAACAAGCTAGTGCTATTTTTTTTCTTACTACCGTGTTATGTCTTTTCCGAGTTTCTGGGAAGTGATCTATTCTCTTTGATTATTGCATTCGTTGATTAATACATACATTAAATGAACTAGTTTGTCTTTTGTTTGGTTCAACTCAAATCAAAATCTTTGTAAGTGCCATTTGATCTGAAGTCATTTTTTCTCTGCGTCCGTACAGATTTTAAGCATCGACCTGAACTTTTGGTTGTATCTAGACTAGAAAATGGCAAAATGTCCATTTTTAGCTATGAAACGTTTTGGTACCAGATAAAGGATTGACCGATTGAGATTACTTAAGTAAAATAACCTGTATTTTCATCTCACAGACTGCTGCATCTTTTGCCTACAAGCCTTTGGCCTTCAAATTGAGGAGATTTCCTAAATTCCTTTTTCAACTTATACATTTTGTTAGCATTATAATGGCTTGGTCCTCTCAGTCTACAATAAGTTGTACTTCTATTTTCTCCTGTATATAATTGGCTTATATTTACAAACAGGTAATTTGTTGATGGGAATACTGTAGTTTTCTTGTACTGTGCTAGTGCTGCTGGTATTGGACAGCAATAACCACCGGTATTTATACTTTTTTTCTTGAATATTTTTCATTGCAGTTGTGCCATCTCAATTGGAGCAGCTTAAGTTGCCTCTGATGCAGAACAAAACTTTGGTTGCTCCACAATGTGCTGCTTGCACACCTGTTCTAACTGACTCTGGGGAAGGAAGGAACAAAAGATTTAATCGGCTCACATCGGTTCATCCCCGGAAAATTCTTCTCTTCTTTGCAACTCTGTAAGTATTAATCACTTCTATTCTTGAAGTTTTTTTTGTCCCTAGTTGGTGTGAGCTTAGTTGCATAGGTAGCATGCAATACATACTACTCTCATTCAAGGACTTCTTTTCTTGAAGTTTTTTTTGTCCCTAGTTGGTGTGAGCTTAGTTGCATAGGTAGCATGCAATAAATACTCTCATGCAATAAATATAAGAAGAAAATGCCTAACGTCATGTGTGTTATATTTAACTCTTCCACTGGTCCAGCTACTTTGGTCTGACACTTGTTTGCCTTATCGCCTGGATTATAGTCAGAATGCATGTTCCTACATACGGATTACTTGGTAAATTGAATGCACCATGAAATTATTTGTCTATTGATTGACTGAAAAAGCTAAACAATAGTATTTCATAGGACAGGATGGTACTATATTTATGGAATTGATGAAAGCTATGGAAGTACATTCTGCCGTTGTTTTGCAGTTGTTTACAGCACATGTAGTTGCTTTCAAACATCAGGTACGGCCACTTGCATGCTACTAACTCATTTATTTTCACTATGTTTCTCCTGACAGGTCTAGCGTGGGAACGATGATACTTATATACTTCACGCTCGCCATCAACAGCAAAGCAGAAGCATAGTCGTTAGCGAAATGAAACAGTTGCGTCGGCGGTTCAGCAGACAGGAGTACATTTCATAGCTAGAATTTTACTTTTCTTTTCAGATTTTTTGTTTTGGTGGGGAGAAGGGAGCATATCAATAGCAGCAGCAATGAAGCAGCCAGCCCCTCATCTCAGACACGCTGCTGAATTTGTGCTCATTGCTCCTTTACCCCCCTTGCCCTCCAAAATTCTTTCGATCTGTATGTAGGTATGTTGTTCTGAGCCCATGGAGAGAGAGAGAGAGAGCCATTGGTGATGATGAGTGTGTTTGTGTGGTGTGCCGAGCTGGGGCGAGTGATCTCTACTGATCCGATCCAGTGATAACCTTTTCTGTTGTGTGACCCAGCCCAGCTGTAAAAAGATCTGAGGCGAATAATTGTGCCCTGTGGAGTTGCATCTTGATCCTTGGATGCCTTGTTTCTGTGCGCCAACACATGACATTTCCCTCGCGCAGAGGCGCAGTGCTCTGTTCATTGCGCCCCAACGACTCCACCCCCCCTGCTCCCATGTGCTCCGCTCTATCCTTCGTAGTGCTTGCAGGTCGGTTCAGCGCCAGCGAAGCGTGAATTCTTGGCCAATTTGGCCCCGCGGCACGGCAATGCTGTATTTGCCCCCTCTTCGTGCGTATTACCCGATCTAGTCTCCTCGCGTGGCTGGGGAGTGCTCGAGGGGAGGTGGTGCGGTCGGGGAGTGCACCAGAAAGGTGGTGTGGCTGCAGAGCGTGCGAAAAAGGTGGCGCGGTCGGGTTGCACGTGAGAAGGTGGCACGGTTGGACTGCACACGGGGAGCGCGGTGAGAGAGCGTTGCACATCGGTGGGGGAAGGAGGTGGCACGTGTCGATGGCCGACCTGCTGGCTCTTACCGACTGCATCCTCATGGAGATCCTCGTCTACTTGCCGTTGCCGTTGGACCTCGTGCGCCTCCGCGGCGTGTGCCTCCTTCCACCGCGACACCTCTTCCCCGTAATCCCCAAAATACAAGGAGCAATTCAGGAAAATAGACGGAAATAATGACAATTCGCAGAAAATAATAAAAAATCTTAAAATTGCTACTACATCCATAATCCATATCATACCAAAATAGATACAAAAAATACTTACCCCTACTTAGCAACAAATTGCAAATACGTCGCAAAAGGCTAATGCTTAGTTGCTTATAACATAGTTTTACAAATCATCAAATGATTCTAGTCTTCTCCAAAAGCATACTTGATGCCGAAGCACCTCAATCATCAACTTCAAGTAGGATGAGGTCCTGCCATTTTAGTATCATTAGTAAAACACAAAATGATACAGCCACAGACATGTTACATCTTGCACATCCGAGATCAAGAATTAGCCACTCATGCTTAATTGTTAACACCTGAAACTATAAAACTTTACATCTCATTCCCTTATCATATAGTATTATCTTTTCAGGGGTATCACATGGTAATATTTTCTGCAGATTTCTTTCTTATGTAGAATTACGACCTTACTTCAAGATAAATAAGCCATCTAGTCGTTTATGGTACTACCACTACGTGCGCTACAGTATAAAATTAGATGAATATCTGCCAAATGCTACAATGCATACATTTATATTGAAACATAGAGTTACATTTGTTATACGACTTTAATGCTTACAACAAAAAAAATATAGCTACATTCATTATACAAATGTATTAGCTTTCATATCTATATCTGATTAATCTACACTGTTATAATCTATACCCAGTAATCAGTGGTATGGACTCTTTTTTCCTTCGAGTAATGTGATAATTTTTAGGCTATAAAAGTGAACATAGAAGCTTCTATTGTTTTCTTTGCTTTACTAGATATAATATAATGTAAAGATAATTTAGGTCTCACAAGTCTGATTCAGCTACTATACAGAGACCCAAACGTGTCCGGTGGATCATGCGACGACCAGAAAAGCGAGTTGCAAGGACGTCTCCGCTTCAAGCCGGAGCGCCACCGTGTTCCGGCCATTCCTCCCGGAGGACCCTGGGCCCCGGCACGGCAAAAACGCATCGGTCAAAGTGAACATAGAAGCTCTGTAAATTCAACTCTGCACGCGTGCATTGCACGATGCTCACCGCGGCCAGGCCAAGATCTGGGCCTCAAGCTTGATCGATCAAATCAAAGAGCCCGGCCCGTGTTCCAACCGAACAAGTAAAGATAAAAGCCCACCAAACAAGGCCTAATTATTATTATTATTATTATTATTATTATTATTATTATTATTATTATTATTATTATTATTATTATTATTATTATTATTATTATTATTATTATTATTATTATTATTATTATTATTATTATTATTATTATTATTATTATTATTATTATTATTATTATTATTATTATTATTATTATTATTATTATTATTCCTTGTCGATTGAATGTAAGCGGTTCCTCAACCGAGTTACGATAGGCATCTGCGGAAATCTGTCGATCTAACCTCGGTGACTCACCCACAAGAAACCCTAACCTTATAGGTAACCTCTCCTCGCTCACCTGGCCGACGCCCTCACAACGCACCCTCCTCGACGAGAAGCGGCTAACAGTGGAGACGTGAGAGAGGGAGTACGCCGTCCAGCCGTGTAGAAAATATTTAATTTTTTTGACACGTGACTACACACACCTTATTTAAATTAAATGATGAATTATTTTCTATATACCTAGACAAGAAAGTAGTAAATATTTTGTAAAAGGTCCACTTTGCGACTAACAGTGGAGATGTGAGAGAGAGTCTGTTGTCTGCCGTGTAGAAAATATTTTAATTTTTTGACACATGACTACACATACCTTATTTAAATTAAATGATGATTAATTTTCTATATACCTAGATAAGAAAGTAGTAAATATTTTGTAAAAGGTCCACTTTTCAACCTTGAACTCTGGCCTTGGTTTGTTTTTCAATCCTGAACTTTGAAACCGTTTGAATCAGAAACTCGAACTATCAAAACCATCCACTTTACCCCCCTTGACCCAAAAAGTGGTTTTTGTTTGACATGGCACCGGCGTGTTCATTTTTTTGCTAACATGGCATCTTGGTAGAGTTGACATGGCGCTCTTCTTCACTTAATTAAATCAATTGCAATATCACGTAAGCGAGCTCGAGCTATCATACACACAGACACATAGATAAAGGAAAGAAGGGGGAGGCACAGCATAGGCAAGACAGGGGAGGTGTGTGGCGACAATTTTGATGCCTTAGCGGCAACGGTAATACGACAGTTGGGTGGAGACAACCTTAAAAATGGGTTGCTGGGAGGGAGTGGGAGGCTGGGATCTAGGGGAGGTGGTGGCGTGGTTGGAAGCGCATTGGCTCATGCTCGCGGGGGCGCGCACAGTGATGTGTGGCAGCCGGAGTCAAGCGAGGAGAGAGGCATCAGTCGGGGATGCAGAAGGGTAAAATGGAGAGGCGCACAAACATCTACGGAGAGATAGGAACTCACTGGTGTGGATGTTGCGGTCGGGAAAGCACTAAGGCGACCTGATGATGGTGACCAACAGCGGCGATTGGAACTCATCGTGGCAGCGTTGCCTTGAAAGGGGAGAGACAAAATTAAAGGTTGCGTGAGGAAAAGGAAAGCTAGGTGGTGATTGAGGAGAAATGAATTGGCTTGGAGTTCACCTAAGGAGGAATGGCGTCGGTGGAGGCGGGCTCAGCTGGAATTGGGGAAGAAGGCGGCGGTAGCAAGCTCCTGTGGAGTACACACAAAATTTATTGAGGGGAAACAAAGAGAAGCACCTAGAACATGATGTAACATGAACGATTTTGGGTTATCTTACTAAATTTGAATGGAAGACAAAGAATGTGATGCGGCGAGTGTTGGGCGGCGTCATCGATAGAAAGAAGAAGATGGTGTTTCCAATGACGTGTGGAAGGAAAAAAGGATGAGTTGATGAGGAGAAAGAGGAATCCAACGCAGAAGATGGGCATGAGTGCCAAGGTCGATGCTTATCAGAGCAGCCATACAAGCTTGGCGGACGTGGCGGCCGGCGTTGAAGAAGAAGGCTGAGCTCTAGCTTAATCTCACCCTCCGTGCACAAGGAAGAATAAGGAGGTGGGGAGAGTGGAGAAGGCAACACGACGTAGCTTATGGGGAGAAGAAGCTCATGAATTCTTGGTGAGACACGATGGCTAGATGGATGAGAGGAGCACAAGTTGAAGCTATGCATGCTGACGACGTTTGACACGGAAGGATGAGGGAGGGATGGAGGAGGAGAAGGATAACCTTTGAGGTCCACTGTTGTTGGGCGGCAAGTGGAGCACATCCGGTTTGAGTAGAGAAAGCACGGAAGAGAGAGAGGGTGGAGAGGAGGAAGAAGAAGAGTGCCATATCAGTTTTACCTGGATGCCATGTCAGCGGAGAATGGATACGTCGACGCCACATCAAACAAAACCAGCTTGGTTTGGGTCGAGAGGGTAAAGTGGATAGTCTCGATAGTTGGATCGTTTTATAGTTTATGGTTGAAAAACGAACGAAGACTAGAGTTCAAGGTTGAAAAGTGCACTTTTCCCTAAATATTTTAAGTTTTTGACACATGTTGACTCTATTGATGATTTATCTCTCTCTCTCTCTCTCTGACACTAATTACAATAAACAAGTAGCATATGTATTTGGTAAAAATATTGCTTTGAAAGCATAAAATGCAGGTATTTGCAAATCTAAATCCAATCCAACTCTCTTAAATGATATTTATTCTAGATTGAAGGAAGAAAATATATAAAATATCTAGATCCTTTAACGCCCAGTGGTGGAACCACCTCTTGGGCATGGCGGGCAATTGCCCGGGCTCGCCGGCGAGTCTCCATTGGAACCCCATTGAGGTCTGTCTATCACCGCCGAAAGGGATGAACATGGCGTCTCCTAGGCAAGGCCAGTCGTGGGCCACGCCCCCGCAGTTGGGCCATTGCACATCCTCCCCCTTTGGATTTCTGGGTTGTCATCTTGTCGCATATTCATGTTGGAAATAATCTACCCGGATCGTGTCGCATCATCGTGGAATTTCTTTGCTGCCACATGTGGCTCATCATTGTTACGCAGGACATGGAAATTCTTCACCTTTGACCACTGAAGGGTGTGATTCTCTAGAACTAAGTGTTGCACCAAAGGGTCATCATGATCCTCCAGCATCAGGTAACGAGCCAAAATGCCATGAAGCCCCAACAGCAGAGACAGTGCCAGAAAGCCAACACACTCAAGCGCCGAGTGCAGCCACCAAGGGTTATAATGCTCCCACGACGAATACGGTGCTTGAAAAAACTCTGTTACCATCAGGTGTAAACCGGCGGTATCTGTTAATGTTTGTTCTTGCATGATAAATATCACCCCGTCGACTCTGAACATAAATAATCTTTTTTTTATCCGTGATGGTAGTAAACTATTATCTCCGGTATGCTCAAGCCATGGCCATGGTGGCTAATTGATTTTTTTTATGTAGTTGATAATAATATAGTTTCGAGAATTTGAGGTGTTAACGTGGGAGCTTGTTTGATATAGATTGGCTTTGGTTGGGCAGTTTTCTGTCGTCCCGTCTATGTTGGCTGAACTACGGACAACAGTTTCCATCGAAACTTCGATCGGTTCTTTCTCTCCTCTTTTTCCCTTTGAATGGAGAGCATCCAGAATTCTCTCCCCCTCTTCAAAGAATATCTGGAGAGAGGGAGCCGGAATTCAGACAGTATTCTTCCCCATTTTTTGACTAAAGAAGGGGACAAACGGTAGAAGCGACGATCATGAGTTGAAGTGTTCTTTTATCAGTACTAAGCTATGATCTCAGACTCAGGCCTTGCACGGCGGTGTCCGCAATGTCTCAACTCTCCACCACAAAGCACGGCCATAGCCGAGGCTCAAAAAGGCTTCGATCGAAATAAAAGATTCTATATCCTAGCTAGAAAGGGGATGGATGGATGGATGAATGAATGTATCATCAACCATCGAGCACTTGTTAGCATGCTATTGGGTGGGGTTCGGCAGAGCTTTGGTTTTCACTTTTCTTTTTTTTTGTTACAGTAATTAGTTTTCAAACAGTGTGTTTTTAAAATAGAATCTACTAGTTGATTATAGTACATATTATACTGATTTCATCTGTATCGATAAAAATTACATGTGATTGCCTTTTTTTTATAATCTCTCTTATAAACTGTTGAAATTAAAAAATTTAAGCTAAAAGGTATGACTCACAGCACAAAAAAATTCACCCAATTTATCTACTTAGTATCTCATGCTGCTTGCCACCTCGGATCATGATGGGCTGCACAAAAAAAGGCAGGCCTTAGGCCATGAGTGAGAAGCCTGGTCACGTCGCGCTTTCCTTCTCGCCGGCCGGCAGCCACTTGCAAGCAAGCGTGGCACTTGAGATGTCTCTCTAGAGCAGAGCCCTGTCAAAATGATGAAACTCTATACATTGGCTACACCCCCACTAACTCCTCGGAAGACTTCCCATTAACGAGGATGACGCATAAGGTTCTTGGACTCAGCTACACTAATTTGAAGGAAATCAAATATAAGTCTTAAAAACTTCTAAAACTCTAAAATTCAAATTAGTTCTTGTTCAAGTAGTTTCTAATCAAGAGGATGATCTAGATCTATTTCTACATACCATAGCAAGCTAATCTAGATTATTTTAGCTCATAATTTTATTTTAACTGATACCTAGTGTAAACACATCCTCAAACATGTATACACAAGTGTTTTGTGTGTAACTTTCAAAATCATATAGCCGGTCAAACCGTTATTCCTAAAGTGGTCAAACCGTCTTACACCTTTAACTTTGAACATTGTAAATTCTAAAAAATAAACTTAAACTTTAATAACATTTACATGCCAAGTCAAATGCTCGTCATGCATCTTAGAATGATCTTAATATGGTCTCACATCCTGGAGAGAAGAAATGCTGTGCAACTGGAGGAACAAAAGTAGAAAATCGCATACTCCATCTTCTTCTTGACATTGAAACTTGAAAGTTTTTTCTAGCGGCAGGAAAAAAAGTATTCCAAGTTAGCGTCTAGTCCATGCAAGGAAGGGCACTGATTCTGCACTTTCCAGACGAATCAACTTATGCTCCCTTTCCAAATTCCAGAGTCGCAATATCCAGAAGTTGAAGCTTTCTCCGAAACGTACGTACGGTTGATCCATCGATTGCCCAACATGCAGAAGTTGAAGCTTCCCGCTCGGTTGGGCTGAAAAGTTAAGTTGAAGCTTCCTGCTCGATTGAGCTGAAAAGTTGTAGCTTATGGTTGAAATTGTACTGTAGCGGTTAAAACTGTACTGTAGCGGCTGAAATTTCAATGTAACTGAAAGTGACTTTTTTAGCGTAATTAAATTTTAAAAAAATTAAAAATAGAAAAATATGCTAACTCATCACGGACAACGCAAACAAATACGGGAAAAAAATGGCAAAAAACTCAAAAAATTAATAGTTCAAAAAACGAAATTTATAAATAGTAAAAAATAAATCAGAAGTTAGAAACTGAAACCGGGGGAGTCAAAATGTCCCAATTTGGTCTGCATGGACACAGATGGCCTTCTGGTCAGACGAACGAGGAACTGACTACTGTGAAAGAATAAATCCTGTGCATGGTAGCATTGTTCATGTGCATGGCACTGTTCACATGTATGTACTGTTTATGTATACGTATTTGTACGTGCGGTCGCCGGAACGCCGTAGCAGTTCTTCCGCGAAAAGTAGGCATCGCGTTGTTAGCAAGCATCGCGTTGTTTGGCAGTAGAACTGCTGTGCATAACCGGTATAATGGTTTGTATAAAAAGCTCAAAGGAAAAGAGAAAAGAACATCCATTGTAGAACATCCCAGAGTGCAGACTTCATTTTCTTCTCTCGCTGCGTGAGTTTGGAAAACCGCAGGTGCTATCCTGCAAAAGCATACGTAATTTCGGTGAAGTGGAGGGTGGTTTTCGGGGGAAAAACTGACAGGGATTTTCTGCAGGAACCAAAGACCTTTACGTGATTTCAGAAAATACATGAATCTTTTCGTAAGAAATCTGACGTGATATGGATGGAAGGGCAGGAACTCCCCCGGCTTTAATATAGGATGATTCCTTGCTTTTTTTTGCTATCCATCTCTCTTGCTTCCTTTTCTTCTCTTTCGTTTGTCGGTCTCAAATAAAAAAAATGGTGTAGTAAATGCCCAAAGATTGCTATAAATGGGATTATTACTACATTAGCAATTAATTCCTGGCTTGTGTATTTGACGGTTATATGTGCATGCAACATGCATGTTGCATTCTAAGCATAATATAGTTCAATGAGTGCCGTGTGAAGGGTGGCTTTAATTCAGCACCTGAGAAACAGTATGATTTATGCAATCGCCAAATCTATCACGCGCTAAGGCACGCGTCAGGCTTGTCGTGCACCCAGGCGCACATCCGTCCGATCTACTGGGCGGGAGGAGCTCGTGGTTGGCATTCTTTGCGCGACCACCTCCCGCCGTTTCTTCTCCAAGCAACTCTCACCATGTGCTTTTTCTCCGACAACAGTGGCCACTGGCGGCGGGTTAGGGAGAATGTTTACCGGGACCGCAGGGTATAGAGGGAGACGGGCAGAGACGGCTCGACGGTGCAGCAAGCAACGGTGGCGTCGCCGGTCATGAGATCGGTGGAGGGTGATGGGCAGTGGCAGTGGCAGCGGGTGGTACGGTACGGTACGACGGTGTGAGAAATTTTAGATTGGACTAAAGGGAAGGGGTAGCGATGGAGGAGAGCCAGAACTTGGAGGAGAGGAGCGACAGTAGAGACGCGGAGGGTGCTCGCGGATGCTGGTCGTGGAGGGTAGGAGGAGGGCTACTAGACTTGAGGGAGAAGAGGTATCGTGATAGCGCTACTGCACACTAGATGCACAATAGTCGTTTCCCAATTTTGTTGCGACAATCTTTACTAGCCCATATGTAACTTGTACTACTACTACATCAACTATCAACGAGAGGAGGTCAAATGCATTGTAGAAAAAGTCAAATTAAAGAGATAAAAATAAATAAATAGTGCAATTTCTTTTTCCAAATACACGTGTTTTGAGTATTGACAAAAGGGTGTTTAGGTACTGGTCGCTATAATTCCACGTACGTTCCCACGATTTCATAGTTTCATAATTATTAAATTTCTACTTCCGTCGGGGAGGTTCAAGCTCTAGCTTAATCTGTACTTGCGTGTTTGTACGTGCGAGGCAATGACTGTTTCAAAATGGCCGATCGGTGGAGCGCGGGACCACGTGGAGAGAATATGGGTCGACTACTGCTGCTGCTAGTACACGCGGACAGGCACTTTCGGTCAAACTTGCCTTGCATGCGCGCAGCTTGTTGCCGAACGTTCGGACCCATGACTTGCTGATGTGTACGCTTCCGTTTGTCTGAGAGGATGGTCGTCGGATTCCCTCCACCCGGCAGGCAGTGCGGCTGGCGACCAAACCAAACCATCCACGTGCGCCTGCATGTGTCTGATTACTCCTCCCAACGTCATGCACAGCCTTCTAGATAAGATGGTACGCCATGCTACAACAATGCTGTGTATACATTCTGTGCCGAAACACTGAACTTTTAGAGTAGTCCTGTTTTTTTTTTCCTTACTGTTTATGTCGTTGATTCATGCACAGCCTTCTAGATAAGATGATGCGTCATGCTCGTATACGGACATGTTCTTTACCTCACCACCAATGATTTTTAGTTTTGTTATAGATCTAACTTTCAAAGCAGGTATTTTCTTAAGACGGGTCTACAAGTTAAACGATCTACACATTAAAAGCCTAACATTTGTACTGGCCAAAATTGCAAGTGTATATCTATCTCTCCATAATCTGTACCGTAAACAGCCAAAATTCAAAAATTTCAACCAAAAGCCGCAGCCGAAAAGAACAGACCCTACATTCTGTGCCGAAACACTTAACTTTTAGGATAGTCTAGTTTTTTTCTTACTTTTTATGTCTTTGATTTATGTTGGAGTAACTAGCTTTTAAACATATATTTTAAAGATAAAATATATAAATTAATTGTAGTAGATATTGTACCAATTTTATCTATATCACCAAAGCGCTTTTCGAGTATTTCTTTGTCCGTACTATCTTTCACGAACAATCAAAATTCAAAAATTAAATCAATAACCATAAGCCACACCCAAAATAACCCACCCTAAATCACATTAAATTGTAAAAACAAACATGTGCGTGGATTTTTATCTAGAAATTTTCAAGATTTGAACCAGCGACGTGACTTGTGGGTTTCCCTTATGATGGCATGTTTAAAAAACCATTAGTAACACGTATATGAATCGAATATTGGTTTGGTTTGACAATTGGTGGGCTTGTACCTAACAGATTAATTAACCTACTCTAATTGTTAGTCGTGGGATCTTAAATATTGTAACTAATCCTTAGTTTCTTAATTTTGCTGCTATATATATGTGTTTTGCTCTTCCCCACTCAAAATGTCTTTGGCACAAGCATGCATGCATTCGCTTATTATATACTGGCTTAGTGCATGATCCACTCCATGCATTATCGAACACAAGGGCCTAATTCAGTGGCGTTGCTTCGGAGGCCTCACGTACATAACGGCAATCAGCAATATGTATGAATTGTTTGGAGAATTCATGCGATTTTTTTATTGCGTACATTAATTGAGACAGTTAAACTCATCTACAAATCGAAAAAATTCTTGAATTGGGTGGGGGGCTAGTATACGCAGTAGTGTGACGGGGAAAAAATGGAAAATGAGAGAGTTCGCAAATCCAAGAGATTCCTGCAAATCCGGATCTGGCAGGTGGGAGCAAGAAATAGATCTGGGCAGCCTCCGCTCACTGGTGACCGATATAGATAATAATAGTCTATAACGCATCTCCATATTATGTATAGATAGAATTAAAGATAATGCATACAATAGGTTATCTATATGGTTACATTGTTTGTTGTAACTAATGTGCTATCTATATAGCTGTCTATACAATTATATAGACAGTAAAAAGCTATTTATAAGACCATTTATTAAATAGTAGACAACGTATATCTCTCCTTTTTTCTCCTCCACATCGCTCAAATTCCTACATGGTATATGTTTACAAACTGCTGATATATATCATTATACACGCCCTTGGCAAGCAGGCCCGGCCCTGGGGGGCGAGCGGGGCGGCCGCCCTGGGCCCCCAAAACCCAGGGGCCCCCATAGGCCATACACTGATATACAGGGGCGGAACAAACCCTAATCCCCATTCCCTAACCCCAGCCTCAGGCCTCATCTCAAGCCGGCAGCCGCCATCAGATCTGAGTAATTCTGAGCACACATCTCCGCCGCGCCCCACCGCATTGGCCGCCGCCTTGCTGCGCGAGCCTCCACCGCCGGCCGCCGCCGCTCGTGGTCGTGGTCTCGTGGACTGCTTGGTGCTCTTCCGCCGCTCGCCCTCCGGCCTCCGCCCTCGACCCGTGGACCCGCAGGCGCGGGGAGGACGAGCGCCACGGGGGGGAGGACGAAGAGCGCCAAGCCCGGGCGAGGAGCACGAAGACCGCCGCGGGAGGCGAGGAGGACGAAGAGCCGAGCCCGAGAGAGGATCGAGGACGGCGAGCGCAGCGCAGCGCCGACCGAGCGAGGCGGAGGGCGGTGGCGCAGCGAGCGCCAGCCGAGGCAGGAGCGAGGACGGCGAAGCGGACAGCGAGCGCAGCGCGGCAGAGATGCGCGCAGCGCTGAATCTTGAATCAATCAAGAAATACGGGGAGCGCCGCAGGAGCGGAATGAATGGCCGAGGCGATGCCACGCCAAGCACCGATTGATTTATCTGGAGACAGGAGACAGGAGTGATGAGTGGAGAGCGACGCCACGCCAGGAGTGATTAAAATCTCGATTTAGGATTTGAGGTACTTGCTGCTGTATATTTATTACGCTATATTTTATATGATTTTATATCTTTTTTTGTTGTGATTTGTGTTGAAAACTTGAACTCTTTAAGTATTGGGCATTAAGCAAAATTTTCATATCAATGATACATTTATATCATATCTTTTATTATATCATAATGTAGTTCTAGACTTATGGTATGCTAGTACTTGGTTCAAATTTAAGTGTTATGCAATTGACTTTATCAGATAAACGAATGTCTGCTATGGAGATCTTTGAGTTTGTCAGAGAAGCGGATTGTTATCCTAATATTTCTATTGCTTATCAAATTTTATTTACTATGCTCGTGGATTGTGGCATCGGTGAAGAAGCTTTTCAAAGTTGAAATTGTTGAAGAATCATTTAAGGTCAACAATGTCTCAAGAGAGGTTAAACGGTTTGGCAACTTTATGTATTGAGAAGAAATTATTGGATGAGATTGATATCAATACCATCATCAATGACTTCGCATCTAGAAATGTCAGAAGAAATTTGTAAGGTAATATCTAGAAACTCTTTGATATGAATTTTTCTTTAATACATAACGTATTTTAAGTGTTTGTTGGTAAAATTAGATATATATATATATATATATATATATGTATGTAGATTTATATTTAAATATTTATACTAGGGCCTCTATTCCTAGTTTCGTCCCGGGCCTCTAAAATCCCAGGACCGGCCCTGTTGGCAAGGTCGCCAACTACCTCATCAAGAAGCAGGAAGCGCGGGTGTTGCGCGCCATGGATATGGAGCTCAGAGGTGTATTTGGCAGGCGGGAGCAAGAACAGACGTAGCCACTGCCTCATCTAATCGGACCCGCTGTCAGCTAGCCTCACCTCACTAAGATTGGACCCTCCGCTAGCGCCTCCTCTCATCGGACATCTTGTTCTATTCCGGCGGCGCAATATCTTCTTCAGTTTTGGTGGCCCTATGGGCCATACATCAACGATGACCCTGCTGGTCACCGTCTCCGGCGTCGACCCGATGAGCTGCGCATGTGGCCAATCGAGGTGGTGGTGGCTAATGTTGGCGTGAGAGAGAAGAGGGAGGAGACAGGAGGGGTGTGGAGATTGGAAAAGAGCACTTACAGGTGGGCCTTTTGTTTTGAGAGGAGCAAGATAGGTATTTTTAGAAGAATATGGTAAAATTTTATACACTAATGGTCGATTGTCTTAACAGAGCTAATGAAAGTGGCATGAAAAGAATAAGAAAAGTTCTTCAATGGCATAAGAGGAAGCGTTTTTTTGGTAAATTCGAGATCGGGTGTACTTGTGGTGACATGCAGGAAATTTTCTCCGCAGAAAAGCCGGTACACGCGGATAGAAAAGAAGAGGAATGGCGTGAGCGCTAAGCCGGGAGTAACGGATCGGTCGGTCGGACGCGCTGAGCTGCACTGCTCGCCTCGGCGCGGCCGGTTGGCCCAACAGAGAGAAGACATTGGGACGACTGACTTGGCAGCTGGCACACGCTCCCATGCGGCCTAGCTCCTCCCTTCCCTTACGACAACTCGGGTCGCGTCCCTGCTTCGCGTGCCGTGCGCGTTCGAGTTGCTCACGGTCACGGCTCGTGTAATTTTTTATTTGAATTTTAATATATCAAATAAGATCAAACAATTACAAAATTTTATATATAGCATTCGATACAACGTACTTGACAGTGTAATTTTGGATAATTTTATCCATTATAAATATTGCTCAAACATTTATATAATTTTAATATTTATATGAGTTTTTACATATATTAAATAAGCTTTAAAAATTATGAAATTTTATATGAAGTCTTTTTCCGCAGCTTTGAAGATTACCCGAATTATATACTTCCATGAATATATTCGCTCTGTATCTGCACGTTAGACCAGCAAAATCTCAAAATGAATACGCATTTATTACGGATTAATGAATACGGCAAATACTCCTAAACTCCATTCACCGCACTGACTTCGTCTCCTATTGGGTACCCAACGCTGACCCGTTACTAGTTTAGCGGTAGCTGTGCGGTATCCGTCCACCACTTGCTCCACCCATCCTGTCTCCGTCGCCTTGACTCAGACGGTCAGACTACCCACTTTTCTCTCTTCAAAGTCCAAACCGGCCACCTTGAAATGAGTTTGGCACATACGGCATATTTTAACGTTGTATTTATAAAAATATCAGTATGTATATGATAACAGCAAAATATCTATTTTGTCCTCTGGTTTGACACCTGGCTGACGGAGCCACATGTTCGTGCGATTTACAATTAATTAGTTTAATTGTGTGATTAAAAAATTTAACATGTATTACTCATAGAATTTTTTAAACATAGCAAATGAGCACAAAAACTAACGAAGTTTTTTGTGGAGCTTTCCGACGTGGTGTAGTTCATTGTGTAATTTGCTCGTAATTATTTTCAAAATAAATTTACTCAAAAATTTATTTACGGAAACTATATGTAGAAATTTTTAATATAGGAAATGAAATAAAAAATTATACCAGAGGACTTGATGGTCTAATTTTTTATTCAATTACGCAGGGAGTACATATAGTAGTACAAAAAATATATGACATAAGATATATCAATATAAAAAGCGCATCACACGGGATACGATATGGCTCACTCATCTGAGCCACTATTATCTCCTTGCCGCGTCTGCCTCGGCGTGCATGGCCTTGTCCCGTTGAGCATGTGCCATGGGGTACGACAGCCGGTTTGGAGTGTGCGTGTTGGATCGGAGGAGGTATGAAGATTGTTCTTTGTTGAGTGACCAAGCGGTGGTCCAATAGGCTGAGGTAGAACAGACAGTGTTTGGTGGTAAGCGTCGATGTGCTCCTACAGAGACATACCGAATTAGGGGCCGCTAGTGACGAAGTCATAAACGATGGACTCTGGAAATCCCCGTTGTGTAGAGGAGCTCTGGCTTTCACCGTACGGTGTGCCTACGACGCCGGAGGAACTCTACCCATCAAAGTCTCAAACCCTGCGTACGGTGTGAATGATAAGCTCTGCCCTGCGTACGCTACAAACCCTGGCACCGTGTACCGCTCCGTAGAAGCTGCTGGGAGGCCCATATCATCATCGGTGGACTGGTCGTCACCCCCACATTGAATTGAAGGATGCAAGATGGAACGATGTTAGTCACAATAAATATTTCGAATGTAGAATGTGAATCTCGTACTCCCGGATGTGCAGCGAAGATGACCGACGAGGAGCGATAGTCTGTGTAGGGTGTGCAAAGGATAAAAGTGATGTGTCTCAATGACAGATCTGCGGCAGGAGAACGTCATGATGTTAGCGAAACGTAAGGCATACCAGAAAAATAAAATGTAGGTTTGTATGTAAGTTACCTCATTGTCATCTGACCCACGGATGATCGATGAGTAGTACTATGACACCGGCCAAACTCGCTAGGTCGCGATGGCCGGCCGGACTCACTAGATCGCGATGACCTGGCGGGTGAGCATGGTGCCCCCACTGGGTGCCCGATGCGCATGACGTAGTCCGTTGATCGGCCGCAGCTCAGATTGTCCATTATTTTTTAGCTTGCGATAGGATGTACATACATATATATGTATAAATATATATACACATACAAACATACATGCATACGTACACGCACACACATATACTGTAGTGCTATTCTGTGCCCCGCAAATTATCACCGGTTGTGCGAAAAGTTTTCATCAACTATGAACAAAGTTATCATCGGGTGTGTACTGTGAGCATCGGCAGTAACTTCACTCGCTATCGATACCGATGGTAACTATCCGGTACTGTGAAGATTTGGTAATAACTTCATTCAAAACCAATGATAACTTCATTTGGAAATAACAGTAACTTGCTCGTGTATTTTACACCTACACGTTGGTTAGTGTTTCTATACACACATGTAAATACATATATATACATATGTATGTATATATGTGTGTATTAACATACTTATGTATGTACATGTGCATATACGTGTAGATATATGTATATTATATAAATGTATGTATATGTCGCTTATTAACTGTCATTGCCATGGCGTCACCATATCAAATGGACCACTAGCACTGGTGCCGCCTACCAGTGAGCTAGAGAAGAACGCACGAGAAAGCCGAGTTTGAGGAGAGAAAGGAAAATAAAATAAACCCCTGATTAAAAGAAAGGGCAGGAGAGAGGGGGGATAAACAAATCCAATCCGCGCTCCTGCTGAGCGCAGTGGAGTCAAAACAGCCGTCCCTTTCGTTCTTCTGACTTCCCCTCTTCGCTCCTTTGATGTCCTCTTTCGGGTCTCAAAATCTTGCCATTCAGCGCGAGGGGAAATGAGATGAAACTGAGGAAGATCCTTGCGCTGCTCTTGGTTCGTGAACTCGTCTGGATTTCTTGCTTAAAGGACAAGTCTTTCCTTCTTTTGTTGGGTTCTTGCTGCCACAGTGGCTACTTGCCATCTGCGCGTGTGCGTTCTTGATGCTTGGATTCATGCAGCCCTGCAAGGTGGTGTGAGTTTGAGCCGAGAATTCCTTCCCGGGTCCTCGCAATTGTTCATGCCCTGCTGGAAAAGAGCCTCCTTTCCCAATTCCGCCGCCGCCCTCGCCGGAGATGGGGGGCTTCTACTGCTTGTTCCGCTTGCTGCTCGTCTCCGTCCTGCTCCACGTCCATGGCAGCCACTCCCTGAACCATACGTGCGACCCCACCGACCTCGAGGCGCTTCTGGCCTTCTCCAATGGCTTGGACGGGAAGGGCGCCGGGCTCGTCGGATGGGGTCCCAACGACGCCTCGTGCTGTTCCTGGACGGGCGTCTCCTGCGATCTTGGGAGGGTGGTCGGGTTGGATCTCTCCAACAAGAGCCTCCACGGCGTCATATCCTCCTCGATCGCCTCCCTCGACGGCCTCGCGACGCTAAACCTCTCCCGGAACTCGCTCCGCGGCCAGGTGCCGGCGGGGCTCGGCCGGCTCGCGAGGCTGCGTGTGCTCGACCTCAGCGCGAACGGGCTCTCCGGCGCGTTCCCGGCGAGCGACGACGGATTCCCGGCGATCAAGGTGGTGAACGTCTCCTCCAACGAATTCAGCGGGCCACACCCTGCGTTCCCCGGCGCGGCGAACCTGACGGTTGATATCTCGAGCAACGCCTTCTCCGGCGGCATCAACGCCACCGCGCTCTGTGCTGCGCCGGTCAATGTCCTGCGGTTCTCAGCGAATGCGTTCTCCGGTGAGATCCCCGCCGGCTTCGGCCGGTGCACGGAGCTCGCCGAGCTCTCTCTCGACAGCAATTGCCTCGCGGGGAGCCTCCCCGGCGACCTGTACACGATGCCTGTGCTGAGGAGGCTGAGCTTACAGGAAAATCAGCTCTCCGGTAGCCTCGACAACCTCGGTAACCTCTCTCAGCTTATGCAGATTGACCTGTCGTATAACATGTTCACTGGCCCCATCCCTAATGTGTTTGGGGTTTTGAGGGGGCTGGAGTCCTTAAACTTGGCCTCCAATGGGTTCAATGGCACATTGCCTGATTCCTTGTCAAAATGCCCAATGCTGAGGGTGGTCAGCCTGAGGAACAACTCACTCTCCGGTGAGATTACTATTGACTTTAAGTCGCTGCTAAGGCTGAACACTTTTGATGCTGGGAGCAACAAGCTGACTGGTGCTATACCTCGTGGTCTTGCGTGGTGCACCGAGTTGAGGACGCTGAACCTTGCAAGGAACAAACTTGAGGGGAGATACCAGAGCTTTAAGAATTTGAGATCACTGTCATACCTCTCGTTGACAGGGAATGCCTTCACCAACCTGTCGTCGGCATTACACGTCTTGCAGAACCTGCCCAACCTGACGAGTTTGGTGCTAACCAAGAACTTCGGCGGTGAGACAATGCCAATGGATGGAATCAAAGGGTTCAGGAGCATGCAGGTGCTTGTCCTGGCAAACTGTGCACTCTCGGGCATGATTCCACCTTGGTTGCAGAAGTTGGAGAACCTCAATGTGCTGGACATTTCGTGGAACAAGTTGAATGGGAGATCCCGCCATGGTTAGGCAATATGAACAATCTCTTCTACATTGATCTGTCAAATAATTCGTTCAGTGGGAGCTTCAGAGAGCTTTACACAGATGATGAGTTTAATTTCAAGTAACGGCTCGAGTGAGCAGGCATCAACAAAGGACCTCCCATTATTCATTAAGAAGAACTCTACTGGCAAAGGTTTGCAGTACAACCAAGTCAGCAGCTTCCCACCGTCGCTGATCCTCTCTAACAACTTGCTTGCTGGGCCAGTCTTGCCAGGATTTGGCCATCTTGTGAAGCTTCATGTGCTGGACTTGAGCTGGAACAACTTCTCGGGGCGAATTCCTGATGTGTTGGCGAACATGTCGAGCTTGGAAATGTTGAATTTGGCCCACAATGATCTCAATGGGAGCATACCATCATCTCTGACGAAACTGAATTTCCTCTCAAGTTTGATGTGTCGTACAACAAATTAGCTGGAGATATCCCGACAGGGGCCAATTTTCCACATTCACAAATGAGGATTTTATGGGCAATTCTGCACTCTGCCTTCTTCGAAATTCCTCCTGCACAGAAAAGGCTCCATTTGTGGAAACAGCACATCACAAGAACAAAGCCGTCCTTGTCGCACTTGGACTAGGAACTGCTGTGGGGGTTGTTTTTGTCTTATCTTGTGCTTATGTGATTTTGTCAAGGATTGTTCATTCAAGAATGCAGGAGTGCAATCCAAAGGTGGTTGCGAATGCTGAAGATTGCTCAGAGTCTTGTAACTCGAGTTTGGTGCTGCTTTTCCAGAACAACAAAGAACTCAGCATTGAGGACATCTTGAAGTCCACCAACAACTTTGATGAAGCATATATAGTTGGATGTGGTGGTTTTGGGGTTGTCTACAAATCAACGCTACCAGATGGGAGGAGAGTTGCAATCAAGCGGCTTTCAGGTGACTACTCTCAGATTGAGAGGGAGTTTCAAGCTGAGGTGGAGGCACTTTCACGGGCTCAGCATGATAACCTTGTATTGCTACAAGGCTATTGCAAGATCGGCAATGACAAGCTATTGATCTACTCGTTTATGGAGAATGACTGTTTGGACTACTGGCTTCACGAGAGGGCTGATGGTGGTGCGCTGCTGGATTGGCAGAAAAGGCTTCGGATAGCACAGGGTTCAGCAAGGGGGCTGGCATACTTGCACTTGTCATGTGAGCCCCACATATTACACCGGGATATCAAGTCAAGCAATATCCTTCTAGATGAGAACTTTGAAGCCCACCTGGCCGATTTCGGGTTGGCAAGGCTCATCTCGCGTATGAGACGCATGTCACAACAGATGTAGTGGGAACCTTGGGCTACATTCCTCCCGAATATGGGCAGTCACCTGTTGCAACTTACAAGGGTGATGTGTACAGCTTTGGTATTGTTCTGCTGGAGCTACTCACTGGTCGGAGGCCTGTGGACATGTGCAGACTGAAAGGAAGCAGGGATGTTGTGTCGTGGGTGCTTCAGATGAAGAAAGAGGACAGGGAAACTGAAGTTTTTGATCCAACTATATATGACAAGGAGAATGAAAGTGAGTTGATCAGGGTGCTCGAGATAGCATGCCTCTGTGTAACCTCTGCTCCTAAGTCAAGACCAACATCTCAGCAGTTAGTCGCATGGCTCGATGACATTGCAGAAGATTGAAGTCTATTCAAGGATGAAGTTTCCAATGGTTTTGATTTGCTTGAGCTGGATCAGCTTAGTAGTTTTTAAAATGATTAGCTGTGTACATAATATTACATAGTGTGAAATCCCGAGAGTTTTCTTCATTTGACACCCTCGTAAGTAATTTGTCTGAACATCCTCTATTCTTCATAAGAGGTTGCGAGATCACTAGAATGTAAAAATGCTTTGTAGGTTTAAATCATCAGGGTAATAATCTAGCGTTTATATCAGCAGGTGTTCTACAGATTTGTGGTATGTTTTGTAAATTCATTTACTGCTATGGTATAAATTTGTGGGTATTTGTTTCAGTAATTTGCTGTATTTAACCAATGATAATTTCTGCCATTTAATGCTTTCAAGCGATATTTGAGAAATCAAGGTTTTACAGTGAGAGCTGCAGAATGCCGTTCAGTGAGCAATATGCCACAGATTTGTAAAGATTCTTTGTAGGTTTAAATCATCAGGGTTATTATGTAGCGTTCATATCAGCAGCTATTCTACAGATTTGCGGTATGTTTTGTAAATTCATTTACTGCTATGGTATAAATTTTTGTGGGTATTTGTTTCAGTAATTTGCTGCTGTTTAACAGACTACAATTTCTGCCATCTCATGTTTTGAAGCGATATTTGACGAGTCAAGGTTTTACGGTGAGAGCTGCAAAATGCTGTTCAGTGAGCAATATAGCAGTGTCGTTGTGAAAGCATTAATTATGGTTTAGGAACAGAAAAGCTGTGGAGACCTTTCTGTCATTCTAGAGCTCCACTCTTTTCGTTTGATCGAATGGTACTGTGCTTTCGTAGGAAAAGAGGCCGCTTCTCTTGCTGACTTGTTCCGCCGGTAGAGTGTTATTATTGTTTCTTTGCTTGAAATTACTGTTCATATCGGTTAGACCGCTAAAGTAGAGGTCAGACCGATCCTGTATTGGATGTCACAACTGCAGGGTTTGATTTCTTTTAGAGTTTGATTTCTTGAGTTATTTGCTTTAGGATTTTGGCCGGTGATTCTAAACTTAGTAACTCTAAGCAAGAAATCAAGAATACTTAAGAGAATATTTTGATCCTACAGGAAGATCTGGGCAAGGGCACCGTCATCCGTCGTTCATACATTCATGCGTGCACCTCCAAAGGGTGTATAGTAGCATTTTCTAGCCCTTTATACATGCTCATCATCTGGCGGCGACCATCCTACGTGGCACGCATTAGGCATGAAAGATTTATATCTCGTTCCAGTACAGTGGGCCCTACCGCCAAAACGCGCTCGTCTCGTCTCGTCTCGTCTCATCTCCTGCTTCAACAAAACTGGCAGAACTATCTCCTCCCTTCACCGTCCGCTCTCTTCCTTGTGTCACCCACCCAGGCCTGTGTTCCTCGTGGGCCGAATCCATCGCCTCACAATAGCCTCGATAAGGAGGAGAGAAGAGTGGGCCCCACCTGCTCGTCGATAGTGGGTTTTCTTCTCGAGAATGGGAATAATTCCATCTCCAATCCAGACGGCCACACAAGAGGGAGGGAGGCACGCACGGAGCAGCGGCGGCGGAGGGGGTGGGGGCAGCAGTGCCTGCGGGAGTGGGGGGCACTGCATCGTCATCTCGTCACCTCTCACTCACATCTCTCTCTCTCATGGGTCTCGTCTCATATTCACTCGCATTATGCCCACCCAGGACTTGCGAGGGGCAAAAGATCACCGCACACCACTGTCGCTGTGCGCGCCTGTGGGTGTGGGGGGTGGTGTCCCTAGCACTGCTGCGCGCACGAACTGCACGATCCGCGAAATCGCCGCCAACAATGGCTGACACGCAGGCCCCGCTTACAGCAATGATCTATCGGGCCTACATGCCAGTAACCGTTCGTACCGATCACGCCAGAGATAAAAAAATCGCTTGTTACGCGGAGGAATTCCGAATTGTGCTAGGGCCTACTAATAGGTTTAAACCTAATTCAAAAATCTATATAAGATACTTTCTATCCTAACTCAACCTATAAAAAACAAATTCATAACCTCACCCAATCCAAACCACTTTCTACTTAAATCCAATCCAACATAAATCATCTTTTACTTAAAGCCAAACCAATCCAAACCTATGGATTCAACCCACTTATTTCTAAAACTTGGTATTTAAAATTTTAACCACACGTTCACATTATTAAAATTTTTCTGAAATCGGTTAAAATTTATTTTAAATGATTCTGCGTGTAGTTGAGCTACTTTATGCAAATTGACAGAGCTAGACGCACACGTGGTCCCACATGCTTTTGTAGAATTTTTTCGTAAAACTTTTGTATTTGGAATTTCAACCTCGCGTTCACACCATAAATTTTTTTGAAATCAATTAAATTTTTTTGAGATGATTCTGCGTATAGGGGAGCTACTTTATGTAAATTAGTAGGGCTAGGTGCATGTGTGGTCTTACACGTTTTTATAGGAAGTTTTTATAAAACTTCGATGTTGAAATTTTAACCTCGCGTTCACACTACAAAAGTTTCTGAAATCGATTGAAATTGTTATAAATGATTTCGCATGCTTTTATAGGAAGTTTTCATGCTTTTACATGCTTTTATACGAAACCTCGCACACGTGGGTTCTACATGCTTTTATAGGAAGTTTTCATAAAACTTCGGTATTTAGAATTTCAATTTCGCGTTTACACCACAAAAAAGTTTCTCAAAATCAATTAAATTTATTAGAGATGATTCTACGTGTAGGAGAGCTACTATATGTAGATAAAAGGGCGAGGCGTACACGTGGGTCCCCACATACTTTTATAGGAAGTTTTCGTAAAACTTTGGTATTTAAAGTTTAAACATCGCGTTCACACTACAAAAGTTTTACAAAATCGATTGAAGTTTGTTGCAAATGATTATGTATGTATGGAGTTACTTTGTGCAAATTAGCAGACACGTGTGCACATGTGACCTTTACATGCTTTTTATAGAAAGCTATAACTAAGTATGGTAATCCAAGCATATGGACAATCCAAATGACACCCTATTAGAGACACGCCAGGTTGAACCCATTCACAACCCGAATTTTCTAAATCCACTCATCCTAACTCAATCATTTATATGAGGTAACACAACCGATTCACTCTTTCAACTCGTTTTCACCCATTCAAAGCCAACACAAGCAAAAACATATCCTGTTTAGCTTGTTTAAACCTAACCCACTAGCACCCCTGTGGTGCGCCACTCCAAGCCCCTGCTGGAATCCGAAGCCATGTCCTCTTTTTTCCCTACACGTATGTTGTGTTTAACACTTGCAATCCTCCTTTTGAGCTTGTTTTCCCCTCTTTTCTCTCTCTCTCTCGTGCTCCAGAAGTAGCTAGCTCAAGCCCAGCTCCCCATGTATCAATGCATGCTTGTAATTGCAAGGCAGTGGCGAGCCAAAGCAGGGCATCGAGTGGCTAGAAATGCGGTGGCGGAGCTGGAGCGGCAGAGGCTTTCGCTTTTACTGATCCCAACCCAACCCGAGCCAACAGGGGCAGCCAGCCCACTGGCTCTGGGTGCAGTGCAGTGCAGCAGCGAGCGCAGCAGAGCAGCTCGGCTGATGGGGTGTGTGGTTGCCATGTTGGTTCACAGTTGCGCGCTCCTTGGCATGCAAAGGCTGTGGGCATCCCACTGCGGTGCGCACCTGGCCAAAAGCTATCCGATCGCGACGCCCCCGGCCGAGTGGGTGGACCTCGTCGGCTCCACCGTGCATGCATGCACGCTCGCTCGCTCGCGGAGCCCGTCACGGGGAGCAACCGAGCAGGCAGCGGTTTTCCTCCCTTTTCCTTCTTTTTTCCTTCGAGAAAAAGACCAGGCAGGGCGTGTGCGCGCGCGCATGCAAGCGTCGGTCCTCCGTTTGCAGTGTAGTGAATTGCTGACCCGCTGGGGGTGGTGAGTGAAGAGGCCTTTCTGAATTCTGAGACTGCACATGGTGTTGGTTCCTAAGTAAACAGCGATTATTTTACGAGGTACTATAGCTGTAGATCCGCAGGTTGGGGCTAACTCCTCAAAAGCATTAAGCTCCATATTTTCCTAAATTTTTGGGGTTCAACTGAACCTCATGCCCCACGTTTGGTCCGCCCATGCGTGATGTCCAATTGGACGGGTTGAGGTGTTTACTAGAATGTTTGTTAATCTTTTGTCCGGGTCTTCGGCAATGTATGTGTGGATAGAATGGCCGGCAAGAAGTAAATGTGAAGTCCTCGAATTTACGGGAATGCGAGAGAGATTTGTGAATTTACAGTATTTTGTGAAGCATCTGAGCGTCTTTGTAGGAGTAGGAACAGTAGTTGTTAATGGTCTTGTTAGCTGCTGTTGATCAGTGAAGTGAATACTTGGAGCATTTGAAGCGTCTTGACCAAAATGTGTTGGCTGGTTAGGTACAAGTTAGCTAAATATTTGTTGTTTGCCTGTGGCCCCGAAAATGGAGTGGGGTATTGGGAATTATCCGTGGCAAAGATCAATCTTTTCTTGCTCCAAATTTGAACTGGATTTGCATCATTTTTTCATTATCCTGGTTAGGGTTGTACATTAGGTGGAATCCCCACATACTAAGTGCTTGCTGTTTGGTGGCAAACCACAGTTTTAGTTGCTCTATTTTACTGGGAGAATTGGAGTTTTAGTTGCTCTATTTTACTGGGAGAATTGGACCCTTTTTGTTCTTGTTGGTTGCTGCAAAGGATCCTTTTCTTTTCAAGTTAATGGTTGGGAAAATAGCATTCCCAGTAAAAGCGGTGCTGATAAAACTTTGTGACCTACTTCTGCAGGTTTGGAAAACAAGTAGAGTGCAGAGAAGTGGTGAAAACTCACGGTCCGTATCCATCTTGAGGGAATTGAGAGAACAAAAGTCAGTGGAAAGGTACCTTTTAGATCTGACCCATTTCTTATCTTGTCACTTTTGTTAGGTTTAATTATAAACCAGGTTCTCAGTGGTTGCAATGAGCCAAGAAAGGTCTATTCCGAATAACTTACGCACAGATTTTGTTTCAACATAACGCACAGATTTTTGTCACAGTTTTTTAAGGCTGTAGTTAACGTGGGGACAACATGTTATCATACTTTATTCATATTCCATCAGCCAAAAGTTTTCTGCTGATGCGGTAAGGCCTACATTTGGGTATTTTTGGTGTAACTTCGTGATAAATTACGCTATTAATGTATGTAGATGACTTTGAGTATTTTCTTGAAATGCTGGAGTCAACGAACCGAGTCCGCTTATCATACTGTAGCTATGAAAAAATGGATTAGCTTGTGAAGATTTTGTAAGGAATTAAGGACAATAGGATGCTGAATTGCGCATACATTGGATCATGGTCGGTGCTATAGGAGAGAGAGAGAGAGCCCTTAATTAATTCAGTTTTGTTTCATGGCTGGTAGATGAGAAAGCTTTATGAGAGAGCACGATTTTCAGTACCATTGTTCTGGTGCTTTAATGAATTTATACTGGTGGTGCTTTGCCAAACAATGGTTGCTTATCTTTCCTAGTGGAAACTGTCCTGATAGCCGTAGGTCAGACATGTTAGTGCACTCTTCCATTTAGTGCAATGTTAGATGATACGGTACTATAATCAGATGGGGTATCTTATAGAATGCTTCAAGCTCTCATGGCTAATGAAAGAGATTTGGTACATGCCATTGAATTGATCAGAGCTCTGTTGCAGAGCCAGATCACAAGCATGGACAAGACAGCAAATGTGGTATTGGATATTGAAGGTCTGCCTCAACAACCTGATAAATGCTGCACTGGAAGTCCAAAAATGACCGTATGTCCTCTAACTCACATAAGAAACACAAAGACGAAGTAGCTATCCGAGTCTCTTAACCCGCCACCTTTTCCCCTGCAGAGCCCTATCCCGCAAGGGTTCAAATCGCATGGAGAGGAGGGGCGGTGAGGAGCAGGAGCAAGAGGAGTTGGCGAAAAAACTTATCATTAAAGGTAACAAGCTAGTGCTATTTTTTTTCTTACTACCGTGTTATGTCTTTTCCGAGTTTCTGGGAAGTGATCTATTCTCTTTGATTATTGCATTCGTTGATTAATACATACATTAAATGAACTAGTTTGTCTTTTGTTTGGTTCAACTCAAATCAAAATCTTTGTAAGTGCCATTTGATCTGAAGTCATTTTTTTCTCTGCGTCCGTACAGATTTTAAGCATCGACCTGAACTTTTGGTTGTATCTAGACTAGAAAAATGGCAAAATGTCCATTTTTTAGCTATGAAACGTTTTGGTACCAGATAAAGGATTGACCGATTGAGATTACTTAAGTAAAATAACCTGTATTTTCATCTCACAGACTGCTGCATCTTTTGCCTACAAGCCTTTGGCCTTCAAATTGAGGAGATTTCCTAAATTCCTTTTCAACTTATACATTTTGTTAGCATTATAATGGCTTGGTCCTCTCAGTCTACAATAAGTTGTACTTCTATTTTCTCCTGTATATAATTGGCTTATATTTACAAACAGGTAATTTGTTGATGGGAATACTGTAGTTTTCTTGTACTGTGCTAGTGCTGCTGGTATTGGACAGCAATAACCACCGGTATTTATACTTTTTTTCTTGAATATTTTTCATTGCAGTTGTGCCATCTCAATTGGAGCAGCTTAAGTTGCCTCTGATGCAGAACAAAACTTTGGTTGCTCCACAATGTGCTGCTTGCACACCTGTTCTAACTGACTCTGGGGAAGGAAGGAACAAAAGATTTAATCGGCTCACATCGGTTCATCCCGGAAAATTCTTCTCTTCTTTGCAACTCTGTAAGTATTAATCACTTCTATTCTTGAAGTTTTTTTTGTCCCTAGTTGGTGTGAGCTTAGTTGCATAGGTAGCATGCAATACATACTACTCTCATTCAAGGACTTCTTTTCTTGAAGTTTTTTTTGTCCCTAGTTGGTGTGAGCTTAGTTGCATAGGTAGCATGCAATAAATACTCTCATGCAATAAATATAAGAAGAAAATGCCTAACGTCATGTGTGTTATATTTAACTCTTCCACTGGTCCAGCTACTTTGGTCTGACACTTGTTTGCCTTATCGCCTGGATTATAGTCAGAATGCATGTTCCTACATACGGATTACTTGGTAAATTGAATGCACCATGAAATTATTTGTCTATTGATTGACTGAAAAAGCTAAACAATAGTATTTCATAGGACAGGATGGTACTATATTTATGGAATTGATGAAAGCTATGGAAGTACATTCTGCCGTTGTTTTTGCAGTTGTTTACAGCACATGTAGTTGCTTTCAAACATCAGGTACGGCCACTTGCATGCTACTAACTCATTTATTTTCACTATGTTTCTCCTGACAGGTCTAGCGTGGGAACGATGATACTTATATACTTCACGCTCGCCATCAACAGCAAAGCAGAAGCATAGTCGTTAGCGAAATGAAACAGTTGCGTCGGCGGTTCAGCAGACAGGGTACATTTCATAGCTAAATTTTACTTTTCTTTTCAGATTTTTGTTTTGGTGGGAGAAGGAGCATATCAATAGCAGCAGCAATGAAGCAGCCAGCCCTCATCTCAGACACGCTGCTGAATTTGTGCTCATTGCTCCTTTACCCCTTGCCCTCAAAATTCTTTCGATCTGTATGTAGGTATGTTGTTCTGAGCCCATGGAGAGAGAGAGAGAGAGCCATTGGTGATGATGAGTGTGTTTGTGTGGTGTGCCGAGCTGGGGCGAGTGATCTCTACTGATCCGATCCAGTGATAACCTTTTCTGTTGTGTGACCCAGCCCAGCTGTAAAAAGATCTGAGGCGAATAATTGTGCCCTGTGGAGTTGCATCTTGATCCTTGGATGCCTTGTTTCTGTGCGCCAACACATGACATTTCCCTCGCGCAGAGGCGCAGTGCTCTGTTCATTGCGCCCCAACGACTCCACCCCTGCTCCCATGTGCTCCGCTCTATCCTTCGTAGTGCTTGCAGGTCGGTTCAGCGCCAGCGAAGCGTGAATTCTTAGCCAATTTGGCCCGCGGCACGGCAATGCTGTATTGCCCCTCTTCGTGCGTATTACCCGATCTAGTCTCCTCGCGTGGCTGGGGGTGCTCGAGGGAGGTGGTGCGGTCGGGAGTGCACCAGAAAGGTGGTGTGGCTGCAGGCGTGCGAAAAAGGTGGCGCGGTCGGGTTGCACGTGAGAAGGTGGCACGGTTGGACTGCACACGGGGGCGCGGTGAGGCGTTGCACATCGGTGGGGAAGGAGGTGGCACGTGTCGATGGCCGACCTGCTGGCTCTTACCATTGCATCCTCATGGAGATCCTCGTCTACTTGCCGTTGCCGTTGGACCTCGTGCGCCTCCAGCGTGTGCCTCCTTCCACCGCGACACCTCTTCCCGTAATCCCAAAATACAAGGAGCAATTCAGGAAAATAGCGGAAATAATGACAATTCATGAAAATAATAAAAATCTTAAAATTGCTACTACATCCATAATCCATATCATACCAAAATAGATACAAAAATACTTACCCTACTTAGCAACAAATTGCAAATACGTCGCAAAAGGCTAATGCTTAGTTGCTTATAACATAGTTTTACAAATCATCAAATGATTCTAGTCTTCTCCAAAAGCATACTTGATGCCGAAGCACCTCAATCATCAACTTCAAGTAGGATGAGGTCCTGCCATTTTAGTATCATTAGTAAAACACAAAATGATACAGCCACAGACATGTTACATCTTGCATCCGAGATCAAGAATTAGCCACTCATGCTTAATTGTTAACACCTGAAACTATAAAACTTTACATCTCATTCCCTTATCATATAGTATTATCTTTTCAGGGGTATCACATGGTAATATTTTCTGCAGATTTCTTTCTTATGTAGAATTACGACCTTACTTCAAGATAAATAAGCCATCTAGTCGTTTATGGTACTACCACTACGTGCGCTACAGTATAAAATTAGATGAATATCTGCCAAATGCTACAATGCATACATTTATATTGAAACATAGAGTTACATTTGTTATACGACTTTAATGCTTACAACAAAAAATATAGCTACATTCATTATACAAATGTATTAGCTTTCATATCTATATCGATTAATCTACCTTGTTATAATCTATACCCGTAATCAGTGGTATGGACTCTTTTTCCTTGAGTAATGTGATAATTTTTAGGCTATAAAAGTGAACATAGAAGCTTCTATTGTTTTCTTTGCTTTACTAGATATAATATAATGTAAAGATAATTTAGGTCTCACAAGTCTGATTCAGCTACTATACAGAGACCCAAACGTGTCCGGTGGATCATGCGACGACCAGAAAAGCGAGTTGCAAGGACGTCTCCGCTTCAAGCCGGAGCGCCACCGTGTTCAGCCATTCCTCCCGGAGGACCCTGGGCCCCGGCACGGCAAAACGCATCGGTCAAAGTGAACATAGAAGCTCTGTAAATTCAACTCTGCACGCGTGCATTGCACGATGCTCACCGCAGCCAGGCCAAGATCTGGGCCTCAAGCGATCGATCAAATCAAAGAGCCCGGCCCGTGTTCCAACCGAACAAGTAAAGATAAAAGCCCACCAAACAAGGCCTAATTATTATTATTATTATTATTATTATTATTATTATTATTATTATTATTATTATTATTATTATTATTATTATTATTATTATTATTATTATTATTATTATTATTATTATTATTATTATTATTATTATTATTATTATTATTATTATTATTATTATTATTATTATTATTATTATTATTATTATTATTCCTTGTCGATTGAACAGAACAGTTCCTCAACCGAGTTACGCATAGGCATCTGCGGAAATCTGTCGATCTAACCCTGGACTGACTCACCCACAAGAAACCCTAACCTTATAGGTAACCTCTCCTCGCTACTGCCGGCGCCCTCACGCGCACCCTCCTCGACGAAGCGGCTAACGGTGGAGGCGTGAGAGAGAATCGCCAAATCAGTGTAGAAAATATTTAATTTTTGACACGTGACTGACTACACACCTTATTTAAATTAAATGATGAATTATTTTCTATATACCTAGACAAGAAAGTAGTAAATATTTTGTAAAAGGTCCACTTTGCGACTAACAGTGGAGATGTGAGAGAGGGAGTACGCTGTCCTGCCGTGTAGAAAATATTTTAATTTTTTGACACATGACTACACATACCTTATTTAAATTAAATGATGATTAATTTTCTATATACCTAGATAAGAAAGTAGTAAATATTTTGTAAAAGGTCCACTTTTCAACCTTGAACTCGGCCTTGGTTTGTTTTCAATCACGAACTTTGAAACCGTTTGAATCGAAACTCGAACTATCAAAACCATCCACTTTACCCCTTGACCCAAAAGTGGTTTTGTTTGACATGGCACCGTGTTCATTTTTTGCTAACATGGCATCTTGGTAGAGTTGACATGGCGCTCTTCTTCACTTAATTAAATCAATTGCAATATCACGTAGGCGAGCTCGAGCTATCATACACACAGACACATAGATAAAGGAAAGAAGGGGAGGCCTGACATAGGCAAGGCAGGGGAGGTGTGTGGCGACAATTTTGATGCCTTAGCGGCAGCAGTGTCTGACAGTTGGGTGGAGACAACCTTAAAAATGGGTTCTTTGGGAGGGAGGGAGGCTGGGATCTAGGGAGGTGGTGGCGTGGTTGGAGCGCATTGGCTCATGCTCATGGGCGCGCGCGGTGATGTGTGTGGCACGGAGTCAAGCGAGGAGAGGCATCGATCGGGGATGCGAAGGGTAAAATGGAGGCGCACAAACATCTACGGAGAGATAGGAACTCACTGGTGTGGATGTTGCGGTCGGGAAAGCACTAAGGCGACCTGATGATGGTGACCAACAGCGGCGATTGGAACTCATCGTGGCAGCGTTGCCTTGAAAGGGGAGAGACAAAATTAAAGGTTGCGTGAGGAAAAGGAAAGCTAGGTGGTGATTGAGGAGAAATGAATTGGCTTGGAGTTCACCTAAGGAGGAATGGCGTCGGTGGAGGCGGGCTCAGCTGGAATTGGGGAAGAAGGCGGCGGTAGCAAGCTCCTGTGGAGTACACACAAAATTTATTGAGGGGAAACAAAGAGAAGCACCTAGAACATGATGTAACATGAACGATTTTGGGTTATCTTACTAAATTTGAATGGAAGACAAAGAATGTGATGCGACAGTGTTGGGCGGCGCGTCATCAGATAGAAAGAAGAAGATGGTGTTTCCAGCGACTGTGTGGAAGGAAAAAAAGGATGAGTTGATGAGGAGAAAGAGGAATCCAACGCGCAGAAGATGGGCATGAGTGCCAAGGTCGATGCTTATCAGAGCAGCCATACAAGCTTGGCGGACGTGGCGGCCGGCGTTGAAGAAGAAGGCTGAGCTCTAGCTTAATCTCACCCTCCGTGCACAAGGAAGAATAAGGAGGTGGGAGAGTGGAGAAGGCAACACGGCGTAGCTTATGGGAGAAGAAGCTCATGAATTCTTGGTGAGACACGATGGCTAGATGGATGAGAGGAGCACAAGTTGAAGCTATGCATGCTGACGACGTTTGACACGGAAGGATGAGGGAGGGATGGAGGAGGAGAAGGATAACCTTTGAGGTCCACTGTTGTTGGGCGGCAAGTGGAGCACATCTGGTTTGAGTAGAGAAAGCACGGGAAGAGAGAGAGAGGGTGGAGAGGAGGAAGAAGAAGAGTGCCATATCAGTTTTACCTGGATGCCATGTCAGCGGAGAATGGATACGTCGACGCCACATCAAACAAAACCAGCTTGGTTTGGGTCGAGAGGGTAAAGTGGATAGTCTCGATAGTTGGATCGTTTTATAGTTTATGGTTGAAAACGAGCGAAGACTAGAGTTCAAGGTTGAAAAGTGCACTTTTCCCTAAATATTTTAAGTTTTTGACACATGTTGACTCTATTGATGATTTATCTCTCTCTCTCTCTCTCTGACACTAATTACAATAAACAAGTAGCATATGTATTTGGTAAAAATATTGCTTTGAAAGCATAAAATGCAGGTATTTGCAAATCTAAATCCAATCCAACTCTCTTAAATGATATTTATTCTAGATTGAAGGAAGAAAATATATAAAATATCTAGATCCTTTAACGCCCAGTGGTGGAACCACCTCTTGGGCATGGCGGGCAAGTGCCCGGGCTCGCCGGCGAGTCTCCATTGGAACCCCATTGAGGTCTGTCTATCACCGCCGAAAGGGATGAACATGGCGTCTCCTAGGCAAGGCCAGTCGTGGGCCACGCCCCCGCAGTTGGGCCATTGCACATCCTCCCCCTTTGGATTTCTGGGTTGTCATCTTGTCGCATATTCATGTTGGAAATAATCTACCCGGATCGTGTCGCATCATCGTGGAATTTCTTTGCTGCCACATGTGGCTCATCATTGTTACGCAGGACATGGAAATTCTTCACCTTTGACCACTGAAGGGTGTGATTCTCTAGAACTAAGTGTTGCACCAAAGGGTCATCATGATCCTCCAGCATCAGGTAACGAGCCAAAATGCCATGAAGCCCCAACAGCAGAGACAGTGCCAGAAAGCCAACACACTCAAGCGCCGAGTGCAGCCACCAAGGGTTATAATGCTCCCACGACGAATACGGTGCTTGAAAAAACTCTGTTACCATCAGGTGTAAACCGGCGGTATCTGTTAATGTTTGTTCTTGCATGATAAATATCACCCCGTCGACTCTGAACATAAATAATCTTTTTTTTATCCGTGATGGTAGTAAACTATTATCTCCGGTATGCTCAAGCCATGGCCATGGTGGCTAATTGATTTTTATGTAGTTGATAATAATATAGTTTCGAGAATTTGAGGTGTTAACGTGGGAGCTTGTTTGATATAGATTGGCTTTGGTTGGGCAGTTTTCTGTCGTCCCGTCTATGTTGGCTGAACTACGGACAACAGTTTCCATCGAAACTTCGATCGGTTCTTTCTCTCCTCTTTTTCCCTTTGAATGGAGAGCATCCAGAATTCTCTCCCCTCTTCAAAGAATATCTGGAGAGGGAGCGGAATTCAGACAGTATTCTTCCCATTTTTGACTAAAGAAGGGGACAAACGGTAGAAGCGACGATCATGAGTTGAAGTGTTCTTTTATCAGTACTAAGCTATGATCTCAGACTCAGGCCTTGCACGGCGGTGTCCGCAATGTCTCAACTCTCCACCACAAAGCACGGCCATAGCCGAGGCTCAAAAAGGCTTCGATCGAAATAAAAGATTCTATATCCTAGCTAGAAAGGGGATGGATGGATGGATGAATGAATGTATCATCAACCATCGAGCACTTGTTAGCATGCTATTGGGTGGGGTTCGGCAGAGCTTTGGTTTTCACTTTTCTTTTTTTGTTACAGTAATTAGTTTTCAAACAGTGTGTTTTAAAATAGAATCTACTAGTTGATTATAGTACATATTATACTGATTTCATCTGTATCGATAAAAATTACATGTGATTGCCTTTTTTTTATAATCTCTCTTATAAACTGTTGAAATTAAAAAATTTAAGCTAAAAGGTATGACTCACAGCACAAAAAAATTCACCCAATTTATCTACTTAGTATCTCATGCTGCTTGCCACCTCGGATCATGATGGGCTGCACAAAAAAAGGCAGGCCTTAGGCCATGAGTGAGAAGCCTGGTCACGTCGCGCTTTCCTTCTCGCCGGCCGGCAGCCACTTGCAAGCAAGCGTGGCACTTGAGATGTCTCTCTAGAGCAGAGCCCTGTCAAAATGATGAAACTCTATACATTGGCTACACCCCCACTAACTCCTCGGAAGACTTCCCATTAACGAGGATGACGCATAAGGTTCTTGGACTCAGCTACACTAATTTGAAGGAAATCAAATATAAGTCTTAAAAACTTCTAAAACTCTAAAATTCAAATTAGTTCTTGTTCAAGTAGTTTCTAATCAAGAGGATGATCTAGATCTATTTCTACATACCATAGCAAGCTAATCTAGATTATTTTAGCTCATAATTTTATTTTAACTGATACCTAGTGTAAACACATCCTCAAACATGTATACACAAGTGTTTTGTGTGTAACTTTCAAAAATCATATAGCCGGTCAAACCGTTATTCCTAAAGTGGTCAAACCGTCTTACACCTTTAACTTTGAACATTGTAAATTCTAAAAAATAAACTTAAACTTTAATAACATTTACATGCCAAGTCAAATGCTCGTCATGCATCTTAGAATGATCTTAATATGGTCTCACATCCTGGAGAGAAGAAATGCTGTGCAACTGGAGGAACAAAAGTAGAAAATCGCATACTCCATCTTCTTCTTGACATTGAAACTTGAAAGTTTTTCTAGCGGCAGGAAAAAAGTATTCCAAGTTAGCGTCTAGTCCATGCAAGGAAGGGCACTGATTCTGCACTTTCCAGACGAATCAACTTATGCTCCTTTCCAAATTCCAGAGTCGCAATATCCAGAAGTTGAAGCTTTCTCCGAAACGTACGTACGGTTGATCCATCGATTGCCCAACATGCAGAAGTTGAAGCTTCCGCTCGGTTGAAATGAAAAGTTAAGTTGAAGCTTCCCGCTCGATTGATCTGAAAAGTTGTAGCTTATGGTTGAAATTGTACTGTAGCGGTTAAAACTGTACTGTAGCGGCTGAAATTTCAATGTAAGCGAAAGTGACTTTTTAGCGTAATTAAATTTTAAAAAAATTAAAAATAGAAAAATATGCTAACTCATCACGGACAACGCAAACAAATACGGGAAAAAAATGGCAAAAAACTCAAAAAATTAATAGTTCAAAAAACGAAATTTATAAATAGTAAAAAATAAATCAGAAGTTAGAAACTGAAACCGGGGGAGTCAAAATGTCCCAATTTGGTCTGCATGGACACAGATGGCCTTCTGGTCAGACGAACGAGGAACTGACTACTGTGAAAGAATAAATCCTGTGCATGGTAGCATTGTTCATGTGCATGGCACTGTTCACATGTATGTACTGTTTATGTATACGTATTTGTACGTGCGGTCGCCGGAACGCCGTAGCAGTTCTTCCGCGAAAAGTAGGCATCGCGTTGTTAGCAAGCATCGCGTTGTTTGGCAGTAGAACTGCTGTGCATAACCGGTATAATGGTTTGTATAAAAAGCTCAAAGGAAAAGAGAAAAGAACATCCATTGTAGAACATCCCAGAGTGCAGACTTCATTTTCTTCTCTCGCTGCGTGAGTTTGGAAAACCGCAGGTGCTATCCTGCAAAAGCATACGTAATTTCGGTGAAGTGGAGGGTGGTTTTCGGGGAAAAGCGACAGGATTTTCTGCGAGAACCAAAGACCTTACGTGATTTCGAAAATACATGAATCTTTTCGTAAGAAATCGACGTGATATGGATGGAAGGGCAGAACTCCCGGCTTTAATATAGGATGATTCCTTGCTTTTTTTGCTATCCATCTCTCTTGCTTCCTTTTCTTCTCTTTCGTTTGTCGGTCTCAAATAAAAAAAATGGTGTAGTAAATGCCCAAAGATTGCTATAAATGGGATTATTACTACATTAGCAATTAATTCCTGGCTTGTGTATTTGACGGTTATATGTGCATGCAACATGCATGTTGCATTCTAAGCATAATATAGTTCAATGAGTGCCGTGTGAAGGGTGGCTTTAATTCAGCACCTGAGAAACAGTATGATTTATGCAATCGCCAAATCTATCACGCGCTAAGGCACGCGTCAGGCTTGTCGTGCACCCAGGCGCACATCCGTCCGATCTACTGGGCGGGAGGAGCTCGTGGTTGGCATTCTTTGCGCGACCACCTCCCGCCGTTTCTTCTCAAGCAACTCTCACCATGTGCTTTTTCTCCGACAACAGTGGCCACTGGCGGCGGGTTAGGGAGAATGTTTACCGGGACCGCAGGGTATAGAGGGAGACGGGCAGAGACGGCTCGACGGTGCAGCAAGCAACGGTGGCGTCGCCGGTCATGAGATCGGTGGAGGGTGATGGGCAGTGGCAGTGGCAGCGGGTGGTACGGTACGGTACGACGGTGTGAGAAATTTTAGATTGGACTAAAGGGAAGGGGTAGCGATGGAGGAGAGCCAGAACTTGGAGGAGAGGAGCGACAGTAGAGACGCGGAGGGTGCTCGCGGATGCTGGTCGTGGAGGGTAGGAGGAGGGCTACTAGACTTGAGGGAGAAGAGGTATCGTGATAGCGCTACTGCACACTAGATGCACAATAGTCGTTTCCCAATTTTGTTGCGACAATCTTTACTAGCCCATATGTAACTTGTACTACTACTACATCAACTATCAACGAGAGGAGGTCAAATGCATTGTAGAAAAGTCAAATTAAAGAGATAAAAATAAATAAATAGTGCAATTTCTTTTCCAAATACACGTGTTTTGAGTATTGACAAAAGGGTGTTTAGGTACTGGTCGCTATAATTCCACGTACGTTCCCACGATTTCATAGTTTCATAATTATTAAATTTCTACTTCCGTCGGGGAGGTTCAAGCTCTAGCTTAATCTGTACTTGCGTGTTTGTACGTGCGAGGCAATGACTGTTTCAAAATGGCCGATCGGTGGAGCGCGGGACCACGTGGAGAGAATATGGGTCGACTACTGCTGCTGCTAGTACACGCGGACAGGCACTTTCGGTCAAACTTGCCTTGCATGCGCGCAGCTTGTTGCCGAACGTTCGGACCCATGACTTGCTGATGTGTACGCTTCCGTTTGTCTGAGAGGATGGTCGTCGGATTCCCTCCACCCGGCAGGCAGTGCGGCTGGCGACCAAACCAAACCATCCACGTGCGCCTGCATGTGTCTGATTACTCCTCCCAACGTCATGCACAGCCTTCTAGATAAGATGGTACGCCATGCTACAACAATGCTGTGTATACATTCTGTGCCGAAACACTGAACTTTTAGAGTAGTCCTGTTTTTTTTTTCCTTACTGTTTATGTCGTTGATTCATGCACAGCCTTCTAGATAAGATGATGCGTCATGCTCGTATACGGACATGTTCTTTACCTCACCAGCCAGCGATTTTTAGTTTTTGTTATAGTATCTAACTTTCAAACAGGGTATTTTCTTAAGACGGGGTCTACAAGTTAAACGATCTACACATTAAAAGCCTAACATTTGTACTGGCCAAAATTGCAAGTGTATATCTATCTCTCCATAATCTGCACTGTGAAATGTAGTAAAATTCAAAATTTCAACCAAAAGCGCGGTAGAAAAGAATGGACCCTACATTACGTGCGAAACACTTAACTTTTAGGATAGTCTAGTTTTTTTCTTACTTTTTATGTCTTTGATTTATGTTGGAGTAACTAGCTTTTAAACATATATTTTTAAAGATAAAATATATAAATTAATTGTAGTAGATATTGTACCAATTTTATCTATATCAGCCAAACGCGCACTCGAGTATTTCTTTGTCCGTACTATCTTTCACGAACAATCAAAATTCAAAAAATTAAATCAATAACCATAAGCCACAGCCCAAAATAACCCACCCTAAATCACATTAAATTGTAAAAAAACAAACATGTGCGTGGATTTTTATCTAGAAATTTTCAAGATTTGAACCAGCGACGTGACTTGTGGGTTTCCCTTATGATGGCATGTTTAAAAACCATTAGTAACACGTATATGAATCGAATATTGGTTTGGTTTGACAATTGGTGGGCTTGTACCTAACAGATTAATTAACCTACTCTAATTGTTAGTCGTGGGATCTTAAATATTGTAACTAATCCTTAGTTTCTTAATTTTGCTGCTATATATATGTGTTTTGCTCTTCCCCACTCAAAATGTCTTTGGCACAAGCATGCATGCATTCGCTTATTATATACTGGCTTAGTGCATGATCCACTCCATGCATTATCGAACACAAGGGCCTAATTCAGTGGCGTTGCTTCGGAGGCCTCACGTACATAACGGCAATCAGCAATATGTATGAATTGTTTGGAGAATTCATGCGATTTTTTTATTGCGTACATTAATTGAGACAGTTAAACTCATCTACAAATCGAAAAAATTCTTGAATTGGGTGGGGGGCTAGTATACGCAGTAGTGTGACGGGGAAAAAATGGAAAATGAGAGAGTTCGCAAATCCAAGAGATTCCTGCAAATCCGGATCTGGCAGGTGGGAGCAAGAAATAGATCTGGGCAGCCTCCGCTCACTGGTGACCGATATAGATAATAATAGTCTATAACGCATCTCCATATTATGTATAGATAGAATTAAAGATAATGCATACAATAGGTTATCTATATGGTTACATTGTTTGTTGTAACTAATGTGCTATCTATATAGCTGTCTATACAATTATATAGACGGTAAAAGCTATTTATAAGACCATTTATTAAATAGTAGACAACGTATATCTCCTTTTTCTCCTCCACATCGCTCAAATTCCTACATGGTATATGTTTACAAACTGGCGATATATATCATTATACACGCCTGGCAAGCAGGCCCGCCACGGGGGCGAAGGGCGCCGCCTGGCCCCAAAACCAGGGGCCCCATAGGCCATACACCGATATCTGGCGGAACAAACCCTAATCCCATTCCTAACCCGACCTCAGGCCTCATCTCAAGCCGGCCGCCATCGATCTGAGTAATTCGAGCACACATCTCTGCCGCGCCCCACCGTTGCCGCCGCCTTGCTCGCGCGAGCCTCCACCGCCGGCCGCTCCGCCGCTCGTGGTCGTGGTCTCGTGGACTGCTGTTGCTCTTCCGCCGCTCCGCCCTCCGGCCTCCCCTCGACCTGTGGACCCGCAGCAGCGAGGGAGGAAGAGCGCCTCGCCGAGGAGGAGGACGAAGCGCCAAGCCCGGAGCAGGAGCACGAAGACCGCCTCGCGGGGCGAGGAGGACGGCGAGCCGAGCCCGAGAGGCGAGGACGGCAGCGCAGCGAGCGCCGACCGCGCAGGGGCGGAGGCGGTGCGCAGCGAGCGCCAGCCGAGCGAGGCGGAGGACGGCAGCGGACGCGCAGCGCAGCGCAGAGATCGCGCGCAGCGCTGAATGAAATCTTGAATCTTGAAGAAATACGGAGAGCGCCAGAGCGGAATGAATGGCCGAGGCGATGCCACGCCAAGCACCGATTGATTTATCCGGAGGCAGAGGCAGGAGTGATGAGTGGAGAGCGACGCCACGCCAGAGTGATTAAAATCTCGATTTAGGATTTGAGGTACTTGTCTCAGTATATTTATTACGCTATATTTTATATGATTTTATATCTTTTTGTTGTGATTTGTGTTGAAAACTTGAACTCTTTAAGTATTGGGCATTAAGCAAAATTTTCATATCAATGATACATTTATATCATATCTTTTATTATATCATAATGTAGTTCTAGACTTATGGTATGCTAGTACTTGGTTCAAATTTAAGTGTTATGCAATTGACTTTATCGGATAAGCGAATATACGCTATGGAGATCTTTGAGTTTGTCAGAGAAGCGGATTGTTATCCTAATATTTCTATTGCTTATCAAATTTTATTTACTATGCCTGTGACTGTGGCATCAGCTGAAAGAAGCTTTTCAAAGTTGAAATTGTTGAAGAATCATTTAAGGTCAACAATGTCTCAAGAGAGGTTAAACGGTTTGGCAACTTTATGTATTGAGAAGAAATTATTGGATGAGATTGATATCAATACCATCATCAATGACTTCGCATCTAGAAATGTCAAGAAATTTGTAAGGTAATATCTAGAAACTCTTTGATATGAATTTTCTTTAATACATAACGTATTTTAAGTGTTTGTTGGTAAAATTAGATATATATATATATATATATATATATGTATGTAGATTTATATTTAAATATTTATCTTGGGCTCTATTCTAGTTTCGTCCCGGCCTCTAAAATCCCAGGACCGGCCCTGTTGGCAAGGTCGCCAACTACCTCATCAAGAAGCAGGAAGCGCGGGTGTTGCGCGCCATGGATATGGAGCTCAGAGGTGTATTTGGCAGGCGGGAGCAAGAACAGACGTAGCCACTGCCTCATCTAATCGGACCCGCTGTCAGCTAGCCTCACCTCACTAAGATTGGACCCTCCGCTAGCGCCTCCTCTCATCGGACATCTTGTTCTATTCCGGCGGCGCAATATCTTCTTCAGTTTTGGTGGCCCTATGGGCCATACATCAACGATGACCCTGCTGGTCACCGTCTCCGGCGTCGACCCGATGAGCTGCGCATGTGGCCAATCGAGGTGGTGGTGGCTAATGTTGGCGTGAGAGAAGAGGAGGAGACAGGAGGGTGTGGAGATTGGAAAGAGCACTTACAGGTGGGCCTTTTGTTTTGAGAGGAGCAAGATAGGTATTTTTAGAAGAATATGGTAAAATTTTATACACTAATGGTCGATTGTCTTAACAGAGCTAATGAAAGTGGCATGAAAAGAATAAGAAAAGTTCTTCAATGGCATAAGAGGAAGCGTTTTTTTTTTGGTAAATTCGAGATCGGGTGTACTTGTGGTGACATGCAGGAAATTTTCTCCGCAGAAAAGCCGGTACACGCGGATAGAAAAGAAGAGGGAATGGCGTGAGCGCTAAGCCGGGAGTAACGGATCGGTCGGTCGGACGCGCTGAGCTGCACTGCTCGCCTCGGCGCGGCCGGTTGGCCCAACAGAGAGAAGACATTGGGACGACTGACTTGGCAGCTGGCACACGCTCCCATGCGGCCTAGCTCCTCCCTTCCCTTACGACAACTCGGGTCGCGTCCCTGCTTCGCGTGCCGTGCGCGTTCGAGTTGCTCACGGTCACGGCTCGTGTAATTTTTTATTTGAATTTTTAATATATCAAATAAGATCAAACAATTACAAAATTTTATATATAGCATTCCGATACAACGTACTTGACAGTGTAATTTTTGGATAATTTTATCCATTATAAATATTGCTCAAACATTTATATAATTTTAATATTTATATGAGTTTTACATATATTAAATAAGCTTTAAAATTATGAAATTTTATATGAAGTCTTTTCCGCAGCTTTGAAGATTACCCGAATTATATACTTCCATGAATATATTCGCTCTGTATCTGCACGTTAGACCAGCAAAATCTCAAAATGAATACGCATTTATTACGGATTAATGAATACGGCAAATACTCCTAAACTCCATTCACCGCACTGACTTCGTCTCCTATTGGGTACCCAACGCTGACCCGTTACTAGTTTAGCGGTAGCTGTGCGGTATCCCGTCCACCACTTGCTCCACCCATCCTGTCTCCGTCGCCTTGACTCAGACGGTCAGACTACCCACTTTTCTCTCTTCAAAGTCCAAACCGGCCACCTTGAAATGAGTTTGGCACATACGGCATATTTTAACGTTGTATTTATAAAAATATCAGTATGTATATGATAACAGCAAAATATCTATTTTGTCCTCTGGTTTGACACCTGGCTGACGGAGCCACATGTTCGTGCGATTTACAATTAATTAGTTTAATTGTGTGATTAAAAAATTTAACATGTATTACTCATAGAATTTTTTAAACATAGCAAATGAGCACAAAAACTAACGAAGTTTTTTGTGGAGCTTTCCGACGTGGTGTAGTTCATTGTGTAATTTGCTCGTAATTATTTTCAAAATAAATTTACTCAAAAATTTATTTACGGAAACTATATGTAGAAATTTTTAATATAGGAAATGAAATAAAAAATTATACCAGAGGACTTGATGGTCTAATTTTTTATTCAATTACGCAGGAGTACATATAGTAGTACAAAAATATATGACATAAGATATATCAATATAAAAGCGCATCACACGGATACGATATGGCTCACTCATCTGAGCCACTATTATCTCCTTGCCGCGTCTGCCTCGGCGTGCATGGCCTTGTCCCGTTGAGCATGTGCCATGGGGTACGACAGCCGGTTTGGAGTGTGCGTGTTGGATCGGAGGAGGTATGAAGATTGTTCTGTTTGTTGAGTGACCGACAGTGGTCCAATAGGCTGAGGTAGAACAGACAGTGTTTGGTGGTAAGCGTCGATGTGCTCCTACAGAGACATACCGAATTAGGGGCCGCTAGTGACGAAGTCATAAACGATGGACTCTGGAAATCCCCGTTGTGTAGAGGAGCTCTGGCTTTCACCGTACGGTGTGCCTACGACGCCGGAGGAACTCTACCCATCAAAGTCTCAAACCTCGCGTGACGGTGTGAATGATAAGCTCTGGCCTGCGTACGCTACAAACCCTCGCACCGTGTACCGCTCCGTAGAAGCTGCTGGGAGGCCCATATCATCATCGGTGGAGTGGTCGTCACCCCCACATTGAATTGAAGGATGCAAGATGGAACGATGTTAGTCACAATAAATATTTGAATGTAGAATGTGAATCTCGACTCCGGATGTGCGGCGAAGATGACCGACGAGGAGCGATAGTCTGTGTAGGGTGTGCAAAGGATAAAAGTGATGTGTCTCAATGACTGATCTGCGGCAGGAGAACGTCATGATGTTAGCGAAACGTAAGGCATACCAGAAAAATAAAATGTAGGTTTGTATGTAAGTTACCTCATTGTCATCTGACCCACGGATGATCGATGAGTAGTACTATGACACCGGCCAAACTCGCTAGGTCGCGATGGCCGGCCGGACTCACTAGATCGCGATGACCTGGCGGGTGAGCATGGTGCCCCACTGGGTGCCCGGCGCGCATGACGTAGTCCGTTGATCGCCGCACTCGATTGTCCATTATTTTTTAGCTTGCGATAGGATGTACATACATATATATGTATAAATATATATACACATACAAACATACATGCATACGTACACGCACACACATATACTGTAGTGCTATTCTGTGCCCCGCAAATTATCACCGGTTGTGCGAAAAGTTTTCATCAACTATGAACAAAGTTATCATCGGGTGTGTCTTGTGAGCATCGGCGATAACTTCACTCGCTATCGATACCGATGGTAACTATCCCAGATCGTGAAGATTTGGTAATAACTTCATTCAAAACCAATGATAACTTCATTTGGAAATAACGAGAACTTGCTCGTGTATTTTACACCTACACGTTGGTTAGTGTTTCTATACACACATGTAAATACATATATATACATATGTATGTATATATGTGTGTATTAACATACTTATGTATGTACATGTGCATATACGTGTAGATATATGTATATTATATAAATGTATGTATATGTCGCTTATTAACTGTCATTGCCATGGCGTCACCATATCAAATGGACCACTAGCACTGGTGCCGCCTACCAGTGAGCTAGAGAAGAACGCACGAGAAAGCCGAGTTTGAGGAGAGAAAGGAAAATAAAATAAACCCCTGATTAAAAGAAAGGGCAGGAGAGAGGGGGGATAAACAAATCCAATCCGCGCTCCTGCTGAGCGCAGTGGAGTCAAAAACAGCCGTCCCTTTCGTTCTTCTGACTTCCCCCTCTTCGCTCCTTTGATGTCCTCTTTTCGGGTCTCAAAATCTTGCCATTCAGCGCGAGGGGGGAAATGAGATGAAACTGAGGAAGATCCTTGCGCTGCTCTTGGTTCGTGAACTCGTCTGGATTTCTTGCTTAAAGGACAAGTCTTTCCTTCTTTTGTTGGGTTCTTGCTGCCACAGTGGCTACTTGCCATCTGCGCGTGTGCGTTCTTGATGCTTGGATTCATGCAGCCCTGCAAGGTGGTGTGAGTTTGAGCCGAGAATTCCTTCCCGGGTCCTCGCAATTGTTCATGCCCTGCTGGAAAAGAGCCTCCTTTCCCAATTCCGCCGCCGCCCTCGCCGGAGATGGGGGGCTTCTACTGCTTGTTCCGCTTGCTGCTCGTCTCCGTCCTGCTCCACGTCCATGGCAGCCACTCCCTGAACCATACGTGCGACCCCACCGACCTCGAGGCGCTTCTGGCCTTCTCCAATGGCTTGGACGGGAAGGGCGCCGGGCTCGTCGGATGGGGTCCCAACGACGCCTCGTGCTGTTCCTGGACGGGCGTCTCCTGCGATCTTGGGAGGGTGGTCGGGTTGGATCTCTCCAACAAGAGCCTCCACGGCGTCATATCCTCCTCGATCGCCTCCTCGACGGCCTCGCGACGCTAAACCTCTCCGGAACTCGCTCCGCGGCCAGGTGCCGGCGGGCTCGGCCGGCTCGCGAGGCTGCGTGTGCTCGACCTCAGCGCGAACGGGCTCTCCGGCGCGTTCCCGGCGAGCGACGACGGATTCCCGGCGATCAAGGTGGTGAACGTCTCCTCCAACGAATTCAGCGGGCCACACCCTGCGTTCCCCGGCGCGGCGAACCTGACGGTTGATATCTCGAGCAACGCCTTCTCCGGCGGCATCAACGCCACCGCGCTCTGTGCTGCGCCGGTCAATGTCCTGCGGTTCTCAGCGAATGCGTTCTCCGGTGAGATCCCCGCCGGCTTCGGCCGGTGCACGGAGCTCGCCGAGCTCTCTCTCGACAGCAATTGCCTCGCGGGAGCCTCCCGGCGACCTGTACACGATGCCTGTGCTGAGGAGGCTGAGCTTACAGGAAAATCAGCTCTCCGGTAGCCTCGACAACCTCGGTAACCTCTCTCAGCTTATGCAGATTGACCTGTCGTATAACATGTTCACTGGCCCCATCCCTAATGTGTTTGGGGTTTGAGGGGCTGGAGTCCTTAAACTTGGCCTCCAATGGGTTCAATGGCACATTGCCTGATTCCTTGTCAAAATGCCCAATGCTGAGGGTGGTCAGCCTGAGGAACAACTCACTCTCCGGTGAGATTACTATTGACTTTAAGTCGCTGCTAAGGCTGAACACTTTTGATGCTGGGAGCAACAAGCTGACTGGTGCTATACCTCGTGGTCTTGCGTGGTGCACCGAGTTGAGGACGCTGAACCTTGCAAGGAACAAACTTGAGGGGGAGATACCAGAGAGCTTTAAGAATTTGAGATCACTGTCATACCTCTCGTTGACAGGGAATGCCTTCACCAACCTGTCGTCGGCATTACACGTCTTGCAGAACCTGCCCAACCTGACGAGTTTGGTGCTAACCAAGAACTTCCGCGGCGGTGAGACAATGCCAATGGATGGAATCAAAGGGTTCAGGAGCATGCAGGTGCTTGTCCTGGCAAACTGTGCACTCTCGGGCATGATTCCACCTTGGTTGCAGAAGTTGGAGAACCTCAATGTGCTGGACATTTCGTGGAACAAGTTGAATGGGGAGATCCCGCCATGGTTAGGCAATATGAACAATCTCTTCTACATTGATCTGTCAAATAATTCGTTCAGTGGGGAGCTTCCAGAGAGCTTTACACAGATGATGAGTTTAATTTCAAGTAACGGCTCGAGTGAGCAGGCATCAACAAAGGACCTCCCATTATTCATTAAGAAGAACTCTACTGGCAAAGGTTTGCAGTACAACCAAGTCAGCAGCTTCCCACCGTCGCTGATCCTCTCTAACAACTTGCTTGCTGGGCCAGTCTTGCCAGGATTTGGCCATCTTGTGAAGCTTCATGTGCTGGACTTGAGCTGGAACAACTTCTCGGGGCGAATTCCTGATGTGTTGGCGAACATGTCGAGCTTGGAAATGTTGAATTTGGCCCACAATGATCTCAATGGGAGCATACCATCATCTCTGACGAAACTGAATTTCCTCTCCAAGTTTGATGTGTCGTACAACAAATTAGCTGGAGATATCCCGACAGGGGGCCAATTTTCCACATTCACAAATGAGGATTTTATGGGCAATTCTGCACTCTGCCTTCTTCGAAATTCCTCCTGCACAGAAAAGGCTCCATTTGTGGAAACAGCACATCACAAGAACAAAGCCGTCCTTGTCGCACTTGGACTAGGAACTGCTGTGGGGGTTGTTTTTGTCTTATCTTGTGCTTATGTGATTTTGTCAAGGATTGTTCATTCAAGAATGCAGGAGTGCAATCCAAAGGTGGTTGCGAATGCTGAAGATTGCTCAGAGTCTTGTAACTCGAGTTTGGTGCTGCTTTTCCAGAACAACAAAGAACTCAGCATTGAGGACATCTTGAAGTCCACCAACAACTTTGATGAAGCATATATAGTTGGATGTGGTGGTTTTGGGGTTGTCTACAAATCAACGCTACCAGATGGGAGGAGAGTTGCAATCAAGCGGCTTTCAGGTGACTACTCTCAGATTGAGAGGGAGTTTCAAGCTGAGGTGGAGGCACTTTCACGGGCTCAGCATGATAACCTTGTATTGCTACAAGGCTATTGCAAGATCGGCAATGACAAGCTATTGATCTACTCGTTTATGGAGAATGACTGTTTGGACTACTGGCTTCACGAGAGGGCTGATGGTGGTGCGCTGCTGGATTGGCAGAAAAGGCTTCGGATAGCACAGGGTTCAGCAAGGGGGCTGGCATACTTGCACTTGTCATGTGAGCCCCACATATTACACCGGGATATCAAGTCAAGCAATATCCTTCTAGATGAGAACTTTGAAGCCCACCTGGCCGATTTCGGGTTGGCAAGGCTCATCTGCGCGTATGAGACGCATGTCACAACAGATGTAGTGGGAACCTTGGGCTACATTCCTCCCGAATATGGGCAGTCACCTGTTGCAACTTACAAGGGTGATGTGTACAGCTTTGGTATTGTTCTGCTGGAGCTACTCACTGGTCGGAGGCCTGTGGACATGTGCAGACTGAAAGGAAGCAGGGATGTTGTGTCGTGGGTGCTTCAGATGAAGAAAGAGGACAGGGAAACTGAAGTTTTTGATCCAACTATATATGACAAGGAGAATGAAAGTGAGTTGATCAGGGTGCTCGAGATAGCATGCCTCTGTGTAACCTCTGCTCCTAAGTCAAGACCAACATCTCAGCAGTTAGTCGCATGGCTCGATGACATTGCAGAAGATTGAAGTCTATTCCAAGGATGAAGTTTCCAATGGTTTTGATTTGCTTGAGCTGGATCAGCTTAGTAGTTTTTTTTAAAATGATTAGCTGTGTACATAATATTACATAGTGTGAAATCCCGAGAGTTTTCTTCATTTGACACCCTCGTAAGTAATTTGTCTGAACATCCTCTATTCTTCATAAGAGGTTGCGAGATCACTAGAATGTAAAAATGCTTTGTAGGTTTAAATCATCAGGGTAATAATCTAGCGTTTATATCAGCAGGTGTTCTACAGATTTGTGGTATGTTTTGTAAATTCATTTACTGCTATGGTATAAATTTGTGGGTATTTGTTTCAGTAATTTGCTGTATTTAACCAATGATAATTTCTGCCATTTAATGCTTTCAAGCGATATTTGAGAAATCAAGGTTTTACAGTGAGAGCTGCAGAATGCCGTTCAGTGAGCAATATGCCACAGATTTGTAAAGATTCTTTGTAGGTTTAAATCATCAGGGTTATTATGTAGCGTTCATATCAGCAGCTATTCTACAGATTTGCGGTATGTTTTGTAAATTCATTTACTGCTATGGTATAAATTTTTGTGGGTATTTGTTTCAGTAATTTGCTGCTGTTTAACAGACTACAATTTCTGCCATCTCATGTTTTGAAGCGATATTTGACGAGTCAAGGTTTTACGGTGAGAGCTGCAAAATGCTGTTCAGTGAGCAATATAGCAGTGTCGTTGTGAAAGCATTAATTATGGTTTAGGAACAGAAAAGCTGTGGAGACCTTTCTGTCATTCTAGAGCTCCACTCTTTTCGTTTGATCGAATGGTACTGTGCTTTCGTAGGAAAAGAGGCCGCTTCTCTTGCTGACTTGTTCCGCCGGTAGAGTGTTATTATTGTTTCTTTGCTTGAAATTACTGTTCATATCGGTTAGACCGCTAAAGTAGAGGTCAGACCGATCCTGTATTGATGTCACAACTGCAGGGTTTGATTTCTTTTAGAGTTTGATTTCTTGAGTTATTTGCTTTAGGATTTTGGCCGGTGATTCTAAACTTAGTAACTCTAAGCAAGAAATCAAGAATACTTAAGAGAATATTTTGATCCTACAGGAAGATCTGGGCAAGGGCACCGTCATCCGTCGTTCATACATTCATGCGTGCACCTCCAAAGGGTGTATAGTAGCATTTTCTAGCCCTTTTATACATGCTCATCATCTGGCGGCGACCATCCTACGTGGCACGCATTAGGCATGAAAGATTTATATCTCTCGTTCCAGTACAGTGGGCCCTACCGCCAAAACGCGCTCGTCTCGTCTCGTCTCGTCTCATCTCCTGCTTCAACAAAACTGGCAGAACTATCTCCTCCCTTCACCGTCCGCTCTCTTCCTTGTGTCACCCACCCAGGCCTGTGTTCCTCGTGGGCCGAATCCATCGCCTCACAATAGCCTCGATAAGGAGGAGAGAAGAGTGGGCCCCACCTGCTCGTCGATAGTGGGTTTTTTTCTTCTCGAGAATGGGAATAATTCCATCTCCAATCCAGACGGCCACACAAGAGGGAGGGAGGCACGCACGGAGCAGCGGCGGCGGAGGGGTGGGGCAGCAGTGCCTGCGGGAGTGGGGGCACTGCATCGTCATCTCGTCACCTCTCACACATCTCTCTCTCTCATGGGTCTCGTCTCATATTCACTCGCATTATGCCCACCCAGGACTTGCGAGGGCAAAGATCACCGCACACCACTGTCGCTGTGCGCGCCTGTGGGTGTGGGGGGTGGTGTCCCTAGCACTGCTGCGCGCACGAACTGCACGATCCGCGAAATCGCCGCCAACAATGGCTGACACGCAGGCCCCGCTTACAGCAATGATCTATCGGGCCTACATGCCAGTAACCGTTCGTACCGATCACGCCAGAGATAAAAAAATCGCTTGTTACGCGGAGGAATTCCGAATTGTGCTAGGGCCTACTAATAGGTTTAAACCTAATTCAAAAATCTATATAAGATACTTTCTATCCTAACTCAACCTATAAAAAACAAATTCATAACCTCACCCAATCCAAACCACTTTCTACTTAAATCCAATCCAACATAAATCATCTTTTACTTAAAGCCAAACCAATCCAAACCTATGGATTCAACCCACTTATTTCTAAAACTTCGGTATTTAAAATTTTAACCACACGTTCACATTATTAAAATTTTACGAAATCGGTTAAAATTTATTTTAAATGATTCTGCGTGTAGTTGAGCTACTTTATGCAAATTGACAGAGCTAGACGCACACGTGGTCCCACATGCTTTTGTAGAATTTTTTCGTAAAACTTTTGTATTTGGAATTTCAACCTCGCTCACACCATAAATTTTTTGAAATCAATTAAATTTTTTGAGATGATTCTGCGATATGGGGAGCTACTTTATGTAAATTAGTAGGGCTAGGTGCATGTGTGGTCTTACACGTTTTTATAGGAAGTTTTTATAAAACTTCAGTATTTGAAATTTTAACCTCGCGTTCACACTACAAAAGTTTTACGAAATCGATTGAAATTGTTATAAATGATTCTGCATGCTTTTTATAGGAAGTTTTCATGCTTTTTACATGCTTTTTATACCGAAACCTCGCGTACACGTGGGTTCTACATGCTTTTTATAGGAAGTTTTCATAAAACTTCGGTATTTAGAATTTCAATTTCGCGTTTACACCACAAAAAAGTTTCTCAAAATCAATTAAATTTATTAGAGATGATTCTACGTGTAGGAGAGCTACTATATGTAGATAAAAGGCGAGGCGTATACGTGGGTCCCCACATACTTTTATAGGAAGTTTTCGTAAAACTTTGGTATTTAAAGTTTAAACATCGCGTTCACACTACAAAAGTTTTACAAAATCGATTGAAGTTTGTTGCAAATGATTATGTATGTATGGAGTTACTTTGTGCAAATTAGCAGACACGTGTGCACATGTGACCTTTACATGCTTTTTATAGAAAGCTATAACTAAGTATGGTAATCCAAGCATATGGACAATCCAAATGACACCCTATTAGGGCACGCCAGGGGTTGAACCCATTCACAACCCGAATTTTCTAAATCCACTCATCCTAACTCAATCATTTATATGAGGTAACACAACCGATTCACTCTTTCAACTCGTTTTCACCCATTCAAAGCCAACACAAGCAAAAACATATCCTGTTTAGCTTGTTTAAACCTAACCCACTAGCACCCCTGTGGTGCGCCACTCCAAGCCCCTGCTGGAATCCGAAGCCATGTCCTCTTTTTTCCCTACACGTATGTTGTGTTTAACACTTGCAATCCTCCTTTGAGCTTGTTTTCCCTCTTTCTCTCTCTCTCGTGCTCCAGAAGTAGCTAGCTCAAGCCCAGCTCCCCATGTATCAATGCATGCTTGTAATTGCAAGGCAGTGGCGAGCCAAAGCAGGGCATCGAGTGGCTAGAAATGCGGTGGCGGAGCTGGAGCGGCAGAGGCTTTCGCTTTTACTGATCCCAACCCAACCCGAGCCAACAGGGGCAGCCAGCCCACTGGCTCTGGGTGCAGTGCAGTGCAGCAGCGAGCGCAGCAGAGCAGCTCGGCTGATGGGGTGTGTGGTTGCCATGTTGGTTCACAGTTGCGCGCTCCTTGGCATGCAAAGGCTGTGGGCATCCCACTGCGGTGCGCACCTGGCCAAAAGCTATCCGATCGCGACGCCCCCGGCCGAGTGGGTGGACCTCGTCGGCTCCACCGTGCATGCATGCACGCTCGCTCGCTCGCGGAGCCCGTCACGGGGAGCAACCGAGCAGGCAGCGGTTTTCCCTCCCCTTTTCCCTTCTTTTTTTTTCCTTCGAGAAAAAGACCAGGCAGGGCGTGTGCGCGCGCGCATGCAAGCGTCGGTCCTCCGTTTGCAGTGTAGTGAATTGCTGACCCGCTGGGGGTGGTGAGTGAAGAGGCCTTTCTGAATTCTGAGACTGCACATGGTGTTGGTTCCTAAGTAAACAGCGATTATTTTACGAGGTACTATAGCTGTAGATCCGCAGGTTGGGGCTAACTCCTCAAAAGCATTAAGCTCCAAAAAGGAGAAAAGAGCCCTTACCATTACTACTACTTACTAGTAGGATGCATGTCTCGTCCGTTATTACCTTGAATTATGTTCATCGCATCGCAGGTTTCACCAGGGGACCTTTCTGAATACACAAAGAACAGGTACGTACTCAAGAGAGTGCGAAAAGAAAATTCCAGCCGGCTGCTCGAGCTTACATAGTGGGCAATGTATCTAGCACACTTAGCCATTTCGGTGTATTCATACACTCAGCTAAAGTCAACCGTCCGATCTCCATCCTACATCCCATATCAACCTGCGTCATTTTTTCGCAAAAATCCATCCGCCACTCGTGTTGGATTTGCAAATCACCCCCAAACCATCTCCTTCACCCCTCCTCTCTCTAGACCCGCCACCCCCTCATCGTCGCCCGCCTCCGCCCCAAGCCGCTGCCCCTCCTCTTCCTCGAGCCGTCGCCTGCATCCGCCCCGAGGCACCGCCCCTCCTCGTTGCCTCCCCTCCTCTCAACCCATTCCTCGTTGGCCCCTCCTCGCTATGGCCGCGGTCGAAGGTGGCTGTGGTTGTGGTGGCCATGGTCGTGGTAGAGGAGAGGAGGGGCATCTCGGGATGGAGGCTCGGGGTGGCAGCGGGCAGCGGCTCGGGGGAGAGGAGGGGCGGCAACTCGGGGCGGAGGTGAGCGACGACGAGGGACGGTGGGTTTAGAGAGAGGAGAGGCGAAGGGGGTGGCTCGGGGGACGATTTGCAAATCCAACACGAGTGGCGGGTGGGTTTTACGAAAAGTGACACACGTTGATATGAGACGTCGGATGAAGATCGGATGGCTGATATGAGCTGAATGCATGAGTGCACGGGATGACTGAATGCATTGGATACGCTCTTTACATAGTGTTGTTCATATCAACTTAGATTTCTAGCTTTTGTTTGGAATACTTCAAAAATCGTCGGTTGGCCTTCATCGTCATCTCTACGTCCGTGTCTTCTAAAAATTGTTTTCTAAATTTTATTCTAATAACTACCTCTAGTCATTATTACTGTATTTCACCCAAAAGTATAACTAAAAGCTATCATTTCTAGCCGAATAATTAAGATACTAACATAGATTAGACACCGAGGAAAACAATCTTGGCCATGGACTAGTACAAGAGCAAAACGAACTAAACCATTGCTACCGTGACGTAGTCGCTTATGATCCACAGGGTATTCCTGGGAAAGCTCGAATTATTGTTTTCTTTTTTTAAAAAAAAACAAATACTCCTAAGAAGAAGGGACCGGGGGGCGCCTGCAAGTACCGCGGCCGTTGTTGCGGCAACAGGAGAGTTTTGACTCTTGCAGAGCTAGCCGAATCTTACTACTCCTAGACAAGGCTACGGAGAAGAAATAGGGAGCAAGCAATGGCCAGTTGGAGTAGTAGTAGATAGGGATGTTCCTAGCCAATCGGAGTAGTGAATAGGGATGCTACTACCTCATAGTCCTAGGCGGGAGGGGACGGTGGGGAATGAATTATGAACGAATGATTTACGGCCGTTCAAAACGGCTTTTGTTAGTGGGGTTGTTAGCCGAAATAATTATTACAGTAGTTGTTAGATTTTAGCTTATACATTCAATTAAAGAAAAAGAGAAAATATAAAAAAATATTACATCTTTATAGACAATGCAGATAAAAAATTATATTAAAAAATCAACACATTAAAAAACGGCTTGTCACTGCCGAAAGTTAGAAACATGAGCAAAAACAGTTTTAAACATAAGCTTAAAGCACCCGCTAAAGTTGGGGAGTGAGGGAGCCTTGGTCGGGGTCAGGGACCATAAAATGCAAACCTTTCTCTCATGTTCTGTGGGGCCTCGTCGTGCGAGGAGCGATATTGGTGGATTCTTTTGCGGTAATATTTATGGCCTTTGGTTTAAGTATTTAAATTATGTCTGTTCGTAAGAGATAGTACGCGTAGGAAAATAGTTACATATAATTTTGATTGATACAACTGAACTTAGTATATTTTTTACTACATTCTTCCTTTGACTTCGCATTAAAAACATACCGTTTAAAAACTAGTTTTTATAGATAGTACGAGCATAAGTCATGTATAATCTAAAACGAACCCGTCCATTTTCTAAAATGAACACTTTTGATCCTCTGCTCTTCAAAATGATGTGTGTGGCCCTGCCCAAAAGGCTTATTTTGAATAGCTTTTGGCTGAAAATCACTGTAACTGGTTGAAAAAATATTGTACCTGATGGGGCCTACACTAATAGCCTTAATGGTTGAGCGTGGTACACTACAACAGTTCTACGCAGGTTTACTGTGCACAACCATAACTGTGTATCAGTAGTACCAGTAGTTAGACATAAGGTTTTTTTAGACTAGGTCGTATTTTATATTCTTTGGAATCACAATATAACCTAAGTTTATTTAGAAATAGCTTAGACCCACTACAAAGAGCAATAGCTTAGAAGTCGGGAACGTTGCTACAGTCTGATAGAAATTTTTACTTATGTAAATACATGGCACACGTGAAATAACTCCAAAGGGAAATAAACTGCTTACTCGTCATCTTTATACTCGTACCCGCGTGCAATAGAACGTACTAGCTGAATGCTTCTGGTGTGGTGTTCGAGATGAAAAGGGCTACCTCTGCCTAGAAAACCACACCGGAGACTCTGTGCACCGCACACGTGCATGGACACGCACAGGCACCTACGCACGCGCGCGCAAGCAAATGGCCACTACTACAGGAGGAGATCCCGCGGCCAGGTCCCGGATCAGCACGCCACGCGCGGGCACAGAAGCGAGCAGCGCGAGCCCAGCCTGCGCCTACAGAGTTTTTCTGCTTGTTGTTGCCTCGAAGCTGTTGGGTGCCGACGTGCAAACGCGATAGAGTCGAGCAGTGGCCGTATTTATAAAAATAGCAATATATAAGATGTATTGATAAAAATATTATTTTTGTCATCCGCAGATCGGACGACAGTGCCCGCGAGACGACGCGTGGCGCTGCCGCCAACAGCAGACGCCTGCCGCCCCCTCACTGGACGGCAAGTAGCTTGCCGTCCTCTCACTGGATGGCAGGCAGCCTGCCGTCCGGGGGCCAGACGGCAGGCTTGCCTGCCGTCTAGGGAGGAGGCGGCATGTAATTAGCCGGCCTAACTACTGTCCTAATTTTTTTCGTTTAGTGTTTGTTTGAATTTTTAAATATATCAAATGAGCTCCAAAAATTACAAAACATTATGTACAACCTCCCGACACAACGCATCTCGTAGTGTAATTTTTGGGAAATTTTATCCATTGCAAATGTTGCTAAAAAATTCATACAGTTTCGATAATTTTACAAGTTTTTCGATATAGCAAACGAGCTCCAAAAATTACGAAATTTATGTGAAATCTCCTGATACAGTAATAATTATTGCGTAATTTTTGGAAATTTTATGTGCTCCAAATTTAACATGTTTATTTATGATAGTTTTATCGTAATTATCGGCTCGTTGCTGCTATTGTTTCATGTTAATTTAGTCCTCCTTTGAAGTACGTGACATCTGTCCTTTTCACATATGTCGGCCCGTTGCTGCTATCTTTTCTTTTCCACTGCGTGCTTCGCACAAATGTCACTCTGCCCGTGTCGTCTAGCTTCACGCGCTACCTCGTCTGCACTGATGTCGTTATGTCCGTGCCGTCCACCCTTGTCTGCTCCCTCGTCTCCACATTTGTCAGTGTTGCTATACCGTCTCCCCTCGTCGAAAATGATGTGCATCGACAAGGAGTCCTTAATTTACGGATTGAGTACACCGGGTTCGCTTTGCGCTTAGGTATAAATACGAACTTGTCGTAGTTGATCATGGTCTTCTCAGTCGATTATCGGTCGATGCAAACTAGTGCCAAAAATGACTCTGATTCCAACTTATTAACTAGTTGTACCGTAGCTCGACTTTTGTATAACACGGCGATTCAACTGTACACGACCAGACATGTGTTATTGGAGTATGTGTTATGTCAACCAAACAAACCGTGACATAGGTTTATCCCACGCACCACGTCGTTTGGTCCATGCGACAGGGATCATGGGCGCACCGAGTAAAGGGATCAAGCAAACACGCTGCTAGTAGTAGGTGCTGGATGTGTGCAGTGTGCTGGTTAGTGGTGGTGAAGTCATGAGGAGGTTACATGCTCCGTGTCTTAGGATATTTGTTGTGCTTGTCCAATAAAATAACAGATATAAGGCTAACGACTTCTGGTTTGTCACCAAAGTAGAAGTAATTAATTTGTTCTTTTAATTTTATAGTTTTTCTTAAATAAATAAACAAAACATTTTTCATCATTATTTTGAAACTATTTATATAGATAATTTTTTTAAAAATAACTTACTAGCATTTTATTTATTTATGTAAATACTCAAGAATCGAAAGCTATCTATCATAGAGTTTGTTCTTTAGGGCTTCTAAAAATGATTTTTAGCTTTTGCTACAGTACCTAACTTTTAAATGGAGTATTTTCTCAAGACGGGATCTATAAGTTAATTATAATGTACGTTAAAAGTCTAACATCTATATCAACCAAAATTACAAACAAGTATCTTTTTTTTATAATCTCTATCGTAAGCAGTCCAAATTTAAAATTTTCACCTAAAATTCATAAACCGTAGCTAAAATGAACAGCCAAGAAGAACACGTATTGCTCTGCTGGAGTCTCAGTACGGACTAGGAGTACTACTGCTCCAGTACTGAATTAACTTGCCCAGCTCATTAATTTGATAGTACTCCTGTGCACGGTCCAAAGCTCTGTACGGATGGCACGGCCACCTCTCGTTTGGGAGTGCCCGTGATGACCATATTCTTTCTTTTTTTTGTACTAATTAAAATTAAGAGGATATACATCGACTTTATCCCATAAGCTTGGATGTAAATCATGAGCCCAACTTATCGTGAACTTTTATTAGGGAAAATTTCCTGCTCTCTTCATTTCACTAATGGTATCAAAAGTACTAGCGGCGGTAGCGCAGCGCACGCCGTGCTAGCTATTATGTAGATTAAAGTAAAAAAGCTGATAATTTGTGGGGAGGCTTTTCTGAAGAAAAAAAATCAATGGCTTGTATGTATTTCAGGAAAAAGTGAAGGTTTTTTTTTGAAAAAACCCAAGGGCCCATAGGTAATTTCGGAAAAACGCGAGGCTTGATGTAAAAGGGGGGCTCGTGCGTAATTTCAGAAAAATAGGGGTAAAAAATTAAAGACCCATACATAATTCCGAAAAAATCATAAGGCTTTATCACGTAAAGAAGGGTTTCTCATGATAAATCAAGGGCCCGTATGTATTTCTGTGAAAAGTGGAGGGTCTTTTTGCAAAAAGGACATGTACTTAATAACGTCAAACCCATGGGGTTTTATCCCGCAAAAGGAGGGTTTTTTGGAAAATTTAAGGACCCAGAGGCCATTTTGGAAAATTCGAGGGGTTTTTTGCAAAAAAAAACTGTATGTGATGGTCTTCTTGCAAAATTCAATGACATGTACGCGATTTTGGAAAAGTCAGAGAGCTTTTTGCGAAGGAGGTGACATGGAGGGTTTCTCCGGGGCGAACTCCCGAGTATAATGGCAAAGCATTCGTTCCAAAATATTTGTTCCATTTAGAAAATAAAAAATATGGTTATTGCAATATTTTTATTCTCTATTCTACTTACAACTTTGAAAATGATTAAATGATCGTAGTATATCATTTAACCTATGTATATATGATCATTTCTCATTAAATCTTTCTTTGTCCATGCGTATAGTGTGCTATGGTCGAATGTAGTTAAACGAGAGGAGTCCTAAAACTAAAAGCTAAAAATCTACACACCAAGTCGTAATTAAAGAAGACATTTGGAGATGCGTGGAAGCTGCAAGCCTGCAACTACAATAAAACTCGTATCCGTGTGGACATCATCGTCTTTGGAGAGCTGCAAGCAGTAACCCTATAACTACAACAAAACTCGCATCGGTATGTGACGTTTGTGTACTCGACTTTACCTCATCTGGAGCTTTGGATGTAAATCATGAGCCCCACTGTCATGAACTTTCTAGGGCAAAATTCCGGGCTCCGCTTGTTTCAACTTCAACTTCTGATTTCTAACTTATTTTTCACTATTTATAAATTGTCTTTGTATGAACTTTTGGCTTTTATTTAGCTCTTTTGCTAGTTTTTTCCCGCATTCGTTTGTGTTATCCGTGATGAGCTAGCATATTTTTCTATTTTTAAAATTTTTTAAATTTAATTACGCCAAATAAGCTACCTTCAGCTATAGTAAAATTTCAACCGCTACAATACAATTTCAGCCATAAACCATAGCTTTTCAGCTCAATCGAGCGGAGCTAAACAAGAAACCAGGAGAGGTCGGAACTGCAATCCTGCAGCTACAATAAAACTCGCGTACATCAATCTACATCGACTAGCACGGCTCTGGAGACAACAAGGAACGAGACAAAATCGCATAACCATCGTCGATCACTACTTAATGAGATCTAGATGCAGTTGCATCCAGCGTTGTACCGTGGTATGAATAGTAACTCTTTACCAGAGTGGAGTGGAGTCAGGGTGAGGGTGGTTTCTTTGAGGGCGCACGTAAGTAGCGGTAATTTTCACAACGGCCAGTTAAAAAGGTGAAAAGCGCACCTGCTCCTCCCCTCCTTGTATGTCAAGTCATCATGTACGAGTCAAACGTGTTTTCCATGTCCACGTCACTTTTTTTTATATATAAATCGACAAAAGAAGGAGAGAGCGCATGCCGTGACAGGAGAGAGCAAAAAAATTTTAAAAAAATCCTGCCATGCTTGGATTGGTCACGTCACCGTACGATCGGCTTGTCGCACACTAAATTGATGTGACAAGATTGTTCCGTACCCCGTCTTTTTCTTTTTTTTTAATAACGCGTTGTGCGGTCACGTACTACGTGGTTTATTGTCACACCAGAATTAAGCTGAGAAAAATAGCCGGAGCCGTGGTGTCGAAGATTCAAAACAGGTTGCTCGTTTGTGGCAAAGTGTGATAAGTTGCGGCAGGTGTCAACATGCATGGTAAACACACGTGTGAGGGTGGTAAGAGTGCAGCACGGTACTTTTCATGGGAGAAAGATGACATTTCATTCGGATGCTAGCTTCTATGTTCGATCACAATACTTTTAGTCATATATACAATATCTCAGCTATATATACAACAAAAGAAATAAAGAATGATAGGAGTGTTCTCCTGCAACGTTTATAGATAGTGTGTGTAACAAATTTAACCACCGTATGCTATAAAATATTTCTACGAAAAACATCGATATTGCATTTGTTATTGATTGTTGCACATGTAAAATCAAAATATTGCACAACAAAATGCCTACCTCTATAGAAGGTGCCGGCGAGGCCTTAGGTGCAGCGGTGGTGGTCAGCGGGGAGGTGGTGTGCGCGGTGTGGATCCATCACCGGGAGGAGAAGGCCACCCGCGTCCTCGCGGCGTACCGATGGGTCGGGTCGGGGAGGCTACCCCCACCCGTCGTTGAAATCGTCGACTTTTCCCCAGTGCAGTTGACCTCCTAGGCTATCGGGAAAGGGGGAAAGCCGGATCTGGCGGCGTCGCGCCCAAGGACGGTCGAAGAGAAATTCAATGGCGGCGGCTGAACATGGTGACGCTGCGTCTGAGGACGGTCGAAAAGGAAGTCGACGGCGGCGGCTAGATTCGGCGGCGCTAGCGCCAGGGACAAGGTGGCTGGGGCTTGTGGTCGTCGTCATGCATAGAATCGAGGTATCGTCGCAGAGAGAAAGAGAGTGAGAGAAGGGAGAGAATGAGGATAGAGTGAGAGAATGAGGAAGCTGTCTGATTTTATCTCTCGCTCCGTACGTTTATACAATAGCAATTCCCATCAAAGGGAGAAATTGCCATGTTTGAGTTTCAATGGGAATTGCTACTTGGCCTGCATGGAATGGAATGCTTAGGAGCAATACTTTTGGCTATGCTAGTACTCTCTCCGTTTAAGTTTATAGAATATATTTTTGAATATACTTATCCATAAATATAAAACGTATTTCATCTTTCAATGTAAAATTAGTATGAGTTTCTTCTATGTTCTTAATAAATATTCAACTTTACTTTATATTCTCTATATATATGTATTATATATAATGGTTAGAGATAATAACTAGAGGTAGTGTAGTTATTGCTAAATCTCCTTAATTTATGTGTAAAAAATATGTTTTATACTGGTAGGATAGATCAACCTACTATGATAGGCTAGATCACGAAAAGTAAGGGATCCGAGATATTTGTGTGCTTTACTCCTACTTTAGCAACAAGGGTTCTTACGAAACCATACGCGTTACACTGTGCCGAGAAAGTATCACACGATACTCTTATCTCCACCAGCAGTCGTCACGACGTCACGTACACGGAGAACAGGATCGATGGAATCTATGCTGGTACACACAGCATTTTCGT